>JAQPZY010001391.1:1917500-2606097 GCA_029931535.1 Margaritifera margaritifera | reverse complement strand
ATAACCTCCATCCTCACTAAGGTGCTCAGAGGTGTAAGATTTTGCTAACTTCAGTTGATATACTCTAAAAATAATATTTCGCAAGTCTTCCTCATCAAACCTTGGAAAGTCAGGAATTATGGTATCTGAGGCATCTGTCTTTTCCCAAGGATTTCTCTTCTTGTATAGACCATCACGTTCCAACTTCTGCATGAGCTCATTACTTTGTTTAGATAGGTGCAGCATTTTCGAACCAAGTTGTTCATCTGTGATATGACTAGCACTCACTGTTTGACGATACTTGTTTGAAATAGCACATACCAGTCTCACATATTCGCCAATATATGGTATCGGATGCCTAAATCTTCAAGTAGGTCAACTGAATCTTTGAATCCTCGATACATCATCTTCTTGCAGCCATTCTCTCATTTTTTCGATATTGTTACTGAGGGTATACTTTAAAATGCTGGCATCGTTTGTGAAGACTGAATGATCGACGTTAGAAATTAAACTGTGAATTTTTCTTCATGTATATGTAGGTACCATCTATGACTACTATTGCTGGAATGTTATTTCCACCAAAAACGCGTGCGCCAGGCTTCTAGTATGTTGAGTGATTACAGATCCTCTGTCTATGTGTTCAAAGCCAACATATTTTGGAGTAAAGTCCTTAGTTAAGGCTATTCTAGAATAAACTATCGAATCTCTTTGTTTAATTGACCACTGAGGTCTCTTCTTTTTTGGGCGTAGTTAGTTTTAACCAGACAATACATGGATAATTTCTGGGTTCATATAATCTGAAGGAAAATGATTGCATTATGTTTTTTCGGGGAAGGGTGGATGGGGGGCTTTTTGAAATTTATCCAGGGCCTCCTACCGTCTTAATCTGGTCTCGACTATGGTAGTAGCTATACATACAAATAAGATGATATTTAATGTACAGTTGGATATTCTTGATATAAAATATATCTTACGTTGGACATTAGTGCTGTATAAAACACTTTACAAATATCAATGTTATGAAGCAAACGTATGTTATAAAGTACTTGCATGTCCATGATTAAAAGTTAAAGGAATATATAGACAACTTAATCAGCAAATCTCAGCCTCAAAATGGAATATAATTATGCTGTTCATGACTTGTAGTCTGATTGCGAACGTGCTGTATTTAAAGCTAAAAGACGAGACATGGAATTTCTCGTAATTAATGATTTTTTTCTTATTCAATTTATATTGGAGTCCTAGATGTTATTTATTAATAGGCTAGTTTAATTAGTGATATGAAATACTTTTATCTAGCACATGTCCTTGTAACAAGTTGTACTTTTTTGTAATATTTATATTTTACCCATAAAGCAACTAATTTGTGACGTAACAAATACTAAACGTTCTTCTTCAAGTACCTGCTTTTAGAGTCAGTCGTCTTTTCCTGCATCACATAACCTCCTTGCTCATAATCTTTGTCACTACATCTTACAATTAATTGCTGAAGAATAAGACAAAGAACGACACTATGTATGATTCTATGTACACTTACAAAAATAAATAAATAAGTGGTGACTATTAAGATTGTTTTATATTCATCAGGAAAATACAATTATTACATGTTAATATTTTTCTTAGTGGTACAATTTTTAAAAAAAAGAAATAATCGGTGACCATTAAGATTTTTTCATATCAATCTGGAAAATAAAGTTATTAAGGATTACTATCTGTACTAAGTGGAAAGGAGAAGGGAAAAAAGTCTTCTTTCTTGGGAATCTAACCAAGATCGTCTTTGTCTATAAGCGTACATGTTCCCATTGGTCCACGAAACACTGTGTACACGGTATGTATTTAAATGAGGTATTTTAAACTTCTTGTACTCTGTAGCAGCCACAGGGATTTTCTTTCTTTTAAATATATCTGGTGTTTAGCAGACTGTATATATAAGATATGGTTTTGTACTTATTTGCAAATCAATATAAATATTTTTTTCATAGTGCGTTTCCTCACTAAGCCTTCCAGTTATAAATATAGTGAGTTTGGAACTAGGGTCCTCGCCCCTGGAGAAATTTGGTACCAGTTACCGCACCATCGTTAATTCTCATGGAGTATTTTTGTTAATTGCAGAGACAACATGTACCTTTCATTGAATGTTAATTATTTATTCTGCCATTTCAAATTGTACTATATAGAGTCGTGAATAAGTGATGGACGTGCAGTAGGCCTAAATGGTTCTGTGCGGCAACTGCTTCAGACCCTCTTTACAGTAGTGTCTACATGCACATGTATGTCAGTCGCTTTCTATAATTGGAATTTTTTAACCAAAAACTTCAAAATCAATTAACAACAGTTTGACAAATATTGCATACCACTGTAAATAATGCTCTTATTGAGAAATATTTGTCCAAAATACCAGTCTGACACAAATATTTTATAAATCAAGCTGGATTGTCGGTAACGTCATACAACATATCGTCTGCAAATCAACACCTCCTGGAAATATTTAAACTTTGAAAATAATCCTTAATTTCTAAAGAATAGGTTTGTCTGATAAGTAAAACTGCATTTAATTTCATACTTTACTCAGGTATTGTTGCATAATAATTGTAAAATGAAAATTACATGCCTTGTAAACTGTTGCTGCGATAAAAGCGTCATTGTTGCCATGTACTGCATGATGCAGCTAATCCGGTATTAAAATATTTTATAACGACACATATTCGGTTTTATATACATTTCTTGCATTTTTTTAAAATACATGTTGTTTCCTCTAGGAGCTGTAAATTACATGCAATAGACAATTTCAAGTACTGATTTTATATATCGGATTCCACATCGCATCAATACCCGTTGATCAGTAATGTGTGCCATAGAATCCAACCATTTTCTTTAAATTTAATGTATCCCGCATGAGTGAAACAACAAAGTTTTCAGAGATTACAACTTATCTAATAAGGAAAACGTTTAGAAAGTTTCTCGTTGTTTCATGACTGCGGGAATAGTTTAATTGGCATAAATACATTATACTCATATGCAATTTTCACATTTTCGCATTCTACACCTCACGCGCGGCTGCCGATGACGTCATCGCACGCGATAAATATGAAAACTAAAACGTATTTGTAAAGACAAAGGTATGTCTATACAAAATATATAAAACAGCTTTTAGAAAAAAGAAAATAAATTTTGGACATTTTCTGAGGCCATTACAGAGATCTAGAGTCCCTAGTCCTTTATCAAATCCAGAACAAAGTTTCTAATTAAAAGACTGTATCTAATGAAGTATTTCAATACGGACTATTCTGATAATACATTCCTCTAAACATTTTTTTTTATTGAACAAGCATTAATGTCTATAATTTTCAAAGCTAAGTACAGCAGAAATAACGTGCTAGAAGATGTATTGTTTAAAGGTATAGTGTCAGCTCTATTGGTTCAACACCCAGTTTTGCAGTTAGCATGGAACTTAAAGCTCACTTCCTTTAATGTATCTAGACTGATTACGATGTATCTAGGCTGTGATGGGAAAGCTGATTTATAGTTTTCTAGTAACAGCCCAATCACGAAATACTCCGGTTTCTCTATAACGCGACAACGGAAGAATATTTTCTTTGTATTTAGGATCATTGTAGTATGGTAAGTAGTTATTGGCTGAATGTAGTGGCGATCTAACAATTTTGTCCATCCACTGGAAACTTCTGAATGTGAAATGATGGGTAGATGGTCTACCTGAAATGGCAGAATTGTATTTTACATCAAGATGTATAATTAGCTGCATAAAAAACATTTATCATTGCCTGTGCACTATTGCATATCAGTGCCTCGTTTACAGTCTACATTTATATATCACTACAAAATGAGCACAATTTTGTTTCACAATCATTATTATCTTTCTTTTCACCATGCACAGAAACCTACTTGGGATGCCCATTCCCCCCTCCATTGTTTGTTTCAAAGAACAATGTCCAGATTATCAAAAATCAATTTCATGAAAAGAAATGTATATGGTCACCAGCATTACATTAGTACATGATACAATGTAAGTTGTACCAGGGTCGGTTGCTGTAGTCCCAATAGTTGAGCACTAAACACTGTTACGTCCTGGGGTTAGAAATAGTAACAACAGAAAGAACGACTCAAAGAAGTTTTCACAATTTCTAAAATATAAATTTAATTCCTAAAATATTAAAAATTTCAAACAAACAAAGTGAAAGAATTAAAAATAACTTACAGTTTAGAAATTCCTAAATAATCCAAAATGTCCTATTGAATTGTGATAATCCGGAAGTTAATCCAAAGCACTCCGAATGAAGTAACTAAAGTGTTGATGTGCCACAAGAAACACAGTTATAAATCCAAATGTTATTAATCCCAGGTAGACTCCTGTGAATGTAGAATATAGTTAAGTTCCTTGAAGAATAGTACTTAAATCCAAAATGTACTATGTATATAATAGAATTTCACCAGCTGATTTTACAAACAATAATAATCTTCCTCAAGAACTGCAAAGAATGAAGATTCAGTGGTTATTTTGGCATATGTAGTCTCTAAAACTCTAATACTGCGACTTAGAATGATTTCTGTCAACAACCTTCTTTAACCGATCAGTAACTTGGTCGCGCATGATACGTTAAAAGTGCATTCGCACTACAATAAAAATACCTTATTTCAAATGAACATAATGTTGACATAGGATTCAAGGTCACAAATCTGCGCGCGTAGCACGTGATTCCTTCATTGTGGGTTAAGCTGATCGACATAATTATTGATTTTCCCAGGACATATAATGACTCATGTAAACTTGTTGACCTTCATTTTTACTTTACAATTATCATATACTACTGAACTACTAAGGAATTATAATTTCAAATGAAAATTATTATAATTTAAAGATAATACACAATGCCGTAACAACACTAACACCTGATGATGCTGTTGCTGTCAAAAAGGTAATACCTGTCGCCCACAGATAAACAGATTGTTGATTTGCCTCAACACAGAGGCTTTCTGAAGGGGAAGTTCTAAATAAACTCAGTCAAACCAATGTGTTATAATTAGTCTTTCACATATGTGTGTATAGTACATTCATGTTTAACACATGCATTCGAGTTGAAACAAATAAGGAAATTAAACCAGTGTGCTCAAATGTGTTGCAAAATGTGTTTGATGCTCTCTCTCTCTCTCTCTCGCTCTCTCTCTCTCTCTCACACTCTCACTCTCTCTCTCTCTCTCTCTCTCTCTCTCTCTGCCACACACACGTACACACACATTTTATCGTAGGAACTTCGAAGTGGGACCCGTCAACATCTTCTAAAGACTCAATAAAATTCAAGTATGTGTGTGCTCATGATTCCATAAAATATCATACTGACGGAAGTCCTGTAAACTAAACAGGAGGATGAATCTACATTGATGAGTCCTGGCAACCCCACACATTTATCAGAAGTCCCGTTGCAGAACACATCCCCTGATCACCATTTCAATGACCTTATCCTGACTGTAATAGCCCACAATCAAAACTGGAACTTCGAAAACAGAAGAACAAAGGGAACTTATTGGATTTGCCGCTTCAGAACTCTCAGACCTGGCGGCATGAATCAATAAGATAAGAAACCCGTTTCCCTCGCTTCATTCTTAATTTTGAACGTATGTTTACTTTACTCTCTGCATTACAACTGTACAATAGAGGTTATCTCTAACAAAAGTTTGGGCAGCCATGAATCGGCATCAGTGGCGCAACCTGAAATGTTTCCTTTGTTTGAGGTAGCTAAATGGGTCACCTGAGGGCAAGTTAAAGTACAAGATATTTCTGCTACTAGAATATGAATAAAATAACTTGGAACAGTGTTCCTGTTCGGGACGTGTTCCTACTGTGCCCGCTGAAGTGATGGTGCATGCAGCGATTTACAGTCAAAACGTTCTTTGACCGAAACGTACCCAAAGTTAAAACGTATCGATACCTATGGATGCCAAAACGTACCTAAGTCAAAACGTACTAATGAAGACAAAACGTTACCATTCCGAAACATATCAAATTTCTGCGATTTATTAAAAAAGAAATTACAATGTAACATTTTGCAGTTCACCCACCAAATTAGAAAAAGGAAAATATATTATAAGAGGCATAAAGTAAACCATGATAATTTGGATCAGTTCGGCTTTGACACTATGATTTATGCAGCTGATCAGCTAGAATCATCAGTGATCATTTTCTTTTCTTTTTTTGTTAAATACTAGCAATTTTTAGGAGTAATATATAATATTTAGCTGCATTAAGGTCAACTTATTCCTACAAAATTACATTTTTACATTAATGAGATCAACGCTTAGCCACAGAATGAAATGGAGGAATACGATTACACACCTGAAATAATCCACTTAAATCCAAATTAATTTTGGATCATGAGCAGTTAATGAACAGCGATTACTTGATGGTGTCAGAATCATAACTTCTTCACGTTCATTGCTGTGATCTTTGCGGGAAAGCTAATCAAAATTAAAAAAGTGCACTGGCCGACAATTGTCTTGCGATAGATCCTCTTGCTGCTGTTTGCACGGTAGCCCTACAAAATGCAATTTTTACATTATCAGATTTAGCGCTTGGCGACAAGTGAACTGGATATATATGATAACACACCTGCAAAATTCCACCTAAATCCAATTTAATGTGTAGCGCTTTCAAGTGAACTGGAGATATATGATAACACAACTGCAAAATTCCACCTAAAATCCAATTTAATTTGTAGCGCTCTGTTCTCAGTCTTGCGGCATATTTTTAAAATCATGAGCAGTTAATTGTCACAGTAACTGAACTGCGTATACATGATGTTGTCAGAATCAAAACTTCTACATGTGCATTATTTTGATCTTTGCGAGAAGGCTAATTATCATAACAAAGAGCGCTGGCCTTCAATCGTCTTGCGATAGGAGCTCTTGAAAGTGTTTGCTCGTTAGCATGGCAGAGGATATATAAATTGCAATTCTTGGATACGAAACACTGTCATTTTTTGCAAGTTTTAATTTAGAATACCTCAAAATTTTCTTTTTTTCACGTGTAAAATGCACTATATGTAAAAGTGTCGGGAAAGATTTATCTAGACTAGACTTGTGTAGCCTTTTTCTTTACCACCGACTTCCCGTGCCATGGACAAGGTTAGTTTTTGAAATTTTCTTTCACTTTTACTGACTTTTCTGTATCTTTTTATTTGACTTGTATTTCTATTCTACTGATCTAGAATCATTCACATTTTCACTCAACACCATCTATAGAAGTGGTTTTCAAAGTAAGGGTCGCAACCCAGTACTGGGTCGCAGAATGTCAGGCAATATTATAATTTTATGATAATATTATCTTCAACTGGATCGCAACTAGGTTGCGAGAAACAAAGTTTGGAAACCACTATGAATCGTTAGCAATATGGATGGAAGAAAACTTGATGGGTATCTCGACACCGAAATCAGAACAATAGGAGAAGACCGGGTGTTGATAGGACAAAAAAAATTTGTAAGTCAACAAAAATGTTGCAATGGAAGAGCATCCCAGACAGGCAGAGGTCCTCAGCGCACTTGTGCGAGGGATTGTCACAAAAGACCTCTTAGCATTACGAAATGGGGTCAATGGTCAGCACATCTTGCACTCAAACGGAAAGATACCCCTGCTTCCAAATGGACATCTAGTGATAAATAAAAGTTGAAGGAGCCCCCAGCAGAAAGAGCAATCGAGAATAAAATGGTATTAGTCCACATAACTGGCTTACGGTTAGAGATGTCGACCGAAGAACTAAAAATTCAGCTGGAAAAGAAACTGAATATCCCGGTACGGAATAAAATTAGCAACATTTAAGGGCTACCGTACAATCCAAAAAGAGGTAGAGATAGTAACAATGACCATTTAAGCAGCTAAAAATGTACCCACTTTCTTTTATCTAATGGACTTCGTACTCAAAACATGGGTGTATACACCAATGGCCGTGCACCAGATGTAGGCAGACTGGGCACGTGCCGAAAGATTGTCATCACCCAACAAAACTCGGAAGAGACATATGCTACAATGGCAGTAACAACAACAAAAAATAAACAAATAAAAAAATAAAAAAACAAACAAAATAATAATAAAGACATCCAGCACATGACACAGAACATGACACATCTTGCGCTGAAATCTCGAGAGACGAAAACATGCAAACTCAAATGGGGGGAGCGGGAAGAAAAAGAAGGGAAAGAACTAGCTCCTCGTCAAATACCTTGGAATGGGAAAATTTCCACAATACCACTGAAACATAGCTTCGATTGAAAGAGGGGAAAAAGGAAGGAATAAACAAAACAAACAACGCAAGCAAAAGATAAACAATAACAAACAAAACACAGCTCGAAAGAAAACATTATGACTTAACCGTACTACATACTCGAATAACCAGTCTTTAAGGAAAGGGTAGTACTAAACCAGGAACTAGATAACCATCAGTCCGTAACAGAATCAGACGATGAAAAAAATGAAGTAGTGAAACAGAGAAGCAGTCATGCAATATGAAAATGGGAGAAGAGCACAAAAGTGTCCCAGACACCAAGACCCTCTCAAAAAAGAAAAAGAAGAAATACAACGTCAGCAGAATGGCCGACAAAGCATGATATTCATTGGATGGTTAGCCACCAGAGATCGCCCCCGACAGTAAAGGGAAAATCGAAGACCCTGACTCTGAACCGTGGGAAAATAACCAAAGTGAATATCATTGGAATACCAAAAGAGAGAATAACAAAAATCACACTAGAATAATTCAGAACACAAAATAACACAGCAAGAGCAAAAATCAACTCAAGAAGATGAGTACACAAAACAGCAAGATGAAGGAAACAATGAAACACAGCAAGAAATAGAACAACTAACTCAGAGTGAAAATGCTGAAAAAGGCATATTCAAAATCAGTAATAGAAATTACTAATCATAATATTAATAATAATAATATTATTATTATTAATAATATTCAGAAGACGAAGAAGAACAAGAATGAGTCTGACTAAAAACTACCAACCAGTTTCAAGGGTACCATTGAGGGCAAACACCTTCGTGTTATATCATTGAAGATAAATGGAATAAACAATGAAAAATTACAATAGTTATATATAATAACCAAAAACTATGATATAATACTCCTACAAGAAACACACTCGTTAGAAAGTAAAATAATTTATCGAACTGAGGAGCAATTTAAATGCAATAGTAGTATGTAACAACAGTAACAATGAAACAACAGCAAAAGTAGCATTATTAATAATAAATAGTCTTTCTAAACTGCAATGATAGAATATAGTCATAAATGACTTTTTTAAAGGGAGACTAATACAGATACCATTAAGTGGATGACAGATGCTAAATGTATACGTACCAGCTAAATATAATACGAAGAAATTAGAATCAATTAAAAACCTAATTTAATACGTGCAACAGTTTTCAATGAAAAACTTAATAGTAGGAGGAGATTTCAGTTGGATTGAAAAAATATATCGACAGGGGCAAAGGCTTTACAGGTAGGAATCTTTCACTTATAGAACCAAGAAACAAATTTATTGAAAAAAATAAAGTAATAGACATATATAGAATACTAAATACAGATAAAATACAATATACATTCAAATATGGAAATAATAAAGAAAGTTACTTAGATCAATTCTAGATATCAGTCATAGACATGAAAGCAAGGACAGAATGTACAATAGAAAACAAACTGATATATCAGACCATAATGCAATTAGCATACTATTCAATATTAGAAATAGGAGTAAACGGGGACAGGGATTATGGAAAATCAACAACTCGATACTTGAAGAAGAAGAATATAATGGAGAAATAACAGAAATACTACAGAAATACATAAATAAAGAAAGTTATAATATAATAAAAGAAGGGGAAGGGCTAAATAAAAAAGTTAAAAATATAATAAATATGGCATACAAAAGGAGGTCGATAAAGAGTGTATATATTCGAATTATAAATAGCGATGAAACAACAAACAAAAAAGGACACAGCTAAAGAGAAATATGATAACACACAAGAATGCAATCTTAAAGGAATAGAGATGGTAACTTGTACACAAAAGCAAGAGCAGTATATAAAAGAAAAGAAATAAGGAGAAGAAAGTGAAGAAATTGAGAAACCTTAAGGAAAAATAACGCCATATTCAAAGACCATGCCAAAAGTTTTATACAGTAGAATATGATATATTATAAATACAATAGATTTCGATGATAATATTCTTGGCGGAATTGATAAGAAAAATAAGACATTTTTTATGGGGAGGAAAAATGCACTTTCTCCCAAGAGAATACATATAAAAGCCTCAAATACATAAAAGAAGCAAATATAATAAACCGAATTAGCAATTTGACGAACAAAAAGAGTATCGTTTGGGCAGCAACATATACAAATGGTTTGGCTACACAGTCAAAAATATGCCTGAAATATATAGAAATAATAGACTGATGAAATTAATGGAAGTCCCAAGAAACCTAAGCTAAATAAATAAATATAATATTCAAACACGGAGATAGAGAAAAATATGTAGAGAGACAGAAAGAGAGAGAGAGAGAGAGAGAGAGAGAGAGAGAGAGAGAGAGAGAGAGAGAGAGAGAGAGAAGACTCAATAATAAAACAATGTGATAGAAAGACGCGTATTAAAGTCAAATGTAGAAATCCAGAAGAAGTGGGCACAAATTAAATCTACAGGAGTACAGTGCATGATGTACAAATACTTGCACGATGTCTGGTTGACAGGGAAAATAGCCTTCAGCAGACACATTTTGTAAAAGAGGAATATACAATAAAACGCATGTCATAATATATTGTAAAGAGACTGAAATAGCACGAAACAAAATAAAACAAAACCTATAAACCCGATATGACCAATATCATGAGGAAAATGTACTATATACGAATAACATAGACAGCAATAACATATATAAGCAGACAATCGAATACATAATAGATATCATGATAAGGTGTGGCAAACTAGCAATAGTTGAACATCGATACCCTCATACTTAAAAAGAAAGCAAAACATGTATGAATTGGCAAAGGGCAAAGGTCAAAGATAATTTTTGAGGGTGTCCATAACCAGGGTAGTGATTTATGAACACAGAAACGTTTTTGCAGTATTGTAACATTCATTTTTGCTGTTTCTAAATGTGGACGATGTATGTATGCGGTAGTGTTTTGCGGCACCTCAGGACAAAACTGGCTATGTCGTGCAAACTTAAGGTACGTTAGAAAGATTTAAAAATGAATTGCACAAATGGAAGGAAGATAAACCCTCTCAAATAAATGCAAACATTAAGTACAACAGGATAAAGTACAAAACGTAAAGATCTTAAATTCTCTAAAATGTAATAGAATGACAGAAAAGGTAACAAATAAAAGATCCTTAAAACATGGTTAAAATTTGAAGTAGAAATCGCATTTCCTTCAAAAGTCCAAGATTTGCTCGGATGGTATATCGTCGTACAATTCCTTCATGCAGTTCACGTCAAAATAATTCTGTCTCACTGAGAATAAATCGACACACTCGACAAGAATGTGTTCCACTGTTAGTGGGCACAGTCATGGTATGTATGTAGTAGAGTTTACGGCACCTCAGCAAACTTGGAGAGAAACCATTCCTATTAAATCTAAACATTAAGTACAACAAGATAAAATATAAAATTTAATGATGATAAAATACCGTAAAATGTATATAAAATAACATATAAAGGTAACACATAAATAATCCTTAAAACATTATTAAAATTTCTTGCATAAACCTCGTTCCCTTAAAAAGTGCAAGATTTTCTCGGGTGGAAGTCCTTGGCGCACAGGGTGGAAATCGACAACCACGACAAGAACGTGCTCCACTATCAGAGTACATATTCCGGTCGAAGTTCACCTTTCAGGACGTATGCACGAGTCGGGTATATATGTCCGATACGCGATGGGTACAATACCACAGACAGCATCTCTCCGATTGTTCTATACGAGGGATGCCACTCTCCAATAGTGGGTTTGATGCTCCAAAGGTTGTGTGTAGAGTTTTCATTCCACATATTTTGTCATGTATGACGAACATGCTGATTTATACAACATTTGAAGTCAGTAATGGAATCTTCCATTCGAAAACGGGTTACTGCAGGGTAGTTTAGACTGATATAGGGATCGGGCTACTAATTCATTTCTCATAGAACTTAATGATAATATATAACAAAATAAAAACAATTTCTGCATTAGGCTGGAATGCAAATCACACATGCTTCCATTCATCAGAGTTAGAGAATTTTGTTCAGCCTTGAAATACAGGTGTTTTGCAGCAGGGGAACTCCCTTGTCTGCCCCTAATAGCATAGCCTTGCTGCAGCAGGGGACTCCCTTGTCTGCCCCTAATAGCATAGCCTTGCTGCAGCAGGGGGACTCCCTTGTCTGCCCCTAATAGCATAGCCTTGCATTAAGACTCCACATGCTATCTCGTCAGTAGGAAGTTAATTGCAGAATATCAAAATAAAAGTAAATATTTTGTAGTCCACTATAGCACATTGATTGAAGTTTATGAAATGATATAATGGAGAAAAATTAAATCTATTTACTGGCCAATGGGTGCATCTCAAAATATTTAGTTCTCTATTTTTTATTCCCCCACCAGTGGACTGGTTCTCTTGCTGTAAAATAATTAGTGGTCGGATACCTATGCCGAACGTCAATTTGAATATTTGTGTGTATTGAAAACGTTAAACACAAAGTATGCACTGCACTAATTTGGGCGGTATTCTAAGCACACGCAATAGATTAAATGAATGTTGCATTTCAAGAAATGTTTACCATGTTCATACATTATTAATATAGATAACTGAATAAATGCAGTGATTTTACTATTTTGTCTCGTGTTCTATTTAACTTCCTGTGTGTCTGCCATAATCATGTGCATGCATGAAATATGCACCTGTGGGCACTATGTAATAAGAGGTATCAAATTACATAACCCCCTGTTTTCATAAATTTCTGATACAAAGATTATATTTTGGATGCCTAAAACGTTCTTAGAGTTTTTTCTCTTGAATGATATATTAAGAAGTGTTTATGGTAGCTAAGAGGTTCAGGTATATTTGCATCACTTGTCACATGATAAATTTATGAATGCAGGGGTCTGCAACCAAAGGTCAAAAGTAGATGTGGCCAGACTGTCAGCTGATACTGACTCACATCGATGCAAAGAAATAATGTGAACAGTGCAAAGAAACTATAATTCTAACAGAACAAAATAGATACTGCAGTCATTCTTTAAAACTCAGATAATAAATAACAATCATATTATAGTGTCAAAAATGACAAAAGTAAAGAGTAAAACGAAAGGTTATTTTAATAGGAGAAACTTTTATTTCAAACCAGGAAATATTTCTCATAACAAGGGTGTAACAAGTGAAATAAATGTAGAGAATGATGGCACAAACACACAATATAAAAGACTTATGGAGGGAAAGTACAAGCTTGTTGAAATAGAAAACAGGTCAAGACCCTGGTACTGACAAAGAGGAAGTTTTGGTACCATATAAGTTCCTAAGGCTGATTAACACCAATGATTTATAGGTTGATTTGCATGCCATGGATTCCGAACAAAGGAGGTAGATAGAAATTCAATGTTACAAAAGAAGCATTACCATTCAATTTGTTTCTTATTTTGCATGTACTGATTCCTGAAGCAAAAGTAATGTAAGCCAAAATTGAAAAAAAAAAACCCCACAAAGCTATGAATAAGAACAAATTCATCCAAAATACAGCAGACAAGATATTGCACAAAAGATAATTTATTCTGAGAGAGACAGGGCTCTCCACACAGTTCCTAATTCCTAAGCTATCCTCAGGAGATGGGTGTACCTCAGGGCAGCATATTGTCACTTACCCTATTCAACATAAAAATTAACAGCATAGTGAAATGCCTCAATCCAGGAACTGACTTATCGTTATATGTTGACTTTCTGAACTCGTGTAGATCAAAGAGAATGCATACTATTGAACATAAACTACAGGCAAGCATAAACAAAGTTCAGAATGGACAGAAGAAAACAGTTTCAAATTTTCGAAATAAAAACAATTGCATTTCTGCCGATTACATCCTATTCACGATGAATCAAGGCTCTCTCCTGAGAGATCAAATGGTAGGGCTTATTTTTGACTGTAAACTAAATCTCCTTTCACATATTAGATAACGCAGGGAAAATGTCAAAAAGCTCTGGATTAGATACCAGTCATGGCAAACACTGATTGACGAGCAGATCTGGAGGTCTTGCTCAGGATATACAGGTTATTAGTAAGATCGAAACTTGACTATGGCACAGTTTTGTACGGATCAGCTTGTTAATCTTACCTGCAGATGCTTGATCAAATAGAGAAACATGATGTTCTCTTACAATCTGGGAAGAGTATTCTGTATTGTTGACTCTCTAGTCACACTGGTAACAAGGATAATGAAACGGCAGATAAAGCAGCAATGCATTATTGTTCTGATCGAGTATCAGACCGGAATGCATACCACGCCAATGTCCACTGAGAGTGGAGCACATTCTTGTTGAAGGTTTCCACCATGTGAGGCAGAAATATTTTGACATGAACCGCTTGAAGAAACTGTATGAGGACATACCACCCGAGAAAATCTGTGATTATTTTAAGGAAATGCGGTTAATACAACTAATTATAATCCCATTTTAAGGATTTTACATGTGTTTTATCTGTTGTTTTATATACATTTTATATAATTTTAACATATTTTCGTTTTACAATTCATCTTCTTGTATTAATGTTTAGTTTCCTAATTTTTGTGCAATTCATTTTTACGTTTTGCAAACTTTACCTTTAGTTGGCACCACAACAGATAAAACATATGTGTGGAGGCGTTTTTGTTGTTTGCATTGTCGACGTTCATAGCTTTCATAGCGGTATACCACAAGTCCCCGCATGCAGACGGTTCGAAAAATAGAGACAAAGTTGGAGCTGCCATTCGGCACTCCATGGGACGATCTCGAGCCACTTACTGGATAAAGCCTCACTTTTCACTGCAGAAATGACAGCCATATTCGAGGCTTTGAACTACCTTGAAACTTCTCAAAAAAGACATTTCGTCATCTTTTCGGATTCCCTTTCCACATTGAAATCCTTGCAGAATGTTAAATCTGTCAATCTGTTAATATCAAAGATATAATAGAAACATGATGTTCTCATACAGTCTTTGAAAAGTATACTGTACTGTTGGATGCCTACTCACATTGGTATAAAGGGCAGACAAAGCTGTTCTGCAGTAGCCCGTCTCCGAATGGAAGATTCTTTATAGCGACTTCAAATATTGTATAAATCAGCATGTTTGTCATACTTGGCAAAATATATGGAATGAAAACTCTACGCACAAACTTCAGAACATCAAACCCACTATTGGAGACTGGCATCTCTCTTATAGAACAAATCGTAGAGATGAGGAGGTGCATACATCCTAAGTGTGGACCTCAAGCGGAATGCATACCATGCTATTGTCCACCTACAGTGGAGCACATTCTTGCCGAGTGTGTCAATTTGAAGAAACTGTACGAGGACGTACCACCCAAGACAATCTTGGGTTGTTTTAAGGCAGTGGTCCCAAAACCCGGGGTCGCGACCCAAATGAGGACCCTCGCGATCCTATACTGGTACTGCATTTTGGGTCGCAAACGATGGTAGTTAGGGTCGCGATCAAAAACGTTTCGGAACCACTGTTTTAAGGGAAGAATGCGGTTTGCACAGCAAATTTTAACCATGTTTTAACGATTCTACATCTGTTACTTTTATCTGTTTTTTATATACATTATACAGAATTTTAACATCTATACATTTTATATTTATGTTGTACTTAATCTTTATATTTATTTGGAAGGGTTTATCTTTCTCGACTTTTTGCAGTTCATTTTAACATTTTGGGAACTTTACCTTTAGTTGGCACTACAGAGCCTCTTTTGTGCTGAGGTGCCGTAAAACATTACTACACACACACACATATATATGGTTGACGACATTTGTCTCAGCCGCACCATGGAAAGTAGAGAGGAAAAGCGTAACAAATAAAACATTTAAAAAAAACTGCTTAAGAAAACATTAATTATTAATATCACGCATTTTTACAAAAAGAATTTTATAAGTAGAATGTCGAGAAATAGAAACACTAATACAAATTTGAAGAGATTTGTTGATAAATTTCAGATTAAAATAGATCCTAAATCCAGTTATTAAAGATTTCACAATCCTAGTAGCATAGGTAACATACTTCACCATAACTTACCGCAACAACTGCCATCAAAATATTACATCGTTCACATGGCAACAGTTTAAGACTTGTCCTTGTTAACAGGTGGATAAAAAAATTCCAGACTTAAAAAAATTATTTCCGTCGCAGGTTCTAATATATTCTTACACCCGTATGACTGCTTTTGTATATTATCTCTTCCTTCGGAACATTTGCAGATCTTATAAGTATGACAAAGGTTGTGGTTATCTACGCCTTCCGCTAATCCGTGAGTGATACAGCTCCAGCCTTGTAATGCGGTGATTATTAACTTACATAACTTGATGTAAAAACATTTTGTAACAATATTTTGCAAAATAACACATTAAAGGGAATTTTTGCACGATCATTGCATATTTTGCAGCAATTTCAAAAGACACTACAGTTGAAGAGGAAGAAAGCAAAGTGTTACATCTTGGGCCTTGCCAACACCGCAAAGCTTTTGAACCAAAACTGATATTAGTGCTACAAGGAATATAACTTTAACCAATAAATGAACAGTAAACCGCGAGTTATTTCCCTTAAACCTTTAGGTCATTGTTTTCTTTGCAAGTAGCGCTTTCACTACAAGTTTACAGATATGACAATCTGAATTGTTTAATAAATAAATTATATTACTAGCAGTGTCTTGTGATTGTTTTTTCTGACTTCAGCTATATAAATAATAAAATACATGCAGAATTACATTGATCAAAAATTTTATGTATTACTCGGCAAATGCATACTTAAACATATCCAAGAAATGATAACACTTATGTTCATTTATTAAACCGAATGGAGTGCACATTGGGTGCACTGACAGGAAAGAACAGTATAAAAAATTTTGAAGCATATCAAAAAAGAACTCTATAGCCATTCTTCAGGATGTATGCTACAATACATTTTAAGATGCAGCACCTGTTACCATTTGCAATTGGCATTTGAAAACAACCTTAAATACTTTTTGTGAGTATTTCACCTGTTTAAAAACTGAATAAAATTTTTTGTCTAATTTTTGTTCTGAACTATTAATTTATTTTGAAGATACGTATTAATTAAGCAGAAATTAATGTTTAACAAAGAAAGAATTTTTAAAAATCTTTTAATCAGATTGTAAAAACATTATCTTATTAGCGATCATCACCATATCCTCTTCATACTAATGTATACTATCCTCTTGAAAACCGACATCAACATCGTTGTCACGAGATTTGCTGTTTTCATCGTGATTTTCGTCATCAGAAATATGGTCTAACACACGTGAATGCTCTCTGTGAACATGTCTGTGGAAGGAATAGAATTTTGTGTAGGTACCTGGGCACCCGTCCACACCACACCGAACTGTGAATCCAAGATATTGTGAGTGTTCCAAATATATCTCCGAAATTGATATTCGTGAAGTAGCTGCTGCAAACACTGCACAAATAGCACATTTTGCTTGCATGTTTTCAGTTGTGGTCAACGTTGCTTTATTTTCAATCCCCGCACGATGTAAGAAGTAATCGTTGGAAAGACTCTGCATACCTTACAGGTTACTTCCGTTTCCGTTTGGTGCTCTTGTGTTGCAACTTCCGCTTCTGTTTGGCGCTCTATTCGATCCGCGATTCTTTGAACTACCTATATTGCTATTTGAAGTACAAACAAAGGAGGAAATACACAAATACAACGTAACAGATTTAGCGAAATGGCTAAGAGAGAAAGGTATAGATGAGGTGACAACATTTGAAGTTAATTAACGATCTAAACTCAAATGTCAATCTACATAATATGGGACCATGCAGTTCTCACCGCGCACCAATTGTCGCCATAGAACTAATATCTCCTGAACGGACACAAATTTTAACTTATTATGCATACCTTTAAAAGATCATTTTGTCAAGTGCTTTCAAAAGTATGCACAATAAATAAAATTTGCTACTGTTCACGACATATTAGCGACATTCACCGTTTTACATAAGTTTATTATTATTATTGTTATTATTATTATTATTATTATTATTATTATCCATGGTTATTGCTGCTGCTGCTATAGTTTAAAATCTTTGTATATTTTTCATTTTTATGTGAAGTTAAAACAAATTATACTGATGTTCATCATGAAAATATTATTTTAAACTTTAGCCTAGGTTTATTCTTCACGATAAACTTAAAACATGTCCTTCAACCATATTTAGTACTTAAAACATGTCCTTCAACCATATTTAGTACAATAGGAATCTCTTTCCCAATAAATCAGAACGGGATTAGACACCCTGAAATAATTTTGTCGACCCTATTGCCCGCCTACAAGACAGTTCTTGCCTTGTATACAAAAACAATTATTTTATCTCGAAGGTCTAAAGAAGTGACTTCTTCGACCGAAGATGCCTCCCCCCTTCCCGAAACACACACAACCTTGGAGACAGTTCATGCCTTTGTAAAAAAAAAAAAAAAAAAGCATTATTATTTTGATCACGAAGGTGAGAAGAAGTGTCTTTTTGGATCCAATTTGTCTCCTCCCCAACTCCCCACCTCCCCGGGAACAGTTTAATCCTTGTATGCCAAAATGAATATTTTACTCTAAGGTCAAAAGGAAGCTTCTAAGGCTACTAACAACCTAATGGAACTCGAAAATTGAAGCAAATATACTGCATTCAAATTTCAACAATAACCAATACGATTCCTACAAGGATATAAAATTTCATGGAAAAGTACCAAATTTCAATTTTGGTAACTGGAACAATAAAATGTTTACTTTATTATACCTGGAAATGGAAAGCAATTGCTTTTTTAAACGGGGAATTTATTTACTCATTACAGAGTTTTCCTACCGACATGAACGTAGTTTTACCCACAATTCTCCTGAAAACTTTACCAAATCTACTTTGTTTTCCTTAAAGTTACTTAGATTCACATGTCTTTATTTACTTGTAAATACTTAATTCTGTGTTTACCTAAAAATGAATTAGTAAAATTATCAAGTAAAAATACTTTATTTATAAAATGTATTACTTAGTAATATTATTGTATTTAACAAAAACGATTACTAAGTAATATTTTACTGAGTAAACTAATTACTATGTTGTACTATTTTACGGAGTAATACGATTACTAAGTAATAATATCTTACTGAGTGAAATAATTTCCAAATAATAATATTTTACTTAGTCTTTTACTTAGCCTTACACGTCTTTTACTGCAATGACTTATTTCTGTTTTACTTGACATTACTTGGAATTACTAATAATTACTCATCCTTTTGACAAGCTTTTCACTAACTTTTTACATATTTGGTGTAAAAGAAATACCATTTTTGAATAATTACAAGTAATTGATTTTTGAGCGTGGTGAGGGGATGCATCATGATGTGTACAACAACCATATCACAAAAGTAGTTCACTGTGACCCAGTTTTCACGCTTCAAAGACTTTGGTTTAAATGTGTTTTAAGTTTATTTCTCATGCTCTGTTCATGCAAGGATCATCAAGTTCGATAATTGTATGCATCTCTACCACACCCTTACAACAAAAAATACTGACGGGTTAACTGTTTGCATTTAGCTCACGACGAAATAAATAGTACCCAGTGTATATATACTGTTATACATAGATTCGTGAAACTTGGTGAGGGGATGCAGCTTAATGAGTACTACACCTTCGTCACAAAAGTAAGGCACTTTTACCCATTTTTCATGTTTCGCTGACTTGGGTTCAATAATTAGGCACTGTTCATGCAAGAATCACCAAACTATCTGATTGTATGCATCTCCATTAGTACCGCATCCTTACAACAAAGAAAGTCAGTGTGACCAGCATTTCACATTTTACTGGGTTATGTTGAGTTTTTGCTTTTGACTCAGGACCAAAAAGGTTTATTATTTCCAGTTAAAATACTGTTATATCTGGAATAATGAAACTTGGAGAGAGAACATTAATGCATCTTAATGAGTACTAAACCTCCATCATAATAGTAGGTCACTGTCACCCATATTTCACGATTCCTTGACTTGTTGAATTTTGTTTTTACTGTTCATGCTTGAATCATTAAACTAAATGATTGTATATATCTCTCATTACTGCACCCATACAAAAAGGTAACTGTGACCTATGTTTCATATGTTACTAGGATTGGTTAATTGTTTGCGTTTCGTTTATGCCCACATACGTTTTCTGTATATTATGTTCATTCTATCCTACTAGAATCATAAATCTTGGTGACGAATGGCATCCATGAACAATACTCCTTCATTTCAGTTCTAGGTCATTATGGCCCATAGTTTACGGTTCACTGACTTGGGTTAAAGTAGGTGTTTTGTATTTATTTTTCAGGAACAGTTTATGCTAGAATCGTGAAATTGGCGATGATATGCTACTCGGTGACTTCCATACCCTTGCAACAAAAGAAGTTCATCGTGGCCTATATTTCATATTTTACTGGCACTACTCAAAGCTTTGAACTACATTGAACCTCTGAAAAAATGTTCATTATCTTTTCAGATTCACTTTTCACGTTGAAAGCATTGCAGAACCTTATAACTGACAACCCGTTAATACCCCAGATATTACAGAAACATGATGTTCTCATACAATCTGGTACAAGTATTATGTATTGTTGACTGCCTAATCACATTGGTATAAAGGATAATGAAAGAGCAGATAAAGCAGAGAAAGCTGCCCTGCAATCACCCGTTTTCAAATGGAAGATTCAATATACTGACTTCAAATATTGTATAAATCAGCATGTTCGTCAAACTTAGCAAAATAAGTGGAATGAAAACTCCACAAACATACTTAAGAACATCAAACTGACTAAAGGAGAGTGGAATCCCTCGTATAGAACAAATCGGAGAGCTGAGGGGGTATTGTGACGATCGTGTATCGGACACACGTACCTGATTCCAGCATATCTCCTTAAGGGTGAACCTCGACCGAAATGTATACCCTGTTGAGTGTGTCGATTCCACCCTGTGAGAGAGAAGTATTTTGTCGCGAACTGCTTGAAGAAACTGTATGAGGACCTATCATTCGAGAAAATCTTGGTCTTTTTAATACAGTTTATACAACAAATTTGAATCATGTTTTAAGGATATTGCACGTAGTACTTTTTCTGTTATTTTACATACATTTGACAAAATTTCAACATCTTTACGTTTTATATTTTAACTTGTTGCACTTAATGTTTTCATTTAGAAGGGTTTAAGTTACTAAATTTGTGTCCAATTCATTTTTACATTTTTCGGACTTAACTTTTTGTTGGCACTACATAGACACTTTTGTGCTGAGGTGCCGTAAACCACTATTTCATACATAAATACATAACCACCTGAGTTTTCGGCATGCTATATGCATACTATCCTACTAGAATTATGAAACTTGGGGAGTATACATCTGGATAAGTTCTACATCCTTGCTTCAAAAAGAGGTCTATGTGACCTGTATTGCACGCTTCAGTATCTTTGTTGAAAGATTGTGTCTACAGTTCATTTATTTGGGTGCTATTTAGGTTCCAATCATGAAACTTGTTAATTGGATACATCTCTTGTAATTCTACACCATACAACCAAAGAATGTCAATGTGACCTTCGTGTTATGCTTTACAATAGCACCACGTATACATTGGAGAGTGGCATCCCTCCTATAGAATAAATCGGAGCGATGAGGTGGTGTTGTGCCGATCACGTGTCGGACACGCATACCCGACTCATGCATACCTCATGATGGGTGAAACTGATTGAAGAAACTGTATGAGGACGTACTATTCGAGAAAAGCTTGAACTTTTTAAGGGACTGCGGTTTTATGCAGCAAAATTTGAAACATGTTTTAAGGAGTTTACATGGGTTACCTTTACTTGTTATTTTATATACATTTTATAGAATTTTCACATCTTGACGTTTTATATTATATATTATTTTACTTAATTATACATTAATCTTCCTAAATTTTGTGCAATTTTATTTTACATTTTTCGAACTTAACCTTTTGTTGACACTACTTTTGTGCTGAGGTGCCGTAAAACATTACTACATACATCCATACATCCTAACCTACTCAGAAGGTCAATTGTGACCAGTGCAGTTGCTAATTGGAATAAATAAGTTTATTCCGTCGTAAACTTTATATGGTATTGTATATATTGTATATTTTGATATATTACCATCAACAGGTAAAATGTGTAATATACATGTTAATGAGTATAGGAGTTAAATGAGTGAATTGCACGCAGGATGTTTCTTATGTGAGACATCATCTGTAGTGCCTGAATAAGATAAGTATAGTTGCATGAACTATGGTCGTGCTAATCTCTACAAGGTTACTCCATGTCTACGACTTTCACCAATTAAAATCTAGCTTCTAGGGTTGGACAATAAGCAAGTTCGGAAACAGTTTTTTTTTTAAAATACCCCAGAAACAACATTAATCTGTTTTTTTATCAATTCATGATCGTACCTCTACATTGATATGATAACGAATGCTCTTTTTATTGTTTTATCTCATGCCTGACCTGCCACAAAAGGTAGGTAGGTAAGTGGGTAGTTAGGTATGTAGGTATGTATGGGTTGGTGGACAATTCGGTAGGTCTAACGGTATGTCAGTACAATACTAGCAATATAGTACCAATTAAACGTTAAAATGTTAAATTATATTGCGAACATCAATGGAACAATTGCTGTAAAACCATTCTAGACGAGCAGTCTCTATGTGATGCCAAAAGCTTGGGTTGTGTTAACACTGGTAAGGTGTTCTCATTCGCATCCTTTTCACAAGTAACATCCCCACATCTCAAGTCTTGTATAGACTTTTGCCCAATCCTACTCACCTGTGGAATAAAATCCACTGTATATGGACGGGAAAAAGTATTGGTTTGGTTTTGTGTTTTCGGTACAGCAACACTAGTAGAACTTAGTGCCGATGTATTTGGAGTAAAGTGCTTTGCCCAAGAACACACTACGAAAGCCAACCCACCCAGGCTGATCAGATGAGAGGATTCGAGCCCGCACCACTTAGGCCACTCTCTCTCTCTCTCTCTCTCTCTCTGGTTCCAAACTATGCCACTTTCTGATATCAAAAAGGTTTTTTCCGCAATCATTACTTTGATTGATGTAAATTAAAATCACACACTTACCTAATATGAATTTTATTTTCTACTTGTAAATGTGAAAAGAATATGTTATTTGTGCATGTATGGGGTTTAAAGACACCTCAGCACAATGCTGGCTATAGAGTGCCGATTAAACGTTAAGTTCTAATAATATAAACATTAAAAACTGCACAAACTTTAGGAAGATAAGCTGCTCCAGTACCACAATTCCACCCCATATCTTCGATTTGTTCCATATGAGCGATGGTATTTTCCAATAACAGGTTTATTGTTCCGAAGATTGTTTGTGGAGTGCTTTTTTTTACATATTTTGCCAAGTATACAGAATATGCCGATTTATATAATGTTTCAAGTCACTATATGGAATCTTCCACACCCTGGAGATGTGTAATAGGCTCGATGCGCTTTCCTGCATATCATAAGAGGCAAATAATGGAGGCAGCAGCCGCGGTGGCTCATTTCTTTAGCATGCCGAATTCGCGCCTGAAAAAATGAGGATTCATATCTTACAATCGGATAAGCCTGGGTCGGCTGGCGTTATGTGTACTCAGGGAGTGTATTTTACTCTAATAGCCTCACCGGAAAACACCAAAATCATTCAGAAACAGGAGACTGCAGTGTAGCTTTATCTGTTATTTCTTTACCCTCAATACCAGTGTGACATAGCAGCCAACAGTTCTTTCACAATACTTTTTTTTCGAAACAGCATGAGCAAATCTTTTTTTTTTCTGAAAGATTTGGGATATTAAAGGGTCAGATTTAATATTTTGTAAAGCTTTCATTTTGAGGAGCTGTAATTTTTTAGGTAAAATTGGGGGCTTTTCTGGTAACTAGCTGGAGATTGTTGGATGCGATGCTGCAACGTCATTTGCAGCTGTCTCTCCCTATCAAAACATGTAGTTTTTTTCAGCAATTTACATTGTTTCATCCTTTTAAACTTAAGAATGATATCAGATTTTTGTCAAATTTGGCCATTCTTATAGTTAATTCTGAAATAGCTACTTTATATACGGAGTCACTGTGTTTTATTTTAAATTTCATTTTGTTATCCATAAAATTCTAAAACTTTATTTTGTAGAATCATTACAGATTGACATTGTACAATTTAAAAGAACTTCAAAATGTGCTGTAAATTGTTGCCGAATACAAATGTATGCATTTACCCACATCAGATGCATAATGTTTGTTTTCCTTTTTCGTACAGTACTGTTTTCACCGTCATGCTATTTGGGTTTATATTATTTATTTCAAAGTTATCATTGAAAGTAACCTGCAAATCTGCATTTTTTCTGAAGCTTTGGAGTATATCTTTTTATTTTGGAAATCAACAAATTAGCCATTGTATTCTTTAGCACAACTAGCTTCGATCACATTTATATATTCCGTACAAACTTGTAAAGAAGTAGACCTTACCTCTAGATACTGACATTGTTGTGTTCATGTTAACTCGTGAATTATTTCTATCACCTCTCTGAAAACTGCTGAATTCAATACAATATAGCTTTGTGCCATTATTGATGCTATATAAAAAAGAATTCAATTTATGTTTGTTGCTCTGCCATTTCGGTCCGCTAATTATTTAGATAGTCTGGCTAGTCTATTTCGGTTTTAATTTATGACAACATACCCTAAAGTCTATCTGGTATAATAATTATGATCTTTGTTGTGTTCTCGTATGTCTCAGTACGAGATGAAGATGCACTAAAAGATGAGAAATTGTTAATGATTTTCAACAAACATCCCAAGCCTTGCTGGTCTAGTAATTTATTTATTTTCATTTTTAATGTTCTCGTATCCTTATGCGGGATGTAAAAACATGTATATATGTCGTTCAGAACTGTCCAAATGTATCTACTGTTTTTCTCTGATGTCAAAGAAAAAATATGTTCTAGAAATGTCTTTATGTCATCGTTTCCAGTTGGAACTCCAGGTAGATAACATTTCCAACAAGATGAAAACAAAATCAGATGTGCCTCCTTTGTTTAGATTTCTTGACGGCGGACAATAAATTGGATACAGAAAGTCAAATAATTACTCGATTTTCCATTGCTTTTAAACGATGCTTGTTTTAATAATCTGAATAAGAGTTTGAAATCCCATGCTCATATTTTCCGTGTAGTTTGCCAAATAGTTTATTATAGAACCGTGTACGATACACAAACTACAATAAAGCTAAGTGTATTGCTGGACTTAAGAGACGTAAAGCAGATTAATGCCAATGAAAAAAGTACCACCTTGACATTGACAACAAATACAGCTTAATACATACTGCCAATCTCTATATTCATTTTTCATTTCGCCGATGGCAAATTTGTGTGAATCCGAATTAAATCTATTGTTGTCCTAGACTCATGATGTAAGCGTAATAAAATGTATGGAAAATGGTTTGTTGCAATATGCGCACATGATAATCCTGTAATCTCGTGTATTCTTCCCCAGGGATAATGCTTATTCATGTTTCGTCCAAAATAGCAATGCTTGGGTAATTCATATTCCATTACCGTAAACGTGTGTGCTAATGATATATTTCACCGAATTTGAAACAGGAATAAAACCCGTGCCATACAAGTTTGTTACTATTATAATGAAAGCAAATATATTTGATCAGGTCGACGCAAATTTAGAACCTCTAAATGAATAAATCGTGACACTCATGTGAGTATAACATTTCATCTTGGGTACAAGACGTAATGTATTGAATCATGTACGTCAGTGAAGGTTTTCATATAGATAAATCGATGAATGAAAATTATGATCGGATGGTTTTGATAATAGTTGATAATGTAATGTTATATTGCAATTACTATAACACTATAAACTGACTCTCTTTCAATGGGACTTTACCTGTTTTGTTTCCAAACGAATACGACACTGGTGGAATTTAAAGCCATAATATATGCGACAGATGTGTTAACACTGTGATTGTGTATTTAGTTTTCGAAGATCAAATTTAATGGCAGTATCGAGATTGTTTCGATATCAATGCCGTTGCTGAAACAGATTTCTAGAAACAGGTTTCGATTTTGTGTTCAAACAGTGTCATTCAATAACGCCTAGGTCCCTGCGGTAGCTCAGTTGGTAGAGCGTCAGACTCATAATGCAAGGGTCGCTGGTTCGATACCCGGGTCAGTCCGGGTCGGCTGCCTCGGTGTGTCCCTGAGAAAGGCGCTTGGCTCCTATTTTGTCGGCATGATATAGCCACTAATGTGCCGCAAGTGCCGCTAAAACCCACAAAAACAAAAACAAATCAATAACGTCTAGAATTACATGCAAATATATCTGGTAATGATTAACATTGCAAGAGAAGACGGTAGGGAGCTGACATTAAATCAAAGTCCTTGCAAGGAAAATTCCCTGAATCTCATAAGTATCGAAGGGTCACTGATTACCTTGCTCAGGCGAGGTTTTTGTGGGATTTATGTATTAAAGTTAGGGACCTTCCTGCTTGATGTATGAATTCTACGCAATAGGATTGGTTTCTGGATGGTTTAAAAAAGGATGGAATTCATGCCTGGAGCTATTATATATATATATATATATATATATATATATATATATATATATATATATATATATATATATATATATATATATATATATAATATGAAAATGTCAAATACCGCCTAAACGCAATTGTTATTTTATTTTTTGTCTTGTGTCTTATTGTTTGAGAAATAAACGAAACAGTCTGAAGATAACGCAGACAAATTTTATGTTTTTTTAATTTTTTAATAAGAATAAAAAAAACTAGTTGAAATTTAGTTACGTGAGTATCAACATTTACATAATTGATCTAATAGTTTTCCTTTTATAAATTTAGAATGTACCTTTTTTCCGCTACGTTTGGAAAATTACAAAGAGTTGAATAAGCGATTTGTTTTCATTTCCTGTCATAATTTTGTGCGTTTTGATCAATCATTTCTGACATTTCTCTTTTACGTTTCTCTCATAAATGCATTTTTTATGTAACCTTGGATACACTTTAAATTATTGCAGAATACAATCAGTGCGTCATAGAACCCCCTCAATGCAACGCGAAAACTTTAAAAAGTTTCTTATTATCATTCAAAACACAGACGGAGAGCTCCAAAATCAATACCCTAAGCTTCTTATGAATTCTTGCATGATCTAAATTAGTCTATTATGAATCGAAAATGTCCAGTACAGGGTAACTGTACTAAACCAAATATCCATAAACTGTTAGTAGCACCGCAACAAAATAGAGAGGATATTTGCTTGAAACGAGTGAATAACGGATATATTTCATCGAGTGGGTGAAAATACTTAAGTTTTTCACCCACGAGATGAAATATATCCGTTATTCACTCGGAGTAAGAAAATATTCTTTTTATTTTATGCTCAAGCGTATTGTCTAGCAATTTATATAACACACAGAAGTAACTGATTTCTTACTGCATCGCGCGCAATAATGTCAACAGTTTACCGTTTATGTTCTGCTCTGTTTTGTGTATATTTGCACATAAAATATCAGTAGTTACATAATGCTCCTTCCCAATTCAAGGTAAAACAGCAGATAAAAAGAAAATGAAAAAACAATATTTGCCCCTTGCTGGACTTGAACCTGGTTCGCCTGTATGTGAAACAGCCATCGTAACCTTTAAACCACGGAAGCGTCTTACGAAGAGTTCGGAATTTCTTAGTTATAACGTTATCAATGTTTATTGACGGCCAATGAAAAAATATATGATATTTTTTCACTGCAGTGAAATATCAAATTATTTTACTCAGAAAATCCAGTAATTCACTGCCTAGCATAAAATAAAAACAATTATTCCTCTACATAATTTCCCATATGCAGTTGAGCACGTAAAATTGTATCATGTTGTTCAATTTTCACCGCTGTTTGCATCATTCTAATCGATTAAGGCTCCATTAGTTTCTACTTGCTTGAGTT
The DNA here is from genome assembly GCA_029931535.1 of Margaritifera margaritifera. Taxonomy (NCBI): domain Eukaryota; kingdom Metazoa; phylum Mollusca; class Bivalvia; order Unionida; family Margaritiferidae; genus Margaritifera; species Margaritifera margaritifera. The sequence goes on along the minus strand of JAQPZY010001391.1, from coordinate 2,577,846 downwards.
CATATAGAAACAATGAAAACAGCAAATCTATTTTCAGCGTGTCAGCATTCCATGTTCTATTATCGAAAGGAATATAACATTCTTAATTTGTTTATAAGTGCAGGAGTAACTATGTGGCCGAGAAACCACGCACTTTGCACCCGCAAGTTGCAAACACATTGCTTAATGAAAATGAGATGTGATAAGTTTGGCTAATGATCGTTGCCATTCGTAAAGCACTTAAGAGTATTAAAAAGAGTATCAAATCGATTATTTCATTTTTAATTATTTACAACAAAAATCAAAAAACGCAAATATTGCGTTCATTATCTGGAAATATGTATGCAGCGGTGCATTTGATCTACAATTTCATTCCTGTCTCATAGCAATGGGAATTGTCTTTCTTTTCTGTCCCATGCATTTAATATTGCTGCTCTAGAACTAACTTGAAGTTGTCTAAGTTTCTATTTAATCAGGACCCAGGTAAATGTAACATCGATCTTTCACAGGTGCAAACTTTGGACATTATATAAATGTTAAATTCTAAACTGTGTCGTATTTGAGAATCAAAGTTGGTCTACATCGGATCAAAAAAAGTTGTATTAGGGCCGAAAAGTACAGAGGGAAAAAACGAGAGATCCTTATTATAGTGACTTGTGTTCATCAAAATAGTACAAAACATGCTTCATCAAAAAATTAGTATTCATATTTACAACACTCTGTCACATTGTGTATGTAGGTCGATATACATAAACAATCTGAATATATTTTGAAGCATTGATTTGTGACATTAATTTACATACATGTGCACAAATAGGTATTTGAACTATAATTGTATGAATAAATTTTGCCTAATAACAGTCCTAACAGTGTTAATAACTAATTAGAGTGCGTCTGTTCCTCATATATATATATATATATATATATATATATATATATATATATATATATATATATATATATATATATATATATATATATATATATATATATACACCGATATCCGACATATCTAATGACCCAGGTTTTGGTAGGCGCCGGCTTCCAAAGGAGTTTGAAAGAAACAAAAATGGGAATGCAAATCATCAGCACAAATATTATATAATGACACAAAACTTGGAAAACGTCTTAAGGAAAATAACAAATTCTCTGTACGTTTCAGCCTAAAGCATGTTCTTCCTCGGGGAACATACATACAAACACAGTCAAATAGTGACACAGAGTAGAATTATAAATATTTACATTTTTGACACAGAGAAAAAAAAATCTCCAAGATAATTTAAAGGTACAAATTAAAGGACAAGAACAAAATAACAAGAAATAACTATATGTGGAGCATGTAGATAGTTATTTCTATTTTCTTCAGTGATCTACATGCACAGAGACAAACAGACAAAATATAACATTTGTTGAACCATAAACATTTTCATTTTGGCACAAAGAAGAAACACTATCCAAGATAACAAAAAGGTCTAAATTAAAGAAAAAAAAACAAGTGCCAAGATCTAAATATTTATTGTTATACACGTGCCAATATTTGTTTGTTTATTTCTGTATATGTATTTTATTGTCCCCTGAATATCTTGACGGTTGTTTTATTCCTATTGTAGTCGAGAGCAAAGTTTTAGCACTTATTATCGACCGTAAACTAACTTTTCGTCCACATATTAGATACCTCAAAAAGGTCATGGATTTAATACAAGTCGTGGCAAACAAAGATTGGGTAGTAGATCGAATGGTCTTGCTCCGGTTGTACGGGTTATTAGTAAGATTGAAACCTGACTATAACTCGATTGTGTACGGATCAGCTTGTAAATCTTACATGCATTTAGAACTTATCCGTCATAAAGCCTCTATATTAAGGCAAATGAACCATCACATTATCTTTCCTTTGCTACCAAACTCTTCTAATCCATCAAACTCCCCATATTATGTAGTCCTTAAGCACAAATACCAAACTTTGTTTGTTCGGAAACCAAACTTCGTTTCCCCTTTTGGCATTAGAATTCGTCCTCACCTGGAAACAACCAAACTTAGTGTTGGAAATATTGCACAATTTTGTATTCCCAAATCACCACCGTGGCTACCAAAACCTCCCAAAACAATATTTGACCTTTTCGAATTAAAAAGGTCCTCAACAAATCCTCTCCTTTTTAAGACTATATTAAATGAAATAAGAGCCTACTATCGTAGCGATACGTCACTGTGTACAGACTGTTCGAAAGATGGAGACAAAGTTTGAGCTGACATTGCAACATCCCATGGCACCATCTGAAGCCGGTTACCGGATAAAGCCTCAATTTTTACTGCAGACATTACAGCCATACTCAAAGCTTTGAACTGCGGTGAAACCTCTAACAAAAATAATTTTCGGATTCCATTTCCACATTGAAAAGCCTAAATCTGACAACCCGTTTATACCCCAGATATTACAGGAACATGATGTTATACAATCTGGGAAATGCATTAAAGCAGCCAAAGCTGCCCTGGTGTTACCAGTCTCTGACTGAGAAGATTCCCTATACTGACTTCAAATATTGTATGAATCTACATGTTCGTCAATTTGACAAAATATGTGGAATGAAAACTCCACGAACAAACGTAAGAACATCAAACCCACTATTGGAGAGTGAAATCACTCGTATAAAACAAATGGGAGAACTGAGGTGGTATTGTGCCGATCGCATATCGGACAAATACCTGACTCATACACACTTCCTGAAGGGTGAACCTCGAAAGGAATGCACACCATCTCAATGTCCACTGACAGTGGAGTACATCCTTGTCGAGTGTGTCGATTTCCACCCAGTGATACGGAAAATATTTTAACGTGAACTGCTTTAAGAAACTGTATGAGGAGGTACCACCGAAGACAATCTTGGTCTTCTTGGTGAATGTGGTGTATACAACAAAACTTTAATCATGTTTTAAGAATTTTATATATATTACCATTAAATGTTATGTTTTAAGAATTGTATATGTATTACCATTATGTTATTTTATTTATATTGTACAGAATTTTAACATTTTTAAGTTGTATATTTTATGTTCTTGTACTTAATGTTAACATTTATTTGGCAGGGTTTATTTTATTAAATGTTTTGTGCAATTCATTTTTTCACTACATAGACACTTTAGTATTCAGGTGCCGTAAACCACTAGATACATACATACATACATACATACATACATACATACATACATACATACATACATACATGTCTCCTGAAGAAGACTTTGCTACAGGTCCAACGTAGGAAAACTTATTTTTCCTGCGCCGTTTTCCAACTTTAGAGTCATTACACACACACACACACACACACACACACACACACACACATATATATATATATATATATATATATATATATATATATATATATATATATATATATATATATATATGGTTTAAGCATATTTTATTTGCTAAATTATGCAAAAGGGGTCGGGCTGCAAGTTCTCACAACATTATATAAGCCCTTCCGCATACAAATATAGTAGTACAAATTATTCAAACATGACAAGTGGTAGAACAAAATGAACGAACAAAATAAAAATACAAAAGGACAAAAAGCAGCAACAACAACAAATTAGGTGTGCTGATAAATAAAAGTTAAAGCTTCGAATAAAGTAAAAAGAAGAGAGATATCCAAGGCAAGTAAACAATAATGTTACCAAACTTCGGAAAGGAATAGCATTAAGTATGTAGTGCACCTACATCACTATACATTAGTCATTATACAGTCTGAGAAAGAGTAATGTTAATAATAACAAAGACACCCTTTTATATTTGGAATCTAAGGAATAAACATTAGTTAAAACGCCTCGTATCCATAATGTAATTTTGAAACAACTTAAAGATATTAAATTTTTCCTCAGTTGCAAGTTCAGTTGTGCCAAATAGAAGAGTGTTTGTAGATATTATGACGAGCATTTCATTATATATATATATATATATATATATATATATATATATATATATATATATATATATTGTTACGACTCTAGGGGTAATGTAACAGAATAAAAGACACAAACAAGCTTTCAAGATTAAAATGCAAATCTTTAATTTCCTAAAATATTAAAAGAATTAAAATAGTTCAACAAACAATCAAAGTGACAGAATTAAAATAACTTACAGTATAGAATATCCTAAAAAGTCCTAAAATGTTTTAAAGTTCACTTCCTGATGTTAATCCGAGTAATCCGGATGAAGTATTCCGAATGAAAATAACCTGTACTATGATGACGTTGACAAGTTCTTATTAAATCCAAAATAATCCTTGCAAGTCTGGAATCTCACAAGTTTTAGAATAATGTCCGATAATTCCACGGAGCTGTTTAGTAATTCAGATGAATTACTAATTAAATAAATTCCACACTGAACTGAATAATTTCAATAACCTCTCTTCATTCAAGCAATTGTAAAGAATGATAATTCCCAAGATTATTCCCTATATATCTTTACTAAGTGCGCAGAATTAAAAGGGAATACCCTTTTTCCGTCTTTAATAATATGGTATTTCAAAATAACACAACCCTCTAAGAACTAATCAGGAACTAGGTTACGCGTCATTTACCCAAAGGTCTAGTGTACTCAAATCTTAAAGAGTAAACATAATATTGATTCAGAATGGAATGTGACCTTTCAATGTTGATTTCCAAAAATACAGAGCTAGGTCGACTTCATTTTCCCGCGCAATTGATCATGTGACCACTTATTGATCGAGCAGTAGTCGTATCTATACATATATGCTAACCGCTATTTAGACAAAAAAAAAACAGAGATCATAAATTAGTAAATTAAATCATTATATAAAAAATAAAGGAGGCTTGATTCCGTAACACCCTCAACCATCAACGGAAAAAATAAGGATTTATGCAATAAAAACTTATTTTTTAATATGTACTTCCAACATACAAGTAAGTAAATAAAAAAAAAAATGAATACATGATACAGTCATGTATACAAAACAGTGTAACGGTGGTATTATACACATGAAAATACATCATCGATTAAATTTTATTAAGAAATAGCCGTAACCTTAGCTTCTATTGATTTTATTTGTCCACGTCTCACAATCATGCCCTGAAAAGATAACACAGGCACGATAAAAGTCACTTTAATATTGATGATCAGGTTCGCTTCGCTGAATCTCTTGAAAAATGGTTCTATTACATCTTGCCACATGTCGTTGCAGATGATGACATCATCGATGTATGCATCGCAATTTCTATTTGGATGTTATTATATTCATCAGACGTTGGAAACTTGGGGAACCTTCATCCCAAATGGTACGACTTTGTATTGGTAAAGTTCTGGAGTCGTGAATGCAAATTTTTCTTTCTCTCCGTAAGTGAAATTTTGTAGAATCCCTTCAATAGGTCAATATCTTGCGACGTATTAGTCATTTCCAATCCTGTCTAGAAACTGGAAATGAATATGTCCCGGTGACTCTATTTACTTTCTATACTCTATACATGTACGGAAAGTGTTATTTTGTTTCTGCACTGAAACATGGTAAACTCCAGTCACTTTTATTTGATTCGTGTAGAATGTTTGTAAATAAATATTCATTTTTCTTCTATCAACTATTTCAGTTCGTAAATCTCAGGCGGCAGTATGTGCGAAGAGTAGCGACTTCAAGTCATCCTATCGGATTTCTCATCTTCATTCAAATATTCAATGTGTGAGACAAGTACTAATAAAGTAATCGATAATTTATATGGCTATTTCTATCTACATATTGTTCTAACATTCTAACATTTTGACAAAGTTGTTTCTGCTTTCTCCTCCCAGAAGTATTAATAATAATTTAAATTCCCTAACCTTTTGTCAGTAGTATAAGGACCAAAATACTTAACCTAAAGAGGATTTTTGGGGTATAGGTAGCAAAGCTAATACTCTATTATCTAAAAAAAAAAAAACCTCCTACACTGACCCCTCGCAGCAAACAACAATAATTGGAGACCTTCAACCTACTCCCTTCCTGTTCCACAACAATTCCCAATTATATACCATCTCATAACAATATGTTACAATAATTCGTTCTAAAGCCTGATATAGTATCAGCTTCAGAAGACCAAACAGTGTGAAGAACCCGACTAAAACTCTCACTATGGTCTCAGTTTTAATATTCCACAAAGGAATAGCTTTTATAAAACTTGTAGACGCACACTTCGCCGACAAGTATTGGTTGCCTAACCTCGTCTCATTTATTCCTAAACGAGCAGACAACGACGTTTCATGGACTACACTAAGTAATTCCTGACGATAGTATCTAGGAACTACTATTTTACAAACTGACCACTCGTCACCAGCAATTACCCTAAGCAATCTCTGTTTCCGTTCAAGGACTTCACTCGTCAAGAAGTAATAAGTACCTTCTTGCGTGGCTTCAGTTTCAGTCATAGCCCCCTGAAACAAACAGGAGATATCCGAATCTCCCTGTTGTAAGACATCTAGTGCTTGTCTTATTACACCCTGACTATTTTTATGAGACATAGTAGTTGAAAGAGTATCACTATCAATACTAGAATGAGGAGCAGAAGTGACTTCATGTAAAGCCTGACCCACAAAGGTGTCCGCTAAAGGAAATACATCCTGTTCAACAACAATATTCTCAAGAGCATACTTTGCCATAGCTCTAGTAACTTCACAAGCTGGATTTAAACCAGGGATTTCTACTTCAATATGATCAACTCTTTGATCCATACTAAGCTTGTTAGTTACAAGTGGATTAACCACGATCTTATCTTTAGCTAGGTCATTACCTAGTAATAAATGGATGCCCTTAATAGGCAAAGAAGCCACTGCTCCTATGATCACAGGTCCCGAAACTAAGTCTGATGACAAATTAACACAATGAAGAGGGACATTAACATATCCATAATATACCCCCTGTATTAATACACTTTCACTAATAGAAGACTTCTCAGAAAATGGCAAAGTACCATCTAACAATAGACTCTGAGAAGCTCCTGTATCTCTTAATATCTTAATAGGAGTAGCCTTATCCAAATCACCAACAAGAGACACAGAACCCTTCGACATGAATGGTTCGTAATTCTTCATTATAAAATCAGACTGAGGTAAGCTAGCCTCCAAACAAATATCCTCATTGATAAATGACCCTGACCTTGACTTCTTGATAACTAGAGCATTTGGAACTGCTCTATTATAATTCTGAGGCCTAAATTGCAACTTTAAGCAATCAGAAATAACGTGTCCCTTCATCTTACAATATGAACACGTGGGCAGAGATAAGGTTTTCTGGTATTCCCTATCAGAATTTTGATTCTTTACAATCACATCACCCTGAGGTCTGAAATTTCCCGAACGAGTTTGAAATGATTTCTTAACATAAGATTGTTGAGGAAAAGTTTTAGTTATCAATGGAACCTTGTGTATTGAAGAATATTCATCAGCTGTGATGACTGCCTTTTCTAAAGTCTCAACTCCTTTCTCATTAAGATACACCTTAATATTATCACTGACACAATTCTTGAAATCTTCAATCAATACCAGTAGTTCAAGATTATCATAATTGCCTTCAACCTTCTTAGATGTACACCATCTTGTAAACAAACGTTTCTTTTCCCAAGCAAATTCTACATGAGTTTGATGTGTTTCCTTTTTACATTCCCTAAAGTTTTGACGATGAGTTTCACTTACCAACTCATAAGCTCTTAAAATGTATTCTTTGACCACTTCATAATCAGCAGATTGTTCAGATGAGAGTGCAGTATAAACATCACTAGCTGTGCCAGTTAACACACTCTGCAATAATGAGGTCCACTTCTCTTTTGGCCATTCCAGATTCTCGGCAATTTTCTCAAAACTGAGAAAATATTTGTCTATCTCCTTTTCTCTAAAAGGGGGAACCTGTCTCAAATGTTTGGCCAAATCAAAGTATGAACCCTGATTGCCATGAGAGTGCCCTTTGCTGGTCAATTCTAATTCCCTTAATCTGAATTCTCTATCAGAATTTTGATTCTGAAATTCTCTAACTTTGTCTCTCTCTCTTTCCTCATTATCTCTTAATTTATCCTCCCTATCTCTTAATTTATCTCTCTCTTGTATTTCTCTTAATTCCTTCTCTATTTCCCTTTGTTTATCCCTCTCTTGTATTTGTATCTCATTATCTCTTACTTTATCCTCCCTGTCTCTTAATTCTTTCTGAATTTCTCCCTCTCTTAATTTATCTTCCCTTTCTCTTAATTCTTTCTGAATTTCTCCCTCTCTTAATTTATCTTCCCTTCTTTTTTGTCTTTCCCTTTCCTTATCTTCCCTTCTTTCCTGCATCTGCATCTGTTCCCATTGAAGTTTGATCTTTTCAATCTCTATGTCCTTAGCTATCTGTAATTTCTTTCCCAAACCAGACGGAGATTTTTTCTTAACACTTGAAACCCCCTCTTCAAAAATACCTGATTGTACCAAATATTGAATCAAGATACTTCTAATATCCTGCTTCAACATGGAAGCCTTCGCTTCAGTAAGACTATAATGTTGAGCAATTTCAAGTAATTTGTCCTTCTTTAAGGACTCAAATTTCTCCTATGTAGGATCAGCTAAGAAACTCTCTAATCTGGATGTCATTATGAAAGCCTGTTAGTTTCTCTTTATTTCTTAATCTGGAAATCAAAAAACCACTAAAATTTCAAACAATGAAATTCAAATCCCAAAAGGAAAACTTTCCGAAGTATCAAAATCTCTGAAATATTAAAACTTTTAAAAATATTTAATTAAATCTAAATCTCAAAATATTTAAATTCGGATCCCGAAATTATTCTAATTTCTAATCCCGTAATACGAGCCCCCAATTTATCCTGTTACGACTCTAGGGGTAATGTAACAGAATAAAAGACACAAACAAGCTTTCAAGATTAAAATGCAAATCTTTAATTTCCTAAAATATTAAAAGAATTAAAATAGTTCAACAAACAATCAAAGTGAAAGAATTAAAATAACTTACAGTATAGAATATCCTAAAAAGTCCTAAAATGTTTTAAAGTTCACTTCCTGATGTTAATCCGAGTAATCCGGATGAAGTATTCCGAATGAAAATAACCTGTACTGTGATGACGTTGACAAGTTCTTATTAAATCCAAAATAATCCTTGCAAGTCTGGAATCTCACAAGTTTTAGAATAATGTCCGATAATTCCACGGAGCTGTTTAGTAATTCAGATGAATTACTAATTAAATAAATTCCACACTGAACTGAATAATTTCAATAACCTCTCTTCATTCAAGCAATTGTAAAGAATGATAATTCCCAAGATTATTCCCTATATATCTTTACTAAGTGCGCAGAATTAAAAGGGAATACCCTTTCTCCGTCTTTAATAATATGGTATTTCAAAATAACACAACCCTCTAAGAACCAATCAGGAACTAGGTTACGCTTCATTTACCCAAAGATCTAGTGTACTCAAATCTTAAAGAGTAAACATAATATTGATTCAGAATGGAATATGACCTTTCAATGTTGATTTCTAAAAATACAGAGCTAGGTCGACTTCATTTTCCCGCGCAATTGATCATGTGACCACTTATTGATCGAGCAGTAGTCGTATCTATACATATATGCTAACCGCTATTTAGACAAAAAAAACAGAGATCATAAATTAGTAAATTAAATCATTATATAAAAAATAAAGGAGGCTTGATTTCGTAACAATATATATATATATATATATATATATATATATATATATATGTGTGTGTGTGTGTGTGTGTGTGCTATAAATATGTACTTAATAGACTTTATAATTGCATATTTCAATTTATGTATGTTTGCAAGCGCAAAATATTTGTATGTTCATCCGTATACTATGGCAAACTTTTAATATGCACACATCATTCTTGGTGGATAATCATGTATAGATTCATAATCTATTATATATATATATATATATATATATATATATATATATATATATATATATATATATATATATATATATATATATATAGATAGATAGATAGATAGATAGATAGATAGATAGATAGATATTACTAAAAGGATCCATTATAAATGGTGCTAAAAGAGTGAAGAATCCCAGGTTAAGGCTTGATTTAGGACTTATTGTAATTTACATTAATCAGTTATCATGGAAATTCAAAGGTCAAAGGAACGTATTACTTGCTCAAACGTCAGATTTCACGTGAAAAATTACATCGCGCTGATCATATACAAGTTCAGAAAAAAGAACTAATAGGTTTTCACAATCTTGTTATAAAGTTAGTCTTAGCATCAGCAATGTATTGTTTTTCTTATCTGAGAAATGTTGAGAATGCATTTCCTTCAGAACACCACCTGATATGGCAATCTTTATACGATCCACCTAGATCGTTAACTGTTTTTAATTTGTTCTCTAATTTAATGACTAAAATACCTTTATATGTTAACGATATTTGAAGAAAATCAAAGAGCGAAAGTCGTCGAGTCAGGCACAGAATCCAAAGTTATTCCAAGATAAACCATAACAACTATGTAGCATAAATTTCACGAAGAATAGGTAGCTATTGCGTAATTATATTTTTAGTCGAAGCGTGCTAAAAATTTATTTTTCCATCTTCTCCTGACGCAGCAGTTTCTCCATTACTTGAGGTATATAGCATGTGGCGCATCGTTGTTACAGCATGTCTTCAGCTCATAATAACATAAAATACCCAGAGCACGTCGTGCAAGGTTTTGTGTAAGTTCAGCATTTCTAATTGGAGATCTTTTGCAATGTTTGTACGAATATATTTCTTAGGGAAGTCTGTTCAGTTTATTGTTGTGTTTTTTCAGGACTTGGAAAAAATCGAGGAAATGCAGCTTTAATATATAAAGGAAAAATCAGATCAATTTCTTCTTAAAAATGTTACCCAAATCATAGTTGATAGTATAAACATTATATAGATAAAACCATTAAGAGTATGGTTTTAACCCGTATGCATCTATATTGACCTTTTCTTAAATAAATCAAGCCTTGTATGGGAAAAGATGTGTACTTTGTTTGTTTGTAAATATCAGATTCTCCATTATTCTTTCTAGCAAGCCGTTTGCAGGAACGTTTGTAGCTAACGAATTTCAATGACATCTCTCCTATAGATAGATTGATAGGGATCACTCAGTATTAACAGAGGTCATTCAGTATTAATACTGACATTTTCATGCTTTCACTGTCTCTGTCAGTGATAAAATTTGCACGAAGAGTCATGTCGTAGCTTAACATATCGTGATATGTTGTTGGTTTGTTTACACAGAGGGACCTAACCTGACATTGTAAGATCTTTTTCGAAAAATATATAGAAGTGTTGCAACATACATTCATACCTAATACAATAATTTAAATCAAATTACAAAACACAACCTTTCCTGTTGTATGGGCTGCCAATTTATGCCAATATGACACTTTTAAATACAACAATTTGCGAACGACTAAAAGGTTAGTGAAATTATATCTCTGAGCCTTACACATATTTATTGAAAGGAATCGTTCAGTAAAAGGTTGCTCTACAGTAAATTTCATCCATCATCGGAGTTAAGTAGCCCGATGCTATATGCATCAAGGAAACTTCCAATTGTCAGATCCAATATAAATAGCATTAGGACTACGATATTTCATGGAATTACTCTTCATATAGATAAGTAGAAAATTCTACTGATAGTGGCTGGAGGTAACATTAGACACATACAGCAGTATAAATCTTTTTGTAGGGATATATAATTTCACTGAGTGAAACAGTTATAAACCAATAAAATGGAATGGTTCCAAAACAGTAGAGGGTTTATGAATTATGTTTAACAGCCAAGGAAAGACTTGAAACAACGATTTAGAAGAAATATAGGAAATTGTTTTACGAGCCATCCGTCAAGGAGAAGAAATTAGTTTAATGGGTGGTAAGACGCAACGATTCTTGATTGCCTTGTAGAAAGTTAATCTTATTGCATTATAATGATAAGCTGTTCCGTTGGGTTGAATCATTATGCGCCCCACCCCCGTCCTTATCCCCAAATGCGAAACCTTGTACGATCGGAAACCGTATATAAGCTGCATAATTACATTTCGACAATACTGCAAAATTCTCCATTCCACAAACACCACCGGAGTTATTACCTTCTCCATCCTTGAATAATTTTTAATCTCTGACAGTTCAGAATGTCCCCTGTCAGCCCTCTGGTTTTAAACAGTAAATTCAATGAAATCAAAGCCACCTATTGTCGCATACGCTCCTGAATATAGACGGTTCAAAAGATGTAAACAAGGTTGAAGCGGCTGTTACCACAACCTACGGCTCTATCTCTAGGCGGTGACGGAATCCATTTTTTCCTCCAGAAATTACAGCCACACTAAAATTTGTGACCTCTATCGAAAACATCAAAACAAATAATTTCATCGTCTTTTCCGATTTCCTTTCCACACCAAAAACCTTCAAGACCTTACATTTGACAGCCTTCTCAGACTCTAAGTCGTACAGAAACATAACATCTGGGAAACGTATTCTGTACTGTTGGCTGCCTTGTCACATTCGTATTAAGGGTAATGAGCAAATAAGGTAAGCCAAGATGTCCTGCACTCACCCATTTCTGAATAGAAAATTCCATAAGGCGACTTCAAATATTTTATAAATCAGCGTGTTGTATATCCTTGGTAAAACTTATGGAATGAAAACTCTTCAAACAAGCTTCATGTCATCAAACTGATCACTACAGTGTGGCACCCCACACAGAGAACAAATCACAGCGATATGCTAGTATTGTGCTACTCGCGTCTATGATATGCACACCTGACCCTATATAGCCAGGATTGTGCTGATATTCCTTAAAACCCTATGGATACATAGATACATACATAACAAAGTGGCGGATAAGTATGATGATGATGTTTCTGCTTGTTGTCAGCCTGAGATTCACAGAACCTCATGTGGTATCAAATAAGGTTTGGGCCAGAGCAGATAACCATTTTTAGTTTGAATCTACACCTAATTGACGCGAGGTGAAAAAGATGGATTCTTTAAGAGCCACATATAAGCGTGATGATTACATTCTAGAAGTTAGCAACATGGTAAAATACCATTATCCAGAAACTGACTGCTCAGCATGCTTCGACGACGTTGACTATAGATCAAAAACTATCCATACTACTGAACGTCTATTACAGATATCCTTAAATAGAGTGCATACATGATCAGACGATGACGCGGTCAAACTTTCGAACTTTTAATTTGTTCTCTCACCCCATTTGTGGAAGAGACCAACTTTTTAGGATTTAATTTTGACGTGGGATAACGTTTCTTCCGAATGTTAGATACCTTAAGGACAAATGTCATAAAGCCCTCAATTTATTACAAGACGCGATAAACAGATTGAAGAGCAGACCTGAAGGCCGTACTTCAGTTATGCAGGACGTTTGTAAGCCCTAGAGGTGACTATGTTTCGATTGTGTACGAATCAGCTTGAAAATCTTCCCTTCAGATCCTTGACCCGATAAACGCTTCGGGATTCCTACCTTGGGAATATTTAGAGCTTCATCTTCAGAAAACCTCTATGTTGTGGTAAATTAACCATCCATTTACCTACGACGAACGAAATTTGCTCATCAGTACACTATCAAACTATCCTCTAATCCATCTAACTGCATTTGTTATGTTGTCCTTAGGCCCAAATAACAAACCTTGATCTCTTGGAAACAAAATTTTATTCACCTTTGGCATTATAATGTGCTCTCATTTAGAACCCACAAAAAGCCAATATTGCCAATATGGCTAAATTCTCCATTTCTAAATTACCACCTTGATTATTAAAATCTCTCAAATTATAATTTGATCTTTGGCAATTCAAACTGTCCTCTACCAGTTCTCTTGTTTTCGTAGTAAATTAAATCCAATGAGATCGTCTGATGATGGCTATACTTCCCTGTGTGCAGACAGTTTGGAAGATGGCGACAAGGTTGCAGCTGCTGTTATAGCACCCTGGAAACACAAATCAAATCTGTTACTGAATACATTCCCTGTTTGAACCACATACATTATAGCCATGCTTAGATCACTGATTTGTATAGTAACTCCTCGAAAATCTATTTCCAGATTATCTTTCCAAACCGAAAGCACTGCAAAACATTAACTTTGACTGTCCATTAATATCCCTAGTCTTACATAAATATGATCTGATTATAGAATCTGGAAAAAAGTATAATATACTGTTGACAGCCTGGTCACATTCGCATTTAGAGTAATGAAAGAGCAAACAAAGCAGACAAAACCGCCTTGCAGTCACCTATCTCTTATTGACTTTAAGTATTATTTCAATCGGCATGTTCTGTCTACTAGTCAAGATATGCGGAATTAAACTCTCGGCAATCAAATTTCTTTAAAACAAACACCTTATTTGAGAGTGGCATCAATGATATAGAACAAATCCACAGATATATGGCATTGTGTCGATTGCGTATACGACATACATACCTGATCCATGCATACCTCCTGAATGATGAACCTCAACCAGAGTGCATCCCCTACAGTGTCCATTGACAGTAGAACACATTCTTATCAAACATAGCGACTTCTAATCTGTGCGACAGATTATTTTTGCAATGTGAACTCTTTGAGTGAATGCGGTTTATATAACAAATATTTATCCCAATATTTGAATGACTTTATATTTGCTACCTTTATTTTATTGTATATACTTTTTACATAATTTGTATCATATTTACCTGTATTTGTCATCTTGTACTTTATGTCTAAGTTTATTTGGAAGGGTTCATCTTCCTAAAGTCTTTTTTTGTGGAGGGGAAGTGGGTGGGCATAGCTCAAGAACCATTCAGTCTATTCTGTTGCATTTTGGCACGAACCTCATATAGTGCCTTTTATGGATTTTGTCTTGTCAACTCCATTTAGATAGAGTTATGGCCCTAGACAAGTAACTTAATACCTTCACATCTGATGTTGTTTGTAACCAGTATAGCTCAAGAACCATTCAGCATAATCTGGTGCAATTAACTATGAACATTGTCTCGTACACTTACGTGCGCCTTTTATGGGTTTAATCTCGTCTACCCCGTTCTTAGATGCGCATTTTACAGTTTTGTTTCTCATCTGCACCATTCTGGACAGTTATGGCCCTTGTCAATCAACTTCATATCTTTACATGGGCTCATTCTTATAATCAGATATAACTCAAGAACCATTCAACATATTCTGATGCAATTTGATTTGAACGTTGTTTCATAGACCAGTGTGTTTCGCCTAATCCATTTTAGACAGTGTTATGGCTCTTGTCAATCGAATTCATATCTTTATCATTACATGGAATGTAGCTTTAATTGATGAGACCTTGAATGATTTGCATTTCGAGGATTCCACATCATCACTTAGAGAAATGGTAGCCTCTGAGTGCATATATTCTCCTAACTGTGGTTTCTAACACAAGTTCTTCTGTTTAAGGCGCTATATAGCAAATTGTAGTAAGCGGGGCCCTTTGCGATGGACCCATCGCTAATGGCTCTAGTTTGAAAAGACAACACTCCCGTCAAAATCGGTAATATCAGTTACGTGCCAAAGCTCAGTAAAACAAACGCAAAGTTAAAAATCCAGAAACAAAGATGTACCTATGTTAGCAACAATTTTTTTTAAGTAATCCTAAACGTGATAGACGTACACCAATACGAAAGGTCTCTTTGTTGTGACTTGCATCCTCTCTTCAATATAGCCTTCATGGGTTAGAAGAATCACATATTTCCACATTGTGATTTAAAAAGTTTCAATGGAGGCGATATCTGATTTGCGTCGACAAGTAACCGTTAATTTGAAACAAAAATATTGTTTTATTCTGTATCTTGAAAACAACTTACAATATTTACTTTTTCGATGTTTTGCTTTGATTGGCTTTGTTTTGTTTCGCTTTTACATGCGTCATATACTTGTAAATACTGGTGTATAGCCTACTTGTGATGATATACGATAAAACACCCAAACCATCTAATTATAGACGAAATCCATTGATTTAAAACAAATCTCGTTTGCTTCTTAAAATTATAGTGTCTTACGATAGGTTGAATTTTGTTTAGCCAACGTGATTTTCAATTATTAGCTTGTATCATTTCTTTTTTAAATCACGTCTTCTGATGCTGATAACCTTTCTTTAAACGAAATGAATCTTATTATTATTTAAAATGTACGTATAGAACATCACATATTCAGTTATTGGCTCTCCTTTTTTGACTTGTGTTATTAATATTGAGCTGTAACGTCTTAGATGCGAATTATTTGAAACTGTTTATTTTTAAAGTTC
Organism: Margaritifera margaritifera; assembly: GCA_029931535.1. Lineage (NCBI taxonomy): Eukaryota > Metazoa > Mollusca > Bivalvia > Unionida > Margaritiferidae > Margaritifera > Margaritifera margaritifera. The sequence goes on along the minus strand of JAQPZY010001391.1, from coordinate 2,561,582 downwards.
ATTGCACTTAGGAAACATGTTAGAGAAAGCTATACAGTAATTATTCTTATGCAAGTCAGTTGATGCAAGAAATGATATGACAATCGAAAGATTTCATATTATAATACTGGTAAACGTTTGTCTTAAAATAAAGGAAAATATGAATTTTGTGAGAAGATACTTTAGATGGAGACATTTGGTTTTTCTCCTTTATATTACACACTGTTGTTTCGCTGAAGATTTATCGGTTATCTTCAATAATGCAAACAGCATGTTTTTTATCATAAGTACTATAAAACGTCTTGATCAAGAATAAGAAAGTGCCATAGCGGAGGGGGTGGGGAGGGATATATTAAAGCTTTTTCTATGAACTACCGATCTCATATCCTCCGTAACCCATCGTCCTAGCGTTAACCAAAGACGGATTCCTTCAGCATAATTGACCACCACGGAAAGACATTCACTCGGGTACAAGTCTTTCTGGTTATATCAAAATAAGGTTCACCTGTTGTAATGAATAAATTAGGTTCGCCAGACAAATTCTCGATGCAAGACCACGGTTTTCAGAATGCGATTTATATGACGATATTTATGCAGTAACGTTTTACGGCACCTTAGGACAACAGTGACTCTATGGTGCCAAATAAAGCTAAAGTTCGAACAAAATAAATACAGATTGCACAAATATTTATTAAGATAAAACCTTCCAAATAAATGTAAACATTAAGTACAAGATAAAATATACAACGTAAAGATGTTACAATTTTGTAAAATGGATATAAAATAAACGATAAAGATAACAAAATGTAAAATCTTTACAAATTTGTTGCATACACCGCAATCCCACAAAAGAATATTCCAAGATTTTCTCAGGTAGTACATCATTAAAATACTTCTTTAAGCAGTTCACGTCAAAATATGTGTGTCTCACAGGTTGGAAATCAACACACTCGACACGAATGTGTTCCACTATCAGTGGTAACTGGCATGGTATGCAGTGGTTTATTCTTCAGGAGGTATACATGAGTCACGTATGTGTCTCCGATACGCGATCGGCACAATACCACAGCATCTCTGCGATTTCTTCTATACGAGGGATGCCACTCTCCAATAGTGGGATTGATGTTATTAAGTTTGTTGGTGAAGTTTTCATTCCACATATTTGCCAAGTATGACGAACATGCTGATTTATACAATACTTGAAGTTATTATATGGAATCTTCCTTTCGGAAACGGGTGACTGCAGAACGGTTTTGGCTGTTTTATATGCCCTTTCATTACCCTTTATATCAATATGACTAGGCAGCCAACAGTACAGAATGCGTTTCACAGATTCCATGAGTACATCATGTTTCTGTAATGCATACGATATTAAAGGGTTGTTAGATTTAAGGTCTTGAAAGACTTTCCATGTGGAAAGAGAATCTGCCAAGGTGATGAAATTTGTTCCTTGTGAGGTTTCAATGTAGTTCAAAACTTCTAGTATGGCTGTTACTTCTTCAGTAAACTTGAAGCTTTATCTGGCAACGGGATTGAGATGGGAAGTTGCAATGGCAGTTCCAACTTACTCTCCATCTTTTGAACCGTCTGTATACAGGGACGTGTCGCTACGATAGTAGGCTCGGATTTCATTGAACGTACTCTGAAAAAGGAGAGGATTTGTTGGGAACTTTTTGAATTCGCAAAGGTCAAATATTATTTTGGGTGGTTTCAATAACCACAATGGTGATTTGGGAATAAAGAATTTTAAAATATTGGCACCACTGATTTGTGCTGTTTCCGGGTGAGGACGAATTCGCATGACAAAATGTGGAATGCAATTTGGTTTTTAAGTGTAAAAGGTTTGCTATTTTGGCCTGAAGACGATATCACATGCGGGGTTAGATGGATTTTAAGATAGTTTGGTGGTATATTAAAGAGCCAATGCGGGGTTAGATGGATTTTAAGATAGTTTAGTAGTATATTAAAGAGCCAATTTCGTTCGTCTGAGATAAAGTGATGGTTCATTTGCCTCCACATAGAGCCTTTCTGAAGGTGGGGTTATACATACACCGAGACAAATTCTAAGTCCTTGATTGTACATGGAGTAAAGCATCTGCAGGTCAGATTTACAGTATACAGGCCGAATCATACACAGGCGATCTATAATCAAGTCTAGATCTTACTAATGACCTGTATAACCAGAGCAAGACTTTTCAATCTGCCCCGCAGTCTGTGTTTGCCACGACTCGGATTAAATCCATGGCTTTTTTACGTTTGCCCCTGCTCTATCTAATATGTGAAAGAAAAGTTAGTTTACAGTCGAAAATGAGCCCTAAAAATTCGGTCTCTTCCACAACAGGACTAAGACAACCGTCAAGATAGAGCTTAGGGTCATCATGAATACGATGTAATCTGCCAAAGTGCATACAGTTTTATATTCCGAAACTTTGCACCAGTTTTCGTGTGCCTATTTCTGAAAACTATTTAAGCTTATCTTTACTTGACGTTCAGCAGCATGCATACTCTAAAGTAGATCAAAAAGTCGTGAATGTAAAATGGGCAGTCACTTTTTGGATTAAGGAATTTCACGATGCTGCTAATGTGATGTTGAATACGGTGGCTGACAATATGCTGGCCTGGGTATACCCATCCCCCGATGATGCTTTTGCAAACAGTGCTGCCTTCCTTAACCCTAAAATCTCTATCTTTCGCAAAATTTGACATAAAATTAGGTAGGGAGCCCCTTATACCTTGGTTAAATAGGTCAATTATTATGCCATACTTCCATGTGGTGTCATTGGCTTTCTCCAATTTGAAAAAGACGGCAACTATATGTTCTTTCTCTATGAAAACGTATGTAATAACTGATTCATGTCTGACAAGATGGTATGTTGTGCTTCTCTGGCGTCTGAATCCACATTGAATGTCTGATAGTAGTGTGTTGTATTTGAGATGCTAGAGTAGTCTATCATTTATCATCCGTTACATGGTTTTGCAAATACAGCTTGTTAATGATTGGTGACGATAGTGGAGGAGTCGGTATGATCCTCTCCAGGTTTACATACCGATATCACTGTTGCTTCTGTCTAAGATTGCAGGAACTCCCTCGTTTATCAAATTGTATTGAAAATGTTTAGCAGTGTGATGAGAGCTGCATCAGGTAATTGTTTCAAAAGTCGATAATGGATATCACCTGCTCCTGCTGAGGTGTCATGGGCTCGATAAAGAGGGTCTTGTAGTTCTCTGAGAGTGAACGGTTTATTGTAATCTTCAACGTTAGCAGATTTGAAATTTAGACGAACCTTTTTACTTCAGATTTTGCACACGGTGGACGCTTTCAGAACAATTCTCTTGTGAGGAGTTTTTCTAGAATGTTTCGGCCAATATATTTGAGATTTCAGGTTTGGTGATGACCATTTCATCAGATTTCTTTAAACAAAAATACAGCTGCTTTTATTTTAGCCAATTATTTTTCGTACCATTTTCCATTCTGATTTAATAGAAGAGCGAGAGCTCAACTTGGAGACATAGGATCTCCTCTTCCTGTCTCTAAAGGTACAAAGAACCTTAGCTCGGTATATACTGTATTATTCAGGTTTTCTTTTATTGGATTTGCATTGAAATGTTGAAGGACATTTTTTTCTCTCCTTGATGGCGTCTTTGCATCCATCACCAAAACATGGTTTGTTGACATGTTTAGGAATTGCCGAAGTGTTTTGTATTGTATCCCCAGCAACATCCTGGAGCATCTTTGGAAATATGGATATTTGATTCCCTATGCTGTCACAACTATCAGCTGTCAAATTTGATTTGCAGAGGGATTGAAACGTTTCCCAATCTGCATTGTTCAATTTGCATCTCTCTCCGAGGCCTTGATGTTTGCAACTATTGTTCTTAGGTATACTGGAAAGTGGTCACAACAACATGGGTCGTCACCAACTTTCCAAGAGAAGTAAAAAGAGATGGAATGCAGCTGGTTAAGGTTAAGGACGAGTAGGGTCCCGTGGCAGGATGCAGGTAGATATACGACTTATCATTAAATAGGCAAAGATTGTGTTTTATAACAGTCTTCTATCTTCTTTCCTCTCTTGCTAATGTCTTTCCAGCCCTAAAGTGTATGGTACCCGTTAATGTCGCCAATTAAAACAAAAGATGTTGGTAACTGTTTAATAAGATGGTCAAAATCAGAATACTTGGATGGAGATGTATTAAGGACAGTAAAAGCGTTCTGAGCTGGGACACACGGGGGGGGGGGGGGGGGCTATAACCTGCAAAGTAGCACTGAGGTTAATTTGCATGTGACTTTTGCTATGATCGGCATTCCTCCAGCGGCATTATCAGTATTTCTTGACATGCTGCCGTATATGGATAGATTTTTAAGATTAACTCTACAGTTTAGTTTCAAAAAGGTCTCCTGAAGACAGATAGCTATCCGATTATGTTCGTTAAGTAGAAGACTTATTTCATCAATATTGGCCTTAGAACATTGGCAATTCTATTTTATTATGGTGTCAGACATATTTATGGAAGTAGTGGATTTACGGGACTTGTGGGAACTGTACCTGGTGCGAGATCAGGGGGCTGTCCGGTGTCCATACTCTCTAGACTCCCAAAGTTATTAAAGAGCTTGATTGTTTGAGAAGTCAAGTAGATTCTGTAATCCTCTCCTTGTTTTCTGTAGATCATGCATTTCCCCTGGCGCCAGCGGCCTGCTGCTTTTATGGTGCGACGGATTAAACCGGTTTTTCGGTAGTTGAGTAAGGAATCTTGTGTTTCACTAATTCTATATCTACTGGGGCCAGTGGTTTTCTGTTCTTTTTGTGCGCTGGATTTTGTCGTATTTTTGTTTGTTGCATTATGTTTCTTAATTACTACACTGTCACACTGATTTTTTGAGTTATCCACTTCGCTCTAAATTTCGGCAGATGTTACCAAGGGTTTGGGTGACTTCAAGACTGTGAATTGGCTTTGACCTTCTGACTGTAATGTCCGTCTGGATACACACGGTAGTTGTGGCAGGTTTCTTCTCCACTTCAGCCACGCTGGTGTAGGATTTGCCAGCTATGTTAGGTGGGGGTGGGGGTTTCACAAATTCCTAGGTCCCAGGAAAGCTTATGCTTTCTTTCCTGTTTCACGCGTTGGATCTCCTTCTCGAGTTTTGACTTGGGGCAGTCTCTACAGTATGAGAAATGTTCTGCCTAGCAATTCTCACACGAGATTGTCTCTCAGCAGGACGATCCATCGTGACACTCCTGCTTGCATCTGGGACAGTCTGGTTTGAATTGCAGCTACCTTTGTGCTGGACATATGGCAGTTGAAACACTGCAAATGATTAGGAACGAAAATATCGACAGGAAATTTAAAGAACCCGGCTTTGATCGATGTATGCAAGGTAGCGGAGTCGAACGTCAGGATGTGCGTGTTTGTGGAAATCAACTTGCCGTTACGGCGAATGTTGATTTATTTCACTTTTGAGACGTTCTGAGAGCTGAGATGTCTTGCATCTCAGCCTCGCTGCAGCCATCCAAATCTCTTGATCGAACAACACCTCTTGACGAGTTGAGAGATTTGTGTGAGTATTTCCACAAAACACTTTGAGCAAAATAGATTGTCAGAGTGAGCTTTGCAGCTAGAGAGTCTGCAAGTAGGTCGTGCGAACTAAGATTTGTAATCTTCTTAGCTCTCCGGTCAAGCCTTTAAGTGTTTTAGCTATCACAAAAGTTGATCGCTTGGAAGAGTTACCTTATTCGAGTAGCTGGTTGAATTATTCCTGATTTTATTGAGACCGGGTCTCAAACTACTGGTTCAAGTTTTGGTTGATTGTCCTGTAATGGATAGATTGTTATTTCGTCATCTGTGCTACCCATCTAAGCCCAACAAGGGGACCGCTTTACGCTCATGTATTGCATTTCTCATGTCCGGGCTACACAGTATCAGACTGATATACTCGAGCAAAGAATAAACGTCGCTCAATTGATCCTTGCCACCAACCTCAAATGGTATGTCCTTTGTTAGGTTTTGATAACAACACTGTGTTACTTTAATCACTAAGGGAACTTTTGAAATGTTTGCAAATAGTTAAGCTGAATGTCTTTAGCATAGCCCCTGAAGCCTGGCGTGACTAGCCGATTGATTAGACTTGGGTCTTCTGACCACACGTCTAGCTGACGTTGTGGCCAAAGAAGTGTGTTGCCTCAAAGCGGCAACCATAGGCCTCTCTTATACTCAGCTACAAAGATCCTCTCGTCCAACAACAAGGGACGCAACCCACGGCTAATTGGTTACCGCCGCTCAGTCGCCTCTAACAACATGTAGCGACGACGCATCGGGCCTATTCTACAACTCCGAGCCGGCAGGGGGTGGTTTTAGATATATATAAAAATTGACCATATGGTTTCTGGATTTTATGTGTTTGTAGTATCGTGTATTTTAGATACCTTTTAGAGAATTTTAACATTTTTACTTTAATATATTATCTTGTTGTACTTCATGTTTACATTTATTTGGAATGGTTTACCTTCCTAGAGTTTTTGTGCAGTTCTTCATTTTTACATTTTTCGAACTTTAGCTGTAGTTGGCATCATATAGCACTATAGTGTTGAGCCGCCGTAAAATGCTACTACCTACGTACATACATCTCAATCGGTGTCCTCACTAACTGGTATGTTTAATCAAACCTTTTGTAAGTTTAAAAATCTCTCTTAGAGCAGCTTCCATATTATATGTTGTTAGATGCAATGTTCCACAGTCCTATAAATTGGATTGCTGGATCCATAATTGTAGAGAATGAGCATCTTGACAAGTCTTTTTGACTTAAAGTCCATCACAGGACAACATCGCTATATATGCTGAATTTAGTTATCATTGTGAAGCTTGCTCACTATATGCTATCAGGAATGACCGAATCCATTTCTAAAAACAAAATTATTTGAGATCGGTAGATAATTGTCTTGGCGTCATCCTCTGTCAGTTAAAACAAAAGTTCACTTGCCGTGCAATAGAATTTATCTGTCTGATCGGTATGGTTATAAAACCTCCAGCATTCCGACAAGCCTCTAAAATTGCATTGCTGTATCTATATTAGGCGAGGATTACTTTCCAATTAATCAACTACTTGACAGCTCTCTATGAGTATAATTTTGAATTCGATTGCGCGTCGCAATAAGCCATCTGCTTAATCGTGTAGCAATAGAAGAGCTTTCACACTTCATTATTAGAATATGTCTATTCTACGCAGCACGAGAGAAACTTATTTGAGAAAAGTAAAGCTTTGTCTGGCTCTAATCAGTAGTATTCGGCCAGTTAGCACAAATGCCCCATTGTCTTGTCATAAAATTGTACTGTCTGGTCGCTGCAATTATTAAAAGGTTGTACATATGCTGAACACATATCGCCTTTTACCGTTTATCTTTTATATTGTAGTACTTCATGTTTACGTTTTTTTCGAAGAGTATATCTTCCAAACCTTTTTAAAAAAAAATGCAACCATGTAGCCAGTATTGTGCTGACGTGTCAGTAAATTATAATACATACATACATGCTACGACTACGCTGTACAAATTTCAGAAAAGGCAACAGGTTTGATTGTGTTTGATACATACAAACAGGAAGCCAACAGGGTTAGAGACTGGGCAGAAAAACTGACCAACAATGTAAACAATGCAACTACATGCAAATATAGATACGGGCAAGAAGAGGCAGAACAAAAACGCACATATACATGAGGGGACATGCTTTAATTGGGCGACTTTTTATTGCTTACCAGGATGCGTTTACAGCCACCCTGATACTTTGTTTTATTTTTGTCACTGATGAGATACACGCATTTAGGCAGTTATGATGGTTATTTTACAAGGAATGCGAAGAGCAACATTGATAAATTCTCAAAATCGTTTCTGTTGAATTTTTGCAAAGTTATTTGGTATGGTATAACAATGAAAGCTGTATCCCACATTATATATCATTCAAACCACCTCGTCTATTTATGCGAGACAAAAATATGTTTCGGATGTATGTCGGCGCAGTAATGTACAGAAAAATCATACATTTGTTTCGCGGGAAATTCATTCGCAAAAAAGAAACTCCAATCTTTTTGTACTACCTCAGCTATTTCTACAATTGGATTGGGTTTCGCACTACAGTTTCGCACTTTGCATAGGGTTTTTGATTTTTAAAGATAAAGAATTTCCCAGGTTTTCCTCACTGGTTATCCTGGTTATTTAAAACAGACCTTGTATATCTTAAATTTTGTTAAAATAACTTTTAATTCCCTTTATTTTGGTGTTTGATTGGTGGGTGTAATTTGGGTCATAGAGTATACAGCTTGACCTTACATCAGATGTGCACCTCTCAAAAAACTGCGAGCTCCACTTGGTCATCTTCACTTCCTGGAAATACGAGCCGATAACTTTCTTTACTTTTTATATATTTTATGATTCATTCATTGCACTTTCAGAAGCTGTTGTTATATAATCTGGCAAAATTAATTTTCCCTATTTGTATTAACTGCTAAAGTTATTGTACTTTGGACTAGTTTAGGCTCATTTTTTAAGCACACGGGAGCAGCCATTTTATCAGCTGTCTGCTTAGATAGTGCATAGTTTCCATAATAACAACATGTAAAGAAATTTCAGTCATAGTACATAAAAGCAGCATAGAGGTATGCCAACATTCTCTCCATCGTGCATGTTGACAATGCAAACATCTTAACCTTATACTGGACCCTCTCTCAGAAGTATATAATAACCGTAGAATTGACCGAGAAGTTGCGAATGAAAAAAGAGTTCGATGCATTCGCAACTTCTCGGTCAGTGCTTGTTTTATAAATACCTGAGGTGTTCCGAATGACAGCTATCGGCATACATTCGAGGGATAATCGGTAAGATTGATGTCGAAGTTGCGAATGACTAAATATATTATAGAATTTGTACTTAGTAAAGAGATGTGAGAAGCCCTTGGATCGCAAAATTAAACCTTTAAGTGTAAGTTCCTGTTGGCACGCTAATTAATGAATGTTGCAATTAATATTAATAATGATGTCCTGTAATACGTTACAGGCGGATGTAATTGTGTGCTTCAAACATCTCACAAGTACTGAGAAATGAAAAGGTTATCAACATGGATGCTTTATCCAAAGCAAACATACGAGTTGTTTAGGGAAACTCAGAGAATATTTACTTTACTCATATCGGTAGATATTTTTGTTGGTCGATCGCGGCCTTAATTCTCGGGTTGGCCAAATTGCGACAAGGAGGTTTAAATATTTGTATCCCGCTTCAGTAGAGTATGCATGTATCTTCAAACATTAACCAAACGAATCGTATGGGACTTCATTTTATAATTGCATATTATATTTGGCTTGCCTCTACGAAGTGGAGAAGAGCTTTTGTACTATCCCGGCGTTGACTTTGGCGTCCTCGTATTTACAACATATACATATATACAGCCTCATTCCAATTCACCTCTATATCTTTCTAGATCGTAGGCAGCAGTGTGGAGTAGTTTCATAGCACCTACCCCCAGAGGAGGGTCCAAGTGTGCAACCTTTGTTCATACAGGACTCCGCTCTTGATTCAGTTTCCTCGTTTAGATCATGGCCATATTTTTGCATCCTTACTATTGCATCTAGAATCCTGCTACTTGGTGAGTGGATGCATCTCGATCAAAACTAAACCTTTATCACAAAAGTAGGTATCAGTGACCTTTACTTTACTATTTACTTACCGTTAAATTTAATGTCACAAATTCTTTTCTTGGGTAATGATCATGCTTGAATCATGAAAACTTTATATTGTATGCATCTCTATTAGTACTAAAGCCTTATAAAAAAGGAAAGTCACTGTTACGTAGTTGATCACAATTTGCTGACTTTGGTTAGGTTTTGATGTTTATCTCATGATTACATACGTTTCTTGCATGCTTTACACATACATTCGTATCTAGAGAAATGTCAATTAGTGAAGGCATGCATCTTGATAAGTATTACACCCATATTAAAAATTGGTCTCTCTGTCCAATATTTTACACTCCGGTGACTTTGTTAAAGATTTGTGTTTTAACTTCATTTCTAGCTCATCTTTCATGCCAGACACATAACACTTGATGATTGGATGCGCCTTTGTTAGTACCAAATCCTTACTGCAATTAACGCCTATCGGACCTATCATTCATGTTTATATGTCTTACTGGTTTAGCTTACGTTCTTGCATTTGGTTCATGGCCATATAGGAATCATGAAACTTCATAACTGGATGCATCTCTGGATCTTTTATTAATACACCATCACAACCAAAGAAAGCCACTTTCACCTACATTTTACTCATTACTGACTTAGGATAAGTATTTGTGTTTCTTGACAACCATATATTTTTTGAGCAATGTACATACTGCCCTGCCTAGCCGGCCCTTTCTGACCAGTACGTTTGAAAGTGATAATAAATATTCAGTGATAAACTGTTCATATTATTGGCTGTATCATGTTGTCATAGGTTACTCTCAACTACATATATCCTTAAATAGAGTTCAGAAATGGTCAGAAGACAACGGATTCCAATTTTCGAAATCTAAAGCTATTTTTGTGCATTTTTGCTAAGTGCATAGAATTTATATATAAAGAAATCAGTCTTGACGGTTCTGTCGATTCCTGCTGTGGAGGAGACCAAATGTTTTGAAACCTATTGTGGAACGTACGCTAACTTTCTATCCACATATTAGATACCTCAGAAACAAATGCTAAAAAGCCCTTGATTGAATACGAATCATGGTAAACACAGATGGGGGAGCAGATCAGAAATTCCTACTCCAGGTATACAGCACTTTAGTAAGATCTGACTTTACTATTGCTCAATTGTGTACGGATCACCTTGCAAATCTTACCTGTACATGTTTGCTCCGATAAACTATCACGGACTTGGACTTTCTATTGGCGCATTTAGAACTTCCCCTTTAAAAACCTCAATGTAACGAAAATGAACCATCGCTCTAACTCACACGAACGAGATTGGTACTTCAGTACACTTCTAAACTATTATCTAATCCATCCAAACCCGCATTTAATGTCGTCTTTAGGCCTACATACTAAATCTTTTACGCTCGGACAACAAAACTGATTCCACTTTTGGCATTCGAATACACCGTCATTTAGAAGCCTCAAAAATCAATTTTGCCAATACTTCAAAAATTATCTATTCACACTTCACCACTTTGGTTATTAACACCCTCTAAATTAACACTTGATCATTTACATTTCCCAAAATCCCTCTTCCAATCCTCTCGTTTTTCAAAGTAAATTCAATAAAATAAGAGTCCCCTGTCGTGGTCATATGCCCTTGTATACAGACAGGTCGAAGGATGGAGACAGAGTTGCAGCTGCTGTTGCAATACCCCATAATATCATCTCGAGGCGGTTGTCGAATGATGCCCCCATTTTTACAGCAGAAATTACAGCCATGCTCAAATCATGTAATTGTATCGAAACCTTTCCAAAACCTATTATTGACTGAAAAATTACAATATTGCCTCGTTACTATCATCAGATTACTATACATACGCTTTGATATTGTGGTAAAGAATGTTATATATTAGTCCCGATCTATCTTGTGCATGAAATTGTATCCTTACAGTGGCAGCTAGAGACTATTAAAATCTTGCAGAGGCGAGCGATGTAATCGATGATTTCATTCTAGATTTTAAAAAAGTTTTTTTTCCTTTATTCTTTCAGGAACAAGAAACAGATTTATATGTAATTCCTCAGAAACCAACTTTATTTCTACATTTATAATTTACGTTTTATATTAAGGCAAATGAAAGCAGCTGCAATTGTGCTTGTTTGGTCGCTCTGAATGTTCTTCAATACCATTTTAAACACGTTGTAATCTTCCTTTAAATAAAGTCATTTTGCTTAAAGAGTTGTTTTTATGCATTTTGGTTTGCATGGATGGAAATAATGGAAATTATAATTTGATCCTGCAGAATTCTATATATATTTTTTTTAAATACTGAACACAGAAAACGAAAGTTCAGACTGCGCCTCCTTACAGAATCTTCCGGCATATAGGGCAATCGTTTTAACGAAACGAACTGTGCATGATTATCAAATTAATATGTATTAACGTGTTTTATTTTGTTTTGTATTTGTTTTTTTTTCTGCATAGATATAAAAGGCAGATAATTTGCCGTTATAATGAATCATTTTTCAATGCAAACAGTGACAATAACGTACATTTACCAAGGTTAATGCACACTGCATGCTTTTAGATTTAATTAATTCTTGCAATCACTGACAACAAATGTATGTCTATGTGGATTAGATTTACGGCCATAACCATACATTATTCTATTCCCCTAGTCATTAGTAAAAACATAATAGAAATGTATGGAAGATAAATTTTACAACATGCCTAACATTATAATCATCATGAAATCCTGTGCAAATGTCCCCTGGGAGTCTTGTTACATAGACAAAATCATTATGGAATCCTGTGCAAATGTCACATGGGAGTCTTGTTACCTAGACAAAATCAATGAGTATGTGAATTATACATGTAAAATATTTGTATTGTTGGTAGCTGTCACCAACAAGTAATTGGTCACCGATATGAAACTGATGGACGATTAGATTATTTGCCATAAAACTGGGTATATATTTTCTGTTATTGGAAAAATGTATATTAGATCTGCTTGAATGAAACTTTGAATTTCTAAAGGCTCCAAATCATCTCATTCACATGATGATAAATTATCCCCAGGGGATCGCAAGGTAAAGAATGAATTCATGTTCGTACATCGTGGTGGTTATACTAGAGCGATATCACTGTCATCTTCGCAAACCACGGGAGACAACCCTCTACGCTCCTTTATCATCCGTAGCTGCATATGCAGAGATTTCTTCGTTTTACATGAACATGCATAAACCTGATTAACCAGTCACTGCGAGCGCGAGTAAACTCTTCTCGCCATTGTGACGCAACGTGACCTTTCATGCTGATTGAATGAGCCAATCAAAGTTTCTCTTTCAAACACGATCGATAAACTGGCAGTTTCATTTATGTGTTAGAGATTGATACATTGTTTTGTTGATGACTTATTTTTGTTGATGCGAACTCATGAAAAACAAGGAAATCTCCTTACAAGCAGCCCCAGGATGAAAAAGGAGCGTAGCGGATTGTCTCCCGTGGCTTGCTACGATGTTACAATGCACGTCCGAAAATCGGCAAAGGGATGGGTTTAACGTGTGTGACACCGCGAGTTTTATGTTACATGTATGATATCATATTGTCTGGAATCCATTTCTAGATGGTATGACCTGTCATGTTTCACAATAAATGAAACAGATGGTATTTAAAGTCATGAACTACGCTGCAAATAATGACCGCCTGTTGTTATCAAAGATAAAAGTCAGGAAATGGTTTGTTAACGTAATGTGGTGTCAGCATGACTTCGACATGAATGACGTTACTGGAATAGATTGCTTGAAGCAGGTGTTTATTAAGTGTGTCAGCATCGCCATTCACTATCATCTCAGCATACATACAAAGCCACACAAACCCGTGTGGCGACGAATACAATGACATGCTGATCCACCTCTGCAGAGAGAGAGAGAGAGAGAGAGAGAGAGAGAGAGAGAGAGAGACACACACACACAGACAGAGAGAGAGAGAGAGTGAGACAACTGACATTGCATCCCTGCCCTTGCTATTTGAAATTCCTTCTCACCATATGCATGTTACACCAGGTAATTACCTTGTATATATAAACGTTTTATATGAATTGACTGATAGATTTTTACCTAATCCGGTTTGTTCCGGGCAGTTGTGGACGCTTAATCTTGTACTTTTAGCTAGTGTCGCTTGAAAACGGTTGTTTTACAAATTCTTGTCAGGGGTCGTGTCGGATAAGAAGCAGAATAATCAATGATGTGGGAATCGGAATTCTAGTATTTCTGAGATTATTTTGTAAATAAGATTCAACTCAAATAAAGGAAAAGACCATAAACGAAGCATCGAATGTTAACACTAACAAGCCATATTTTGGTATTCCTTTGCAGAATGTTTTAGAAATGTATTTATCATAATATAGCTGAGATGTATCTGTTATATTTTATAGACGTGTGGAAATAATGCCAAGAGCTGAATCAAAGATTAAATTTCAACTCCCTTCTTATACTTCTTTTGCTCTATCATCGTCGCAACCTTAATCTTTGAATTTGCACTTTTATATCCTTTTAATAATTACCATCATATAAGATTATTTGTTTTTAGTTACCTCTGTAAGACAGTAAATCATTGCGTAAATACAGTCAGTGCATTACAAAAAAAACCCAGCAAACTCGTCCACTTTAATTAGTCCGTTTTCTATCAGTCGAGACACAGTTTGATAGTTCCGAATCATTTACCTTCGGCTTCCAATCGATTCTGGACCGATTTAACTGATTCCCTCGTAAATGGTAAAATTCCGACACAGAGCAGCTGTTTTGTGCCGGATATTTCTAACCATGGAACGACACTACAACAAGGTGTTATTAAGTTCCGGGAAAATTTCCATTGCCAAAAGTATTCGAAAAAAACTGAGTGCTGTTGTTCGTACGCGTTCTATTTTCAGTACATACGCATGCATCATACTAAATAATGAGTGTAGGTGAAGGGTTGAAACATATCATTGCAATCATTTGTGTAAGAACCCAAAATACTGTCAACATTAGAAGTGTATGTATTGGGCAAAACTGACATATACAACTGCAGTCAAATAGTATTTAACGGTAATAGAAGATTCCATATAATAACTTCAAATATTGTAACAGTCAGCATGTTCGTCAAACTTTGCAAAATATGTGGAATGAAAACTCTACCAACAAATTTAAGAACATCAAAACCCACTATTGGAGAGTGGCATTCCTCGTATAGAACAAATCACAGAGATGAGGTGGTCTTGTGCCGATAGCGTCCAAGACACGTGACTTATGCATACCTCCTGAGGCGTCAACCTCGACCAGAGTACATACCATACCATACCAGACTGACAGTGGAACACATTCTTGTCGAGTATGTCGACTTTCACCTTGCGAGAGAGAAGTATTTTGATGTGAACTGCATGAAGACACTGTTTGATAATGTACCACCCGATAAATTCTTGGACGCTTTGAGGGAATGCGGCTTATGTAACAAATTTTAACCAAATCTTTTAAGTATCTTATTTGTGGTACCTTTATCTTTTATTACACTATCTTCTAAGCCATCTTACCCCCTATATGATGTAGTGATTAGGCCCAAATACCAAACCTTGTACGTTCAGAAACCAAGCTTCATTCCACCTATTGGCATTCGTCATCACGTGGAAACAGCAAAAATCAATGTTGGAAACATTGCAAAATTCTGTAGTTTCAAATCACCACTATGGTTACCAAAACTTCCCAAAATAATATTTGACCTTTGCGAATTCAAAAAGTCCTCAACAAATCCTCTCCAATTTCAGAGTAACTTCAATTAACCAGAGCCTCTTATCGTAGCCGTACGTCCTTGTTTACAGAGGGTTAGAAAAAAGATACAATGTTGGAGCTGCTATAGCAATATCCCATGGCACCATCTCGAGCCGGGTACCGGATAAAGCCTCAATTTTTACTGCTGAAATTACTGCCATATTCAAATCTTTGAGCTAGGTTGAAACCTCTCAAAAAACAAATTTCATCGTCTTTTTGGATTCCCTTTCCACGTTTAAAGCCTTGCAGAATCTTAAATCTGGCAACCCGTTAATATCCCAAATATTATATAAACATGTGCTCATACAATCTTGGAAAGGTATTCTGTACTGTTGGTTTGCTTAGTCACATTGGTATAAAGGGTAATACACTGGCAGATAAAGTAGAGACAACTGCCCTGCAGTCACCCGTCTCCGAACGGAAGATTCCATATACTGACTTCAAATATTGTATAAATCAGCATATTCTTCATACTTGGCAAACTATGTGGAATGAAAACTCCACGATCAAAATAAGAACATCAAATCCATCATTGGAGAGTGGCATCTCTCGTATAAACCAAATCGGAGAGATGAGGTGGTATTGTGCCAATCGCGTACCATACCAATGTTCACTGACAGTGGAGCATATTCTTGTTGATTTCCACCATGTGATTCAAGTATTTTGATGTAAACTGCTTGAAAAAACTGTATGAGAACGTACCACCTGAGAAAATCTTAGACTTTTTAAGGAAATGCGGTTCAAACAACAAATTTTAATCATGTTTTAAGGATATTACATGTGTTACCTTTATCTGTTATTTTATATCCATTTTACAGAATGTTAACATTTTTCGTTTTTATATTTTATCTTGTACTTAATATTTCCATTTATTTGGAAAGGTTTATCTTCCTAATTTTTTGTGCAATTCATTTTTACTTTTTGTGAACTTTATCTTTTGTTCGCACTACATGGGCACTGTTGTGCTAAGGTGCCGTACGACGTTATTACATACACACATACATACAGGTTATTCAGATCAATTGCTGATTAACAATATCGTCAGCCACCTCTACAACAACGCATAATCTCATATATAGCATATGCCATTTTCAGAGGCCTGACTATGACAAGTAAAGAAGACTGCAATACCTGAGTGAATGAGTGTGCTACTACTTCCTTTAACTCAGTTGCGAAAAATATAGAAAGAAAAATTATCCGATGTGCCGATGTAACATGCACAAGTAATGTTTGTGGAATGCAGATAACGTTCCCTGTCCCACGTGAAGGAAAGTGGGTTGGGATCGTCATTTTATGAGTGGAATCACCTAAAAATATAACTCTAGTAGAATTTTAAACTCGAAAAACAGTTTGATTAATTCTGTTCTTAATTTTTTTGTTTTTCTCTGTTTTGTAATGATGGAATAACATTCAGTATATTCAATAAATTATTACACATTGCGCACCATAATTAGTAAAGTGCAACACTGCATACTTTGTATTGAGCTTATATAGTTAATGATGGAACCACACAGAAAAAGAGAAAATAAAAAACCATGACTGCAAAAACTGTGATAAAAATCAAGCAGAGATAACACGGAATATGCGGGGTTTCATAAAAAATAATAATAATAACTTTAGTACAAATATAATATATCCCTCATATTCACTAGTATCGCCTAGCATCACCTTTTTATTTGAACGGTGAGAAATGTGTGTCACTGGATAATTAAAATAGGAAAGCGAGCTGTACAAAAAAAGTGCATCTTGTCCCTTTCATCTCTCTCTCTCTCTCTCTCTCTCTCTCTCTCTCTCTCTCTCTCTTTATATATATATATATAAATATAAATATATATATATATATATATGTATATATATAAATATATATATATATAAATATATATATATATATATATATATATATATATATATATGTGTGTGTGTGTGTGTGTGTGTGTGTGTGTGTGTGTGTGTAAATATTAGGTAAACGTGCAAAGGTTATGATTTACTTGTAGACTTAACTTTTTTATGATACTGTGTATAGAAGTATGCGGATTCACCATATATCATCTGGTATTTTTACGTAATCTGGTATTTTTCATGTCAACTAGTAATTTTTACGTAATCTGGTATTTTCTATGTCATCTGGTATTTTTACGTCATCTGGTATTTTTATGTCATCTGGAATTTTTTATGTAACCTGATATTTTACGTCATCTGGAATTTTTTTTAATGTCATCTGTAATTTATTACTCCCATTTTATAGAGATTTAAGAAGAACATATTCATTAAAAATTGTATTGTTCATAGTCGAATATAAAAAAATGTCAAATGATTACGTCATCAAACTAAATGAAAAAGATTATAAATGTATTGTCCAGATTTCTATTTTGTAAACCAAGAAATGATCAAGAGGAACGCATTAAGTACCTGTTTGTATATCATTCTGTGTTTATGTGTATTAAGTACTGTTACGACTCTATGGTCTAGAAAAATGTAACAGAAAGAAAGTGAAACCAACAAATCAAGTAAAAATCAACAAGCAATTTATTTCTAGATAATTAAAATGAAAAATCAAAAAGACACTTACAGTAATGTGTATTAAAATCCAAATAATCCAATAAGAATTAGTGTTCTAATCACAAGTCCTAAATATAGAATGTTCCGAATTCACAGCTGTATCCTTGAATGTTATGATGTGCCATTGGTCTTCAAAGTCCTGATGTACTCGTAGTCTTTAATGTGCTGATGTCAAAATGAAGTACTCCAAAATATCTCTGAATAAGTTCACATAAATTCCAAAATCATCAATTAAAAATCCAAAATCCAAAAGTCTATGAGCACTGTTATAATCCAATGAATATTTAAAATAATTCCTCTCTCATAAT
Source organism: Margaritifera margaritifera (assembly GCA_029931535.1). Classification (NCBI taxonomy): domain Eukaryota; kingdom Metazoa; phylum Mollusca; class Bivalvia; order Unionida; family Margaritiferidae; genus Margaritifera; species Margaritifera margaritifera. Next base: position 2,543,282 of record JAQPZY010001391.1, on the reverse strand, counting down.
TTTGAATTACTTTCCATAACTGTAATAGCTCCTTACAAGACTGATAGTAATGTCGAAACTGAAAAACTGTCCACTAAACATGGTATATATAAAGATTGGTCACATGACAGAATGTTCTAGAATATGTGTCATCTTAATGGAATTTTACTTGTATGGATATGACTTTTTACACATAACTCTAAGGATTTTCCAGTTGTATCTGTAAACAAAATCAACCTAGACCTCAAACTCAGTAAACATTTTGTTTATCAAAACTATCATTTAGCTCAAATCTGAAGTAAACAACCTAATTCAAGGACACTAGTTAAACATATTTTTCCTGATAAACAAAATTTAGATTTAAGCAAATATTAAAGTCAAGAAACATTTATAATTTCCTAAAATATCTATAATATTATATAAACATCATACATAACAGTACCTGTTTGTATATCATTCGGTGTTTATCTGTATTAAGTACCTGTATGTACATCATTCTGTGTTTATCTGTATTAAGTACCTGTTTGTATATCATTCTGTCTTTATCTGTATTGAGTACATGTTTGTAACCTTATTCTCAATAACATTTGCACTGAATATTACACCTGCACACAATCTGTGATTTTTTATTTGACGCTATTAATTGCAATTTCAATTTAATGCCTAATAAAGTTTATATTTATTCTGGTTTAGGTTTCTACTTTTATTTTGTGCACCAAAAGCATTGCCGTTTAATTCTTTACATGCCGACATATTCATGGCGAACTCAAATTGCAAAAATTGATTGTTACTGTCCTTACTATTGACCTACGCTAAATGTTTTGTTCTCCTTTTCTTTTTTCTATCTTCTTTATATTTACCTTTTTATAACATTACGTTTAATCGGCACCATGCAGCCATTATTGTGATGACGTTTTGTTAAACGGAAATATATCACATCACCTCATTATTGTACGATTGGTTAAACTTTCTTCCTGGAATTCAGAGATTCTGAAATTATTGTTTATGGTACTGTATTTGTATCTATGTCGAAAGGAAACTAATTCCAAGAACAAGTCAATAAATATTGCTACATTGAATAGTCAGGAGTTGGGGAATCTCAAGAAAAGAAGAGATGTATTTAATATTCTTCGGAACAAAAAAAGTATTCAGTGTACTTTCAAAACACACAATTCATTAAAAATGGAAAAATTACATACGGGCTTCCTAGGGATGTGAATGTTGTTTTTAGTTCATATTCTACTAATTCAAGAGGTGTAGTTATATCATTGAATAATAACTTGCAGTTCACCTTCCATGGAATAAAAATATATACTACGGGTAATAAGCTTATCATGGATATAACCATTGGACAGGACAGATTTACACTTGTTAATATTTATGGACCATATAGAGACAATCCAGATTTTTACCTTGAGATAAAAAAGATACATTGCATTTTAAAACTGATTTTGTTTTAATTGGGGATTTCAATCTTGTGATGGATCCAAATATAGATATTTTCAATTAGAATAATGTAAAAAACCCAAGAGCAAGAGAAGTTGTCTTATATAAATGTATAGAACATAATTTAGTAGATGTATGGAGAGAACATAACATCGGGATCCATTGGTATACTTGGAGGAAAAGTAACGCAGTAAAACAAGCGGGACTGGACTATTTTCTTGTGTCAGAAAATGTATTCACAATTATTGAAAATGCAAATGTTGAACCAGGATATAGGTCTGATCATTCTCTTGTAAAAATGAAGCGAAGTTTTAAAAAAGAAATCAAAAGAAAAACTTACTGGAAATATAATAATTCATTATTTAAAGACCTTGAATATGTGAAACGAATAAAAGAAGCTATCTTAAAAGTTAAACTTTGGTATGTATGTGCTGAACAATGAGATATATTTTAGAATATACCTATATCTGATTTCAAACCTGTTATAAATTATCAACTTTTCTTTTGAAATGCTTCTGTTCGAAATTAGAGACACAACAATTTCATATACATCCTTTAGGAACAAAATGCAAGATTGACAGGAAAAGCAACTAATTGCAGATTTAAGCAGTTAAGAAGAGAGAAGTGATATGAAAAAAGAAAGAGTTAGAAGATATTAGAAACAAAAAGATGGAGGGTGTGAGGGTTAGATCAAGAGTGATATGGATTGAAGAAGGAGAGAAAGTGACCGAATACTTCTCTAACTTAGAAAATAGAAACTATATGAGTAAAGTTATTCCGCCCCTTGTGAAAAGCAATGGTTCTTTAACAGACAGTCAGAAAGAAATTTTGGATGAAGGACAAATATTTTATATGAACTTATATAAAAAGTGTGAAGTTCATCCTGTCGATCTTGAAATACTACTTAATTATTCTGACATTCCAGGACTGAATGATATACAGAAACATTCCTTAAATGTCTCCATAACATATATAGAAGCTGCAAAATGTTTTACAAAAAATGCCTAATGAAAAAAGCCCTGAATCTGATGGATTCATCCCAGAAGTTTATAAAAAAAATTTAAGGATATTGGACAGTTTCTAGTGAGGGCTATTAACTGTGGTTATGAACTTAGGGAATTATCTTCCGCACAGAAAGAAGGAGTAATTATATGTATATCAAAAGGTGATACACTTAAGCAGTATATTTCAAATTGGAGACCCATTCCACTTGTAAATGTATCATACAAAACTGTTTCTGCATGTATTGCAAGCAGGGTTAAACTGTGCTACCCACACAATCATACATAAGGATCAAACAGGGTTTACAAAAGGACGATACATTGGAGAGAATATAAGAAACTTATATGACTTAATTTAATGTTTTACACTAAAAAACACAATATACTGGACTACTCCTTTTAATTGACTATGAAAAGGCATTTGATTCAGTTGCATGGCCATTTATTGATAAAATTTAAAAAAATTTCAATTTTGAAGAACCAATAATAAATTGGATAAAACGTTTCTATGGGAACATCAAATCTTGTGTAATTACTAATGATCCAATCTCCAATTGGTTTAGTATCGACAGAGCGTGTAAACAGGGAGATCCTCTGTGCAGAGATTTGAGCCCATATGATAAGAACAAATAAAGAATATATAAGTTGATATAGCATATGTTCTATCTCAATATGCTGATGATAATAATACGAAATATTGTCCAGAATATAAACTTGATTGGGGATGTACCGAGTTTGTTGTCTTAGACGTTAAATTTTCAACTAACTTGGAAAACATTGCGTCTCTTAATTACCCATCTAAAATTATAGAAATTAAGAACCTTCTAATTCAGTGGAATAAAAGGCTTTTAGCTCCATTTGGAAAGATAGCAGTAATAAAATGCTTAGCTGTCTCCACAATTAATCATCTCTTACTGTCATTACCAAATCCATCTACACGGGTTCTTAGTGAAATAAATACACTCTTTCACAAGTGTTTATGGCATGGGTCAAAGGACAGAACTGAACGAAATATTGCTGTGAAGGATTAGTATGAGGGGAGATTAAATGTGATTAATATATTTCATTTTGTGAATGCTTTGAAACTGACATAGCTTAGAAGAATGTTGTCTGAATAGTCTAAATGGAAAAGCCTGCTACAATTTTCAGAATCAAATATTTATAATTTCTTTTTGTTTGGTATCGATTTTATTAACTCAATACAAAAGATCTCAATCCTTTTTGGATAGAGGTTTTAGAGGCAGTTTTAGAACTAACTAAATCGTTCACAATTGTCACAGCCGAACAATTTTTAGAAACACAGATATGATTTAATCCTTATATTACAATAGATGCAAAAAGTGTGTATTATAAACCATGGTTTCAGAAAGGCATTAGATTTGTGAACGATTTTGTTAATGAGGATGGTTCCTGGATACATTTTTATACTTTTAAAACTCAGTTTTCTATTCACATTCATTTCATAGATTTTCAAAGCATATTTACAGCGATAAAATCATAAAAAAAGTAAATTCAGAATTGATCATGACTCTAATTTACAGCAACCTTCTATAAATACTGCAGTGTGTACTATTATTAAATATAAAAAAGGATGTAGAGGTGTATATGCAAAATTGTTTGGAAACAACGAATTACCAACTTTTAGAAGGAAGTTGAATTTTAATTTGGTGAGTTAGATGAAAAAAACTGGCAGTCTTGTTTCTTACTATCATATAAAACAAGAAAATGTCCCAACCTTAGATGGTTGCAGTTTAAAATATTAAATATAATTTTGGCTACGAATGTATTTCTCAGAAGAATTAACATTATTCCAAACAAGCTCTGTTCTTCCTGTATGTTGCATGCAGAGACAATATGTCATATATTTTGGGATTGTCATGTAACACAGATGTGTTTTAAATTACACCTTACAATGGATAAAAAGTAAGTTTTGTCACACACATAATTTGGAATTCAATAAAAAAGATATTATCTTTGGAATTAGACAACACTCAGATTGATGATGTAATTATCTTAATAATTATATATGCAAAACAGTATATATATATATATATATATATATATATATATATATATATATATATATATATATCCAGATTTAATAGAGACAGGCCAATTCAGTTTCAGTTTTTAAAGATTGTTGCTTTTAATTTCAATGTGGAAAATATAGTGCTAATAGAAACTGTACATGGAAAAGTTTGACAAAATTGTAGAAACAGTTAATAGAGTCATAGATAGCTATCTCTCCACCCAACCCCACCCCACCCCACCCCCCAATTCAGGTCTTTGAATTCCCCGTTTCTTGCCAGAATGTGCACATTGGCAAGCAAACATATGGTTTCTAATGTAGATTACCCAACAGTAAATATGGAAACTGATATATATTGTTAGGAATACTTTGGTGGTGCATTTTCTTAAGGAATATATATGCATGCATCGATATTTATTCTGTTGAAATGTCCATATTTTCGATATATATTAGTATGCGAACTTTAAATGTATATATATCAATAATATATCCTTTTCTTTTCTATTCCTCTTTCCTTTCTTAGCTTTTTCTTTCATCTAACAGTGACAAAAAATAATTCTTTAGATGCCTACGTTGCTTGTCTTAACGTAAAGTGGCTGCAATACTGTTACAATATTTAATGAATGACATGTATGTGGCATATGCTTCATGTCAAAAAAAGGTTTTGTGGATAAAAAATATTTTTAAAAATATCAGATATCTTAAAAAGGTTTTCCTTTGCTTTCATTTCGTTCCATAAATTATATTGCAGTTCTTAAGCTCATTACATTTTAATTCATTCGGGCGTGTAAATCAATATCTTAAATAATTTTGTGTAGATTGATAAAATTCAGAAGAACTCAATAGAAAATGAAATTCATAGCCGATATTAGTTCTGTGACAGAAATGCCATTTTCTTTGTATAGTTCCATGCTCTCCAGCGGCATGAGTCCACCTGGAGACAATAACTCAATGTCTTGTTTTTAAATTTAATAAACAAAATAATAATCAAGGTATAGTTTTTGTCTGTAGAATAGCAAAACTATTGTTCAAAATATGGGGAAATTCGAAAAAGTTCGTAATTATTTCCTTTATATTGCGTATTCATACTTTGGTACCAAGTTTCCTTGAACCGTATTTAAATGACATTTTTCAAAACAACTATTTGATTAACATTTGCGATCACCATGTTATTGCTATCTGCTTCACAAAATGTATTTTTTTACATTTCTATCCATTATTTCTATTTAAGTGGTAAACTGTTGATAAATCAAATACTCAGATGGAAAAAAAGAACGTGCTATCTATATTCACTATACATGACAAGAAATAACATCATTTATCTCAATTTCATCATACAGTAACAGTGGGTTATTTCCCGTTGAAAAGGTAATATCACTACGACAACGCTGTGAATTTGGTGGTAAAATGCCACCTGGAGATAACTGTACGCTTTGATAGCAGCATTACACTCAATTGATATTACATTTTCTGAAATCTTTTCTCTGCAATGGCTTTAGTGCAGAATGTGAAGACGGTACAAGGTCACAATATACCGATAAAGTCACAATCAAGCGCATCGGAGCCTCCATACATAGTCTTGATTTTTTTTTTATCCCTGGATTTTTATTTGATTTCAATCTGTAGTTATAAAAAGAACGTATAATCTAGTCAGAGTGCTCGTGTACTAATGCGCGGAGACGACGAACAAAGGTTTAGATGGCCCAAGGGTCAAAACAGCCTTTTCGAAGAGATATATTTTGAAAGAGGTTGAGAAGTGAGGAGAGTGCAATTTCATTTTGCAAAGATGTCACATAGAAATATCAATTCAATTCGAGCCTAAGCGCAGTGTGCAACTTAACAACATTACGGATTTAAAAAGAATAGAACAAATGTGTGTGTTCATTTGAAGAGAAAGAAACGATCCTTTGAGCCATGGGTGTAGTCATTATGTCCCCTGTCAAATGGCTGCACAAATACAAAAACATTCAATGCGATGAGGCAAGTGGGCAAAGATAATTTGCTAAAGCTATTGAAAAATTGATAGCCTGTTGTAGGAACAGAAGGACATAAGGAATAGACACATGATTAAGTGTCGTCTGTTCATTTCGAATCCTTAACATTTTCGGAGAAATTCGCCCGACTTTCGCTAATGTTTATTTCGTTTGTCGCAAGTTAAGGCCAGGTTTTGCAGAGTACGTTATGATATTGATTGTGGTTTCTTTTACATCAATATTTTGAAGTTATGTTACGATTTGCTACATTTTTTGATAAATTCTAAGCATGACAGAAGTGTATTAAGTGACTGTACTTTCATAAACTTGTAATGAATTACATGTTAACGAAACAAAATGTCGGAATTAATTCCTTCAAAGAAAGTATGCATCATGCTGCGATCGTTGAAAAATCAATGTATTTATTTCTATCAAAGAGGTACATAGATTGTTGATCTTAACATACTGGTTGAAATTAAGTGCTATGTGTAAATAACATAAGTTCTAAATATCTGAAATTTCTAAGAAACTATGTTCATAAAGAAATGTTAAAACTGTCAATTACAACGTGACAAATACCATATTTTATTTTATGCTAGGCAGTGAATTACTGGATTTTTCGAGTGTAATAATTGTGATATTTCACTTGAGTGAAAACTACTTTTTTCACTGGCCGTCAATAGACATTAATAATTTTATGACTAAGAATTTTCAATCAATTTGTAAGACGCTTGCGTGGTATAAAGGTAAAGATGGCCGCCTCGCATCCAGACGAACCGGGTTCAAATAAAGCAATAAACAAATTTTTTTTTTTTCATTTTGTTTTTATCTGCTGTTTTACCTTGAATTGGGAAAGTACATTCTGTAACTACTGATATTTTATGTGTAAAATATACACAAAACAGAGCAGAACATAAACGGTAAACCGCTGACATTATCGCGCGGGATACAGTAAGAAATCAGATACTTCAGTCTGTTATACAAATTGCCTGACAATACACTTGAGCATAAAATAAAAAGAATATTTGCTTGCTCCGAGTGAATAGCGGTTAAAAACTCGTGGGTGAAAAACTTAAGCATTTTCACCCACCCACTCGATGAAATATATTTGTTATTCACTCGTTTCAAGCAAATATCCTCTATGAATTAACGTATAAATATAAAAAATATAAAGCTCTCCAATAAAACTTTCTTACAGAAACTTTACAACGTAAAAGTTGCTAGAAATAGTTGACTGTCCATAGTATCATAGAGGAGTTTATAATTACACAATGAATACTTTATTTTGGATGACTAATGCATGCTTATTGAGTTTCAGAAACCACTGCGAAACTGACTTTGGGGGCAGATCGTACTATCTGAACCTGGCTTTGAAAATGGTGCTTCCAAACATTCGTGTGAGTCCCAAAACCCCAATATTGAAAATCTGAGATGCTTGTATGGATGATGCAGTTTTAATTAATAAACGGGTTGACAGTCGATAGTTAGACTTTAAACTTGGACCACATGTTACCGAATCTACGCTTGAGTCCAGAAAAATACACATGTCGACAATATGGAATGTTGATACGGGTGATGCGGTTTAATTATTAAATGGGTTGACAGTAGATAGTTCGACAATAAATTAGTATTGTCAAGCAAAACCGTGAGAATTATGTGCTTAGTGGACCTTATCTTCACCGAAGTAGTGTTCGACAAGGTGACGGAGTGCATGAATTATACATACTCATGCTGCGGGCTACATTCAATAAGCACTTTCATGAGTCAGTGGTTGCATGTTGTTGCAAAGAACAATTGAGATAAAAGGACAAGAGCAATAAATACCAATGCAAAATGCAAGAAATGCTCAGATTGTTCTTTTATGTTATATATACTTGGCAAAATATGTGGAATGAAAACTCTACAAACTTAAAAACATCAAACCCATCATGGGTGCGTGGCATCCCTCATACAGAACAAATCGCAGAGATGAGGCGATATTGTGTCGATCGTGTGTAGGACAAACATACATAACTCTTGTATAGGACACATATACATGACTCTTGTATAGGACACACATACATGACTCTTGTATAGGACACACATACATGACTCTTGTATAGGACACACATTCATGACTCTTATATAGGACACACATATATGACTCTTGTATAGGAAACATAAATGACTCTTGTTAAGGACACACATACATGATTCTTGTATAGAACACACATACATGACTATTGTATAGGACACACATTCATGACTCTTGTATAGGACACACATACATGACTCTTGTATAAGACACACATACATGACTCTTTTATAGGACACACATTCATGACTCTTGTATAGGACACACATTCATGAATCTTGTATAGGACACACATACATGACTCTTGTATAGGACACACATATATGACTCTTGTATAGGACACATACATGATTCTTGTGTAGGACACACATATATGACTCTTGTATAGGACACACATTCATGACTCTTGTATTGGACACACATTCATGACTCTTGTATAGGACTCACATACATGACTCGTGTATAGGACACACATCACACACATACATGACTCTTATATAGGACACACATTCATGACTTTTATGTAGGACACACATATATGACTCTTGTGTAGGACACACATACATGACTCTTGTATAGGACACACATTCATGACTCTTGTATAGGACACACATTCATGACTCGTGTATAGGACACACATCACACACATACATGACTCTTGTGTAGGACACACATACATGACTCTTGTATAGGACACACATTCATGACTCTTGTGTAGGACACACATACATGACTCTTGTATAGGACAAACATTCATGACTCTTGTGTTGGACACACATACCATGCTGTACATAGTCACGTATTCTTGCAATAATTTTAATCAATACGCACTTGTATATAGCTATGCTCCAAAATAAACAAGACATTATACTGGTAATAATATAATTAGGACACTGAGCTGGGGAGTTGCCCTTTTCAATGAAAAACATATTTCTTGCTCCTCTTTTCGGTTCGTATATCCCGCAGGAAAATAGATTGACCCCACCCTCACACTGCATAGATAACTTGGGGATATTTTGGTTTTCTTGGATTTGACGGCACTTTTTAACACGTTATTCATTATATAATGCCAAGAAAATGGGAGCTAAGAGCCTTTCCCAAGGACGCACCGTGGCAGCCGACGAGGCTGGCCTGGGCGGGTATCGAACCAGCGACTCTTGGATTACCAGTCCGACAGTCTACCAACTGAGCGACCGCGGCTCCCTGATGTTTTGAAGCTCTGAACTATCTGCCAATTATACCGGGCTGATTTTCTCCTCTTGGTATTGAACCCGCAACCCTTGGATTACGAGCCCGAGTCTCTACCAACTGAAGGAAGATACATACTAGATTACTTAGATGAAAGTTTCTTCATGCTTCTGTAAAACTCGTGCACTGCTTGGTCTATTCAAGTATGTATGTATGTATGTATGTATGTATGTATGTATGTATGTATGTATGTATGTATGTATGTATGTATGTATGTATATGGTTTAACGGTATATCAGCACATTTCTAGTTATGGAGAGACGAGTAGTGTTATGAAGACAAATGGTAAAGGTAAATAAAATCAAGCAGAACATTAAGAAGATGCATCTTTTCAAATGAACTTTAACATATTCTCTTCTAAAATAAGAGGATAAAGGTTGAGATGATGTAAAAGAAAATTTAATAATAATAACAATAATAATAACAATAATAATAATAATAACAATAATAATAACAATAATAATAGAAAAGGTAAAAAATAGTAAAATGCATAAACATGGTCAAAAATTCTTATGCGACTCGCTTTCTCTATGAACATCCAGTAAGTCATCCGGTGGCAAATCATTATAAAAAAAGCCAAACCTATATTTAGTTGTGGAAGTCTATACACTCGACAAGAACGTGTTCTTCTGTCAGTAGACACTGGCAAGGCTCATAGTCTGGTCAAGTTGCACCCTTCAGGAGATAAGTATGGGTCAGGTATGTGCAACATAATACCACCTTATCTATCCTGTTTGTTCTTTATGAAGTATTCCTGTCTCCAATGCATTAACGCTATGGGCGACACAGATGTGATGATAATAAACACAGCTATCACATGCCTTATATTATATCTTTTCTAGCAAGAATCTATTTATATAAAATATTGGTTTATATTTATCCTAATCAGTCATACATGATCGAAAGCAATCCGCTAAACATATTTGTAATATTAATCATGAATTACAAAATTTGTGTAAAATTGAGATCGATGTGGACATAATTACGCAGAAATACAAAGGTCACAGTGCCATGTGACGAAGAGCAAGGCTGAGAATACATGCCAATATTTCTAATTCTGTAAAGCGATTCTATATAGACTTTGAATATGGAGCATAACTGGTTTGCTTATTCAGGGATACATGTTTGAAAGATTATGTACTTATTTAAAGACTAGTCCTAGATTTCACCAACAGAACTTAAGCCTAGAGTTAATTTAAGTCTAGAATAGAGCAATATGACTAAAATTTAGGTTCAACTGGAAATCGACTAATTAAATATCTTAAGTTTAAGCTTAACATTAGGACTTACGTTCATCAAATTTGGGGGCTATTTGATTTTGGATTAATAAATGTTTTTCAACAAATTTATTAAATTACTTTTAAATTTCTACTATGTACTTCCGACGCCTCAGATGTTAGCATTGGGTGATCTCTAGATGATCTGCAAAAAACCACTAGCCTCTGGTGGGCTACAAATGATTACTGTATTCGCAGGAACCAGGAACCACACGGTACTGTTGAGGTGTTAGGTGATGTATTACCACTGTGCTATCAAACTCTACCCGGAATTGAATTGAAAATGAATTGAATTCAAAATAAATTGAATTCAAAATGAATTGAATTGAAAATTAATTGAATTGAAAATAAATTGAATTGAAATAAAGATCAATCGGATAGTTAAACTTAGATTGAAGGAGATTGCACTTTATAAAATATTTGGACTCCCTGTTTTAAGGATTCTAAACGTTTGTCTTATTTTATATCGTATTTAAAGAGTTTTGCATATTTACCTTTTCTCTTTTATTTTATATGAATATATTTTATTTTTATTGCAAGGGTTTATATTCATGAAGATTATAGAAATATTTTTTTACTAATTTTTACTCGGCTCTATATAGTCAGGGTTGTGCTGATACGCCGTTACTCAAGCAACTTACATACATACTATTTTTTCACATATTCTTGTCTTGTGTATCAACTTCCATCATATGAGACTGAATTCTTTGATATAAACTGAATTAAGAAGCTTTTAAACTTTGACCCTACATTATAAGGATTTAAACTTTGACCCTACATTATAAGGATTTAAACTGTGAGCCTACATTATAAGGATTTAAACTTTGACCCTACATTATAAGGATTTAAACTGTGAGCCTACATTATAAGGATTTAAACTTTGACCCTACATTATAAGGATTTAAACTTTGACCCTACATTATAAGGATTTAAACTTTGACCCTACATTATAAGGATTTAAACTTTGACCCTACATTATAAGGATTTAAACTTTGACCCTACATTATAAGGATTTAAACTTTGACCCTACATTATAAGGATTTAAACTTTGACCCTACATTATAAGGATTTAAACTTTGAGCCTACATTATAAGGATTTAAACTTTGACCCTACATTATAAGGATTTAAACTGTGAGCCTACATTATAAGGATTTAAACTTTGACCCTACATTATAAGGATTTAAACTTTGATCCTACATTATAAGGATTCAAACTCTGACCCTACGTTATAAGGATTTAAACTTTGACCCTACATTATAAGGATTTAAACTTTGACCCTACATTATAAGGATTTAAACTGTGAGCCTACATTATAAGGATTTAAACTTTGATCCTACATTATAAGGATTTAAACTTTGACCCTACATTATAAAGATTTAAACTCTGACCCTACATTATAAGGATTTAAACTTTGACCCTACATTATAAGGATTTAAACTCTGACCCTACATTATAAGGATTTAAACTTTGACCCTACATTATAAGGATTTAAACTTTGACCCTACATTATAAGGATTAATTCTTTTGTACCTTTATCTTTTATATTATATACCTTTTAAAGAATTTTAAAATATTTTCCATTTATTCTCTATCTTGTAGGAGGAATACATGTTTACATTTATTTGGAAGGGTTTATCTTCCTAAAGATTTTTTTGTTTGTTTGTTTTTGTTTTTTTTTTGTTGTTGTTTTTTTTGCAATTTGTTTAACGTTACATTTTTAGAACATGCACTTTAATCGGTAATATATGGTCCACGTTGAGTACGCGTGCTGTTAATTCCTATACATACATACATACATACATACATACATACATACATACATACATACATACATACATACATACATGCATGCATGCATGCATGCATGCATGCATGCATGCATACATACATACATACATACATACATACATACATACATACATACATACATACATACATACATACATGCATACATACATACATAGATATATACATCAACTGTAACTGTATGGATATCATTTATCAACAATGCACGGAATTTACACTCATGTTTTCAGTCATGCTAAAGGTTTGAAAATAGTGTCGCGGTAATAATTATCTGGGAGGTAGATAGACTCTTATTTTCAAACCATCGGATTTTATAATGTATTTATTTGCTTTTTTCCTGAGAGATTATATATCATCATTGCTTGTCCCGCTAACACGTCAATTTTCCTACATATTCGATGTTGACATTCAGGAAATTAATACATTTTTGTCTATCATACGATTTCTCTTGCCCCCTGCAGGCTCGGATATGTAGAATGGGCCCGATGCGCCTTCCTGTATGTCGTAAGAAATTGACTAATTTGAGGCACCTGTTTGCTATGGGTTCTGTCCCATACCATTGGAGGAGAGGGTCCTGACAGTTGAGTAGAGAAGAGGCCAATGGCTGCCACTCTGATGCAACACACTACTTCGGCCTTGACTTCAATCAGAGGGGATCGGTCTGATCAAATGGCTAGTCAAGCCAAGCTTCAATGGTTATGTTAAAGACAGGTTTAGTTTCACTGGTCTCCATACATTTTAAAGGTCACCATTGTGATTAAAGAAACATAGTGAAGGCAGTGGCAATGATCAGTTGAGTAAGGTTTCTTCTCTGTTCTGGTATATCACTCTCTGTAGCCTTGACATGAGAGAAGGAACAAATCAGCGTAAATCTCTGTCCCCTTGTTGGGCTCTGTTGCGGTGGAGATCACATGTGACGAAGTAATCGTACATTATAGATAAACTAACCAAACCAACTGTGAACAGTATAAGACTTGGTCTCAAAAGGAACAGTAATAATTCAACTAATGATGACTAATCAACTAATGATGAGTAACAAAAGCTAATAAAGTTATTACCTTTCTTGATGACAGAAGCGCTTAAAAGCTTGGCTGGAAAACCAAAGAGTGTAAAACAAAATACAAAACAAATTTGCTTGAGTCAGTTACTTCTAGAGTGTAAATGCATAGTTCACCCTGATAATCTGCTTCGCTCAAAGCGATTTGTGGAGATACCGATTAAGGTATTTCAGCACAAATATCTCAATGCAAATATGGATGATGTGCAATCGTGAGGTTTGGATGGTTGTATTGATGCTCCAAAATATCACATCTCAGAATGTCTCCTAAGCGAAACGAATCAACATTCGCCGTAACGGCAAGTTAATTCCCACAAACACTTATATCCTGATATTCGACTGCGCCTCTTTGCCTATATCCATCAAATATGTGTATTTGAATATCCCCGTCGACCCTTTCATTTTGACGTTCGACTGCGCCTCTTTACCCACTACTTCGATCAAAACCGGGTTCTTGATTATTCCAGTCAACCCTTTCATCCCTAATCCTTTGAGGAGCTTTAACGTCCAGAAATATGGCCACCACTAAGATGGCTGAAAGAGGAAACAGGTTTGCACCAGATGTGAGCAGAAATGTCGCAATGAATCGTTCAGCACGGAGAAAATCTCTTGTGCGAATTATCAGACCGACCACTGCTGTTTCTCTAGTGACTGTCTTAAGTGGAAGCAGCAGGAGAAGAGAAAATAAAACGGGTAAAGTATGAGAAAGGACTGAACTTTCCTGAGGCCAGAAAGTTTGTAGAAGATACAACTTCACATAACACTGCCTGCAAATCCTACGCCAGCGCAGCTAAGATGGAGAAGGAAACTTGGGCACGGTGTGAGGCCAAGGTTACAGTCTTGACAGCTCCTAACCTGTGCAATCAAGCACCGAAACTGAGAGTGAAGTAAAAAAAAGCAAGCGGTCCGATTAACAGTATGACAAATAAGAAACAAGGATACAAGCGAAAATGCGGTTAGGTCCAGCCCACGAAAAGAGCAGCAAACCATTGGACCCCGTGGTCATAGTAACAGTATGACACAAAACAAACCTAGCTCGGTTAAATCTAACCAGTCAAAAGAACAGCGGACCGCTGGCGACATTCGAAATGCATGCTCCAAACCAAATAGAGAGCAAATTGCATCTACAAGATCTGACTATACCATTAAATTCCTCGATACGTTTGGCAGTCGTGGGAGTATGGGCACTGGAGAGCCCCCTGACTGATGCCGCGCCAGAGAAAACTCCCAGAAGTCCGTACTTAGACCACTTCCATAAATATAGTCTAACACCATAATAATGGAATTGCCAATGTTCAAAGGCAAATATTGACGAAGTAAGTCTATTACTTAAAAAAAACATGAGCCAATAGCTCTCTGACTTCAGTAGACCTACTTAAAAGAAAGCGATAGAGTTAATCTAAAAATTTCATTATTTCAGCAACTTTTATAGAAATAATGATAGGTCGCTGGGCGAGTGTACATCGTCATAAATAGTAAAACTCCTCGCGGCCAAATTAACCTAATTACTACACTGCAGGCTATAGTTGCTCAATATATCTTCATCCATGCACTCCAATCAATCAATCTGATCATCACCATCTTATTTAACAGTTCTAACACCTTGTGTTCTGCTTGACGATTTTAACGACCACCAAACACGTTGGGGCTGCAAAGATATCAACAAGAGATGGAACAACACAGAATATTTTTCAAAACACAATCTTTGTCTTGTTAATAATAATTCGTATACCTACATGCATCCAGCTACAGGATCCTAGTAGTCGTCCTTTGATCTGACTATCTGCAATCCGTCACTTTTATATTACTTCTAATGGGAAGTCGGTGACGATCTCTGTGGCAGTGACCACTTTCCAATATACTTAAGAAGTAATATTCTCAAACGTCAAGGGCTAGTGCAGAGATACAAACTGAGCAAGGCAGACAGAAACGTTTCAATCCCTCTGCGAATCAAATTCGACAGTTCATCGTTTTGATAATGTAGTTGATCGAATACCTCTATTACAAAGATACTCCAGGATGATGTTGTGATACAATACCCAAACATATCAACAAACCATGGTTTGATGTTGCACGAATATATGCTATCGGCGAACGGAAATAGGTCCTTAAAATTTCAGCACCAATCAAACAACTGAAAAATCTGACTAAATACTGTATATACAGAGACAAAAGTGTCGTACCATCAGAGAGAGCAAGAAACAAATATGGATTTTTAATGTCTCTAGGTTGAACTTTCGCTCTTTAGTATGAAGACGGTATGAAAAATTAATGGCAAAATTAAAGGAGCGGTATCAAACACTTAAAGAAATCTGATGAAATAGTCACGGCATTATCTGAACTCTCAAATATATTGGCTGAAACATTCTCGAAAAACTGTTCACAAGATAAATATTCTGTAAACTGTTTCAAAACCTGAAAGAAGAGGCTTCTTTCAATTTTTAATCTGCTAACACTGAAAATTGCAACAAACCTTCCACTCTCAGAGATTTGCAGAACTCTCTTCATCAAACCCATGACACTTCACCAGGTTAAGATGATATCCACTGTCAACTTCCGAAATACCTATCTGATACAGATCTCACTACACTACTAATAAATTCAGTACAATTTGGGAAACTGGCGATTTCCCGCCATCTTGCCAAGAAGCAACAGTGATAACAATACCTTAACATGGAAAGGACCATACGATCCTTGCAACTATTGCCCATTATCACAAAACTATGGAACTAATGATAAAAGAGAGGCTCCTCTGGTATATTGATTTCAAGAAACTATTATCAAATATTTAATGTGGATTCAGAAACATGGACAAATATATATGAATCATGCACTTTGAATTTTGACCAGAGTGCATACCCTACCGGTGTCCACTAACTGTGGAACGCAATTCTTGTCGAGTGTATCGAATTCAACCCTGAAAGACAGTTAAGGAACTTCATGATGATGTACCCATCCGAGACAATCTTAGGCTTTATGAGGGTTTACGACTCGATGGTCTAATATAAATGTAACAGAAAGAAAGTGAAACCAACAAATCAAGAAAAATCGATAAGCAACTTATTTCTAGATAATTAAAATGAAAATCGAAAGGCACTTACAATATTGTGAAATAAATTGTGTTAATCACAAGTCCTAAAACATAGAATGTTCTGAGTAAACTGCGGTATCCTTGAATGTGCTGATGTGCCAATAGTCTTTATTGACCTGATGTGCCAGTAGTATTTAATGTGATGATGTGCCAAAATGAAGTGCTTCAGAATATCTTTGAATAAGTTCACATAAGTTCACATAAATCCCAAAATCATCAATTCAAAATCCAAAAGTCTATGAGCACTTTTATAATCCAATGAATATTTTTAATAATTCCTCTCTCTGAATTTGGAATGATTTTTCACAACTGTAATGACTCTTTATACTGATGGTAAGGTCGAAACAGAAAACTGTAGCATATTTACCGTTTATATTGTATCTTTTAGTAGTTCATGTTTAAGTTATATTGGAAGGATTTATCTTCCTAATTTTTTCTACAATTCTTTATATTTCCATTTTTAGAGCTTTACGTTTGATCGGTACCATATAGCCACTAGTATTCTGACGTGTCGTTAATCCCTAAAACATACATACATACATACGCACGCACGCACGCACGCACGCATACATACATACATACATACACGCACGCACGCACGCACGCACGCACACACACATACATACATACATACATACATACATACATACATACATACATACATACATAAATACATACATACATACATACATAAATACATACATACATACATACATACATACATACATACATACATACATACATACATACATACATACATAAATACATACATACATAAATACATACATACATACATACATACATACATACATACATACATACATACATACATACATACATACATACATACATACATACATACATACATACATACATACATACATACATACATACATTTTCTGTTAACCGAATAGCATGTTTTTCCTCAGCATTAAAATATAGCGTCATCAATTCATGTCGGGTTTCTTATGACATCCTAAAAGTCATGGTGATAGATAGATGTTGTAAAGTTCCACGTACAATTTATCAAAAACATCCATCGTATGAACAACATCAAATTTACGACCAGTTTGCGTTCCTTTACAGCAATAAATGGGTTATCTCAGCATCAGCTATCCTAGCTTATCGCGTCTGATGGAAGAAATGACTTTTATAATGCTAAGCATGACGGTTACCACAGTACATTTGTTGGTTTCTTCCTGCTCTTGTATCTTCCATAAAGGTTCCTGTTAATCACTTTAAATTGTTTCTTTTAGCACCAAATTGCAATACTTCCTCGATAATGACAGTTAATTCATGAAAGTTCTCATTCGTCAGTCGGTACCGTACATGTTGTTGGATAACACGCTCAAAACTGGAAACTGCTCAGACTGAGGTCTGACGTCCTGAAATTCGTCGGAGGATCAGGGTCTATGCTGTTCGTTCTATTTATAATTTTGTGCAGGTAGAATAGTACTTGATCTTCCATTGCATTATGGAACTGAAGATTTCGATCTGTAATCTTAGCAATTTGGTGCGCCTTATACACGAATAAAGAAGATAAAAGTTTCGTGGTTTCTGTTACAGGTTGCTTTATGTCTTCTAGCATATTTATAGTACACTCTATATTCGCTAATATCAGCGTCTTCAGCGATAATTTCGTCCGTTTGTTAATTTATGAGTAATAAATAAGACATACATGAATCAAATAGGTTACTGTTTTCGATTTGCGAAGCAAATACATGGAGATGCTAAGTTTAGTGCCACTAAAACATTGTGCAATGGCAATCAGTTGCAGTGTCATTATTCTTAGACGGCTTTCATACACACCGCTTAACTGAAACCGAGTTTTGCATTTTATTATGAAATGAAAGAACCAGCCTGTGAGACAGAAAAAATCGCGCGTTTGACCTAAATGAAAACCTCAAACCTGCGATAATATTTACAAAAGTAAATATTCAGTAACTCTTTACACGTATTATTATTATTAGTAGTAGTAGTAGTAGTAGTAATAGTATTATTATTATTATTATTATTATTATTATTATTGTCCATTACCCGCTACACTATTTCTTTTACATATTTCCTTAGTACCTCCATGCATAACTTTTTTATTTCCTTTGTAAATTTTGTAGATGCCGTTGATGTTTCGCCACGAATGGTTTCAGTCCTTTGTCCCCATCCTGGAATTAGATCAAAAACAAATCTGAAGTTATCTTGAACATATATATTACCCGAACAATATGACGCTATATTAAACATGTATACTAGCCGAACAAATCTGACAAATTCATGAACATATATATACAAGCCGAAGAGTCAGACGTTATCTTGAGAAAAAAATATATATATATCTATCTATATATATATATATATATATATATATATATATATATATATATATATAATATATATATTACCCAAATAATCTGACGTTATCTTGAACATGTATGTATTACCTGAACAGTCTGGCGTTATCTTGAACAAACATATTACACGAACAATCTGATGTTATTTTGAACATACATATTATTCGAACAATCTGATGTTATTGAAATATATATTATCCGAACAATCTGATGTTTACTTGGAGGAGATAGATAGATAGATAGATAGATAGATAGATAGATAGATAGATAGATAGATAGATAGATAGATAGATAGATATTACCCGAACAATTTGACGTTATCTTGAACATATAGGACATGAATAATCTGACGTTATCTTGAACATATATACTGTCTAAACAGTCTGACATATCTTCAAGATGTATATTACCGAACAATCTGACGTTATCCTGAAAATGTATAGTACTCGAACACGTTATCTTGATTATATATTGGGAAGCCATATCAACACCATCACTCAGAGTCATCGAAAGCTGTGATAAACATGTGGTCAACGTTTCTGTTGAACTTTAGAAATTAATAGGATCTTTGGGTCTTGTTCGTAGAAAAGTATGTTGCATATAAATTGTAAGAAGAGTACATTACATTACCGTGTCTTTCTTTGTATGTGTGCTAACAAGTATATTTAACACTCTCGTCGATTTTTTTTTCTCATAAAGTTTTGAAAAATGCTTCTCGAGTAACCAAATAAACGTCGACGTGCATTTACAAATTTTAACACTTTTCGTTCTTCATCAAAACCGTATGGGAGTGAAAACCTCTTACCCTCTGTCATTTCCGCATGAGTGCATACTGTGAATAGATTGTTCCGACACTAACGTTATCGCCATGCATGTAACACTTATACAGTCATTGCAATAATACGCGGTTGATGACTTTCTCATTCGGGAATGTCATAATAATGTATAACATATGAATGATTCATATAATACCTTTTCTTAACAGCACCATCTTTTGATAAATGAGAGCATGTGCATAAGTCTAGCAGTTTCTTCGATAGCAATCTACATGCGTCTGAAGTGCTGATACTATTGTGTAACAGGGCTTTGTTTGATATGTATGAGCAAAAACATACACAAAGAAGTTATTCTTCTTTTTAACACGAATATGTTCATTTTTTTTTCATCAAATGGTCTTTCTGTGTGTGTGTTTTTTGTTTTTTTTTCTTCTGGAAAAATAGATTGCAAATGAACATATATTTGGAGCCAGTTTTTCCACCAGATATGCAGCATAACATTGTTAAGACCCTGGCTGAGATGGATTGTCAGCATTCTCTGTCACGTTTAGCGGTGTTATATCCTCCGATTATCAGACGTGCCCTCTTTAGTTTCCGCACAGTAACACCCTTAATTATTAATGGACTTCAACCAAATTTAGTATGCAACTTGATATCGATATGACATCATCATTTAGCAGGGGTGCGATTCCAGTTTGTCAGACCCACCCATTTTCGTTGCTACACAATATACTCCCATATTTATTATTGGATTTCAAACATATTTTGTTTCCAATATGATACTGATGAGAACTCTGCAGTGAGATTTTCAGCATGCTAAGTCCCTATAGTCACCTACCTCTTACCCCTGTGGTTATGGGGATGTAGAATTGGCCCAATTCGCCCTCCTGCATGTTGTAAAAGTCGACTAATGGTGGCAGGAACCGTGGTGGCTCAGTGGTTAGCGTGTCTGACTCGCAACTGAAAGGGTGTGAGTTCGAATTCTACCATAGGATCAGCCCGGATCGACTACCATGGTGTATCCGTGGGTACGTCACTATACTCCAACTGCTTCAGCATTAAATAACCTACCTGTGTTGCTGTGCAGTAAAACACCAAATCAAAACTGGTCCCTTTTCTCTACAATATTACACTCCCCTACTTTAAACGAGAAGCTCGAGACAGCAGCTCCTTTAATTTGGTTGTTGTAAGAGAAATAAGAAAGAATAGAAAATAGTTTAGCTACGCAGTTAGGTAATGATGGATTCCTCATTAATATGAATCTCTGCATGGAACAAGCACACGTACATACATACGTACATACATACATGCAACAAGGAAGTGATCAATCAATCGACGGATAAATTGACATAATTAGAGTAATCGATTGCAGAATCAGTGATTGGTTAAATGATAAGCACACGTTTAAAAGATGGAGCCAATGAAGTTCCATATCCCTAACTAATGTCCCGTCTGTTTGTTTCTGTCTTCCTGAAGTTGAAAGGGAAAGACAGCTAAGCAAAAGTAGTCATGTGGACTTCATTACATACAGAGTTAAACTATTAACTCTCTTTGTTATTTTTTCACTTCCATCCAAAAGGTATATGCGAAAGATGGATCATATTTCAAAGTATCAGCAAGGAACATAAGACCTGTGGAATTGTTAAACAAATATATAGGCATTACTGATCAAGTAATACACATTGTTTCATTCAATGGCAAAACGATCGATATATTCATTTTTTGTTCAAAATATGATTGCAACAAATAATTTTTGAGCTGAGAATTGTAGCGGAATATGGCCCAATCGAATGTATGAAAAATATATTCAGTGCGGACAAATTCAATCTGAAAATTAACATGTCCTGTAAACATTCCATCTTCAATTTAAAAAAAAAAAAAAAAAAAAAAAATATTTTCTTTATGTACAGCTTATGATAAATATGAATCAAACGAGAAACGAGAGAAAATCGATTTTTAAGCCAAGGCCTCTTTTGAGAGGAAATAAAAACCTAATGTTCGCGCTTGGCTCAGTTGCCAAGGTAACAGTTATAAATTTCCCTCTCTCTCCTGCCACAAAATATGAATCCAATTTTGCTTTAATATACTTTTATAGAGTATAACATGAAAAATGTATGTCTGTCTGCTATTGTCCATTAGCTATACACAATGGCCATTAGCTATGGCCATTAGCTATACGCTATGGCTATTAGCTATACACTATGGCCATTAGCTATGGCCATTAGCTATACACTATGGCCAAGATTACCTGGAATCTGGCATCGAGTATCCATAATCATTGTTTATGATTGTCGTCGAGGGTAATGTTTCCTGTTTAAAATAGTTTGTGATCGTCTTGTTCGTAATGAAGGAACAAGTTCATATACGAATCAGTTCTTTTCAAAAGCACTTTGAAAAAAATATACATTTGTTCGCTCGAGGTTTTTTTGTGTATATCTTGCAAAGCAAGATATATCTGTTCTGTCTACACACAGACACACACACACACCTAAAAAATGTCTAAGATGTGGAATGAATATTGAGAGGATATTTGCTTGAAACGAGTGAATAACGGATATATTTCATCGAGTGGGTGAAAAACTCAGTATTTTCACGAGTGGCGAAGCCACGAGATAAAATACTTAAGTGTTTCACCCACGAGATGAAATATATCCGTTATTCACTTGGAGCAAGCAAATATTCTTTTTATTTTATGCTCAAGCGTATACTGTAGTAATTTGTATAACACACTGAAGTAACTGATTTCTTACTGCATCCCGCGCGATAATGTCAGCAGTTTACCGTTTATGTTCTGCTCTGTTTTGTGTATATTTGCACATAAAATATCAGTGGTTACATAATGCTCCTTCCAAATTCAAGGTAAAACAGCAGATAAAAAGAACATAAAAAAAAAATATTTGCCTATTGCTGGCTTTGAATTCGGTTCGCCTTGATGCGAAGCAGCCATCCTAACCTTTACACCATGCAAGCATCTTACAAAAAATTCGGAATTTCTTAGTTATAATGTTATCAATATTTATTGACGGCCATGAAAAAATATCATATTTTTTCATTGCAGTGAGATATCACAATTATTTTACTGGGAAAATCAAGTAATTCACTGCCTAGCATAATATAAATAATCATTCTTATATCCTTGATTTTGAAATATTTTGTAAAATCTGTGAAATCTTTGCTTTACGTTTTCATCTCATTATATTTATCATTCATTCCCTTGTAACTTTAGTCCTTCAGATAATTAACATCACTTTTCTAAATTACACCTTGTTTTTCTTAATTATGGAACACAAATCTGTCTACATAGGCCTAAACGGTAGGTCTCTTTTCAGAGGAAAGATTAGAAACTGGATATGTACTTACTGGTGTACGTACTGGTGTCACGATAAACGGGATATGTACTTACTGGTGTACGTACTGGTGTCACGATAAACGGGATATGTACTTACTGGTGTACGTACTGGTGTCACGATAAACGGGATATGTACTTACTGGTGTACGTACTGGTGTCACGATAAACGGGATATGTACTTACTGGTTTACGTACTGGTATCACGATAAACGGGATATGTACTTACTGGTGTACGTACTGGTGTCACGATAAACGAGATATATACTTAATGATGTACGTACTGGTGTCACGATAAACGAGATATATACTTACGAATGCATGTGATGAAAAGTCGTGTTTTATCGCTTGCCAATATTTCAGACATTGGAATTTTAGTCGTGATTAAACTTAGTGAAATATAGAAATTAAAGTAATATCTATTCAGGAGGTGGAAGACAGTAAGCGTCCGTTGAGTATATATCTTTATGTAGTTATTTATCGTTACTCCGTTCCGATTTTAGGCATCTACTTTTAAATGTGCATATCAAATGATCGGTGCCTTATATAATCACGGAATAATGGTCTATAAAGATCATAAAAAATGGAATGACTGAGAAATCGCGTCAATTTATTTCACGACTCAACGCTGGGTCACTTGTTGTCTGCAACAAAAATTATGACAGGTTTGGAAAATGTCAATATGGTCATACTTAGGCGGAATATGTGTCGTACAGGGTGGAAGACGACACACTTGACAAGAAAGTGTTCCATGGTTCACTCTTCGACCAGAGTGCATACCATGCCAGTATCAACTGACAGTGGAACACATTCTTGTCGAGTGTGTCAACTTCCACCCGTGAAACAGATGTATTTTGATATGAACTCGATGGAGAAACTGTATGATGACGTACCACTCGAGACACTCTTGAACATTTATGAGGGAATGCGGTCTATATAACTGATGTTGACCATATGTTTTGAGGATTCTGTACGTGTCACCTTTATCTTTTATTTTATATATCTGTTACAGAATTTTAATATTTTTACTTTAGATTTTATCTTTTTGTACTTCATATTTACATTTATTTAGAAGAGTTTATCTTCCTAAAGTTTTTGTGCAATTCTTCTTTGTTAGGTTGTTTAAACTTTACCTTTAGTTGGCACCATTAAGCCACTGTTGTACTTAGGTGCCGTAAAATGCTGCTACACATAACCAATTTCACTGACGACGGTTTTAGGTAAGGTTAATTTAAGACATTTGATTTGACAGTTTTAAGTTAGACATAAATTTCAGCTAATCAGATCACTGGATTCTATACTTAACTTTAAGACTACACTTGCGTTCTGTTGGTGAAATCTAGGATAGGTCCGCGGTATTGTAAAGGTAATTATCAGATGGAAATTATGTAATGAAACACATTTAATGATTCAGATCGTCTCTTCGGTCCCAAGTAGATTTAAAATTAGCAAGAGGCACTTCTACACATGCAGCTTAGAATAACAAGAAACGGGAGTTGCTTCGAACGCTGTTATATCTTGCTCACGAACGGCTTTAGGATGACGATACTATCTGCTTACCAAGGAAAGACAAGGACACCGTGCACATCAGGGTACAACCCGAAAGTATACAATAATACTATACCAAAGATTCAGCTGGATACAGCAACTGATGGAGAAGATATGTGATTTTCAAATACTGTAATAAAACTGTAACACTGAATCTCAACATTTTGGGCAATGCCGTTGCCGCCATTGCCGCCGCCCGAAAGAGTGAAACCTATGTATCGAAATTGAAAGGTAAGACAAAAAGGGTCGATTTTATAACCAATTTTCAAGACAAGCCCCAATCTGTGCAAATTTCAATGGACATTTTAAAAAAATATCCCGCTACCTCCTTGTCTATAAATATCATAAAATAATTCCCCGAAGTTATATGGAGCTATTTTGATTCATTTCACATAAGGTTGCGTCGTTTATGACTGATTATTTGCTAGTTAATGCCGGTAAAGCGGGCAAAATGCTATCAAGTTTCCGACTATGCTTGAATAATATGTCAAGGATAAAACAGCAGCTGATGGAACAGTTCCTTTTTATTCATTTATCTATAATACATCTAATCGAAATGTCAACAGGTAAATGCATTTGATGGGCACTGTAAACAATTAAAAATGGACACTATTGTTCTCTAAAATTATTTTTGGTAGATATATGAAAAAAAATACTCAAAATAAATTTACAGCCTACGAACACGAACTTTGGCACTATAAAGAGAGAGTATACATTTGAAGGGCACTGTAAACAACTAAGAAAGGACATAATTGTTCTCTAAAATTATATTTGGTAGATATATAAGAAAAAGATCAATATACTACTTCGGAACATCAATTTTGATATTATAAAGAGAAATTACTTTCTCATTATTTTGACTTGGCAAAGTTTGTAGACCATGGGATTTCTATTAAGAATTCCTTTAACTGTAACATTAATTTATCTTTCAGCTCCTCGCAGTTATTTCTGTAAGACATTCAAACCTCAGTCTTCTACATTACACTTGTTTTTTCACATTTCGCAGCAAGAAACTGTCTACACAGGCCTAGCTGCACAGGCCACCTAGGGAGGCAATATTAAGACAGTAACGCAGGCATATGGTTTTGTCATGAGAAAGGAGAATATTTTACTTGCTTTTAGAAGCAATAAATGAATGTGTTTCAAAAAGTGCATGCTTGACAATCCAGCAAAACGTGAAACAGAAATCTTTTATGTGAATAGAAATTCGAGTTTAATGACATCGGTTGTTTTTCTGATAACAGCAAAAGTAGAGGTTTTTACTAGCACATGTTTAACATTCGATAGTTGTACGTCTGATTTTCTGAGGTCATAGTTTACTATTACCATAATGCAATACTCTGGGGATGATACAATTTTTTTAATTATTGATTGCAGCATAAAGTCATTGACTCCCTTAACGTCAAGCGCATGATCTAACGCGGAATAAGTAAAACATGTTAAACTTCGTTAAGTATCTAACATTTGAGGACGATAATTTACATTATAGGACGTGAACAAAGTTCTTAATTCCCAAATCCCGAGGATACTGTAGTAATTAACCAAATGGATAGAATATTAACATTTGAATTATCGAAGCCTACTATTTTAATGGGCACTAAATTTAGTTTTTTTTTTCTTTTTTTCTCAGACAATGTTTTCGCATCGATTTAATTTTGGTGGACATTTTGCTGCTTATTCATCTAATTTATTAAATTTTGAGTAACTCATGACTTTCTTTTTTGTTTAGCAGATATGACCATTCCGCGAATAATCGCTGAAATAAATAGCACTGGAAAATGTATACAGTAAATAGAGTAGTAAAGTCTGTCAACTATAAAAGAATCTTAATAAGTACAGTCTTTTTTCACTTTAACAGGAGTGTTGACTTCCACCACGTGAGATTTCACTTTACCAGGAGTTTTGACTTCCACCACGTGAGATTTCACTTTAACAGGAGTGTCCACTTCCACCACGTGAGATTTCACTTTAAGAGGAGTGTTGACTTCCACCCCGTGAGATTTCACTTTAACAGGAGTGTTGACTTCCACCACGTGAGAGTTCACTTTAACAGGAGTGTTGACTTCCACAACGTGAGATTTCACTTTAACAGGAGTGTCGACTTCCACCCCGTGAGAGCTTTATTTTTCTTCAAAATGTGAACTCAGTGAAGAATTGTTATTATTATGTACCACCAGAGAAATATATGGACTTTTTTGAGGGAATGCGGATTATATAAAAAAAATTAACCATATATTTTAAGGATTTTATATTTTTGGCTTTACATGTTTTCTTTTCTGGACACGTTTCCTTCATATTTTAACATCTTTACTTTTTGTTTTTGTTATTGAGCTGAACACTAATACATACATAAACACACACACACACACACACACACACACACACACATAGATAGATAGATAGATACATCGCATTTACAGGAAAACAGTGCTGATTTTCTATTGAAGTGAAAAGATAGATTTGGCGATGGCGATTGGCCATGGCGAAGAAGAAGGCGTGTTATGGATGAATGTATTTTTCTCATTTTTGCTAACTATATAAAGGCTTGTCATTTTTCACTGAAGTCACTTGTGTTTTATAATAGGTTACTATGATTCATAAAGCAGTCTTAAGGAAAACGTACGATTGCCGAGGAGTCATCCCGTACCACACGACGATTCATCCCGTACTACTCGACTCTAATCGACAATTTCTCAGTGTTGGGGTATTCAGAGCTCTGAAACAATATTATACAGATTTGATTCCTGGAATGTATAGTAAATAACAATATTTAATTTTATTCGACTCAGAGAGGAATTTAGATATTCAATTTGATAATGTTTGATCTTAAAAAACAATTTAATGGGGAGTATATCCTGATAATTTGGAAAATAATTCCATTTTCTTGTAGTAATTGTCGGGCCCTTTAACTTTTCCTTTTTACATCACTTTATAACTTTATATTTAATTAACTCAAATAAAGTCAAGCAGCTCCAATCGAATTGGGGGGGGGGGTCTTCATTTTTTTTTCATTTTACTTTTTTAAATTACAATTATATCATGAAGTGTTAGAAAAACGAAATAATTGTATAACTCGGAGCATTTAATTGGGTCGTGTTTTTCCCTGATTTGTCTGATGATAGTGATTAGCAAACAACTATTTACGCAAATATGTTCCAAAATCACCTCCACATCCCGCCTGCTCTCCCCCACACAGGTCTGAGTGGTGATGCGCAGAACTCCAGAGCCATGATACAATCATTTCGTAAGATAGGGACAGTCTTATTTAATCAAGAAACTAATCACTGCAAGTAATAGCGTTTAGCGAAAGAACGGGCCGTTGTCCTTTTGTATAATAATTATTGTGCAAGAGCATTAAGCATGTGTCTCTAGATTAGACAGCTTGGATTCCATTACATGTCAGATGTGTCTTTAGATTGGATAGCTGGGATTCCGTGTCAGATGGCTCCTGGGTGTGTGATTCATCAGTCGCTTTCAAGGCAGAATTAATCAAATTCCATCACAACTTTAAGCATGGGGTCAATTCTACCAGAAACAAATATTCTGGTCATTGAAAAATGCTCTGGAAAGACCATTGATTTAAACACATTGAAATTATCAAGAAAAAAACAAACAGATGTCATTATTGAAATATAAGCTTTTATTACATTGTTTCCAAATGACGTCTAATACCAACTAATGATCGTTTATACGAACTATTCGAACAATAATACAAGAGTTGACGGTTGTCATCCATGTTTATATACTTGACGGGGAGTAGAGTTAATAAGTAGTCTCGTGCAATTTAATATATGTCGATTTATCACTTTGAGACACATCCTTTCATATCATTAACGCTCTAATTCCACATCAAATAATCTTATCGTACGTCTTATTGAACACAAGGTCGAACCATTGCTTATGCAAGGCTCTATTAGACATGTGCACAAATAGCTAACTTAATTAAACAAACAGATGAAGTACATTTGTTTTCATCGTTTATTCGGGTTATCAGTCACATTGATTGTGAGCAACGGTCATATTAATGAAGATCGTTTATTACATTATATTCTTTCAGTTCAAGTTGAGAAGCTCTTTCGTTGACTAGGTGTGTGAAGTAAAATAGCGTTAAATGAAAGGAACTAGCATAACAACCCCACATTCTGTGCAGTAACTACAGCCACGTTAACACTACTAAATTTTGAAATCTAGGATGTGCGATCGCCATAGGTGAGAGATCTGAAGGGTTTAAGTTTAACCCTGAAGTCGCGGGTTCGAATCCACGGAAACACTTTGTATCTTATCGGCCCTTATTGAAAACTAGTGTTAAAAACTGAGTTCCAAAAACAAAAAATAACGACAATAATAATAATAATAACAATAAAAATAACAAGCAACCCTTAATTCGCCTCAGGTAATGATACAGATTAAAGTATGATTATTTATAAAGCATCCAGGTTTGCTATCGTATTCAAAATTGTGGTAAATTTAATTTCGTTTTAATTTTCAGTTCATATTATTAAGAATCAAGTTGGGGGTAGGAAATAGATTACAGTAATTGATGATGATGGGTCGTTATTATGTGTTTCTCTACTATGTGTCACGTTAATATATCTGCAATTCAGGATTCAAGAATCTCTCTCACCATAATGAGAACAAACATCACGAATAGTTTCCTTAGTCCACAACATCATGGGGGGGGGGGGGGGGGGGAAAAAAACACCAAGAAGGCTTCGAAATATTTTTCATTTAGTGATCATTGCAAAGTACAATAATTTTAACTAACACCGGAATATATCTCTCATTTCACCTTACGAGTCGACTGGCTGATTCGATATTGTTCTTTAAAAGTAAAATAATAATACAAGATAACAATAAACTGAATTGTATAATACATAACCTTTTGTTTCATACCAGATCATACATTTATATGTGACTCATGTCCGTCTCTAACCAATTAACGTGGTAGAAGGAAACACTACGAAACATTCTCGCAGTGACAATTAGTGCAGACGTTCAACGTTGACTACTGCTTTCAACTTTATCACAACCATGTCTCAAAATTGTAAGAAAATATCACTTGAGGTTGTAAATACGAATGAAAAGGATATTTATCTCTTTGAATTTGCGTTCCTTTACACTTAAATTAGTACCGATATATTCAATATACATTTATTTAAAGTTTCACTTTCGTTTGTAACCTCATGAAAACTGGTAAAAATAAATATTTACGTTGTGAAAGTTTAGGAAGTTATTGCAAGGAAATTTATTATCACTGAGAACAAATTTCTAACTACTAGGGATGAATTTCACAAACACAGCCAGTGATAGTAGAGGAGAATCGAATTGCTTGGATTGTTGCTTGTCCAATTAACTCCTACCTTATGACCCCAACTAGCATTGTCCTGCACAAATTAGAAATATATCATATGATATATATATATATATGTGTGTGTATATATATATATATATATATATATATATATATATATATATATATATATATAGTGTGTGTGTGTGTGTGTGTGTGTGTGTGTGTGTGTGAGTGAGTGTTTCACTTACATGTTCAGATGGAGTTTCAGCAGGAAAGGTTTACACGTTATGTATGCTTTTTGTTTTCTATAGCATTGAAACTTGTAAGAATATTCCCCTATGTATCATATATTACGTCATATATGACGGATAATGCCCTCTGCAAATATTTAAAAATCTAATAAGAACGACTACTTTGTAAAGGTTTATGTACATTGCTTTCCGTTGTGTCTCTTTTCCTGCAAACCTTTCTCCAAATACTTCGTTAGTACAGCTTTCCACGAGTGAAATAAAAACTGTCAATCTCACCAGTTTTGAAAGTCTTTTACAGAGGTCACAGTACTTAGCATATAATTTCCTCTGAAGTTTATATCTTCATATATCATCAAAGAAATGTGCAGCGTTTCGAGTACAGGATATATGTGTGTGTCTGTGTCTGTGTGTCTGTGTGTGTGTGTGTGTGTATTTTGGTCTAAAAAAAATTGTCAGATATTGAGTACATATAGGTATCTAATTCGTATTAAAAGTTGTTTAATAATAACGAAAGCCTCTGGGTTTTTGTAGTCCCAATGCAAGTTTTATATGTATACGAGGAGTATTTAAAAGTTCTGAATATTAGTGCCCTACACAACAAAATTATTCATGAGTGAACAGTACGTTAATGCATCCTCTCAAAGTACTTCCCATGTACATCTACACACTTTCTCAGTCTGATTAGTCAATTATTAAATGGCATTTTTTGTTCACATTTTGGTATGGTGTTCATACACTGGAAAACTGCACTTCCAACCGCATGACGGATTTCAAATAGTCTGCCCCTCAGCGAATCTTTGATAATGGGATTCAGCCAAAATCACTTGGAACTAAATCAAGGCTGTATGGAGAATGTTGCAAAATTTGGATACTGTGTTCCTTCAGGAAATCTGTCACGACAGCGGATTTATACGCCGGTACGTTGCCATCGAGTAGATGGATACCTCCGGTACCGGTGCGCAGACCGGTGGTTCGGTAGTGTTCCACATCTTTCCGCAAAACTTTCGAGACACAAAAATGTCCAGTGACACTAGCAAAGTCAGGCACAGGTGCCTGGACGACCAAACCTTTTGCATCGAAAAGAAACACGTATGAAGCTCTCTTTACTTACCGACTCTGTCCAGTGATTTGTGGTGCCTGCTTGTTTTGTCCGATCCAAACTTTATTATTTTCTCTTGAGTCGGGTTGAAAAAATTAAATCCATGTTTCATCACTTGTGACAATCTCATTCAAACGTTTCTGGTCCCTCTTTTCATATCTGGTGAGTGGATGTTTTGGCGATTTCAACCCAAGTCTGTTTTTGATTAGTAGTCAACAAATACGGACCCATCTTGCACAAACCTTTCTGAGCTTCAAATCACTCTTCAGTATATGAAAAACAGCTGACGAATTAATGCCGTGATACTATAATTATCTTCCACTGTGTATCGACTATCTTCATCAACTGTCCTCTTCACAGCAGCCACTTCCTACTCACCAATCGCAGACAATGGTCTTCCGAAACGTGGGCCATCTTCCAGGGATTCGCGACTATCTTTTTAAATGATGAAACCACCTCAAAATTATAGAATATGACAGAGAATTGCATCCGCAAAATTTATCCAAGTCGGCCTAGATATCAGTCCGAGAGTTCCCTAAGAGCACTCTGATTTTACAGTATGCTCTTTGCACAGTAGCAGAATTGTTCTCCTTCTGCGACATTTTTACGCGACTGTCATTTACTTACGTTACGTCCAACTAATATATTGATAAGTGTCAGGCGAGCTGCATGTGCAGCTGCAGATCATTTTATAGAATGGTATTGTGTCTATCAATTGGCATTAAATATATTGGCAGGTTCAAAATAACAAAAAAGTTATAATAAAATATTCAAAACGTTTCAAATACCCTCGTATTATCGCTTTGTGCTCTGTTTAGATCGTTCAACTTATTGACAAAATTCATTTTTATGATGGCGCTCTTGCAGAATAAAGCAACAGAAGCACAATGCATTACCTCTCTCATTTATGTATGTGAATGAATTAGTTGGTGACCTGAGTACAGCTGGCAACTGCAACTACCTTTGATCGTGAAAGCATTTGATATATTGTATGCCCTACTTTGCTGACACCCTATATCTCACTGAATTAAATGATTTACCAGGCCGTAATTCTATACTATTATGAACACATAGAATTTACATGAAAACAATGTGTACACCTAGAAAAAACCAGTAAAAAGGAACAATTCTGATTTTTAATGAGTGCACAGATTATTCATATTGATTTTTCGTTGCTCTGAAATTTTCTGACAAGAGGTAAGCTATAGCCTTGAGGTATGGGATGTATCCATTTTGGATACGAGTACAAATTGTATCATTTCGTTGTTTCCCAGAAAAATTTGATGGATGCAAGCAACTTTCCAAACATGGTTACAGTTTACTTCTAAAAATGTAGTACATAACTTCTCTGTAGTGATTATTCCAGTAGATGAGGTATTTATCCAGTAGATGAAGTACTTATCCAGTAGATGAGGTATATATCCAGTAGATGAAGTATTTATCCAGTAGATGAAGTACTTATCCAGTTGATGACGTATTTATCCAGTAGATGGTGTATTTATCCAGTAGATGATGTATTTTTTCAGTAGATGGTGTATTTATCCAGTAGATGATGTGTTTATCGAGTAGATGATGTATTTATGCAGTAGATGATGTATTTATCCAGTAGATGATGTATTTATGCAGTAGATGGTGTATTTATCCAGTAGATGATGTATTTATCGAGTAGATGATGTATTTATGCAGTAGATGATGTATTTATCCAGTAGATGATGTATTTATCGAGTAGATGATGTATTTATGCAGTAGATGATGTATTTATCCAGTAGATGATGCATTTATGTAGTAGATGATGTATTTATCCATTAGATGATGTATTTATCCAGAGATGAAGTATTTATCCAGTAGATGACGTATTTATCCAGTAGATGAAGTATTTATTCAGTCGATGAAGTATTTATGCAGTAGATGACGTATTTATCCAGTAGATGAAGTATTTATCCAGTAGATGAAGTATGTATGCAGTAGATGATGTATTTATCCAGTAGATGATGTATTTATGCAGTAGATGAAGTATTTATCCAGTAGATGATGTATTTATCCAGAGATGAAGTATTTATCCAGTAGATGACGTATTTATCCAGTAGATGAAGTATTTATTCAGTCGATGAAGTATTTATGCAGTAGATGACGTATTTATCCAGTAGATGAAGTATTTATCCAGTAGATGACGTATTTATCCAGTAGATGAAGTATTTATCCAGTAGATGAAGTATGTATCCAGTAGATAAAGTATGTATCCAGTAGATGAAGTATTAATCCAGTAGATGAAGTATGTATCCAGTAGATGAAGTATGTATCCAGTAGATGAAGTATGTATGCAGTAGATGAAGTATGTATGCAGTAGATGAAGTATTAATCAAGTAGATGAAGTATGTATCCAGTAGATGAAGTATGTATCCAGTAGATGAAGTATGTATCCAGTAGATGAAGTATGTATCCAGTAGATGAAGTATGTATGCAGTAGATGAAGTATGTATGCAGTAGATGAAGTATGTATGCAGTAGATGAAGTATTTATCCAGTAGATGACGTATTTATGCAGTAGATGAAGTATGTATGCAGCAGATGAAGTATTTATCCACAGTTTTAAAAAGGGTATTACTTTTATACCTATTACTTAATTTCAAAATGTTTGGAATAGGCAAGAATGCGTAACCGTAAGCCGCAAAGCGATATTTTGCAATAAATATAAAACCAGTTCTCTTGGTAAATAATACACACACACGCAAAATGTTGTTGAAATGAAATTTCACTGTTAGATTATTGAGTTAATGTGGTAGAAATTAGGTAGTTTATTCTAATAGATTTTTTCTACTATTGATGGAAAATATACAATACCTTGATAAGTAAGGATTCATATAACCTGCAGCTCGTGTTTAAATCTATGGATTATAATGGCGATCAAGTCATTTTAAAAGAGACTAAGTAAAAACTGCCACTTAAATCTTATATACGAAGAGCAGTATATGTTGTTAATGATATACAGTTGTAAAATAAATTTCAACAACGAGAGAGACCTATTAACACCTTGCTTATCCTCTAGTTTGGCTCCAAGAGAATTTCTCATGAAAGAAAGGTTCAACTAACTGAAAGTGTCCATATATCATTGATTAAACAAGATCGAGGAGAAGAAGAAAATTGTGTCAACATATCGATGTTTAGGAGAAAATTAAACTTCAACAAAGTGAATATGATGGAGATCGCAAGATAAAAAAAAATACACTGTTCAACATTTGATTGGGACAATGTCGAACTCATAATACGAAGAGAAGCAATGCGGATTCAGGTCATGTATAATTCAGTGGTACCAAATGCACGCGCACGTACTGAACCCGGGGAACACACTTGTACAGCACAGTTTCTGGCCTTTATGTCATATTATAGTATCTCACATAGCTTGAATTATCATAATAAAACATAAAAAACTATAGTCTAGACCAATCAAATGCTGAGCAGTATATTTACTTTGTTCGATGTCTCTATCACAACCTTCCATTTTCAACCTTTTATAAGGCGGGGGGGGGGGGGGGGGGACAGGGGAATTATGATAAAACGTAGCCTTAATTAGAAGATATTCTCACAACATTTTGGCATAAACTTATGCACGTATCTTCAAGAGTTTTAACCAATAAATGAAAGAATAATATATATCTAATATCGTTTCTGTATTCTTTTGTAACTTGATCAACAAGCAGATTCATCTTTGTCTCCCATAGTCTCTTGCCTAGGATCATAACCTATATTTTTTCTAAGAAGGAACATGTGAATTTCTCGGAATGACGGCCTATCACTTTCCTGCCGATTCCAGCATTCCAACATGAGATCGTGTATTTCCTTTGGGCAGAGCTCTGGTTGTGGCAGACATATCTGTTGACTGTCGTTTCTGTAGTAACGTCCCGCATTGTCAATCACCTGTTCGTCCGAAAGTTCTTCATAAGGTCGGTCTCTTGCAAACATCAAGATCTCCCATAATGTTATACCAAAGGACCAGACATCACTTTTTGCCGTGAACTTACCCTGCAAATAGACAAGTTGAGTAATATTTACCCTATAGAACATATTAGAGCATATAAAAGTCAGATCAAATAATTTAAAACCAAAATAGCCATGTTCCTCCTCATTAAGCATTGTTCACTGCAAAATATGTCTCGTCACACACTCATGAAGAAAGTATTTGTAGGCATGTCTAATTCAATGGCTACAAACGGTCGAATAGCTTTTTCCATCATGCAAAACAGAATACTTACACTATTCAAATAATTTATGAAAATCTAATCATCTTTAACAGTGTTAGGGTGATAAAATGACCAATCATCGTAGGAGTATCCAAAGAGAATAAGATTATATGTTATAGAAATTTGTATCGCTCTTTTACCACAATTATAGCCAAATTACCGTGGTGTGCCCTTGGACCAGTCACGTTTCTCCAAATGCATCGGCACTAAATAACCTACTTGTACTGTTGTGCCATAAAACATCAAAACCAAACCAAACATCCTTAAACTTTAGATCCAATTGTGTCCAGTATTTAACTGAAAAGTAGTTTTTACAAACCCATTGTGATATTTGATTTTTGTCACACGGATGACTTAATTCAATTGAAGGAATATTCGTTTTCCTTTTATGCTCTGTTTATACGTTGTTGCTATATCGAAATATGTATGCGTATGACGAGTCCTAGTGCACCATAATATTCACACTAACCCTGTCATATAGGGTATACGACAACACTGAAACAAAACATCCAAAAATGTCAAGTGCACTAGCGCCACACACCAACCAGCTCATGTAGGCTTACGACAATGCTAAACCCAAAATCGATAATCACTTTGTGCAAAGCCAGCAAAACGGGGAAAGTAGCAGATCAAATATTTAATAATAATTGTAATTTTTTTTACACATCATAAAACGATGACACCAATTTATATTGTATCGAATAAAACAGTTTTCAGAGCTGTCATTTTGACAGTGATAAATATTTTATACAAATACTCTTGGGCTGAAAAAGTAAAAACGACAAGGGAAGATGACATGTACAATGCTTTTAGAGAAATATAAATACATTATACAATCAATATTGGAAATACAAGCAACTGTAAAATGTTACCAATGCAAGAGAAACAAAACTGAAAGAGGAAATGGAAAAACTTCTTTCAAGTTTCATTCAAATAAGGTATATACAATCAACTATACATTTTGTCTGAACGAAATACAATTTCATTGCATCCATTAAATCATCAATCACAAAGAATTGCCACACAACAAGACAAGTTCGTTTAATATGTGGAGAACGTCTACACCATACACACTTAGTAAAACCAGTACACCTTTCACAGTGTGTAGATATACAGATTTGGACACAGCTTTTAAATAACTTTATTTGACATCTTGTAATAAATTACATTAAACCCCACAAATAAATGCTGTAATTAATATTGGAGAGACGATCAGTTGTGAAATATTACATTTGCAACAGAGTAAAACTGACAGAGAAAAAAGAAAACGAAATGGCAAAACCAGTGCAAAGCACAATAGAAAACTTCAGTAGAAAAAAACAGACAAGTCAAGATAGTGTAAAATCAACGAAATTAAAATGATAAAACAGAGGAGGAAATCAAAATGTCCGAGGAAAAAATCAACAAAGAATTATATGTGAATGGTGAAAAACATTTAATAGAAGCTCAGTGCATCTACACAAGAAAAACTAATCTCACATTACTTTTTGTTAAATCTATATAATTTACATTAGGTACCGATATAGATACAATACTGTTTTTGTAGACCCTAGACAAATATTGGATTACTATGGTCCTAAAGTAATAATATCTAGTCCTAAAGTTATAAACTCTTATTCTACAGTAATGGACTTAATGGACTCCACCTCTAATGTGGTTGTGCAGTTTTCTCTGACATGATGGACTTAATGGACTCTACCTCTAATGTGGTTGTGCGGTTGTCTCTGACACGATGGACTTAATGGACTCCACCTCTAATGTGGTTGTGCGGTTGTCTCTGACACGATGGACGTAATGGACTCTACCTCTAATGTGGTTGTGCGGTTGTCTCTGACACGATAGACTTAAAATCTTAACAGTTCTCTTATCCTTATTGTGGAGGAGACCAGTTTTAAGGCACATTTGCGACCGTAAACTAACTTTCCATTCACATATTTGATACTTCAGGGACAAATGTGGAGAAGTACAGGCTAGAATACGAGTCGTGGCAAACACAAATTTGGAAGCAGACCGGAAGGTCTTGATCTGACGGTACGGGACTTAAGTAAGATTAAACTTGACAATGGCTCGATTGTGTGCGAATCTGGTCACAAACCTTGCTCCAGTATCCAATCAGGGACTTAGACTTTCTCTGGGAGAATTTGGAACTTCCCTTTTAGGAATCATTTATGTAGAGGCAAATGAACAATCAATTTATCTCCGAAGAACGATATTGGCTCTTCGGTATAATACCAAACTTTCATCTAATCATCTAACCCTTTATTGATGTCGTCTTTAGGCCCAAATACCAAATCATGTACGATCGGAACTTAATACCATTCCTCCTTTTGATGCCGTGCAGACCTTTGATCAAAAATGCAAGTAACAGACCCATTAATGTCAAAAGAAGCAAACAAACCATTTCAGCCAAGAAAGATACAATTTGGCCAGCACTCCTGAGCAACAACATTTTTACACAACCCTAAGTCCAGGCAGTTCTGCTGTGTATTATTGTATCGGGGGTAGGTAGGGGTGCAACTACTTGTGCTTTTTTATTTTTAACATTCTTTTGTGATATTCGTCAATTATAGTCTCAGCTTCTTTTACCTGTTGACCAAATGGCTCATTTCTGTTCATCACTTGCATTTCTACATTCTTATGGACCTGTCTTGTTTGGCTTTGAACAGTGGTTCCTAACGGATGTTTATGTTGCGTTTCCTCCATAGGACGTACCCATCTCAATATTTCGCTTTCTTCAGTCAAACCTATTGTTTCTAATAACCCCTTTTCAGTTTAGCATGGTATAGTGCTAGGCGCTAGCATTATCTTCACACCACCTTTCCTTGAAATTTGAACTGTTTTAGTCTTATCATCAGCGTGGTGTGTCCTTGGGCAAGGCACTTTACTGCAATTGCTTCGGTACTAAATAACCTACTTGTGTTGCTGTGCCGTAAAGCACCAAACCAAACTAAACCAAACTGATCGTCAGGATCACGTTTTACAAAATTAAGTGTTTTATTTGTATGTCATTTCTTACTATTTCTTACTAACTGGTATTAAGCTTCATCCAGATCAAGTCCTCTCTGTCCCCATAAATGACATCTACTGAAACGTTAAAATTGTGGCAACTTTTTTGAAATCATTTGCGAGATTTACAGCTTTAGCAACTTGTCGTTGAACTTGGTCATCTGCACATATAATCATCTTCATATAATTTGTTTTCTCAAATGGATCAAAATCTTTGCCACCATCATATTCTGCCATTTATTATGCTGAAAATCCTGTCGAGGACACAGCAACGAAGTACCCGGCACATGAAAATGCTGCATATTAGTTGTCATTACATAAGTAGCTGCTTACCATGCAATACAAACTTAGAAGGATAATAATTTATTCAACACGGTTCGCAGTCTCCTCAGTGATAAAGCTAGTCATTTTAAATGATTCAACTTTTCCCTCTATCTCTTCTTACTCTTCTTTAGAAGGTATTTCATCATTTTTGGACCTGGTTTCACTGTCTTTTATGTATCTAGTTTTTGACCATTGACTACATTTTCTTTGTTGCTCAGGATCAGAAAAATCAAATGATGAACGTGATATGACATGATCTCCGTGTAAATAATCTTTACTAACACCTCCAGGCTTGTAAATTTTAGTCATCTATACTATAAGTGAATAGATGGAACACCGATTTGTTTTAAATGTGTCTGATATAATGTTTTGTTTTAGTGCTTGTAAAATTATATTTCTTGCATTGCGAATTAATCTTAACTTTTCATCACTGTGGTAATTTTGATTCATGTATATCTTGTGGTGTTGATTCCAGTGCTCTTTGTCGACTTTTTTTCAACTTTTTTTTCTCCATTTTCTGTATGGTGCTCACCCTTTTTGTCTATATCTCTTTTCAATATACTTATTATGACCAGGTCTGCAATTACGACTAGTTCTGTAAAACTCGTGTAATTGGTTTTAACTTCTCCTCACAAAGCACACGTTTTGGAATCCAACTCTTTTATATACCCAATTAAATTTCAAATTATTTTTCACTACTCAAAGTAGCATTGAAAACAGACTGACTTTTGTTCCTATTCAAATATATATTGAGCTAACTTACAAATTGGCGAGATGAAAATGAAAACAAGATTGACAAAGAATCGGAAAATGTAATTTTACAAAAATCAAAAGATTCACGTAGAGTTATTATTTGATAGGTGGTGGTATAGCTGTTTTGTGCATCTTGTTTATTTGGTCAAAGGTAAAGTTGTTTCTGTTTTTAAAGCTGATTAAATGGCAAAACATAAAAGACGTAATGCTAGAGACCCAGAAAATTAACACACTAAAGAACGACAGGAACTCTGTGCCTATGTTACATGTGCAGAATATATCCCGAACAGATCTGAACATAACAAGACCTTGTCAACATATAACGCAACCCCAGAAATGCTTTAACTTCTCTTTCATGTAATAAATAACATTTAACAAGCAACACTTAAATCTGCTCTCAACGATACCTAGTTCATGCTTTTGATGAAGCTGTTCAAGACGTCACTAGGTCATTCATCAAATATGGACATAAGAATAATCGCAAACCAACTTATTCCATTTCGCTTAGTTCACTATCGAGATCACACGGATTTTTACCGTACGAAACTGTTAAAACTGTACACAAAAATCAATCTTACATTGCTAAAGCTTTCGTTGTTTTAGGTAATAAATAATATAGCTTTTATCTGCAGACAAATGTCGACAGAAGCAAAAACATTATTAACACAACTTACCATACAACATTAGGCTCGGCTCTTACAGTTGCATACAACATACTTTGAAAAGCCACTGAGGTTTACAATTGGTCCACCGTCAAACATAGATTATATTGTAAAACTACTAATTATTTACGTTTCTCGTAGCCAGTTCACAAATGACTACCTTATAGCTTATGGATTACTGCCAAATACAATTGTTACCCAATAAATGATTTGCAAAAGCAAACATTTAGCGCTAGATAAATAGCATGGCATCTGCAAAGCTCAATGAGTCCTTCTTGCCCAAGTAATTACATTTTTGCTTTGAAAAGCAATCCGAAGAAAAACACGAAAATCAAACGGTGCAATATCTTCCATCAAAAGCAACCATTAAACATCTTACCACTTTCAAATCTATGCTGTCTCTTTTCTAAACATAAATAAGTGAAAAAAAACAGTGATCTCTTCAATGACAACTTTAGACTGCAAGCAACAAACGAGATTAATTTTTAAGGTGATAAGCAAAACGCGCACATTAAAGGTGTTAAAATGAAATAAAAAGTATCTTGTAAAGTTCTGAACTGGGTGGAGGTTCGCTTGACTGCAGTTTTAGGTTGTATGGGTGATAAAATATCTGGATTAGATGCTGCTAAAATAGCCACCGGTGTAGTTGTTCCTTTGATATTTAGTGGACTTGGTGCAACATTAATAAGATTTGCAGCATATGTTTTCAAGGAACAACGGATCCATAAGAAATTTTAAAAACGTAATGAAATAGTAATTCTGCCGTTTGTGGCTTGAACAGTATCGACAACATGATAAGAAAAGTGACAATGAAATCAACCACGATGCGTTTATTTATTTGTTCATCAACCAGTACAACAAATATAAACAGGTGAAAAAATAACGCAGTCAGGAGAACAATAAACAATACAGTAAGACAAGATAAAGAGAAACTGACAAAAAAACTTTCTTTTAGAGAAGGAGAGTAAATTGAAAGAGAAAGATATACACGAAGCTTTGAATCTATGTTCTGCTTAGGAGAAACTTTCCAGTTTCATTTTGGAGAAGCTTACATCAATGGCAGCATATCCGGTGTACGTTATCTACAGCAGTTATAAATTGAACATGAAAACTTTAGCGGCGGGAGCAGGAGCCATCGGTGCAACTATTGGATGTTTAAATCTTTCCTCAATAAACTGAAAGTCATATTACAATCGATCTTTCAAAAAATGGCCATACCTAAGGTCACGACAAACTCTGCGAGGAAGAAGTCTCTTTCAACTATCTCATTGACAACATAAATGCTAATCTATCCATTACATTACAAAAATATAACTCGTATTGGGTTTTACACTGCTTCCAATGAACTGAGACACGATATCTTTAAGTACAGAAATACAAGAATGAAACAAAATCTATCGCAGTCTCTGGTAAATTGTACGACCTTGAGACGTTCATGAACGATTACCAAGAGGTAATGACCGCAAACGGTAACAAACAAAGAAAGTTTTGATGTTCAATGTTTCAAACTCAACTCAGAACTTCCAATCCCTCCGAGCACAATCACAGAGTGTATATCAACAGTTACAACGCCATACTTGTAGGATTCAATAGCCAGATCTATACATACATACATACATACATACATACATACATACATATATATATATATATATATATATATATATATATATATATATATATATATATATATATATATATATATATATATATATATACAGGCGTCTACTGCA
Source organism: Margaritifera margaritifera (assembly GCA_029931535.1). NCBI lineage: Eukaryota > Metazoa > Mollusca > Bivalvia > Unionida > Margaritiferidae > Margaritifera > Margaritifera margaritifera. The sequence goes on along the minus strand of JAQPZY010001391.1, from coordinate 2,500,924 downwards.
TCTAGCACAGTTTGTAAATATTTACAACTTTCAAATTTATACATTTACTTCATCAAATCGATAACAAAAATATACTTAAATGGTAACTTATGAACCTTCTTAGTCTTTGCATGTTAAAAATGTATTAACGGAAACTTTGTTTCATACAATGTCAATGACCAGCACAAGCAATTACATTGGGGTACAATTAACATCTGGTTTCATACAATCTCAATGAACAATACAAGCAATTAAAATGCTGAATATTACCATAAAAGATGCGGATGGAAAAGTCATAGCTTTTCAAGGTATATATTTTTTTCATGTAATGTAACTAAGTAGCGGAATGAAGGGAACATATTTTAAAGAAGTCCAAGGCAGTTTAGTATACCTTCAGACAATAACACAAATACAGAAACAGTAACGGTTAAGACTGGATAAAGCTATATCAATAATAACAGTGCCATAAGCATCAACAATAACCATATTACAAATTTGCTTGCCCTGTTAAATTAAAGGGTGATTCATTTTGTTGACCAGAAATTAGAGTTTACGATCACAATTCTGATATGTTTGTTTGAGACGTAGTATAATTGGGGTTTTATTTGATTTACGCAGTCAGAAGCTATATAATAAGATGTATCGGAGCGTTCGTCATTCCCTTGATAGTACGTTCAGCCTGAGAGGTCATAAACGAGATTGGTTCATTTTGTGTGGAATTCTGCTTCAGAGATTATTATACAGTACATTCTGGATTTAGTACTATTTTCAACTTTAAGAATTATTCAGCTCCGTTGGAATTAGCGGAAACATTTCTAGAACTTGTGTGATATTCCATATTCACAAGGATTACTTGGAATTAATAATATTTGGATATAACCGAGTCTTGTAGACACATCAACACTTTAGTGGTTCATTCGGAATATCTTCATTCGGAATCATTTGGATTAACTTCCGGATCAATGAACTTTACAACAATTTAGGACTTTTAAGGATATTCTATACTGTAAGTTATTTTTAATTCTTTCACTTTGATTGTTTGTTGAAATATTTTAATATTTTAAGACATTAAATATTTGTATTTTAAATCTTGAAAGCTTGTTTGAGTCTTTTCTTTTGTTACATGTACCCCTAGTCGTAACATAAAACAAAATAAAACAGAACATAGAGGATTCAGAAACTGAAATAAACACGAAAATGGGCATAAAGAGCCTTGCATGTAGTGTTAGAAAGGATGAATTAAAACGAGAACTCGATAAAAACAAAAAGGAGTTTGAGTAAAAATCAGACTAATGCCGAGTTGTATGTTATTTAATATTTTTACATTGTTTCAACATTGGGGCGTCTGGATTTTGTTGTTTTAACTGGGAATTTAGCTGATTTTCTTTAAATGTTAAATAGATACAAAGATCCCTTGGAGCTACTTTTAAGTAAATAACAATGTCAGGATTGCGGAGCATTTTTTAGTCTAAAACTGCACCGCAGACATTCGTTAACAGTAATGTATTTAACTATGTTCCATCACGTTTTGCAGAATACAGGTTTCTCTCAATACAATCAGTTGAGCAATATGTAATTCAATTCAAAACATCAGGCTTATACACAGTTTGGGTCAACTTCCATACTGGACATATAAAAATATTTTGAATTTTATATTGAATTTGTGTTTACCTTGAATTAGAGGTAAACAACCAACGGTTACTTACTCATAAGGCCTTAGGAAAGAACATGATCTTTGCAGTGTAAAAGAATCACGTACGTACTACCTAGAAGAGAACAATGCTTTAATAAATGGATTGAAACACAAAGACATTCAGACAAGTTCAGACAGGTTGTACATTAATAATTCGAAACGGTAACAAAATTTCTACTCTTAAATGTAATACAATAGCGGAGCTTATAGCTAAACATTAAAATGACAGCAGCAGCAGTAGCTAACGGTCTAGTATTTTGGCTGAAGCCACCTTCTGTTCGGATTATCTGATCAAGCTTGATCTAATAAAGGAAATGAACACAATACTGGTACTGAAGCTATACAGTTTGCTGAATTCGGTACAATGTTCAGGATACCATTAAACTATCTGATCATAACAGGTCATTATCCACAACGTTCTTGTACTCTTCCACGGGATTTTACATTTAAGATAACATTGACAAAAAAATCCTCTGAACAGGTAGAGGGTGGAGATGAAGACTAGGAACTGTAAAAAATTTGTCATGAGGAATAAGCGATTACTAATGAATCATTTGTTCAATCGGTAAATGACAAACATAGAAAAGGAATCGGTTTCTTTTATGACCACATCATTAGAGAGAGACAGACAGATAGACAGACAGAGAAAGAGAGAGAATGATCGAAATAGCAGTTGATACAACGTTGTTTACAAATCACACACTTAATGCTCCCAGAATGAGTTTTAAGGGTGTTCTGATACTTTGTAGAAAAGTGGTGAAAATGATCCAGAACATTGTTTCAATTCAGCGATAGAAACAATCTGTGACTATAGAAGCTATGCCAATTATAGTTTATTCTCAAGGTTTTCATTTGAGATGACAATGTAAAGAAACCACGCAGTATTTCTTTGATAACAAGAAAAGCTCACATAATTAGTAACGTACGTGTTAACAATCTTTACACTGATAATTATTGTATCAGGTTTCATTTGAAAACTACACAAAATAACATATTGCATGGTACTGATCATATATTATCTAACTTGCTACATGGTATTCACCTGCAGATCAACAGAAAATAAAATGTTGACGACCACAAAATGTATAATTATTTGGTGTCCAATGCTCAGCTAAATATACAAAACAAATAAAATGCCTGATTCATACAGAATACAACGTGTGTATTTAGCACAATAACTGGATTTGAAAGAGCTCCGTCACATAATAATTTCTGGTGTTGCAAACTGTACCAAAGCAAAGTTTGCACTAAATCTGTTAGAAACGGGACACAAAAAAGTTTAAATTACATCATTAGTATCTTTCCAACATTTTTGTACAAGACGTGCAATACAAAATCGCTACTCGAGGATGAAAATGTGATTATGATGGATCCCAAATATAAGTTAAATAAATGGTTATAATTACTGATTGATATTTACCAAGGAATAAATACATCGTTTCAGATACTTGTGTCAATATTGACGATGTAAAAATGAAAGCAATTAATCTAATCGAACTAGCTCTAAGTGGGAGCCATTTTAAAATATCATTATAATTGAATTTACACAAGTACAAACCTGTAATTAAAAATGTCATGGGAAATACACGTTGTTTATTGTATTTTACATTAAGGACGAAAATACAATGGAAACTGTGTTTGAAGAAAACCACGTTATTCCAGATGAAGTACAAGAAACAATTTGTATATACTTTGGAATATAACAATTCGTTTAGATTTTCCTTTTCAGTATAGGGTAATGTGTTTATGTTGTCAACAAACAAAAAAACGCTTGCCGTCATACACAAACAAAAAACTTTATTCATTTTGATCCTGTACGTCTCATGGTTGTATGGTCGGAGGAAATGCATTTTCTGGTAATTCTCAGTTTGGTAAAGTGGGCAATATTTTTTTCATTTTAGTTTTAAATTCTTCATAATCACACATTTGTTTAAAATAATCCTTTACAAACTTTGCTCGCCTTTTTCTATTGTGAATGAATATAAGGCTTCGACTTTAAGCCACAAAATTATTCAATGGGAACACCACTCAACTCATCCTTGAAAAGTCCAGGAATATTTTTGTTTATTTGTGGTAAACCAAATAATGTCATCCTCTGGATATTCACAAGTGTCATATAGCTTCGCTGTCCAAGTTCTCTGTTATACAGATATACAATACATCTGTATCGGTTATTAGTAGCTCATTCTGTCCTCACGTGTTTTACAATTTGTAGTAAAATTGATAGATTAGGAATTTAGATAACGCTAAAATTATGGTAACAATTTATATACTCAGCTTTCTTCTTGATTGGGTCGTATTAATCATGATTGTTTCCACTGTAAAATCTGTACCGATTCAAAGATTTATGGATTGAATTTGTAAATCCCCAGAGCATGCCACGTTTTAATGCAGATCTTTATCTACATTACTCTCTCACACTTTTGTGATCACTGAATTATGAATTCTCTTTGGAACTTTTCTATTTATTTTTATGCTATCGTGTCACGCGTCTTTTTGTTTGCCAGTCCTGCATGAGACCAGCTTATCTGTGAAGTCTGTCTGACTTTCTATGGCGCTTCCTTGCGTTCACATGGAAACTTTGGCTCACTTGTAACAGCCTATCTTTTTTTCCATTGTGTCGCCCGCTGTCATGAATGACCCAAGACAAAATCATCTCCTCCTTGGTGTCCTTTTGCTTCCTGAGATGCTTCATGCTGTCAGATAGTAACTTTCCCATATGTCTTCTTCTTGGAATGCCTTGTGTTTTGTGGGCACATTCTAAACCCTTCCTAATCGTGAAGCGTGTGGTTATATTTTGATCTCAGAATGAAAATGAAGAGGTGCTTTGTGTTATTCAGTGACCTCTATAGGCAACGATGTGATCCTCATTAATTATAGTCATCAATTTCCTTATATACTATTCTTGTGACCGTTATATTTCCAATGGAATGTGGTTTATTTTGAATGTGTAATTTTGTCAGATATATGAAAAAGCATTTAAATTCTTATTGAGATTTTTTTAAACCAAGGAGGTACAATTAAATACTTTATTTTAAATTTTTTCCTTTGCATATTTTTCCATGAGTTTTTTTATAAGTATGATTTTATGTTTAAATGTAGGACAAAAGGGAACCAGCTGTGTTATTATCTGCAGTATGTAAACTACTATCAAGGCAAGTGATTCGTAATGAGATAACCAACACACTAAGCGATTTATCTCACACGGCCATTTCACTCGCCGTATTGAGCTAGTATTCATGAGGAGTAAAAAATCTAATTATGTGTGTGCGTTCGCTCCGCCGCTTTCACTGTTTCGCTGCGGTAGAGAATACCAATTTGTTTATGAAACAATACCTACTTGTCTGACTGAACTAGTGAATATGATTTTTTTTTTATATTTTAGTGTTGTCATATCCCCAGACAAGTTGGTTAGTGTGTTGCTCTAGTGCGATAGAAAATTTTGTTCTTTTAATTTAGTGTTTCTGTGAAAATATTATGTTGCGTTAGAATGCCTTAAATGTATATTATTTATTCACTGAGAGTATTCAAAAAGTTTACTGAAGTTTTCTATGCGAATTCTATTCAAAATAAGTGAACAAAAGATAGACAATATTACAAACATTTTGATCTCATTTATGGACATAAAAATGCCATCCGAAAGTAAGCAACATATTTAAAAAAAACATAATAAGAACATGTTTGTGTGCCGAGGGTGAGAGTGGGGGATGGTGTGGTCGTTGCATGTTGGGAAGGGCAGCTTATAATGACCTGTAATATTTGCACAAATCGATGGCATACAAATTCTATTTATATAACCACGCATTGAATCGAGATAATTAATTAATGCTTGCATGTCTACCAAACAAGAATACCAAGAAATGATGTCCGGTATATATACGTTTTTCCCTTTTAAAATGACCTGATCCTTGCCTGAAGGTCAGAGAGAGGGAGAAAATATAAGTAACTGTGTTTTCTAATTCTACAATTCAAATATGAGAACTTTCCCTCTTCAGGGTTTTGAGTTATGACCATACAGAGAAAACTTAAATCGAAAACGTGACAATTATCAGCACTGCCGTGGGTGAAATGAGTGCTAACAACGTCTTACCAATGTTAAAGCAGGCAAAACAACAACCATCTACCTGATAAACACCGAAAATGATCATCTTACCAAAAGAATACTCTCCCATGCCATCCATCGGATAGGAAGGACGGCTCTGCCCTCTATTCTGTAGTAGTCCGCACTATACAAACTCCTGCTCATCCCAAAGTCAGAAATCTTTATGGTAAATTTAGAACCAACCAAGCAATTTCTTGTGGCTAAATCCCGGTGAACCATGTTTAAAGATTCTAAGTATTTCATTCCGGAAGCAATTTGAGATGCCATGAAGATTTGGCATCCATAGCTGAAAATACAAACGAACATTGTCAATATTTCCGGTTAAGCAATCGGAAAGTAGCATGTGAATTCCAAATTGAAAAACGGAATTTTATACTGCTAAAAGCAAATGTAAAGCCGAGAAGCACATTTGCTTTTTGCTGATCGGAAATATAAATGATCGTTCATACTCACAGATTGAAGTTTTATGGTTTCAGTCAGATTACCTAAAAAGTGTTTTCAAGTATCCATAAAACCGAATTTAGTCATCAAAGAGTCATATTGACATCTAAAAAAGACACACTGTTAATTACAGACTTTAAGTCATTAATCTACAAAGAACAAAAACTTGCAAGAAAAGTACACCTATATTTTAATTATTTCGTTCATGCTAGTAAGCTATGCTCATTGTATAGGAATCAATAGTTTTTCATTCACACAATTGGATAGAATTACAATGACGAAAAGGCAAAGTATGGTGCATCAATATATTTTTTTATTGATGGCATAAATGCTGCGAATGGTATTAAGACTGAATGCTCATCGAATGGTATTAAGACTGAATACTCATCGAATGGTATTAAGACTGAATACTCATCGAATGGTATTAAGACTGAATACTCATCGACTAGTATCTAGACTGAATGCTCATCGAATTGTATAAAGAATGAATACTCATCGATTGGTATTAAGATTGAATGTTCATCGAATGGTATTAAGATTGAATACTCATCAAATGGTATTAAGATTGAATGCTCATCGAATGGTATTAAGACTGAATACTCATCGAATGGTATTAAGACTGAATACTCATCGAATGGTATTAAGACTGAATACTCATCGAATGGTATTAAGACTGAATACTCATCGAATGGTATTAAGATTGAATGCTCATCGAATGGTATTAAGATTGAGTACTCATCGAATGGTATTAAGACTGAATACTCATCGAATGGTATTAAGACTGAATGCTCATCGAATGATATTAAGACTGAATGCTCATCGACTAGTATCTAGACTGAATGCTCATCGAATTGTATAAAGAATGAATACTCATCGAATGGTATTAAGATTGAATACTCATCGAATGGTATTAAGACTGAATACTCATCGAATGGTATTAAAATCGAATACTCATCGAATGGTATTAAGACTGAATGCTCATTGAATGGTATTAAGACTGAATGCTTATCTATTAGTATTAAGACTGAATACTCATCGAATGGTATTAAAATTGAATGCTCATCGAATGGTATTAAGACTGAATACTCATCGAATGGTATTAATACTGAATACTCATCGAATGGTATTAAGACTGAATACTCATCGAATGATATTAAGACTGAATGCTCATCGATTAGTATTAAGACTGAATTCTCATCGACTAGTATTTAGACTGAATGCTCATCGAATGGTATAAAGACTTAATACTCATCGAATGGTATTAAGATTGAATGCTCATCGAATGGTATTAATATTGAATACTCATCGAATGGTATTAAAATTGAATGCTCATCGAATGGTATTAAAATTGAATACTCATTGAATGGTATTAAGACTGAATACTCATCGAATGGTATTAAAATTGAATACTCATCGAATGGTATTAAGACTGAATACTCATCGAATGGTATTAAGACTGAATGCTCATCGATTAGTATTAGGACTGAATACTCATGGAATGGTATTAAAATTGAATGCTCATTGAATGGTATTAAGACTGAATGCTCATCGAATGGTAATAAGACTGAATACTCATCGAATGCTATTAAGATTGAATACTCATCGAATGTTATTAAGATTGAATACTCATCGATTAGTATTAAGACTGTATACACACATCGAATGGTATTAAAATTGGATACTCATCGATTAGTATTAAGACTGAATGCTCATCGAATGGTATAAAGATTGAATACTCATCGAATAGTATGAAGATTGAATACTCATTGAATGGCAATCATATTCCTTTACTGTACTAGTTAAGAGCTCTAAATGAAAAAAAAAGTGTTGGCAGGCTGTAGATATGACCTTATATCAAAAGATAACTGGGCCGATATTCACCTCAACTTTTCGGCATTACTGGCAGAGACGTTTGTCTCTGGCACGTGATCGAGAAGGAACTGGTTCAGGTCCCCATACTGCATGTACTCAACAATCATACATATGGGTTCTTCTGTTGTACATACGCCAAGAACTCGAACAATGTTGAAATCCTTCAGTGACGACATGACCTTTATCTCCCGTAAAAAATCCGTCCTGCAACGAATATATATTTACACAGATTTAGCTTATTTTTAAGGAGAAGCTGAAAGACTACAAGTAATTTCATGTCTTCGTTTTGCAAGTGAAAACGCTAAGGTATCAGCACGGTGACTCTTGCCTGAGTTCATGAGCAAAAAAAGTACATAGTGTGAATGGATGACCATAACATTTTGCATCACTTGTATTGCCCTTTTTCACGACATATACTCGTCCCAATCATTTAATAAAACAATTTCATACAAAATACCAACTAAGATGTCACGCGCTACAATACGCACAAGTCAGCAGATTGACTTGCACATACTAAATTATATTGATTAGTATAGAAATGAGACGTTATTTTTAGAAGAATAATCTCGAAAAGTATAATACAAAATATCTTTGGATACATCTTTACGGCATCCCACCCCCCATCTTTGACCCTTGATAAGAATTAAAGTTAAGTCTAGGCCTACGACATTTGATTGGTCAATTTCAAGTAAGGCTTAAAATTTCAGCCAATCAGATCACTGGAATCTAGACAAAGTTTAAGCGCAGAATTAATTTTTGTTAGTCAAATTGGACCTGATATATGCACAACAGCACAAATGAATCATTCTTGAATCAATCAGCAGTCGATTGAGTGTAAGTCGGGAAAAACTCCCCCGAATAAACTGTATAACTGATTGCATTATACATATAAAAATGCTAATGAATATTGCCTACTGTGTACAGAGAGAAAAAATGCAATTATTTCTCTCAGAATGTGACCATTTTTAATAATGGAAATTTGGATGAGCGGTAAATATTTCCAGTCACAATAAACACACCTAGCTCTATCATCAGCATTCGTTCGCAAGATTTTGACGGCAACCAGTGTCGGAGATGATACCCGTCTTTTGATGATGTAGTCATCTTGAAGATACTCGGTTATGCCGAATGCTTCACAAAGATGTACCTGAAATTGGAAAATATTATAAAACTTTATTTCAGCTATAATCAATTATTGAAGGTGTCACAATAGTAATATCTGTATATGTACTTTTCAGTATGTCTTGAACAATTAGGGATAACTCAGTTTGTTTTGTTTGTGTAATAGTTTGCTATTTGTCTATTCCAAAAACTCATAACAAAATACTTTAAAATATAATTTGGAGATTAATGCACAATTTTTCTCCCGAAAATCTAGCACGTTGCAGTTGTATTAATAGGACAAAATTGATATTATCACTTTGACCGCGTTATTCTTTTCATCAATACATGTTCGTGCATCGTGGGGAAAAAGCTTCGTCATATCTCTGTGGTACACTAAGTGTCACGATCTTGTTGTCTAAGAAATAATGACAACTGTCACCTTCCAAAAGTATCGAGCTTAGTCACTTAGTATGAACTTGGTCACTTACCTCCCCAAATTGCCCTTTCCCCAGAACTTCCACAAAGCGAAGATTCCTCCGCGGGAATTCCAATACAGAGTAATCAATGGTAAGCATTAAGTCGGAGTTTGGAACAGCATAAATGTTGTTACCGCTCACGCCCTGAAGACTTGGAATGCTTGGAACCTGGGAGTCAGTGATGTCGGCAGCGGTGTACAAAGTGTCATAGTTTAATGGCTGGTCATGCACGCTCGTCATCATTGGTGATGTATTCTTGAGGGATGATTTTTGGATATGATCTGTCATCGAAGGCAGAATAACCGTCAAACCCCGCCCTGCCACAATGCCTGGTTCATCATAATCTATTGGCACGTCTTTTTCGGAAATCAATGTGGAAAAAAATGTATTTTAATTCGTTGCCTGATTTAAATACTTTAACGAATAACGAAGGGATTATATTTTGACGCAAGGAAATTTAAATATTTGAACGAATAACGAAGGGATTATATTTTGACACAAGGAAATTTAAATTTGTATGTATTATTGTATAGGTCGGTTTGTATGAAGGTTTGATGTCAATTGGTACAACTTTCAGTTGGCATACAAATGTGACTGTTCTATTTTCTGTATGCATGCATCTCTCTCTCTCTCTCTCTCTCTCTCTCTCTCTCTATATATATATATATATATATATATATATATATATATATATATATATATATATATATATGTACCGTATATACTCGCTTATAAGTCGGGTCCAAATGCAAACAGCATAGACCCTGATCTGTCGTCGCATAATGCGCCGGCAGATCAGGGTCTATGTTGTTTGCTCTACTGATAAGTCCTTACAAACTGCATAGACCCAGATCTGCAGGCGCATTATGCGACGGCAGATCTGGGTCTATGCAGTTTGCAGTTGGCATCATGTTATACACGAGTATATACGGTATATACGTGTATGTACATATCTGGGCTAGAATTATACATGTAGTTTTGTAGACAATCAAATACCTTTCCCAAAAATGTCTTTGTTATCTTCAATATCGTCGTTGGTCACATCATTGTACATATCTCCATTGGGTATCTTTTCCTTTGAATTTCCGTGAACGTTGTTGAGTTTGACAGTTAAATTAGCATCATTAGAAGGCCGCAGTGTCTCCCTATTATTGTTTTGACGCCGTCTGAGTCTGACAATTACAATGGTGATTATGATGACGAGAATAACGATAAGACCCGCAAGAGCTCCGATTATGATGCTGATGTAGTCTTCATCCGGAGCCTTTCTTGAGGTTGTGGTTTTTTGTTTTCTCGCACTGTCATCTGATTTAAAATAAAAGGCAATACTACTGATTAAGATAAGTCAAAAAGGTAGACGAGGGACCGAACAAAACATTTGTAAGCATACGAACTCCAAGCTGTGCGTGGATATATATATATATATATATATATATATATATATATATATATATATATATATATATATATATATATATATATATATATATATTGAGATATCGATATTTCCAATAATTTCCATGATATATTTTTTTATGCAGAATATTGGTATGGTGGAATTTAATTCTATCCACATACAGCAGTTTGGTCATTGAGGCTTAGTTCAGAGTGTGAGTGAGCTAAAACAAAATGCGGATATTTCATCAAATTAAAATGAATCAAACGTATTCTAATTGCAGACGAATGTGAATAGATCATTGGGTTTTCATATCATGAGGGTGGTCGCGTTTATGAACAGTAGTATGTAAAAGCTGAATGGAAGTGTTATACCAGAGCTGGTTTATATAATACCTCAGTGCCAAAAAGTGGCACATACGATTCAAACAAAATTATTGTTCTCAACCAAGCCCAGTGGCGGCGAGATGAGAGGGGAGGGGAGCTAAGGGCTTGTTGAGAGGGGGCAATTGCTTCCTGGCGCCAGGCAAAGGATAATCGGGAAACCGAACGACCATTCCATTAATTTATATTTCAATTTTTTTCCAAAACTGCATAAGCGTTAGAATGCATGCTGTGTTATAACAATGTTTATCGTTCAGATATGTTGTCGGCAATAAGCATGTTGTAATTGCCAGGTTATATTTACCGAATGATCGTGGAAAGTCTACTTCTTCAACCTTTTCTGTTTCTTGTTGTCGAACAGCTTGTGATGTCGTGACTGGCGTTTGACTGGTAGGCGGATCTTCGGGGTAGAAGGTGCCACTGGCTACAACTGCAAGTATTAATTGAATGATTCATTTATTGGTGTTCAACGGCACATCAAAGCGTGAAACACAATGTCGTGCCGAGGCAATTGGAGTAAAATGTCTTGCGCAGAGACAAACAATACAGCAGCCGACCCGGCCACTCCGTCATAAACTTTTACTCGACTCGAAATCTTACTCGAAAATATTCTGACCAGTCAATATGCTACATTTCTAGATTTCGAGTAAAGTTTAGAAGTTTGAAGTAATATTTATTACTCGAAATGCTGAGTAAAATTTAATAACGGATGAGTGCGGCGTGGTCTAAGTGGGATTTGAACCCGCATCCTTCTGGTCGCGAGCACCATGTTACCACCGAGTCACCTCGACTCATTACAACTTGAAGTAAAGTAGGTACGTCTCACTACTAAGTATCTAGATAACTATTAATACAATTTAAAATTTAAACATGTCAATCGTCATGGTAATAGTTATGTAATCCGTTATGTAATGTAAACCCACATTCATTTGAGTACTATTTATTTCGCGGAATTCGCAAGAGAAATATATCAGCCCAAAAAAGTTAACCCCATTTTTGGCATAAAAAAGGTTAAAGTAAAAGAAGCAGCATATCAGACAAATGTAATATTTGCGATATAGTTTGATATCGCGACAAATGTAATATTTGCGATACAGTTTGATATCGCGACAAATGTAATATTTCCAATATAGTTTGATATCGTGACAAATGTAATATTTGCGATATAGTTTGATATCGTGACAAATGTAATATTTGCGATATAGTTTGATATCGTGGCAAATGTAATTTTTGCGATATAGTTTGATATCGCGAAACCCTTAAACGTCGTTGCCGCGAATAAAAAAAAAATAGGTTTACAGCCTCTGTGAGCCAAAATGCCCTTCTATAAATTAGTCTTTCTTGGTAATTTTATTTTACAGAGCTTGCGTTATTCCTGATTAATAAGCAATAGTATCATAGTTGTGTACAATTTCACGTAACCCTAAATACTTAACCATTAAATGAAGTGCGAAAATAGCTTATTCCCATCTATCTAGCAGCATCGGAAACCTTCTTTTTGCTCCCATCACGTTACTAAAAATAGGTTTGCATTTAAAGTATACTTTTTACAGTATAATTTGATTTTAATATTTCAATAGATTAAATCTGATTTGGCGTGTTCAGTTTGATTAGGAAGCAGTAAAAGCTTACCAAAGATTCGTGAATATGGTCTAAGTGGGTATAAAAAAATTCGTGGTAATGGAACTTCGTCATCTTTAACCAATTACTTTACACTCCTCATTCCACCGTTACAATATCATATTTAAATGTATATTTTGTTTCAGTAAGGTTTTGACTCTTTATATACGGCGATTCGGGTACATGTTTCGTGTAAGTAATACATTCAAGTTTGACGTGAGTAAGGTTTCCTTACAAGCGACTTTTTGCATATTTACAGACATGCTTATACACGTAAATAGAGAGAGAGAGAGAGAGAGAGAGAGAGAGAGAGAGAGAGAGAGAGAGAGAGAGAGAGAGAGAGAGGGGGGGGGTAGGAGGGAGGGGGAGAGAGAAGATTATTCTCACCTGATTGGAAATGTACTTCACTGATCATAATCCATTTCGCATCATAAAAGAGCTTAAACTTTATGAATCGTCCTGTGCTGTTATTCAGCGGTATAGTAACGTTACGGGCGTACTCCACCACGCTATCGGGCGTAACATCGTATTGAAATGGATCTTTTACAAAGTACTTGCCGCCAATACTGAAGTAAGCAAGTGCCCTTCGAATAACTTTTACTTCTTTGGAGAAATAGTTATTACAATGCAGTGTCAGGGAAATAAAGTTTCTGATGGTGTCAAATTTAAATTTTATCTCAAGTGGACCACCATTCTCAACGGAATCATTTTTCCATCCCACCCATTCGTAGCCTTTAATGCCTAAGCCCTGCTGGTCAAGACGGAAGTTGCTGTCCCCGTACTCTCCGTCAGTTAGCTGACCTAGCCCCAATGTGAGGTAATTCTCTATAATCATCCCGTCATAGGAGAAGTCGAACAGATCTACTTCCGTTCCTCTCCTCTCTCCTTGGCGGACATCGTATGCCACAACGCCATCTACACGATGAAAAATAAATGCAAAGTATTACAATTCAGCGTGTGATCTCTTTAGAAAATGGACTAAAATTACACATTGGCCACATGTGTATTTACTTTCTAACCTTTGTGGTGGATGACGCAGATATAACCGACCATATAATGGGCTACGGTAATTTTGTTATTAATTTTAACGAAAATTAATTCCACGTTACAAAATTACGTTCTTACTTATACAATTGCACTGTTTCCTCCTTTCATTCATATATATATATATAAATTTAGATAGATTTAAATTCTAATCAATATAGTTGAGGATACGAATGCATAAATTGCATTGATACTGTTGCATTATTTCACTATTTTTACATGGAGATTTCTATCTTAAAGCGATCTGAATCCTCTGCAGGAGTACTGGGTTCGATATAATGAAAGGGTCGGCTGCCGTGTTCTTAGGCAAGACACTTTACTCTTATTGCCCAACAGAAAGCAGCCGAAGCTACCTGTCAAAAGACCTTAAAGCGGGCTTAGCCCAACCAACCCTGAAATGTTGTTGTGCGTCTGTGATGCACACCAATCAGTTTTTATAGTACCAAAAGAGAATAAAATGACAGAAAAGATGCTGCCAGTGCAAACATTGGTGAGACCCTCATGATAGTTGCAAAAAACTCTAAAATTAAAGTTTAAGTCCCACTTTGTTCTTAGATATGATCTGGGGTACGTTAATCAGTAAGATATGGGTACCACATGGAGTTTAACGCTTTCAGAGAAATTGACAAAATGTCACACTTATGTCAGCTATAAAAAAAAAATTAAATCCTTCAACATTTAAAATTGCAAAAGCCACTCTGTTTGGCAGAGTCCCCGAGAAGGATTTGTGTCCTGTATTACAAATATTTTTTAAACAATTGTTTACATTTGTGCTATTTCTTTTTCAATTTGTATCACTCTTAATGTAGGACTGTAGTGGAATCTTTGTGAAGTTTATCTGTATCCAGTTAATTTTCTCTTTTTCTTCATTTCATATGTAAAATCGTTCTGATCCATCCCATCATGTAGATGATTTAATATTTTTCTTTTGAATTTCGGAGAAGTGTTTGGTTTTGTGTTTGCTTTTGTCTAAATGTATATCCCTGAAGAAGGGCATGCCTTGCACGAAACGTTGAGAAACTATGCAAGTTTCGACGCCATTACCAACTTTGGTGTCACTGCACTTTCCAAATTATTTATCCAACACATGCCTTGTGTTTCACAATAGGTGTCCAAGTTATAAACAAACCGTTTATACTTTCTATATGTAAGTGTGTGTGTGTGTGTATATGTGTGTATATATATATATATATATATATATATATATATATATATATATATATATATATATATATGTACATAATACACACAGACACACACAGAAAGTCGTCCTAAGGAAAAAGGTCATATCAGGTTGATGACCTAATGATAACTATGATGACATAAAACGTGACGTCATAATCCTATTTCTAGTTTAATATTTTTTGAAAATCAACAGTATATGACAAAAAAGAAGGGAAATGATGGAGATGGTTGTATAATAATACATATATGAGATACTATGTAAAGTTATACCATAAGGATAAATAAATAAACATATATAAAACTGAGAAGATTGTATGATTACATGTGGGTTGTTTTGTAAATATTATTTTCTCATCTAGCTCCCCAATAAAAAAAAAATCATTTTGATTTAAGAGATTTGCAAAAAGACTTGCCCTCCGCAGCCGTAATGTTGTCATTACCAATGTATGGACACCTTAAAACTTAAAACTCTGTCCGTCATCAAAAATAATCCTCTCTTGTAAAATAAAATTCCCACAACGTTTTTCTCAAATGTAAGCCGTCTCGAAGATAAGCATTCTCGCAAACTCGCAATAAAGCCGTCAGATTCTTGCAATGTATGGTTGTTGTTGTTGTTTCTTTCTTTTTTTGGGGTGGGTGGGGTTTTTTTTTTCTCAAATGTAAACTGTCTCGAATGTAAGACGCCTAATACGTTTAAAGTATATCTTGTATCCATAAAAGTGATGGTGCAGAAATCAGAAACTTGTGTCTGCATAGAAGAAACAAGTATATATGAAATTACATGAAACAATATAATTGTAAACCTTGTATCAATTAGCATAGAATTAACATATTAGCTATCGATGCTGCATCATAAAGTCTGGACTTTATATATATATATATATATATATATATATATATATATATATATGTGTGTGTGTGTGTGTGTGTGTGTGTGTGTGTGTGTATAAAGATATATATATGTGTGTGTGTGTATATATATATATATATATATATATATATATATATATATATATATATATATATATATATATATATATATATATATATATATATAAAGAATACAAATCACAAGGTAAATACCAATCCATTCAAGTGTATTTGAACCAGCAATGGATCGCGTGTGTCAGGGACTGACTAAGATAATTGTAAAAGACTGACAACAAACAGTGCAAAACTAGATTTAACTTGCCTAAGCGCTTTCGACTCTCATTGAGTCTTTGTCAAAGGCAAAATTGAGAAACGGAGACAAACAATAAACACCAAAGTAAACGTTGAATTTGTAAAACTTTACATGATTATGGATCATCGGAGTTTCAACCACTAAGGCGTGATATCCACAATTTTAAAATAATACTTCCATCATATATAAACAAGGATCACCAATGAATAATACAATAATACAAGCTTCGGCTTATTTGCTAGCTTTCAGAGTATGTTAACTGTCTACAAGAATACCGTTTCTTCAGCTCATACATTCTAGGACTTGCTGACCATCTTATTTCAATGTTAGAACAATGCAATAATTCCAGTCATTACCACGAGACAAAAATCAAAATATAGTTCTAATCAATTTGTAAATCAGGCATGTAAATACTGATTATGAGAACGTAATTTAAAAAGAGGATAAATGTATAATGTAAATCAGGCATGCAAATACTGATTATGAGAAAGTAGCAAGAAAAGAGGATACGTGTATACTGCAAGACATGTTTGGATTAAGAACATGCTGTGTTAATTCTGTGCTGTAGCGTACTAACGGGGGAGCGGACGGGGCGGTTGCCACGGGTGCCATAGGTCTTGGGGCGCCAAAACAGCTGATGAAAATTTGGTCCTCGTATTATGGCCCTTTGGGCCATCATCGTCGCCCCGGGCGCCATTTACCCTTAGTACGCCACTGATTCTATGCCTATCGCATTGTGCAAACATAAAAGAGACAAAAGTTCCAATGTGAAAACTACATACAAAATCCACTGAAAAAGAAACAAACAAATAAAATAAAAAATACAAACCGAACATATGAAGAAATCATCGAGCTAATACACTATTATAAAGATGGACTTCACATGAAGGCGCGAGTGGCATGTTATAAAGGGGCTTAAATGAAGCTCGTGCATAGCATCGTTAGACTTTAAGATTTCTAATAATCGCCGCGTTTTCAGTCTCTTGTTATGACTGGAAACAATTTATTCTTGTTTTCATACTCACAGGAAAGGTCTTGCCTTGACATCTGTACATCTCTCACTCAGCCTGATCACAGTCTATGTACATACACTCCACTTCAAAATACACAGTTCCAGCGTATATGATATGTTTCCCTTTATCTCAAGATTCTTATATAAATGTGTCCATTACAACTTAGAAGCTATGGTACCCATCTGTATCAATATGGTTTAGCGGCACGTCCACACAATACTGGATATATGGTGTCTATTAGAAGATAAGTTAAAAATTCGAAAAATGGCAAGGAGGAACGTGTGGCAGATTAAAGGGACGGGAAAAAGGGACGCATAATGCAAAGGAGAAAAAAAATATCTCCATGAGATGGGATAACATGCTAAATAGACAAAAAGGATATACCCAATCTACAAATTATTTTCTTACCAAGCCATGGACAGCCATACACTTCGACTCTCATGCAGACTGTTCGAGGATATCTGCTGTATGGAATGAACCGGATGCGTTTTCCTATGATAGGTGGAGACACTGGTCTTAGTTCCGCAATATATGTATTTGAATTGCCATCAAACATCTGAGAAAAGACCACAACACTTTCGTATGATTCACTTTTGAATTGTCTCTATCATGTATACACCTAAGCATATGTGCATGACTGTTTACGATAAATGGATTTATGGTGGGAGAGTAAGGATGTCTGATAATGAAAGATCAGTCATTACACCAATTTTTTTTTTTTTTTTTTTTTTGAGAGAGAGAGAGAGATGACTTGCACCAGTTTACATACTTTCAAAGTAGGCCACTTTAAAGAAATTCAACACTCGAACAAAATTGCCATATATCACTTTTTAAATGCAAATATTAGAAATTACTGCTTTAAAGTTTTCATTGATGCTTAATTACATTACATATGTGAAACGTTTTAAAATGTTGGGAATAATATGCGACGACTGATAATATTAGTAGCAGGTACTACGATGCTGTTAATGCTAAATAAAACGATGCTATTAATTTTAACCAAGACGATGCTATTAATTTTCAATAAGACGATGCTGTTAATTTTCAGCCAGACGATGATATTAATTGTCAGTAAGACGATACTATCAATGCTCAAAAAAGATGCCATTAATTCTCAGTAAGAAGATGCTATTAATTCTCAGTAGACGATGCTATTACTTCTCAGTAAGAAGATGCTATTAATTCTCAGTAGGAAGATGCTATTAATTCTCAGTAGACGATGCTATTAATTCTTAGTAAGAAGATGCTATTAATTCTCAGTAAGAAGATGCTATTAATTCTCAGTAGACGAAGCTATTAATTCTCAGTAAGAAGATGCTATTAATTCTCAGTAGACGATGCTATTAATTCTCAGTAGGAAGATGCTATTAATTCTCAGTAGGAAGATGCTATTAATTCTCAGTAGGAAGATGCTATTAATTCTCAGTAGACGATGCTATTAATTCTTAATAACACGACGCTCTTAATGCTCAATAAAACGATGCTATTAATGCTCAGTAAAACAATGCTATTATTTTCAGCAAGAGGATGCTAATAATTGTCAGTAAGACGATGCTATCAATGTTCAATAAAACGATGATATTAACTCTCAGTAGACGATGCTATTAATGCCCAATAAAACAATGCTATTAACTCTCAGTAGACGATGCTATCAATGCTCAATCAAACGATGCTATTAATTATCAGTACACGATGATATTAATGCTCTGTAGACGATGGTATTAATTTTCAATTGACGATGCTATTAATTCTCAGTAGACGATGTTATTAATTCTCGGTAAGAAGATGCTATTAATTCTTAATAACATGACGCTCTTAATGCCCAATAAAACGGTGCTAATAATGCCGAATAACACGATGCAATAAATGCTCAATAAGACGATGTTATTATTGCCAAATAAAACGATTCTATTAATGTTGAATAAGACGATGATTTTAATGCCCAATAAAACAATGCTAATAATGCTCAATAACATAATGATATTAATACCCAATAAGACGATGCTATTAATGCCCAATAAAGCGATGCTATTAATGCTCAATAATACGATGGTATTAATGCCCAATAAGACGATGCTAATAATACTCAATAATACGATGCTATTAATACCCAACAAGACGATGCTATTAATGCCCAATAAAACGATGTTATTAATGCTCAATAACACGATGATATTAATGCTCAGTAAGATAATGGTATTAATGCTCAATAAGACGATGATATTAATGCTCAATAAGACGGTGGTATTAATGCCCAATCAAATGATGTTAATAATGCCCAATTTAAGGATGCTATTAATGCTCAATAACACGATACTAGTCATGCTCAATAAGACGATGGTATTAATGCTCAATAAAACGATGCTATTAATGCTCAATATGACGATACTAGTAATGCCCAATTAAACGATGCCAATAATGACCAATAAAACGATGTTAATAATGCTCAGAAAAAAGATCTTATTAATGCCCAATAATATGTAGACTGAATCTGCAGTAGCTAAATGATATGAAAGCTATCACAATCACGTTCTGTTATAAATGTGCCAGACGGCAGAGATGAACATTTCGGTAAAATGAAAACAAAAATTTTTGTTTTTATTTTGATGTTTGACTTTATCAGAATGTTCGTTTCTAATGTGTTACATCTATTTCTCGACCTGGTGCAGGTTTTATTGCAAGTAAACTAGTTCGCTTTCCAATATGCTGACACGACAAACTGTAAAGAAAGCCGGTTTTCTATGTCAAATATCCTACCTTAAATAATTCGAGAAATTGCGCTTAAATACAGAGCAGCTTTGGTTTAGGAATGAGAACATTGCGTTGCTTTAAATATTGCTTTAAATAAAAAAGTTTCCTTTTATCCGCGTGGGAAATACTTGAGAATCGTTATTATGACATAGATCTAATGGCGGATAATTTTCCCCTGTGATCTGATGATATTTAATGTGTCCAAAACTCCACCAGCACTGTCGCTAAATTGCATTCATTTTGCATACTATAAAGGATAATGGTACTATCATTAGGCTGTCTTTCAGAAATCATCACTGAGCTTCCAATAATAACTCGGCTTGGTCAAATTAGTATTTTAAAATGCTGAGTACAATAAACCTATGTCATATTTTGAAAGGGAGGGTATTGTCTCGTTTTATTGCCTTATGTTTGAGAGAGAGAGAGAGAGAGAGAGAGAGAGAGAGAGAGAGAGAGAGTGTGTGAGAGAGAAAGAACTATGATGCCTTTACTGATACTAGCAAATTGAACGGAACGGTGAACAATGAGGTTGGTCCACGGTCTAGTATGCTTTGAGTGTGAATTAGTGAAGTATTCAAGTACCGAAAATAAGAAAAGTATTAAATTGCTTCAGATAACAAGATTAGTTTTAAATATCTTCAGGAAACTATACAAGTTTAAATTCGCTTCAGGCAACAAAACAAATTTTAAATCGCTTCAGTTAACTAGACAAGTCTTATATCGCTTTAGTTAACTAGACAAGTTTTAAACCTCTTCAGGCAACTAAACAAGTTTTAAATCGCTTCAGGAAGACAAATTTTAAATCGGTTCTGGTAACTAGACAAGTTTAAACCGCACCAGGTAACTAGACAAGTTTTAAATCGCTTGAGGCAACTTGACGAGTTTTAAATCGCTCGACGTAAGTAGACAAGCTTTAAATCGCTTCAGGTAAAACATACACAAGTTTTAGATCGCTTCAGGTGAACAGAGACATGTTAAATCGCTTAAGGTATCAACAAGTTTCAAATCGCATCAGGTAACTAGACAAGTTTTAAATTGTTTCAAGTAACTAATAAATTAAAAAAGTTTGCGCAGACTGAACAAGGTTTGGTTTGAAATTTATAATGTTTAAAGGGATTAAAAAATCCTCAGCTAGATAGTAAATGTGCCAGGTAAATACTTTAGAAGACCGGAGGTGGTGTACGATTCATAATGGAACGGGTCCAGACTATATACATGTTTTAAATCGCTTCAGGTAACTAGACAAGTTTTAAATCGCATCAGGCAACGAGAAAAGTTTTACATCGCTTCAGGGATCTATAAAAGTTTTATAACGCTTCAGATAATTCTTATAGAAAGAAAGAATTTTACATGAAAATTGTATCACAGCCCCAAGTAGTAAAATTAAACTTCAAGAAACAAAATCTTCAGAACGAAACATATTCGGATAAAAAAATAATTAGAAAAGTCTTAGAAGCCGGAATACATTAAAGTTTATTTTCCGGTTAAGCAATACTTCCAGTTGTCACAGTGCAGCGTACGCTACTCGAATACTCAAGATTGTATCGCTCCTTTTCGTCATCCTCCGCACCGAGTTTAAATCAGATTCTTTTATTGATTGCTCCACCATTTACGTTTGTATGCCTATCTTAAGAAATGATACAACTTTGAACAATTTTAAGTACCCAGAAGTCATGCAACTAACCTCCTTTCCAGTCTTGTTTCTGAAGCGGATCCATTCACTATCGTCTTCCCTCTGATACTCCAACAAGAAGTGTGTTGCGTATTCTTTTCCCTGAGATAAAGAGTAGAACATATTCAATGTGTTTCTAAAACATCATTCATTCATGAGGTCACTGTCATGAGTTTGTAACATAAATACTATTTTCTCATGTATATCAGCTAGCACATCACATTTTTTTTTTCTCACTTTCTCCAGAGGTATACTGACGGGCCAGTCGGTTCTAACTTTAGGGCGAACGTGAGCAGATCAAACAAGACACGTACAAATTACGCTGCTGAACAGTAGGCGTTCTAAAATGTTATCAGTCACAAGGTTTGTCAGTGACCCAATTTGGTAATAATACAAAGTCAGTAGATAGTTTAAATTTCTTTTGTAATATACGGTACTATTCCTTGTCGAGATTCTTGAAGCTTTTTAAGCATAAAACTCCAGCCTAAGCTCAAAGCGGAAACATTTTATATGGTACATGACTTCATCAATCTGAACATACCCTGCCTTTTCCGTCAAGTCGGTAAAGAAATTCGCCGCCATTGAGAACTATATTCAGAACTACTTTTGTTCACATGGCACAATATGGTGGCGGAATGAGACAAAGTCCCAATCTGAAAATTGTCGGCCTTTTCTGTCGCAACGCGTATATGTATTCTTACAGCTAGATCGGAGGTTATTTCTCGACCTGACTGAAATGGCCAAGCGATATCCTGATTGGGCTTACATCTCCCATCGAAAGTTTAGCTACATGTCGAGGAAAAGAAGTTAAGACGAGTATTATAATTCTTCTATTCAAACTTAATTATAAGTAAACGTAGCTTCCACTTTTCGAACTTTGAGCTTTAACTTCAGATTTGTACTCAAAAATGTTTCGAGAAAAGGGGTCAAATCACTCACAAACCATGAGACACTTCTCCAGGTCACTCACAAACAATGAGACAATTCTACCAGAGCTGTGACCTTCTCTACCCATTTCACATTATTTTCATATGGTTCTTGTATGGAGGAACTTATGTAACACAAATACTATTATATATTTTAATAAACTGATTACGTATGATGGTACAAGATATAATAATATACTAATTAAGTATTAAACATAGCTCAGGGATGTAATTTTGTTGCTTTATGTAAGAAACCGTAATTACAATTCACACATTAGAATATTGGCTGATATATCTCTAGTTAACTTCAGTGTTTCATGACTCCACTGGGTGTCTGGATACAATGAATAACACAGCTGGATCTCAAGAGCTCGCAGTTTCAATTGAAAAAAGACCACACTTCTTATTTTCCGTCTGTTCTTTTCTCGCAACCTTGTGATAGTCAGTCTAAAAGTGCAGTATCTAATAATTATTTAGTAGCGGGAAAGAATGCGTCGATTCATGTGGCTTACTAATTTGACACATTAGGATGACTTTTCTGTAAGATAGTTACTGTAAGGTATCATTTGCTTCAAACCTTCACTGTACAGCTTAGAAATCTGTGTTAATTTGCATAAACATTAAAACTTCGACCACTCAAACAGAATTGTCGCAAATACTCATCGCAGTCCTGGCCTAACATAGTCTCAAGTCAGAGACCTCACAAAACTTGACACTACTGGAATATCGATCAAAATATTTTGGTTCGCAGTGCTGTGAGTATAAGACGTTATACTGTATTTATATATCCTCGACTGAACTGTTGTGGCTAAAATGTTTCGTAATAAAGGTGGTCTTGAGCACTTTTTCTTGTCATTGCCCTGGCTGGGGAGTTGACTTTATGTTTAGCCGGCCGATGGTACAAACCTGCGTTCTGACACTTGGCAAATATTCATTGTTAACTACAGTCACGCTTGTCTATAAGAACCGGGGTTATTCTTCTTGTTTTTGATCTTATGATTTGATTTTATCAACAAAACCCCAGAAAAAAAATCAACGTCTTCGTTGTATGGGTTCAGACACACGACCGCCGGCTTCAGACATAATCTGACTCGCCCAACCCTTTAACCCTCTTGGCTATCCGCGGTTGCACCTAGCATGTCAAAACTCGTACTTGTTTTCAAGTGTGCTTAAGGGCGTTATTTCTTTCTCAATGAGTATCTCTATATGCAATGGTGAAATATACCACTGACGCAAAAAAATATATATTCCTATTTATTAAATAATTGAAGTGACAGGAAAATCACAAGGCTTGCCTATTGGTGATAAAAGACAGCGCAGATATTATTAACCTGCTTCTGTTTTTATCGTTCTCAAAACTAGAACGCCCTCCTATCAGAAGATCTGTTTTATTTCTAAGTAATTTTTAAATCTTGTGGCCACAATTTTCTCAGATAGATACTATGTCTTTACCAGTAAACGACTATACAGTCAAATCAATCTAGCTTATATTCAATTAAGCATCCCTACAGACAATGTCACCTGTTACATCGACCTCAATGACAAAAGCATTTCTTCAAAAGATTTTTAGAGACGAGAGTTTCGATGCCTCGTCAAGCCAGGTGAGACCCCCTGTCATGTTTTATATCTTTCGCAGTAAGTTTTTCTCAAATTTAGCATAGTCGGCGACGGATAACCTATGAAAATACACGAATTAAATTTGTGCAAATTTTTTTTTCTCACAATAAATTCCAGTGAAACCTTCAAGCAGTGGCGGCGCGAGGGGGGGGGGGGATTGCCTCAGGGCGCCATGCAAGTGGGGGGGGGGAGTGGCACCGTTGGGAGTTTTTTTTTTTTTTTTTTTTTTGCAGCTGTAACGGGGCCTTAGATGAAGGGTTAGGATGGAGGTTGGCAACTGACATAAAAACTGTTCTCTGTGGCAAAGTAGGGGCGCCACTAAAGAACATTGCCCCAGGGCGCCTCGGTAGAGACGCCACTAAAGAACATTGCCCCCGGGCGCCTCGAACCCTCGCGCCGCCATTGCATTCAAGTCTCTTGCTCCACATTGTCTTGCAAGGAATGAAATTTAAATATTGCTGTCTCTATTGACAGCGTACTCGAAACAAGTTTTGGCCAAAACAACTTAATCAGACAATTTAAACAAGTTTTGGCCAAAATTACTCAATCAGACAATTTAAGGGACTTTTGTCGAAAACTACTCAATCAGACAATTTAAAGGAGCGACGGTAAGTTGTTGATATTTATTGTCACCCTATTGAATTTTCGACAATAGCGGACCAGAATGCCAGATAGTGTTAACTCCAGTCTGACTATGGTGATAAGATATCATGTCAATATCCAAATTTAATTATTTATTAGAAATCAGTATATTATGTTTATAATTTAAGTTAGAGTGATTTATGTCATCTCTAATTATATTTTTAAATTATTCATAATTCGACTTTAAGATGGTATTCATGCAAGATTTAGAGTGAGGCACTCCTTCGACGCGAAAAGGTCCTTAATCCTTTTTTTTATGGTGGCCGCTGTTTTTCGCAACATAATCCTACCACTTCCTAGACGGCTTCGTAAACAGCGATCTAAATGAACCAGAAACTTCACTTTTTAAAGGAGACTTACACTTAATTCACTGACTGATCTATGCGAATTAAGATGTGACACGATGCCTGACTTTTAAGTAACGAGAACCTAATACAAATATGACATTTATCACATACTCGTGGCAAACAAGTACATGTACTAAATTTACAACTGATCAATGAGAATTAGGATGTAGGTTTTGCAAGACGTTTAGCTTACTAGAACCTAATAACTTCATCAGACTTTATCGACATGTCAAGCAATTATGCTTAGCAGCCCCATCGACATGTCAAGCAATTATGCTTAGCAGTCCCATCAACATGTCAAGCAATTATGCTTAGCAGCCCCATCGACATGTCAAGCAATTATGCTTAGCAGCCCCATCGACATGTCAAGCAATTATGCTTAGCAGCCCCATATCTGATTATATTGCAATTATGCTTATCAGCCCCATATCTGATTATCTTACAACCAATAGAGTCTCTCAATTGATGCCTTGCGTGAGTTATCTTATAACGTAACATGATGAAGATCAGTTTTAGGGATCATATTCTACAAAATAACTCACAGAATATCGCTTCTAAATTTTTAAACAAATTTAAAAGTTTTCTGTCCCAGACTTAAAGTGGTACTTGGGAAAAATATATTGTCTCTTGGTCACAATATATGTACATTAAAAATTTAGGCTTACTTATATTCAATAGTTTCCAATTTATAAGATATTGGAGCTGGTCCACGTGTTTGATTACATTGAAGGGCATATTTAAATTACTACATGGCTAGTAGTTCGTCTACCATTGTGTCAAACGGGAAAAGGCTCAGAAGTTTTACATTGCTGTCCAAGGAAACTATCTCAGTGAAATGTGCTGTTATGCTTCATCTACAACTTTATATTTCCCAATTACAGTGGCTGCACACCATCAACCACAATCTCAACCAAAACATCGAAAAGAACAACTTCCATACAACAACAACAACTACTACTACTACTACTAGCCTTGCCGTTCCCGAATCTTCCCTGAACTTCGACCTGTGTGATGACCATCAACCTCTCGAGGTCAATCTGAAGATATTCATAAGAGTCTTTACTGATCACCGATTTTGGACACCATGCTCCGCCATACAACTCCGTCTTTATCCTGAAATAATAATAATAATAAGAAGAAGAAGAATAAGATTGGTACTTTAGAAAAGTGCCAAGAGAGGACGCAAGAGTAATGGCATGTAACAAAGTTGTAACTGTGAAGGAATTTAGTTTGTTTATTGCATAGAATTTTATATTGCATGGTTTGTTTGGAAGGGTATTTCTATTTTGTATATGAAGTGATGGCGCTGTTTGGTATAGGGCAAAAAAGTCTTATATTTGGTAGTACATACGAGAAAGTTTTTTAATCGCGTAAACAAGAGTATGAAAGAAGCCGAAATAAAAGGAAAAATGTATTTACAGAAGGGATAGGTAACATTACCTACGTTGCCTTGTAAGAAACACGGTGATGAAATAAAGCTGAATGGAAGAACTTAACATATATACATAAGCATAAATAATAATAGGATGCAAAGATGAAATATAAGTATGCATACTAAGTATGAAAAATATAACTGGAAAGTAGGGCATGTTGGTTCTGACATCAGATTTCAAAATTTTAGCATATGTCAATACTAAATGAGTTATGATTGTTAAATGTTTAAAAGTAATGGTTTATCAACTTAATATAATAGACCCAGATGTTCCTGCTGTTCTTTCATTAATGAAACTACTAATTTCAGAAGTAGCAATACCAAAGAAACACTTAAGATGCGTTATAATACTAACCGTGCAAACATCTAAAGTTATTTATTTTATAACTTGTAAAAAGAAATATGTTGGACAAACCCGTCAACAAGTATCTAAACACATAAACAAACATAGATTTGACATAAGTAACGTTATTTATCCATCTATTTAATCTCATGTCTCAACACACTTTAATGACGATTTCCATAATTTACAAGATTTTTCATTCAAGGTAATTGATATTGTTAATTCGGAAACGGAACGTCTGTTAAAAGAAAGATATTGGATTCAACGTCTGGATATTATCTATCCAATTGGTTTAAATTCTAAGATTATATATATATAAAATTGATTAATAAATTCACTGTATTTCGTCACTTCTATTGTTCTTGGTGTGGTTCAGAAACTCATTCTCAAAAACTGGTTTGGTTGGGCTGAACGCGCTTTAAAGTATTTTGACCACAATGTTTTGGGGTATTTCAACTTCTCAACGGTAACCTATACAATGCAGCTGGGTTTTCTTTTTTCATTAAATTTGATTTTCATATTTACATGATAATAGATATAAAAATGTATCCACAATTAAATATACATTATATATATACATATACATATATATATATATATATATATATATATATATATATATATATATATTAAAAACAAAGCAACCGCTTTTTTATATGTCAGTAACGTACGCTCAAAATCTGGTTTTAGTGGAGCTGAGCCCGATTTTAAGTAGTTTGCTTACAAGGATTTTGGTCATTTCTATTTTTATACATAGAGCAGCATGGTCCTTTCTTTTTCCCTATTGCTCTATACATAATGAAAATTGCCTAACAAATAGCAATGGAACTGAAATTTTATAATTTTATTTATTATTTGTAGAAAAGTGACAAATATATATATATATATATATATATATATATATATATATATATATATATATATATATATACAAAAGTATTGTGCAATTAAAAATGTAATATCACCTCTATCGTGCTTCTTTTGAACTATTTATTTATTAACATAATAGAAAATAATCTGATATTATAAAATTGTACAATCTTAAAAAATGGCTATAATAATTGTACAAAGGGGCATAATTCAATATTAAATGGAAGGTCTATGGATTCACCGTTCGGATGCTGTCAGACATATCTGAAAGGTTCTAATTATAGATTATTTCTAATCTATGAACGAAATACCTCAGCTCTGCTCTGCATGCTCAGCATTTAGTATTCAGAGAAGAAAGCTGAGTAATCTAGTTGTTTTGCACCCTCGAAGATGAGATATTCTATATCTGTAACCTATGCTATTCAATTTACCGGGTATGTGACGGGTACAGTATTCATTTATTATATTATATCTTTTTGTGTAAGGTTCAGAATGGCAATCCAACAAAGGAAGAACTCTTCTGCGTAAAGAATAAAAACAGCCCCCCACCCCCACCCCACCATCACCACCCCACCCCCCCACCCCCCCAAAAAAAAAAACAGAAAACAACACATCCGCCAAAAACCAAATCAAATATAGAGGACCCTCTAGCGTCCTCTAATATTATTAATAATAGTAATAATAATGACTCCAATCAGCCAAAGGAATACAAAAGATTAATTAATAAATAACAGTGGTACATAAAGAGAATGTATTTGCCCGTTATGAACGATATGGTACAATACAACAACAACTACTACTACTAATAATAATAATTATAATAATAATAATTATTATTATTATTAGTATTATTATTATTATTATTATTATTATTATTATTACGGGGAAAAAAATTACTTAATGAATTTTATGGCGATATTACTTAATATTTGTGATGTTTTCAATCCGCATCTTTTGGCAGGCAAACAGTCTTTCTCACAGACGTGCTACGCATTTTCGGATGCAATCTATTTAGGCAGGTAATCATAAGAATGCCATAAGTGCTCCATGTCAAGGTTCCGAGTGAATTCATTTTGAAAGATATTACAGCTATTTTTATGTACCCAGAAGTCCATATAACAAGGGACACCTGATTGGTATGAGCAGCACACTGTTTCAGATGAATAAGAAGGTGGCAAATGCAGACCCGTTGCAGAATGAGATTATTATGTGTGTATTTTGCATGCACGTCAATAAGGCTTACGTGCTTGATATAAATGTATACGAGTCCAAGTGATGTCAATCTACGTTGCATTTGGAAGTCTGAAAAGCCACATGCATATAGATTCTTAATGCAATGAAATCCACATCATCTGCATCGGTGGATAACTGTATTCGCGAGGCATTCGACAGGCGAAGGTCAATGGACGTATGGGAGGGAATTCGCGATAGCACTCACATTTAAAGGTCTCACGTAACTATTTGACATAACTGTCTGTAATGACAACAGTTTCGCTTGGTGACGCTATAATCGGCAGCAAAAACTGTGTGATGATCTTTGGAAACTAGAAACACTACGTGAGATGACAGAGATAATGTACGTGTGTGGACGAGTTAGTGTGAAAAAATATTATGTATTCACCATGGCATATAATTATTATATTTGTGGATTGAAGGCTGTTGCACACAGTCATATAATAATATGAACGTTTTGTTCTACGAGTGCCGAAACGATATGAAGCAAACTGTAGGAATAGATATGAATAAGTATCACTCGCCTAAATTTTCAGAATTTTTCCTCAAAGTGCATTAAATTATGGTTGAATTTTGAGTCCATGTACATTACAAAATGGGGGGTACAAACCCGTACTGAGCACTGGTAAGTCTTGTTGTGCCTGCTTGGTATACAATTCAGTCAAGAAATTTGTATTTATACAGTTCAGTTGACAGAGTGTGTTATTGTGTGTTTGAAATAATAGTCAATAGGTCTATTCTGGTGTAACCGATGTGTTAAAGACCTTTAGATGCACAAAATAAATACCAAACAAATAAAAAAAGACATGATGTCTTTCATATCCTGTAAAAAGATCAGAAAGGTAAGTTTGGCTCACAATCCCAGTCACTCTTGGTAAATAAACCAACATCGTTTATGTTGAAATAAACTTCAGATACAGTCCAATTAATGTGTCAAGGAATCCTATTATGGAAAGTGTCACTACTCCTTTATATACTATTATCAGTTGGAATTTCTTCACTTTACCATCACAATATGTTCCATTGCTATTTCGTTCTAGACCCAAAAGTGAAATATCGGAGACAAGTCAAAATAAGGCCACACTTTTAGTAAAAGTGACTGACTCAAGAAGTCAATGCATGTATGTATGTGTGTATGTAGGTCTATGTATGTATGTATGTATGTATGTATGTATGTATGTATGTATGTATGTATGTATTTATGCGGTGTTCTACGGCACCTCATCACAAACGTGGCTATATGGTGCCAACTAGAGATAAAGTCCGAAAAGTGTAAAAATGAATTGCACAAACATCTAGTAAGTTAAACCCGTCCAAAAATGTACAATTAAGTACAACAAGATAATATATTAACTTAAAGATGGATAATTTCTGTAAAATGTATATAAAATAACAGATAACAGTAGGACATGTAAAATCCTTAAAACATGCTTAAAATTTGTTGTATAAACCACCTTTCATTAAAATCTCCAAAATTTGCTCTGGTGATACATCCCAATGCAGTTTATTCATGCAGTTCAGGTCACAATACTTCTGTCTCACAGTGTGGAAATCGATACACACGACAAGAAATTGTTTCACTGTCAGTGGACACTGGCATGGTATGCATTCTGGGCGAGGTTCACGCTTCTGGAGATATGCATGAGTTAGGTATGTGTGTCCGATACGCGATGCCTCTTCTTACAAAGCATAAGCGTCCATAGGACATGAAACTTTGTATGTCGTGTTCATTCAATTAGATACTGTGTTTAGAATGTCGTCCTATTAGGCTCCGATTGTTTAGAGAACACTTAGAGTCGTTTTTTGGTAAGACCTAGCATTTGTTTGTATTTGGAATAAACGAAGGAGACTTCAGTCTGTGATAGCATGTATGCATTGTTACGAACATGAGCAGAAGTGTGGGAAGAAACATACGGGTGTGAATCACACCCGGCTGAGCCACTGATAGATATAGGATCCAATTAGTACCAATTAGTACCCCGTCTACGAAGGAGGTAGAGGTACTAATATTAGTACGAATAGATACCTGACCTACTTCTTCTGCCGCTGGTACTCCAATGTTTTGTACAAAAAAAGTCTTCTTTTCAAACCAAAGCACGAATTGAATACAGCGGAGCCTTCAAGCGTTTTGGAATGCTAATACTTGTGGATATATTTGAGTCGCTTTTTCAGTTTCAAAAGTAGAGTTAAAATTCGAATAAATGCAAAATCGACAGAATAAGGTAACCTTTGATTACAGATTGAATAGTTGGGAGATGCGATACATGTTTGGATAAAAAATTCAACAAGAATTATCGCCATCAGATTAAGAGAAATATTGTGTGCTCTGGTTATTTGTGTAAAAAGTACCATCTATACTGGTGTATAAGTTGGATATAACTGCAAACTGCACAGACCAAGATCTGCCGTCGCATAATGCGCCGGCAGATCTGGGCCTATGCAGTTTGTTAGGACTAGTCAATAGAACAAGAAACATAGACCCTAATCGGCCGGCGCATTATACAATGGCAGATTAGTGTCCATGTTGTTTTGCTGTTGGACTTGATATATACCCGAGTACATATGGTAGGTTTGCTTTGCTTTGTTCAAACTGGAATATATTCTATTTACTTTTTAATCACGGGATAACAAGGATACCCGTGAGAATTGTGAAGCTAGGATTTTTTATCTTTGGATAACAATCTAAAACAAACAGGATTTCCAAGGACGGAGACAGATGTTTATTTTTGACATGCACTTCAAGAACCCCTTCGAATCGAGTCAGAAAAGAAGATTGGAAGAAACCATAAGGAAAGGGAACTTTAAAATCACTTCAAAATTTTTGCCAAACAAAATGGATGAAATCGCATCAAAATAGATGCAGATGAAATAAAGTAACCGGGCCCCGCTTTCATAACACGTATGGATTCCAGTTCATACACGACTCGAACTTTTGTTCGAGCACAATTTTTGTATAAAGTCAGACTTACACACACTTTTCTCATAATTCGTCAAATGACTAATTTGTTATAAGTAAAATATACATATGTTGTATTTTTGCATAAGATTAATGAGGTCTGATATTGTAAATTAACTATGTACTATAAGTCTAGAGCAGTGGTTCCCAACCTTTTTGAGTATGAGGACCCCTTTTTAAAAACCAAAAATGCACGGTCCCCCACGTGCTAATAGTTGTATATTTTGGCTGTGGCGGGGATAAACATTTAGCAGCTTGGCGCGCTAAATTTGAACATGCCTTGCTCGTAGGGGCGGAGATAACAGAGGAAAGTAAGAGCTGGCTGGCGGAGCAATACTTGCTGCGAAGCTATTTGAATTCGCGGACCCTTTGGAATAACCCCCCCCCCCCCCCGGGGTCCGTGGCCCACAGGTTGGGAACCACTGGTCTAGAGTTTGCAATTTTTTTAAATTTTTTTTTTTTTAAGAAAAGAGCTAGGTTTTACCTTGAAAAATAACTCATTTACCGTCTTCATTATATTTGTGTTTGGGAAATCTAATGGAGCGGAATCGCTGTATTGAAAGCTTGGAAACAAGTAAATATATGACCAGACACATATTATTAAAAAAGGATCATTCCATCAAGCCGCGGTTAATCCTAGTTCCGGACGTACAGGAATGACCGTGTTAATGGTGTCTAGTAGACATAATGACTGCCATTAGTTTGTCTGGAATTCTACGTTATTGCAATATGTGAACGACAGTCAGTCTTTCAACTGCTAATAAGGATTTCCCAAGAGGAAAAAGGACGCTGAAAGTTGATGAAAAATGCTTATCGGCCCAGACAGATTTATAACTATATAACAAAAGAATTTGCACTGCGGTCACGATAACCTGTGTATGACTTTGAATGATTCTGCTTGCGTGCCTGTCGCCATATCAATCTTTCTGTCTCGCTCCGTTATGTCCACCTGTTATTTATTTTCTTTTTCTCGCCCACCAAACAGAGGTATCCAAAGTGTTTCTTCCTGATGTAGATAATCTGCCTTACTCTAGGATGTAGATAAGTTCAGGCTCTTCCTGTGTGACATCATTCACTTCATATCATGAATGTACATAATCCAAGATTGTAAGGCGCCAATAATGTACAGTCTTTCATATACTGCAATGTTTTCACCCACAATAATGCATTTGATCGGCGAGTAACATTTCCCTGGTGTCTGTGGACATGAGGGAACACTGACCTTCTGAGAATAAGACTTGTAACTTCCGGTAGGGACACTCGTATTGAACAATTGAGTTTCGCTGAATGTTTTGTACCCAGACTCCATTACAGACATGTTTTGGCACTTTATAACAGACAGACCCTTTGATTCTAAATAGCACCACCTATCCCCGTATCAGTAAGGTATGAACTAAACCGCAAGAACACATACCCACACCCCCTACCCACGTATCAGAAAGGCATGAACTAAACCGTCACGAATACCTACAGCTGGAGGAAAAATAATAGGGGATGTATTGTTTTCACCGTAAGTATCTTATCTCCTTTATATCATCTCTTTAATTTCTGGCTTTAGTTTAATATATACTTGTACTCCGTTTACGTAAAAAGGAACCCCTCCTGTCCAGGATTTTTGTTCAAAAATATAACTCCGTTTTAGACAGATCTTGAACCCTAGTCCCAACTGTTGAAAATCTACCAAGTTCGAATCCCACAAGATACTTATTGTTGAATTCAATTTCTTAATGTGTTTTTTTTTACCTTGAATTAGGAAAGAGAATTATGCTATTTCTCGTATTTTCTGTGCGAATGGAAACAAAACACAACAGAACATAAAATGTAAACAGCTGACATTATCGCGCGGTATTTTCACCCATTCGATAAAATGTAACCGTTATTCACTCGAGACAAGCAGTGTATCCTCTATATATTATTTCTGTCTCATAAAAAAAACAAGAGCATGTAAACATTCTATTAAAACCCCAGATAACTCAAAGCAGAGCGTCTTAATTAAATATGGAAGATCCGGGTTCAAGTCCTGGTCTGTGGACACAAATATGATTGTTTTATGTGCTCAAATTCCTTTTCTTCCCTTTTTTGTTATGGGAGAGATTAATCTATCAGCTCGTCATATTTTGTACAAATACATTTTCAAAAATTATCAGAAATAAATTGTCAAATATTAATTGTAATGTAAACTTTTTCTAAATAATTAAGCTGAATACCTTGAAAAACTATGACGCCCCAATTGTGTGTTTCTGTGTCGATTTTGCCTGCTGTCTCTTATCTTTAATATTTTTTCAGTTGTTCCTCTGTCAATGTTTGGAATCTTTTGCTGTGTTCTTCCTCCATTTCGATGGCCTTATTCTCTGTACTACATTGGTCTAGAGCCATTTTCATTATTTTCAACCCCTCCTCAGTGGAAGATGAAACCACAACAACAGTTAACAAATCTAAATCCACACTTGCTAGATCGAAATCATCCTCTAAAAGCCTGTTTCGTTTGTTTCAGACAACACAGTTTTGTGTGGGGTTTTTTTGTTGTTTTTTTTGTTTAGGATTTTCCTAGCTCACCTAAGTCGAAATTTGCGTCTACCATTTCTCACGGTGCCGTGATGTTTTTACAACAAGATATATAAGCAGACGATATTTATGTATTCATTAAAATACTAATTAGCATGCATCAGGAAAGATATATCATTTATTTTGTATAAAAAAAACAGTACAGAAAAAAAGTCATTCCAGCATTTAGTTTATCATTAAAGTTTTACGTAAGCAGTCTACATGTTAGTAATTCCTGATTCTAAATATAATCCTTATTGAAAGATATAGAAAAGTAGTGCAGGTGGGCGTGGCATTACCTTTATTTTTTGAGGGGTGGGGTGGGGTGGGGTCATGCAGTTATAAACTTAATTTGTTCAGCTCGTTTTGGTCAATGAGATTGCTAGAAATCGTAATGAAGGAAGAAAAATGTAATTACACTGAAATATACACAAACATCTGCAAAACGTGTCAAGAGCGTCGCGTCTATGCTAATGCCGTACTATTTTTTCGTCAAAAATTATAGTTCTAAATATAAATGTATAAGATTAGGAAGAAAAATACAAATTACGTGCCTCTTATAATTCTTGTACATCTTTTCCCGTTGTAGAAGAAAAACTTTTACTTATCAGACACTTCTCTATTGTAATTCGTTGATGGATCTATTAAAAACAATTAATCCATATTGTTCTATCGATTTAGCAGTGAAACTTAATCCATGTTTCTAACCAAATGTTTGTAATTTTAATAACGCAGACATTAATAAACTTGAAGATCAGACCAATAGCTTTAACTGGGATGATTTATAAAAATGTGGGCATTAAATAAATTTAATTATCAGACCAATAACTTTAACTGGTATGATTTATAAAAATGCAGACATTAATAAATTTAATTATCAGACCAATAGCTTCAACTGGTATGATAACCATAATCTGGAAAAATTAAAGGATTGGTCAAAACAGTGGCTTATGGTATTGAATAGCATTGAATGGCATTGAATGTTACGAAAACGGAAGTAATGTTGTTTTCAAAATGGTAAAATATACAAACAACAGAACTATTTGTTATGGCAAAAGCCTACACTTTGTTAATTCTCATATACAATTTGGTTTGACGATTCAAAAATATTTTAATTGTAACCAACACATTGAAGATGCAGCTAAAATTGCAAATAAAAAATTGGCATTGTGCAGAGCATTGAAGTTTAAGATTTCCGAAACAACTCTTTCAAAATTGCACCAGACATATTAGACCCTTACTGGAATATGCCTGTGTAGTTTGGAACGCTTGTAGTTAGGAGAATTCGATTAAAATAGAAAGAGCACAGCTTTAAGCTGCCCGCATTATCACTGGTTTACCATGTTATTCAAATAAAGAATGTTTAGATTTAGAAACAGGTTTTATTTCCTTTAGTGAAAGGAAAACCAGTTGATATCTAGCAACTTTTACAGGATTAACTACGGTGTTGGCCCGCTATTTTTGCAAGATATGATTCCCCCTTATGTAAGCAAGATAAGCCGATATCCATTGCGTTAATAGGTTTGACATTGTTTTAGTCTCATGCAGGTATGTCTTATATAAAATAATTTATACCATCCAGTGTCAATTTGTAGAATAACCTTTCATAGGATTTACGTCAGATTACGTCGTTCGGAGAGTTCAAAGGTTCACTGCTTCAAAACTCTAATACTTCCATAAACTTTTGTCATGGTCTTATAAATTTATCGATTATACACGTAAAGCTGCGGAATATTGCATCTCCCAACGGGAGCATCTCGTCAGAGTATGCTTAAGTGACACTCCCGTCTGTGTAGGTAGAGAAGGCGCCGAAACTAATGAACATGTCGCAAGTATGTTAATCAAGGACGCATATTATTACTTGAAATAAACCAATTGAATTTAAATTTGAATTTATTATTAAGAGGAAATTCCAAACTAACCAAATAGCAAAATCAAATTATATGTTTGGCAGTACACAAATATATAAAACTACGAAACGGTTCGATCGCAACAATGTTTGAATCTTTTCCTGTATCTATGACATAATCTAGATTCTTATCTTTTCTACCTTCTTTTTTTCTTCATACATTATTACCTTTCAAAATCGCCATTATAGTATTTATTTATGAAATTAACGTTGTACATATGCCAACCATCTTAAACTTTTTATTTTTTCAAGCATTGTTTACATGGAAAAAGCAATAATAAGCTGTTAGAACTTTTTAGCCGATCCCAGCTGCATTGTTTGCAATAAACTTATGTTTACACCAAAGGTTGATAACAGTTGCGTGAACAAAGACGTAAGGTGAATCCTTTAACATCAAATAATTTTTTACGAAATGTACGAGTAGATTTTCTCTCAATTTCAATTTAAGTGTCCCTTCACCTGTATAATAATTGTAAGATTATAACTATATAAGTACTGTATCATTCAATATCACATTTCCATTTGCTTTGTTCAAATATGTATTGTAATAAATTTGGGTATGTTCCATTTGTATTTACGTCTCCATTTATAGGTTCGTTAGATTTTAGTGATTAGTGGTGTGATTATGGGAAGTCGGTGTTGGGAAAATATTTCCCAGCACGAGTAATTAGCCAATTTCTAGGAACAGACGTCATACTTACAGTTTTTAAGAGACTTTGCAATGGTGCGGATTGGTTTCGTAGTTTGAGATGGGGTCAAACTAGCATAAGTGAGCATGGAGCCAAGTAGTTCCTATTTTATTCAGAGGTGTTGATTGATTGTGCCTTTCGGTTGGAGATATTCGTGACAGGAACTACTGTTTTGCGCCATGGAATAACTGGGAAGAGGTCATCCCTTTGTTTGGTGATGCCTTTTATTGTAGCAGTTGGTGGAAGTACACGTGAGAAACGCGGTTCAGACTGTTGTTTTTAGGACTCACGGTGGTAATTATTATGCGGAACAACTGTGAACCAGTCAGGAGAAATGGGTGAAGATACAATAGAGTACATACGGGTTTTTGGTCTATAATTGGTTAATAATGAAAGTAAAATTTTAGTAAAAAATTATTTTGAGAGCTTATCCTATCTGTACCTAAAAAAAATAGAAACAAGATTCTTTTGATGCAGTTTTAGTATTTGTATAGTTCCCTGCATTGGGTGTTTGAATTGTGTTATGTGCTTCATGCCACGGCATGCTAACAAGGAAAAGCCATGCAATTGGGAAGTTGTAGTTGTGACATTGTGATCATTTATTTATTGATTAGAGAAAAATTGTTTCTAGTCTTGGCGCGTTGCGAGAACTTCCAGTTGACAACGAATGTTGTCGGGAAGTCCTTGGAAATAGGGCAAAACAAGGGACTTCCAGCCCAACCTCACGCAGGTGTTTGATTCGCTCGGTAGAGGAACCCCTGTGCGTGTTACAGTATTAAAGAGAAAGGATTGACTGTACATAAATACGCAAAATGTAATTGAAACTGGATGTAGAGAAAGTTCTATGTGAAAATTGCATATACATATGTGAAAACTAGAATAAAGAACAGGAAAGAAAGAATATTCCCCTTTCGACACAAAATAGTATAGGAGATATCTGTATCAAACCTGAGCCATATCTGAAGTAATTGTCAATATCTACTGAAAGGTGAGGGTTGAATATTTCATAATACAAAGGCTTCATAATTCAAAAATAAAATGGACCCTTAAAAGCAAGGATACCATGTATTAATTGTACCTTACGCAAAGAAGAAATTTAGTATAGATTTAATGTAGAACGGGAGGAAGAGCTATCCCCCCCCCCACCCACCTTCCACCACCCCACCCCCACCCCGCGGCATTATACTTCAATGGATGTACCAGTTTTTTTATTACAGACGCCAGGCTTGTATACAAGGAAATGGTATGGAAATGCGATCAATAACTTTACTTAACAGAGGACGACCAATTGTAATTATAAAACCCGTCTGCTGATTCACAATCATATCTCGTGCAGCATGAAATAGAGCTGATCCGAGAGTATGTATTAAGAAAGCTTGACTATCATTACGACATTTAGCAGATCGACCGATTGATTTGAAAATTGCATCATTGGGAACCTGTCAAGACCCTTTTAAATCGAATAACAACTCTTGTCAATAACGGCAAATAACGCACTACGCAATTAGGAGACCTTTTCTCTCACTAAAATTAAGCATTGGAAAGCAGAAAGATTGGATTCTACTTTTCTGTACGCAATTACCCGTGACATCTCATTTTCGTAGTATAAATCGTATGTTGTGAGCATATCCAGAAAGAATTTTTGTTCTCTTCAAACATGAAATCAATAAGCAAGATGCAAAATGCGAACAAAATGTGCATTTTTTAAAAAATTTAACTACTTTTGTTGTTGTATGCATACATTAATGAAAATTCCCAAAATTAATTGCATATGACACTGATTGGAATGACTTTCACTCGAGTGATATTTTCTTTTGATAAATATTTGTTGATAGTTATGGCTAAAAAAGTCCTAATTGAAATGAAGGTGTATAGGCTGGATTGATAAGCAGATATCAATATAAGACTCTGCTTTAAGGAATTGCCTGACTGTTAAATTGCTCTCAACTCCATCCGAACCAGTAGCGCATGTGGTTGATATTATAACTGAAAAATAGAGACTTTTAACAAATGCTCCACTACAAATTGTTAGGAGAGATAGAAAACATTTAAGATTTATTTTATATTCAGTTTTATTTCATTTTTTATGTTACTGTTGTAATTATTATTTGTCTGAAACCTTTACTCTTTTTGAATAAAGATTATATGAAACGGTAAAGGCCTTATTTAAAGTAGTTATCTTACGCTTCATGTGACAGAGAAATCGAAGTTTACTTTGAAACATTTATGCGAAAAGTTATTTTTACACCTTCTCTCAGAGAATATTTTGCCTGTAAGGTGTCTCTTTTGATTATCAGTTATATCCTCTCAATTTTCTGCCTACTTTGTTAGTGACCAATGACATTGCTCTGAAAGAGTATCTACCGTATTTACTCGCGTATAATCTCATACCAACTGCAACTGCATAGACCCAGATCTGCCGTCGCATAATGCGCCGGCAGATCTGGGTCTATGCAGTTTGCAAGGACTAATCAGTAGAACAAAACAACAAACAATTATACGCAAGTATAGACGGTATGCAGATTCTGATCAAACAATACCAAGCTGGTTGCTACTGTTCATGATTTTTACTGTCTTTAATAATGTATGTCTGTCCGCCCGTGTCGGTCTCTCTCCGTCTTTATGAAGCTAATTATTCCCCGCCCAACAAAGAAATATGTTCTGTCTGACCATATGTCCCAATGTCATATTGCCCTTTCTGGAGAATAGTTCCAACACCGTTAAAGCTATCTCTGTGAAGCTTGGTACATATATTATAATAGAGGTACGAATGTGCTTTTGCTATTCACAATTCTTCAGTTTTAATATTGTTAATGTTTTTGTCCATTTATCTATCTATGTATCCTTCCATTATCAACACTTTCCTTTCCGTGGCAAAAAAAAGCGTTTAAGATATTTATATGAAATTAGGTACACATATTAAAATTGTAATCTGGCTGTGCCTTTACCTATCTACAATTCTTCTGTTTCAATATTTTTCTCTTTTTTCGTCCATTTGCATGTTCATCCATTCATCATCCACATTTTAGTTTACGCAGCACAACTCCAAAGGTGTTCAAGATATCTCTATGAAACATTGTTACACAAATTAGATTGGAAATTCTGATGTGCAATTTGCTCTTAGGAATATGCCGTTTTAATATTTGTAACGTTTTTATACATTTATCTGTCCAGCCATTCATTCATTATTCATACTTTCGTTTCCGCGACAAACCTACAAAAGCGTTAGAGATCTCTATAAAATATGGTACACATATTAGACTAGTAGTGTAGATGCTCCTTTCACCATCAACAATTCTACAGCTTCAATGTGTTTAACGACTTTGTTCGTTTGTAATTTCATCCATTCATCCACGATTCATGTTTTCGTTTTTGGAGCATAACTCCAAAAATCGATCAAAATAATTCTATGAAAATTGGTACACTTATTAGATTAATTGGTACACTTATTAGATTAATTGGTACACTTATTAGATTAATTGGTACACGGTACACTTATTAGAATAATTGTGTAGACGTGTACTTTGTTATTCGGACTTTTTCTATTTCAATAGTTTTAACGGTTTCATCCATTTGCCTGTTCATTATTCCTCATTCACATTTACATTTCCGGAGCAAACCGCCAACATCGTTCAAGACTCTTCACTGATACATTATACACATATTAGACTCTAGCACATGACACGTGTATTTTGCTATTAGGAATTCTTCAGTTTCAATAACTGTTCAATATAATCCCATGATACATGGTGTGTACATAGAAGTATGTACGTTGTATCTTTGATATACCAGATGCAATGATTGGGATATCAAAAATAAAGTGTACATACTATGCATATATTGTATTTATACTACATACAAGTACACATGCTTGCGTTTCCACGGAGTTAAGATAGACTGCAGGAAACTGTGTATTAACAGAGGGAGTGAACCCTTCACATCCCTGCCAGTGTGTCCGCTATAAAATGCACTTCTGCTGCTATTGCACCTATTCAAAACACTATTGACATTCAATTGTCATTCATATTAATTAAATTAATAAACGACACTATGATTAAGACAAGAAAATTAATTTAAATGAATAAAGTAGAGTACTACAAATATTGCATGGCTACAGGTTATCCAGCTGAATAGTTTCAATATACAGAACACACATGTGAGCCCTTAAGAAACTGATATATTGCAACACCACATATTACTATTCAATACGGAATGGTTCCTTAAAATTCGTAACGGGTGGTAACCCTACATGGCTAGCTTCTCAAGCAGTGAACGCACAGCCATTCAATCACCGGCGAGTATAGCGAAACGAGTGGGGAATATAGACTAAGGGAAGTGGCGAATCAAGAGGTAATTCAAACATTTAAATTTAATAGCAGTTGATCTAAGTCTTTATTGTGTCTTATTTACCATTGCTACTGACCATAAGATTATTTTTATCCTCCATCTCTTTCTTTCTCGCTCTGTTGGTCGATTTGTCTGTTAGTTTTGGCATCATAGGTTGAGAGACATCGTCGCATGCCACAGGCGAAAATCAGCTACACTCTTTTTTCACGCATTTTCGCCCGTAGCTAGCGACGATGGTCCAGAGAGAGAGAGAGAGAGAGAGAGAGAGAGAGAGAGAGAGAGAGATTAGCAGAATTTTTAAATACGAATTCGAATTTAAAAATTCTGCTAATGTTATCAAGCATTCCCATGTAGGATCCAGGGATATCACTGTCCGCTCTGTTTGGTGTATATTTGCAATTCTCTATAGTAACTTCTACATACCTTGATTTCTATAGTAGAATCCAAATGGACTGTGTGCTTAGATGAGAATTAATTACTGAGTCGACATGCGGATATGTCTGCTACGCATGAATGCCTATACTACCGACTTTGTAACATAATTATTTGGTGATGTCTGTATGGTTTAAACGATATAGGGGTTGGTGCTTACATGCAAGGCGATTGGTGCCGTAACTCGCGGATCCGGGTTCGAATCTCCGTTGAATACGAATTCAAATTCTCTAACCTGCATAATAATATTATTTATTGGTATTTAAGAATTCTGCTAATGTTATCAAGCATTCTCCGCTCTGGTTTGGTGTATATTCATAATTTCTCTCTCTCTCTCTCTCTCTCTCTCTCTCTCTCTCTCTCTCTCTATATATATATATATATATATATATATATATATATATATATATATATATATATATATATATATATAAAATCTAGATTAGCTATTTGGTTATAGGATATATGAGAACTCGTCAGTTTCAATAGCTTTAAAGTTTTTTTCCCATCTGTGTGACCATTATTTGGTCAAGATGTGTCTTTTTTCTTTCTGGAATTCTTCAGTTAAAATGATACTCACAAAAATACATGTTGACTTTTGTTATTACACATCCACATATCACCAGACGTTAAATTACTAATAATGAATTGACCAGGTTAAACAAGCACACACATGAAGCATAACGCTTCTTTATATACTTTGCCATTACAAACTAGCTATATATGAAATCTTGAACACATCCATCTGTCTCCTAAAAGACATTTTAGCGGGGCAGAGGACATATATGACTTCGTCTTCTTGTTCTTAAATAGTCAGTAGTTGCTGAGATATTTGATCAATAGCTGCTATAGAAAACAAAATGTCTGCCTGCCATTTCCTGCAAAACATAAATACAAATTGGCACTTTACTTATAGAAAAATGCGAATGTCCTGTCTTACACTCTGAACTTCTAAAGTAGAAATCAATTGTGTAAGTCTCAATTACAGATCGTTTCTTACAAACAAACTGATGACAGTTTGAAAGTATCAAATCCTAAATGAAATTAATGGACAATGAAATGGATCCATGAGACTTAAAAGTCGGCAAATCTTTAAGACAAGTTTGTGAAGTTACAGACGTTTACAGAAATAAGAATCATTTGAAACAGTCGAATGCATATTTACCTGTTATTTTAGCAGATATGTATCGTAATGCTCCAGTTGCTTCCTTTTTTACTTTAGTTTTTCAAACATAAATATAGATGGTTAATATTACAAATATTTTCTTCTTTTGATTTATGTAGGTATTTCCCTTTCCTTACATCGTGCTAGAGTTGTATCGACCTGAAAAAGCAATTAACTTCAGAGACATAATTATTCTGGTTCATTATAAGTAGTTTTCTTCTCTTGCCTGGTTGCTCTAACAGCAGGCTTCTTTGCTCCAGTATCGATCAAAGGTTTCGTTCAATACGTATGTAGCAATGGTCATGTTATTTTATTATCGGAATATCTGTCCTTAGTTTGTTGCTAAGAATAGTTTGCGAGCGCGTTCGCAGGCACAATATGGTCATGTCTTCTGCAGACAAAACATCAAATCAGTCGCTCGTTTTAGAGATTTGTCCCTTCAATGTATGTGCAGTCCTGACTAGCAGCAGTAGTACTGACTTCATTAAATCAAGTTCGATGGTCCTTACTACAACGACCCCCTTAAATCGGACAGTTAGCTGACAAGGAATAATTTGCATATTTAACACAGCTAGGACTACGCGATACACGGGATGGGATGACTACAAATCACACAACCTAATTCACGTCACTACTCCGCCACTGGTAGTTGCTACCTTTAACAAAATATTGGCTATATCATGCGGAAGAAATGTGAGCTAAGTGCCT
The DNA here is from genome assembly GCA_029931535.1 of Margaritifera margaritifera. NCBI lineage: Eukaryota > Metazoa > Mollusca > Bivalvia > Unionida > Margaritiferidae > Margaritifera > Margaritifera margaritifera. The sequence continues at coordinate 2,456,850 of JAQPZY010001391.1, read as the reverse complement.
TTCCCAAGGACACACCGACGCAAAGGACCTGGCCTGACTTGGGCGGGTATCGAACCCGCGATCCTTGAATTACGAATGGGACGCTCAACCAACTGAGCTACCGCGGCTCGCACAGTATCAGAATGGAAACTGCATCTCGGGTAAAATGGTACATGTAGTTTTGGGCTGAAATGGTACGTATAGTCACGAGCTGATATGGGCCATACGGAAATAGTCATATTATAACCTCTAAAGCAGGGGTGTCAGACATACTACCCGCCAGACTTATTATTATTTATTATTATTTATTATTATTTATATCAAATCTGGCCCGCCATAGCAAATGAGTTTGACACCCCTGGTCTAAAGTTCAACAACGTCATGTGACAGAAGAAAGATTGATTTGGTGTTGTGGCTTTGACACCATTTTTCAGCACATGATAGGCTATACATGGCGGCAGTATGTTGGTGGAGGAAGAACCCGGGAAAACCCCGAGAAGAATCATCGACCCACGGGAAGCTACTGGCAAGTTTTCTCACATACCCACGTTGGCTGAGCTGAGACTCGAGATGTATGTGATCTGCAAAGGCGAGCGCCTTAGACCACTCGGCCACCCTAAGCCCCTGCTAGAAGAAATAAAAAAGGGCGGACAAAGGTTTGCTTCACAATTATATGCATATGAAAAATATCTGTTATCGAGCGTTTTTTAGCTTTGTGTGTGAACACCATTCCTCTAGCAGCTTTAATCGATATATATATATATATATATATATATATATATATATATATATATATATATATATATATATATATATATATAATATACAATTCCAAGTTTTATTTGTTCTAAATATGCGTCTAAAAATATAAAAGACTGAACCTGACAACTTGTATAATTTAATTTAGCATGAGATTTCCTCCATTGGTTTTAACGACACCTTTAACACATTATTGGCTATATCATCAAGAAGAAATGGGAGCAAATATCCTACCAATCAATATAAAGCGACTGAACAAAACGACACTGGATATCGTTAAATTTCATTTAGTCAGTTCAATCTCAGCACCTCTTTGAAAATCAAATGTTTCGTATCGGTCCATAGAGAGCGGTTTTGCATTGAACCGCGGTAACTCAGCTGGTACAGAGTGGGATTCGTAACCCATGGGTCGCTGGTTCCATACCAGCCAAGATAGCCCGGATCGGCTTCCTCGTTGTGTCATTGGGAAAGGTACTTAGCTCCCATTTCCTCGGCATTATATTGCTATTATTATGTTAAAAGTGCCGTTAAAACCAACCAACCAACCAAACAACCAACCAACCAACCACCACAAAGATGATGCGAAGAATAAACTGACCTTGCATTTTGTGGTCCAACCGTCTTCTCGTCGTGAAAGGAACTGGCGGAGAGGGCCGAGTCAGGAATTTCATAGGAATGCATTCCCAGGGCATTCTTACACTCTTCTGAAAGACACACGAGAAACTTCTCTATTGAGAATTCACTTAACTATCAGATTACACTGTTTGAAAACATTATTGTGACACATTATTGTCCGTTTATTTGCCTGGAACTAACGTCTGAAGTGCGTTAGTTTCATATTAATGTAATTATTGTAGAAATTAAACGTGCATGATATCCTACACCCAATATTACTGTTGGAAATAGATTTGGAGACAACGTAACGAGTCAGATATCGAAGGTAGTATTTATTCGCTTTGAAATGCCTAACATATTACTTTTAAAGAGATATAGTATGTGCTAATATCGACAACAAACCTGCAAAGACAGCGTCGAAATATCTACACATTTATTTGGTTGATGAGCAATTAATACAGGTCTGTGCTAAACAAGCCAGCGCTACCTACTAAGTAAATAATATTATAACACACCACGGGTCTAACAGCACATCACGACCGAGCGAAACAAACTTTTTTCGAACACCTGCGTGAGGCTGACTTGAGATCTATGTTTCCATTATTTCCAAGGACCTCAAGACAACAGTCGTTGCCAATTAAAGGGTTTTTCAACACACTAATACCATAAATAATTTTCCTCCAATCAAATTAACGATCACAGATGCACGAAACTTTAATTTCCCACTTGCATGGTTTTATTTGTTTCACATTCGTATGAGTTATCGTACGTTTTTCCAAGCCGTAGATCGGTATTACATGCCACGTACTGAAAAACATGACCCGAACGTCTAATGCACATGATTATTCCTGTCTCAAATTACTAAATACTTATACGCGAGAATGTCCACAGAATACTTTATATTAAGAAATTAGGAAGGAGTCATTTTACGAAACTAATCCATGCTACCTTAAAGTCCCATGAATACGGTTCAGTATGAATGGACCCAGGTCACTATTATTACTTCCAGGTCAGTCCCCACGAATGTAGTCCCAGTCTATTTTAGAGCATTGTTTCCTCTCTCTCATTTTGGTGGTGATACATGAGTTAAATCTAGGGATTCTTGGTATTGATTTAAAGGAAACTGTTTATTCTTTAGAATATGAGCATTGTGGTGTTGTTGTCTGTGTGTAAGGCGACAGCGCACAGTGAGTAATGAGGCATTGTTGCTGGTCCTAAAGTGAAATCTGTGACTCACTGCACGCTGTTTTGTTTACAGTCCAGCCTCTAAAACAAATGCCAGATAACCTATGACAAGAACTTCACCATGAGTTCATCTTTGAAGATACTTTAGATTAACATATGATTTATTACGATTTGGACACAGTGGAAAGTTCAGTACTGACAAACAAATGTAGAGACTATATAGGAAAAATAATTGTGATCTGAGTCCGAATGCCGCCTGTTCCATAATAATGACTCGGTTTGAGAAATATCTTCCCAACACAGATTCCCCATAATCAAACAAATAATCACTAAAAACTAACAAAGCTGTAAGCGGAGACGTAAATACAAATAGGACATACTCAAGATTTGGTACAGAATTTCCAAAAGAAGTAAATCAATACACAATGCTTATCAAATAGATGCTGATTATTGACAGTGGTGTCAACACCGCAGAAAGTATCACATTGACAGTTTGCAAGAAATTAAGTCTACGAATATGTATATATTCGTATCATTTGTCTTCCTTAATTTTGTAATGTTTTTGAAAGATGGATATTACTTTATTACTTCATTTTTTTCACTTGAAGTTTTCTGTTATTGCCATATTCTTTTTCAAGCTTTCAATAAATTAGGAATTTATCATTTATCCCTTTCCCGTTTAATTGTTCGTAATGAGCAAAGTTATATGTGACTGACCGGAGTAATTATACATTTAATTACAACTTTTCCAGATTGTTCCTTTCATTGGATGTAGTGTTATCTTTGGTTGTGGATAATGGTTTTATTGTGATCGGCAATTGCACGTTGATAAAGCCGCTCAAATCGAAACATTTCTTTGATTTATTTTTGTTTTAACATATTCGTCGAATTTAAAACATCTAAAAAAACGTAATAATATAAAGACTGACATAGTTAAATAAAAAAAATAAAAAAACCTACACACCTTTTGTGTCCCTCTTCCCGATCTCAGGCGAGACGTGAATACTTTTCAGGATGCTTCCGCCGTGAGACAACGGCAAATTTACGTTAGCTGCCATATTCCTTCTGGCTGTTTCGGCTAATTTAAGAGTAAATGAGTCAAGAGATTTCTCTATAGCCAGTTAAGACTAGAAATGGAATTCTAACCATTAGTATTTCGCGTGCTGTTCTATCTACTGCCGCGAGATGTAGTCTCTAGTCGTCTGGCAGTGCAATCGTAATTTACATATAAATTCAGGGTTTTATTTAAAAGTAGTATAAGGGAAAGTCGCTGACGAAATTAACTCAAAATTGCTATTATAGTATAGGATATTGTTGAATTTCTCTTTCTTTTCAAGATGATATCTTTGAATGACGTAGATGCAACATATTCCAGTGCAATTACAAATGTGTATCATTACTTGCACTGTAGCATAGTGTTATCTATCAGTACTTGTACTGTAGCATAGTGTTATCTATAAGAACTTGTACTGTAGCATAGTGTTTTCTATCAGTACTTGCACTGTAGCATAGTGTTATCTATCAGTACTTGCACTGTAGCATAGTGTTATCTATCAGTACTTGTACTGTAGCATAGTGTTATCTATCAATGTTCGTACGTGATATGTATAGGCCATCTTACCAAAGGAAAAACTGGAATAAAATCACGCACGTATATATGTCACCTCGCTCGAAAAATAATTGATTAATCATGTATTTCAACAGCATCAAAATATAATATATAAGCAAATGGAAAAATGACGAGCCGGCTTACCCTTCATATGAACTTCTAGTATCATAGTATTCATGAAAGCTTAGCTAGAATGGTTCATGAAAGCTTAACTAGAATGGTTTAAATGCTCCAAAATTAAGCAAACCTTGGGGGGGGGGGGGGGAATCTTCAACAGAAGAAAATTTTCTTCTTTTTCAATCTGTCAAGTGGAACTTTTTATTGTTCACGTCGTAGTAATAGTAGTAGTAGTAGCCATTGTGGTAGTATTTTATTTGGTGGCAATAGTAGTAGCAGTCGTGGTAGTTGTAGCTGAAGAGTAATGGTACTACTTATTTTTGATATCATTATTGATGACAATCATGAATGTCATTTATGGCGTTGTTTCATTTATTGTTGTGTACTTTACTGTACATAGACGATGGTAGACAGAGACATATATAGAAATACGGATAGTGAGACTGAAGGACAAGGTGTGAGCAAACAAACAAGTACGAAAAATTAGATAACTAAGTAGATAGATGCACAACAGTGGCTAGCCCACTGGTTGAATTTTATGGATGACGCGCATACAAGTGCCCAACGGCGGTGCACTGACATGCCTCAGCACAAACTCTCCAAAATAACTATGAAGTGCATGCTCATTATTCCATATGAAGGGAACACGCTTCTTTATACGTCTAGAAATTGTCGATGCACGAATAGCATAATATAGATATTTTTTGTATCAAATTAAGTTGCAGAACTATGAATAAAAACACAGCAAGTGTTTTGTTGCAACAAGAATTTCAAAAAAATGTATAAAGGCTGAAAATTCTAAAAATGAGCGGGATGTTATTATATTGTATTGGAAGAATAACATTAAGAGTGCTTATGTTCACCGATCCATGGAAGGCAGTGTTGCCAATGTATCGTATAGAAAAGTCAACAAATATTCACAAAAGTTAAGAATGTGTTCGTCTCCCTTCCTAGTTATTTCCGACAGTCGGCCTTCCTTGAAGCTAGTGTATCCGGCGTAAGCAATTCTTCCTATTGATCATGCAGGAGTCATACCAAGTATTTACTGACAGGAGAAAAATAGTAATTCGGTTCCTTCCTTTGCCATATCACTTTCGGCATTTAAAAAATGTCAGAACAGGAACGCAGACCATCGACAAAACCATAGTTTCTCATTTCATTCTCGAAAAAACGTTGTCCGTCAGAAATGTGTTCATTACGGATTGGTAATCAAAACAACGGACTTTATCAATGAAACGAAACTAGTATTATGCATGCATTGTCATGTGTCTTTCCATATTTAAGTGGCTAATATATTTTTTTTTTGGGGGGGGGGCTTTTCTCTTATAGATAAAATATGCGATTTCAAAAGATAATATCTTTACGAGGATATTCCCTTTATTCTACTGTCTATGACCTCATAGACAGTAGAATAAAGGGTCGATTCACCCGTGTTAACTTGAAATTGGTTGTACGAGCTATGAGTTGCAATGATTCTAATATTCCACTCATTAATATCCTTAAGGATTATTCTTTCACCAGATTAAAGCTTCATTCGGTATCCAATCAAGGTTGCGTAAAGAGCCTGTTTGGATACATCAATGAATCTACATGCGACTAATTTTTGAGATGTGTTAATTAAATATATGTCACTGGGGAACAATGGATAGTTCCGATATCGAGCGATAAGCTCCGCCCACTTAGTTACTGTTGCCCCTGCTCACAAGCTATCGTCAAAATGGCGGATTCAGTAGAACCTTCAACAGATTAATTGGTAAATATTCCCGACAATATTTCTGAAACATTACTACCTACTTACAAGAATCTTTCAGATCGGCTTGAACTACTACAAACAAGAATATATTCATGAAATTTGGATTTTCGATGGCGAAAATCATGACAAAGTTGCAGCGCGTTGCTGGCGGTCTGTGAGAAGGAACGAACATCCTCACAAACTTCAAGTAGACATTTCGCTAGAAGAGGACAAAATAACAGAATATTTCTGTTCTTGCAAACTTGGATATGTTTATTAATTAAATCAGAATTTCTAGTATTACTTCAGTAATGTTTTTTCTTTCTTTCTTTCTTTTTCAAATTTAAAATAAGCTTTCGTTACCTCATCGCACCCGTTACATTTATGCCGTACACGTATAATTGTCATGTAAGAATAAAAAAACCAAGTACTTTTTTCCGATCAACGGTAATTTTTGGTATTTATTATCAATTAATAATTTAATTATGTTTAAGAAATACATTAAAGTTACAAAAAATAAATAAACAATTTATACAAAGTTTCCTGAGTGACTGATGGGCGTGTTTATGCGTTCTTTACGCCGCGTTAACATGTATCCTCAGTTGCACGGATAAAAGCATTTTATAACTGTATCATTGATAAACCTGTAAATTTCAATTATTTCAGATCCATCGAAAAACGATCATTTATCCTAATCTCTTGAAAAAGAAAGAAATTATAATGGCACGTCGAAAGAAACAACTACAGGCACGTTTACAAGGTTATATTTGCATCCGCTTTTACCTTTGTTCGCTAATTAGTGTGAAGCGTTTTATCTTACTTCATTGATGTTATAACATTTTGCAGGTGTTATAAAATCAGTAATTTGTTAGAGATAAGTTTTATTTGAAGTCAGCATGACAAAAATGCAATAACTGGCAGGACATAGCTTGCTGTTATTTATAGTCTCAGGCCTTATAAAGAAAAAAGAAATATTTTATTACAGTTTCACCTCTTCATAAAGTTAAATATTTATTTAAAAAACTCCATATTGCAAATTTTATTTTTAAAAAATTCAGTTAAAAAGTTTGAAATAAATGATATCAAAATCCGATTTCGCAAGTATAGATGTTGAATAGTATTTGGGTCATTCCAGAACTTAATGTACAGGGTGGAAAAGGTTTCAAAACACCACATCCCACAGTATTTTATTAAATGTTTCTAAGAAAACCAACCTGTGCCAATCAACCACGTAGTTGTTGCCAGATCGTCAGAGAATTGAAAAAGAAAATTATTGTTTGTCAACTTGACATCAATTACAAGTAAATGCTCAATTTTTAAAATTTAAACAAAATCAACACTAATGAAATATGATGCAGGATTCAAATATTCCAAATTTAAGTTAAAAGAAGCAAAAACAATCCAAGGTAATAAAAAGACAAAAAATGCACAACACGTATACACACAACATGTATACACACAACATGTATACACACAACACGTATACACACAACACGTATACACACAACATGTATACACACAACATTTTGTTTATCGCATGCAACATTTTGACTGAAATAATAAATACAGTTCGAACATAAGAATACAATTAGTATACAAATGTTTAAAAAAATTTCCCAAGCACAACAAATAATGTCATTATTTAAAAAAATGCTTTGTGTATTTATATATGAAATATGATTATAATTTTTGTATCACTTCCAACGCAGAATTTTTTCCATGTTGGTTTTTGATTTGGGAAGATTTACAAAAAATCCCCCTTGAAGTCGTTCAGGATAACGACAGTCTGCATTACACGTGCCCCAAGCACAACGGCGAACCATTTTTCTGATAAATTTTCAGTGATTTTCTGCGTAATCTTTCAAAATCCTACGCAATGTAATAAGAAAGTAATCAAGCTCGGTCTTGTGCTTGTGTGTAAATGTGGTGGATAGCAACGCGTAACTACGCTGTGAATTCGATGCCTATTTTTGATTAATTAATGTGTCCGGTTTGATTGACAGGTCGGAACTATCCATTCGCAGCCGGACCGGAGATCGAATCCTGGACCTTACTATGTCTAGACGGGCGCTCCACCACTTTAGCTATCTGAGCTGATGTACCGAACATACACACACACGTGTATGTATATGTGTGTGCGTATGTGTGTATGCCTGTGTGTGTATATGTTTCATTCTTAGCTCATTTTTATCGAAAACTAATGTGAAACATTCCTAATTCAGCTCACACCATTGCGATGCCATGCTTTTTTAGCTCGCAAAATTAAATCAGCCAAATCCAGAATAAAATCGTGGTCCCCTCCACGGCCAGATAGTTAAGGTACCATGCTAACTTTTTTCCTTAACTTGAAGCAGCAAAAACCACTTTCTCTCTGTATCAAGACTGATAATATATTCTCTGTAGTATGTGTTTAGACTTTACCATCCAAGCCTTATTCATCGTCCTGTTGCGTCCTGATTAAGATTACACCTGGAGTCTAATGAACCGATCGGCCGAACAGGTCTGATGGTATACATATATGCTATTGATTAATAGCAGATGGCAAGGTATATTACCCATAAGTGAAGGTCATGAGATTAGAATCAAGGCACGTCGCCTTCATAATAAATTAAAATATCGTTCATTTAGCAATATGGTGTTTGAATTCTGTAGAAACATGACATCAACGCTTTTCTTGAAATCTATAGTAAAAATCAAGCTTCTGTATTTTGATTAAAGAAGGCACTGAAGGAATGTCTCTTATAAAATACCATACTTCATTTAGTTTCAAATAACCACGTTTCTTAACACAGTTATATTTATGTGTGTTTGTTTCCTGTTCATCGCGTATTATCTCACAAATCCTGTATAACGTGGCTTTGTTATGAAAGTAATACTACAGTAAATTAAGGTTCCGTATATCAATACACATAAAATACTGCCAGGCATATTCTATAAGGTACCGTATATCACTACACATAAAATACTGCCAGGCATATTTTATAAAGTGCCGTATATCAATACACATAAAATACTGCCAGGCATATTCTATAAGGTGCCGTATATCAATACATATAAAGTACTGCCAGGGATATTCTATAAGGTGCCGTATATCACTACACATAAAATACTGACAGGCATATTTTATAAGTTGCCGAATAACAATACACATAAAATACTGCCAGGCATATTCAATAAGGTGCCGTATATCACTACACATAAAATACTGCCAGGCATATTCTAAAAGGTACCGTATATCAATACACATAAAATACTGTCAGGCATATTTATAAGGTGCCGTGTATCACTACACATAAAATAATGCCAGACATATTCTCAAAGGTGCCGTATATGAATCCACATAAAATAATGCCAGGCATATTCTATAAGGTGTCGTATATCACTACACATAAAATACTGCCAGGCATATTCTATAAGGTGCCGTATATCACTACACATAAAATACTGCCAGGCATATTCTATAAGGTGCCGTATATCACTACACATAAAATACTGCCAGGCATATTCTATAAGGTGTCGTATATCAATACACATAAAATACTGCCAGGCATATTCTATAAGGTGCCGTTTATCACTACACATAAAATACTGCCAGGCATATTCTATAAGGTGCCGTATATCACTACACATAAAATACTGCCAGGCATATTCTATAAGGTGCCGTATATCACTACACATAAAATACTGCCAGGCATATTCTATAAGGTGCCGTATATCACTACACATAAAATACTGCCAGGCATATTCTATAAGGTGCCGTATATCACTACACATAAAATACTGCCAGGCATATTCTATAAGGTGCCGTATATCACTACACATAAAATACTGCCAGGCATATTCTATAAGGTGTCGTATATCAATACACATAAAATACTGCCAGGCATATTCTATAAGGTGCCGTATATCACTACACATAAAATACTGCCAGGCATATTCTATAAGGTGCCGTATATCACTACACATAAAATACTGCCAGGCATATTCTATAAGGTGCCGTATATCACTACACATAAAATACTGACAGGCATATTCTATAAGGTGTCGTATATCAATACACATAAAATACTGCCAGGCATATTCTATAAGGTGCCGTATATCACTACACATAAAATACTGACAGGCATATTCTATAAGGTGTCGTATATCAATACACATAAAATACTGCCAGGCATATTCTATAAGGTGCCGTATATCACTACACATAAAATACTGCCAGGCATATTCTATAAGGTGCCGTATATCACTACACATAAAATACTGCCAGGCATATTCTATAAGGTGCCGTATATCAATACACATAAAATACTGCCAGGCATATTCTATAAGGTGCCGTATATCAATACACATAAAATACTGACAGGCATATTCTATAAGGTGCCGTATATCAATACACATAAAATACTGACAGGCATATTCTATAAGGTGCCGTATATCAATACACATAAAATACTGCCAGGCATATTCTATAAGGTGCCGTATATCAATACACATAAAATACTGACAGGCATATTCTATAAGGTGCCGTATATCACTACACATAAAATACTGCCAGGCATGATCTATAAGTCAATGTATCAACAACCCGACAACTACAGAAGTTTATCAGTTTAACAGTAATGTGGTCTTTAGTTAAGTAAAAAAAAAAGTACACTTATTTTTCCAAAACTGTCGCTATAAGTTTGATTGATTATCCAATTATTTACTTCATAATAATTTTAATTAAAATTACCAATACAATAAATATACAGTATATATTTTTATGTATGTTATTATTAGCACGTGCAGAACACTTTTTGAGTTAACAACTAAAATCTCGTCTCTCGTAAGATTTTCTTCATTCTGTCTCGTATGGCGGTCTCACTTCGATCGATACAAGTAACGAAGAACAGCTTAAGGCTTCAATTACTTATTTTGCTTTTTCAACTGTAAATTGATAGACGTCTGGTACTGAATCTTTGATAGTCGATGCTGCACTGAATCTTAAAGTTGAGGCAAAACGGATCGAGTAAAACATTCTTGCTAAAATTGCATCTATATTATTAAAGAATTTGAGTTGCAAGGAAGCCTCCAAAGGATAACTGCCATACATTTAAGGAGGTGCGTCAAAGACAGAGTGAACTACTGAGTATCCTTTTGAAATATCAATCTTAAATAATAAAAATGAGTGCTGTCTATAAAGGACACCCAACGGGCCATATATTTTGTCCTTTACAAACATATATCATTTTATAATGAGGTTAACTATGTAACTGAAAGTAAGAAAGGGGTTTTTAAAAAAGCTGGCCTCTATGAGCAAGTGTCTTTAATATGGATGTTTCTGCTAATTTCGGGTTTCGCTGCCATGATTATTCAATGAATGGTACAAAATTCTGAATAGGAATGAGTAACAATACATTTTTATCTTCTGTTTGTATGAGCAATAATCTTTCAAAAGAACGTTGTAAGATGCTAATGAGTTTTTGTTTACTTAGACTGAAACAGGAATGAAATGCATACACAAATGAATGCTAAAGAAACCAATATAATTCTGGACTGAACATATAGTTACGATGTTGCGTTCATGTGTCAAAACATACTTTTCTAATACATGTATATTAATCATATTTGTATTGTGTTGTTAATAGTCATTGCAATATAAATAGTCATGGTCTTGTATAATTTAAAATTACAAGTTCTCTCTCTCTCTCTCTCTCTCTCTCTCTCTCTCTCTCTCTCTCTCTCTCGTTCTTTTCTAAATCAACAACAAGAAATTCTATGAGGAGATGGTTATATCTTAAGGTTATGTGGTTTCAAGAGTGATACATTTACACGTCTTGTCAATAATTTGTTCTGCTAATTGTAACAAACTAAGTTAATTTTTAACTAGGAGAGCCGTTATTCCGTCTATTTAAAAAGGGAAGGGTTACGCTAAAATTTAACGGGCGCTCCTTTCGCCATATCATATATTTTCATTTGCGCACACGGACTGAAAGAGCTGCATTCATCAGAACATAATATGGATAACTGAGTAAAGTTTAGCTAAATAATGAATGCCTCTTATCTAGAGCTGGTACTATTGCAGCATTGTTTTAAGACTGCATCCGCAAAACTACAATTCTCGTATAAAACATAATTATTCCAAGAAAAGTCTCCAGTACATTGGGAGAACATTTAATTCAAATTGATATCTTACTTTAATAGTAATTAACATAAGACATTATATGCCTTGGTATATGTGCTAGTGTATCAAAGATGTGTATTGTCTATACATACCACAACCAAAATCCTATATCATTCTTTCCCACATAGAGTGACATCAGCTACGTACCGTCAGTCTATCATTACATTTTTTTGCAAGATCAAAATCAAGTCAGGTTTCCATTGGTTGCAGATGATTATCTTGAGTACGAAAAGAATAAAAAGACAAGATATCATCAGCTCGGACGCAAATAAAACTGAAAGTCAACGATAAGCAAATTCAACACTGTGGCTGAGTGGAAAAACCATCTGGAATAGATCAACTTGCTACACCTCACCTTGTAATCAACAAAACAAGAACCTCAGATCTTGAATCCATTACATTATTCCTATACACTGTTTAATTCCTGTACTTGAAATAAAAAATACAAAAAATAAAAATGTTACAAAATACAGAAACATTTCAAGATGGGGTGGTATTGCGAGATCATCACGTCATGGTTTTCTGTTATTATATTCTTTCCACACTAGCCATTTATGGGAACCTGAGACCGGGCCAGGAATGGCCTTGGACCGTTTTTTTTTTTTTTTTTTTTTTTTTTTTGTGTGGTCTTTTTTAAACTTACAAGTTGAGCTCGTCTCGGGTTGTCCTATGGTCTTCCTTATTGCGGACACATCATGTATGTGGTTCATGGCTAGATCATGCTTCAAGTGATAATTATGTATTACAAGGTCAAATGTCAACTTAACTTACACATTTAAAAAGCGTTGCTGCCCCTGGACCAGTTACGGAATGTCGACATATATATTCTTTGTGCCCAAAATCAAATTTGAATGTTTTACATGAGAACCTATTCATAATACACACCATTTCCTTTAATACTGTTAAGCTTTAAAATAATCTGACCTCGAAAATAAGCCTACCATTGCCATAAACTATCCAAATGCAACGGCCATTTTGATCTAAAAACCACAAACAAAAAAAATTTAAAAAACACCTAGCATCTTTAATGTATATTTTTTATGCATGAAAGTAGGAGAGGAAAAAGTATGTCTATATAGAAAGGATCACATACGTTCTAAACTATTCGTGAAAATAAAATTGTAAAATCATGTATCAGTCAAGATACAACTGTTATATTCTCCTCAATGCTGAATTTTAAATTTTAAATTAGACTAAATCTTTTACGCTCTTGTAACATACAAAAGTAATTTCAGATAAAGAGAAAGGTTTCATAACATCATCCGATATTTTACTCGAAATTACGATTATCTCAAACTTAAGCGGTCCTCGAAAATAAGCCTATAAGAAATTTACCACCAGATAATATAAACCACGGTTTAATTTCGAAATTTTAATGTATATCAAGTGTCTCTAGTTTATACTAATTGACAGTCAATACCATGGCAGATGGTTAAAGGAATCAGCATGCCCTGAAAATTCTGAATACCTAGGGCCGTGACCGGGAAAAGTTGTTAATTTATTGCCTTATTCACACTTAAACATTGCCGAGGGATGTCATAACTTTGGGGCGCTCAAATTAGAATACGCTATAGACGACAAATTCAATTAAGAAATCACTACTGTCATGTGTCATGGTCGGTCTACACTATCGGCCCAATTTTTTTTTTTTTTAATCCTTACCTTTGATCATCGTCACTTGTTGTTATTGAACGAGAAATATTTATTATAAACATGTTATTTACTAACTATTTAGTTAATCATTAATGATTATACAAACGGTTTTGATTAACTGTAATAAGTAAACAAACAATACAGACGAAACTTATTGATCGCTATGGACTTTTACAATTGTTTCCAGGTACTAAACTGGTTTAAAACAAAGAGGATGTCGGGTCTATCATAACAAATAACAGGGTAGTACGAATGTTTTTTTGTTTTTTTTTGTTTGTTTGTTTGTTTGTTTTTTTTGTTTTTTTTTCTTCAAAACACGTGCAGCTATTATTGTGAGATCACAGCGCGAGACATTCGATCCTGTTTGTTCTGGATCACACCATCAGGTTGACCTTGTCCAAAAAGTGTCCACGTACTTTAAAACTGATTTTTGCTGTATGTATTTCTAGGGTGTGTATATAATGACCTTCCGAGGAATATAGATGTATGAGGGTCGAAATAATTGAATAATCGCCATTTAAAAATATGTATAATCAAATTCTAGAAAATTACACCCATTACTGAAATAGTCGGTATTGAAAGCCTACATGGTCCTTTATGACTTGTACTTTAACTGGATACTAAAAATCATACACAGATGCACTGAACATAAAAAAGACCTATAAAATATTTAAAAAGTATGAAATGACCGTTGACTAAGGACGTTGTATCCACATTACTATTATGTAAATCGTGGACTGACCTAGCTATTGGCCGAGTACGTAATGGGCCGATTTTGGGTAGGTTGATTTCGTTATGGGGAGCGAACATTAGTGGATCGATTATGACATGGGTCGAGCAGTCTCGGAATTCATAGTACTATTCTTGAATATTATACAGAGATTAAATAAGGTCAGATTGTAATGCTTAAATGTAATTGATTATCTGATTAAATTGTCAAATTGAAAACATACTGTATGCATCACTTATGATTTGAGAATACAGAAACTCTATCTTGCATGAGAATCTTATATTTTCCTAACTAGATTGTCAGCATGAACCATTATTGTACAAAGATGTGCACTCTAACGTTATTTATTGGATTATAAATAATTTCGCAGTGAAAGGACTGAATTTAAATACACCATTCATACAAGTAAGCGTAGTTGTCTGACAACGAAGGCGATTCATCCATCTGTACATGATATCAAATATTTAAAGGGTGCTGGTTCGAATCATACCATCGGACCAGCCTGGGTCAGCTACCTAGGTGTGTCTTTGGTCAATAGGTCAATTGGTGTACCGATAGTAAACGATTTACTAAGTAAGCAAAAATAAAATATTAAGTATGTCGATTTAATTTATTTATTTATTTGTGTAAATTTGCAAAACTTTCTAGGTGCATGTCATCTTGTTAGTACGAGTTTTGCTTAAATAACAATTTTGATAATTCAAGGTATATCTATTTCTCCGAACTCATTGCTGTTGGTAAATCAAGTAAGAAAAAATCAAGATGTAGTCTTCTTTTGTTTTTACAGCTATCCCTACCAAAAGAAATCAAAATGTTAAATTTTTGGGCGTAGTATTTTAATGAAATGACTTTTTTTTTTTTTTTACAATGAAGTATGTATATCGCATATTGAAGTGCTAACCCGTACACAAATATATTACTTTCTCCTCGCCTCTATGGTAGGTGGCTATTACTTCAAAGGCGTGACCTTAAAGTATTTGACCCTAACAGATGTTCTGTTAAAGAATTATTGTACTATATTTTTACCAGATATTATGCATTTCTGTTTCAAAGGTTGTTACAGTGTGGCGTGCGTTTATGAAAAAAAAAAAAATAATTTAAAAAAAGATCACAATAATTATACAAAATTGAAAACGAGACAGACTTCTTCGTTCGTTTTGGCAAGTCTTTAATAATTTTCTATAATTTCCTCATTAAACATTACAGTGGTTCTCCAACAGCCTAATTGTATTTTTTTTTAGTTTTATTTTTTTACATTCATCGATTTCTTGCTGAGACGATAACTCGAATGGCTTCCTTAACAACTGCAAATCTGAACTCTCTTTTAATCCCGAATAGTTGCACATAACATCTGCCTGTTACGGCTTCCTCCGTTGATAAATCACCTGTGCCTTTTAGTCCGTGATAATTTACAATGATTCCTTCACATTAAACATTACAACATTTCTTCAGCACCGTACAGGTAGCATATTACATTCTCCGATTTATTCTTTTGGCAAACCTTTGTAGGGCTTTATTAAGACACTACCATGGACTCATCACCAGCCAAGATCGATAATCCGGGAGGTTCCTTTATCACCCGTGGCTGCCTGTGATGAGATTTCCTCATTTTTCATGAGTACGCATAAACAACAATACGTCATCAACAACACACTGTAACAATCTGCTACACATCAATGAAAGTGCCCGAAAGATCGATAAGTGACTGTGCTTGAAAGAGAAACTTTGGCTCATTCAAACAGCGTGAAAGGTCATCTGGGTCATAATGGCGAGAAAAATTTACTCGCGCTCGCACTGATTGGTGAAGCATTTTTATGGATGTTTATGAGAAACGAGCCATTCTCCGCACAGGCGGCCACGGTTGACAAAGGAGCTTTGTGGATTATCGCCTGTGACTTGCGACGATGCCATCGACTCTTGTGTTATATTAGAGTTACGGCCAATACTGTTTATGATTCGACTCGTTCAGGTGCATTAGTTGAGTGCATGCTATTGACATAATCTGTATTCGTTCCAATAGCTCAAACGGACTCTGTGGATATATTTTCAATAAATTGAATTGAATGACGGATAATACAATACACAACAAGGTATCATCATCTATAGTGAACAATATACAAAGAAAACATAGTAAGATATGAAACTACATATGCATGCCGATGCAGATCAATGCAAATCAAATAAACAGATTAATTCACAAAATATCTTCGTCGGGATAAATAGATATCTACATTATTAAAGGTAATAATATGAAGATAAAATCAGATGTTACGTAATTCAAATTCATGTTTAAGCTATGGTCATTAAAACTATTTCCAGGATAACTGAATACATAACGCTATTTCTATACTTAAAGGCTTTATGAATGTAAGTAGCTAAATTACTCAAAATTCTAGTATTTGGGTATTCATAAGTTCTAGAAATTTAAGCATATTTGGCCTTTTTTTGAAATATTGATCTATATATTTGTCTGTTAGATCTTTATACAATAGGCAATCAAGTACAAAATGATATTCACCTACAAGGAGGCTACAAATAAAACAAAGTATATCATGAATGGGTTTACATGATCTTGCCCATCTATCTACTTCAATTTCGGGTTCGTGAGAGAAGACTCTAAATTTAGCGATTTCATTTCTATATTTCAAAGAATAGATCCTGTCAAGGTGAAGTTTTGCTCCGAAATTAGCAATATTTATTTAAAATGATGCTCGACTACTGTTGTTCAGACGGTTTATCCAATTTTGGACCATATTGTCCGGCAGCCTTCTTTTACAACTCTGTACAAATATGTCAGTGTTACACACCCTTTGACTAGTCCAAACTTTACAGATTAAATATACCCAATTTACTTTATTGGGTACAGCCTTTAATACGGTCAGCATCATTTGGTGTTACTTTCTAATATCTTAAACCAGCACGTCACATTGTAATATAATCTATTTACTATCATTGTTGTATGCCATAAGTCCCCATGAAAATAAAATACTTTGTGATGTCTTCTTCACCTCTCAATCTCTATTTGCAAAAATGAAATTGCGCTCTTTCAATGTGTTTATCAGGAATAAAGCCCGAAACTTGGGAACAATAATTTAATATAGGTTTTATCAGTCTGTTAAAAAGATTCATGACGTGGTTTGTTTTTTCTAAGGATGTAAATTTATAAAGGTATTTTTCAAGTACAAACATCGCTTGTTTTTAGCTTGCATTGCAAAAGTCGTCTGTGTTTCAGTAAAGGAACCACCAGATGTCATACCAAGTCCAAGATATGTAAACTTATATACAATTTCTAGTTTTTCATCACCGTATGTAAATTCAGAATTACAGACACTACTGTTCGTGAGTTGACTCGTTCGGGTGCATTAACTGATTGCCAATTACTGACAGTATTGTTTGTAATTCCACTCGTTCTGCATTAGTTGAGTACAAGTTGCAGACAATATTATTTGTAATTTGACTTGTTCTGCATTAGTTGAGTGCAAGTTACAGACAATATTATTTGTAATTCGACTTGTTCTGCATTAGTTGAGTACAAGTTGCAGACAATATTGTTTGTGATTCGAGATATATATGCCATAAACCTTCATTCGCCCAGTAAAAACGAAACCAGTACAATCCCCGTTTGGTTAAAGATCATCACATACAACCAACTCTACGAATTAATTAAAATGATTGAATTCAGCTAATGAATGTGCTATCAGAGACAGCGTTTCAACAAGTCGATGTGTCTTTTGATCTTGTCTGGAAAATGTGATTATGCAAAAAATTTGGTAAATTTTAAGTTTTAGTGAATTAATAATAAATACAATCTCCTTAGACTTAGAGACGTATTTTGTTTCACTTTCTGTAAGATTCAATATTACACAACACATTTAATTTTAGTTGCAATTTCGGAAGCAAAATAAGTAACAGAACATTAACTATCCAAAAAGTATTTTACCAGATAGGTATTAATTAGCTAAAAGCCTAAAATCATCGTGCAAATCAAAGAGGAGACATGTTTACTGCTAGTCATGATACGCAATAAACATGAAATCTTGTCTTTCAAAACGCTTCAAAGTATTCGAGCGGAAATAAAAATATGGATACACTTGACAGACTTAATTTTACAGAATTAATGATCACCTTTATATTATGAAAATATCTAAGCAAATAACAGATATAACAATGATTAGCTTTGCACAGGAATATTTTACGACGGAGTGATATGAACAAATTAATTCTAAAAAGCTGATGTTTAGTCTGTAAATAGGGCAATTTGTTTGCTTAATGTGTAATGTTTATATAATATTTAAGAATGTGCGTAGCTGGAATTCCGATTTCTAAGTGGCTATATGTTGTTTTTTGTTTCCCCCCTTCTTATGTAGGATTTACACACTGCGTGTTAAATGACCTTTTCTATTTCGGATTCCATCTTGATGAAACAGCCCATATTCTGGAGTTCAACTTAATTTTTGGTTGAAGATTTTTGCATACTTTAAACAAGAACACTTTGATTTCACTTATGATATGTTGATAGGTAACGATTTCCGTCGTAACTTTTGAATAGTATCTGCTAATTTCGCTTTTGAAAGATTAAGAACATGATGATATTGTGAATAGAGTAAATCTGTTAAACGAGCAGTTTTGTAAAGAAGGTACTCAATGCAACTTGCACCTGTGGCAAAGTCATAATTGTAGCTTTAGTTTTCAACACGTTTTGAAGTGATTATCTTGAAATTTACTTCCAGCAGTTTAAACGTACGTCCTAACGATTTACGCTGTAATCAAATACCTATTCGCTTGTATTAGTTTCAAAAAGTCAAATTAGTATAGTAACAATTCTTCGGAACATTAAGAAATAACACATATAAAAAGGCGAATTTACATTCTAATCAAGCTGATGTGATGGACTAAATGTAAAATTCACACCGTAATCAAAACTTGAATAGACTTATGTAACCTCGAGCAACCACTTTTCGTGCACTTAACGTGAATTTTAACGCGTTCGTTATAATATTGTGAGAATCTATTTAAAACACGATAGAAAGTGTTCAGCTATATCTACTTCATTTAATCATCGTTAAACAATTTTTGGCATTCATGTACATTGGTTAAGAATTACCGTTTTTCCGAGCGTGTGTAATTTTGCTTATTTCCGGAAGTTGCATCCATGGTTTGTGACGCTAACTAAAAAGTCACGTGGCATATGACCGGAATGTGCCAGTTAGGTCAAGGTATGGATAGTATTAATTCATAGCGTCTCCATGTTTTGAAATAAAAAATTTTTAAAAATTTAAATATGAAAAAAAAATTCCGTTAATTCTATATGCAGTTTGTGCACTTACATTAGAGCTTGCTTGTTCATTACCATATAAATACATGACTCAATAGACTGAGAGGCAGACTTAGAGACAGACAGAGACAGAGGCAGAGAGAAATTTAAAAATAGACACTGGTGAATTGATACACATTTTATTATAATAGATTCAATGTCTTTGATGTAGAATATATGTTCATTATGAAATAATACTGAAACGAAAAAGTCCGTATTGAATATACATTTCGAGTGTAAATTTTTCTTACATTGTATAAGAACCCCACATGATTAAAACCAAATATTCACATTGGCTATCACGTTGTATAAATTCCCAAATTTGGTTTTCCTGTTCAAGATATGTAAACAAAGCCATCCTGTGATCGGCGGCGCTATCTTTAGCATATAATAAAAAATTCAAGGCAAAAATGTCTAACACAAATAAGGCATTAGTGAAAATATAGATTTTCATTATGATTTTTTAAAATTACATGAAAAAACCTGTTCAAATGTCATTTGGTCTGATTTTAATATTTAATTCAATGATGTCCCTCTTGAAGAACGCTGGTGAAACAGCTGATGACGTCATTATCTCGAAACAAGCGCGTTAGATCGCGAGAAACATGGCGCTCGATCGAAGGAGTCCCAAGAGATCGGGTGGTTGTACGATAATTTATTATTACATTTTTGCTATTAGAATGCATTTATCTTTCTCACCTTAACTGCTGTAGTATTTCTTTGCGACAAAATTTCAGACAAAAGAAAATCAAAAGAAAATGATTTGATAATACATTCCGTTCTTAAATTCATTTCCCACTTTTATTTTAATAAAATTATTGTTGGGAAATAGCTGAACAATTTGAATCGTAGTTTTATGCGACCAACACTAATTAAACCTGTATTAAAGCGTAAACAGTCAGTTGAGCTAGGAGAAAAAAAATATTCATTAAAAATTAGTCTTACTACAGACATGACTTACAAGAACTAACAGAGCATGGAACATTTTGTCATTTTCTGTGGCATATTTTTATTCTTTATTTATTCATCAGTTTATACAAAATTCAGTTATCTTACTTTGTGGAAAATTCAGTCTTTCTGAAAAATGCATTCCAAAGTTTATATACACGTGACATAATAGCCACGGGCCTATTAGTTGACCAAGGCATGTTATTTCTACTGTATCTCAAATATATCTGACATTACCCTGTCACCTATTACGAGCTGTGACCATTGATTGCTGACCAATGGATTATCACATCCAGTTACTTACTTACTTTTGAATTATACTCGTGTGCGGCCATTGGGTCATGTACGAGTGGTTCTCACATCCAGGTCATCTACGTGCCTTACGTTGTCTACACATTCGTAACGTGGTCAACATATAGCACAGTGGCTGTTCTGTTATGTTTATAATACTCCGGAATGCAGTTGTCAGAAAGGCTGAATTTGTACAACATCATTAATTGAAGTTTTTAATTGATGAATGAATAAAAAAAGAACAAATATGTCACAGAAAATGCAAAAAGCCTCCAGCGAGGCAACGTAATAGAAATACTGATTTTGAATGAATATTTTTCTCAGATATCATCTGACTGTTTGAATGTTAGTATGAATTTGCTGAGAAAAGAAATACAGAAGGGGGGGGGGGCTTGGGTAGCCCTGGGCGCCGGGCCGGGGGGGGGGGCGTTGGGAGCCTTTCTCTTAGCTGTAACCGGGTCGTAGATGGGGGGAGGGGGAGCTTGGCAACTGACATAAAAACTGTTCTCTGTGGCAAAGTAGGGGTGCTACTAAAGAACATTGTCCCCGGGCACCTCGGTAGGGGCGCCACTAAAGAACATTGCCCCCGGGCGCCTCCAACCCTCGCGCCGCCACTGTCCCTATGTGTACGTTTTATGTATAAAAAGTAAACTATCAACATAATAGATTATTCAGTCACTATATCACACAATGTAGAAAGTTAAATGGTCCAATTTTGCTGTCATAATAACAAATATAACTCTTTACGTTGAAGAAACATGACGTTGCATG
The DNA here is from genome assembly GCA_029931535.1 of Margaritifera margaritifera. NCBI lineage: Eukaryota > Metazoa > Mollusca > Bivalvia > Unionida > Margaritiferidae > Margaritifera > Margaritifera margaritifera. Next base: position 2,434,984 of record JAQPZY010001391.1, on the reverse strand, counting down.
CATTATTCCCTTTTATTAATGTAGAAGAAACATTCTATAATATTTCGAAAGGCGTGTCAGTGACATCCGTGGACCATATGATAAGAGAAACACTATTCAACGACGTGTTAGTTTATTATAAAGATAGTTTAAATAGAACGTTGTGTTCAAAGTAGAAAAAAAATGTATTATACTTCATAATTTACACCCAACATAAATACATACAGAGGCACAAACGAAAATAAAAGCAACAAAAACATCATTGAAAACAAATCCAAGCATAGGGGAAAGAATTCAGTGCTAAGAGGAGTTGATACCCCTTTCGTAAAAAATGAAACATGGGCAATATCTTCTCCTTTATAGACCCGATCACTCCTTTTTTCCCCTCTTTGGTCATTTACTTATACCTTTTACTAATTTATTTATTAGTATTTCCTTGTGAAACTTTTTCTAAGCATCCTGCGATTATGCATACACAAGGAGTATATCAAGGGAACTGGTTGTTTCGTGAGAAATTTGACGCGTATATATAGTTTTTATAACCAGACTCAGTCATTGCTACATGTTACACTCTGAACATCAGTGAGTATATATAGTTTTTATAACCAGACTCAATCATTGCAACATGTAACACTCTGAACATCAGTGACTATATATAGTTTTTATAAGGAGACTCAATCATTGCTACATGTTACACTCTGAACATCAGTGACTATTTATAGTTTTTATAACCAGACTCAGTCATTGCTACATGTTACACTCTGAACATCAGTGACTATTTATAGTTTTTATAACCAGACTCAGTCATTGCTACATGTTACACTCTGAACATCAGTGACTATTTATAGTTTTTATAACCAGACTCAGTCATTGCTACATGTTACACTCTGAACATCAGTGACTATTTATAGTTTTTATAACCAGACTCAGTCATTGCTACATGTTACACTCTGAACATCAGTGATTATTTATTAGATATTAACCAATGCGTATTTAGAAACTTTCGCATTTCTATATTGCGATAATATAAAGAACAACTTAAACGCCCGAAAATTGCTTTCATCTTATTCTTCTGGAACTACCCAGGTCGGTTCGTATCTTCAATGATCAAATTTTGAGTTGGTAAACTGTATCAGCTACGATCGTTAAAAGACATTGGGTGTGATTTCAGGTAGATTCTTGCAATAGATAAGGTGTTCGTTTGTATAAAGATCTGAAATAAATTTTAACGTTGGCTAAGACCAGGGAATAGAAACAAAGTTATGATTGGTCAATTTTTATCTCAATCAATTATATACTTTGCTAATATTATTTACGTTTGTTAGAGTTATGCACGTGCTTATTTCGTGCATTTAGAAACATACGTAAAACAATCCGTGATTAAAACTAAGTGTTCTAGGATCAATAACAGCTATTTCATCGTACATCACTGGGGAATTTATTTTCCTTCACAGATGTTATTAAAAGGAATCAGCCACTATTCTCTGGCACATAACCTTATCCGAATCATTCTTACATTAATCTCTTTCACATCATTTTCATAATAAAGAAATGCTCATTGTATCACCCGAAAATACCTTATCGAACAGTTCACTTTCATTGTCAGTTTCATAAATTTCTATTTTTGAATGTCATTTTTAATGCATTAATATCTGTTTTATGGTATTGAATTCCCCTTTTTGTGACATCTCGGAGGAGTTGATACAGATTTTCATCTGAAATTTACACTTACGTCATATAGTATCAACAAATCAAATTGAATTGATTCATTTTAAAACCACGATCTGCAAGAAATGAAAATGATATTGAAATTCTGTACCAGGAAAATGCTGGATGAAAAATTCATGTAAAATCTACACGAGTCTAAGTACAAGTATCCAGAAAACGAGCACAAGACTGAATGCAAATTAGTTCTATATCAACATTGCATATACTCTTGTCTCTCCATTAGAGAAAAACAAAATTTTTTTAAAATCGTCAATCAAGACTTCGCAACATGTAACAAAGAAAATGTGTACATCGTTAATTGAATCAATTCTTTCTAAATGATTTCACACATCAATCTCATTGATCTCGTATTATATTTATTTAATATGTTTAGCTGGTTGTATTTTCGTACGAATCGACGTCAGTTGGATTTTATTTTTCAACTGCTGCTTCTATCGCAGATATTTAAGTATATGAAATTTAGGTGTTATCTCTGTTTTTCTTTTGAAATTGCATCTTCTGTCTCATTGATAAATACAAAAAATCTTACATGAGTGGTTATTTTAATAAAAGTTATGCAAAAAGTTAATATTTCTATCTTTGTGAACAAATTTTTGAACTTATTTAACGAGTGTCATAAATTACATTGGGAATGAGCTCCGATGTAAGATTCCATGTATCACATTTATTCACCAATACAATGCAAAGTAGTGTCATTAAACCGGACGCCTCGGACATTATGCCTTTGTTTTAGAGGACATTGTGACGTCATGGGATATGGTATATGCAAAGATATGAAATGGATTTGTCAATCTTATTAACACTGTAGTTATGTGATAAATCTAATAACACACATTTTACTTTGCTGAAAGGTAAAACTACTCAATATATATATATATATATATATATATATATATATATATATATGTACTTACCTAAATATAATGAATATGTCAGTAATCTGAAGTCAAGAAGGAAGTAAACAAAACACGCAGGATAAACATGCACTCCGTGATACATCCTTAAATAAAGTCCATGTACCTAAATCACGGGAGAATCGGGTCATATTTTCCATTCACATTCACATTTTCCACACATCTTCCACAACATTTCAATCCAGACATCTTTTCGTTGTACTTGTGCTTTACATTGAAAATTATATTCCAGACATAATATACGATACTTTCTTGTAATAGGGATTGATTTCACTGAAGAAAGCGGTGAAGAGAACACGGAACAGTCTTACTTGCTAGTTAGGGGTGTACAGGTTCTCCACTTGCCGATATTTCGCAATGGACGAAGAACCAATAAATTACAAATGTAATTCCTCTTTTTCCCTCCTATTTTCTGTCCCCATTCTGTAATTAGTTTTACACACGCCACTGTAGGCGCGTTCATGAAAAATAGTTTATTGATCTGTCGTGATTCGCATTAGATGTCACTCAGGCCCATAGTTTTAATTTACCGTAGAAGATACCATTCAGGTTATCCACGAGAAATAGTCGGAATATACTTATCACGAGAGTTTTTCTTTATTTTTACTTCATCAAAACATGATTCACTTTCAGCTGCCTTCTCCAATTTTTGGCGACGAAATTGTTCCATTAAATAATATATACAATTTCGACAAGTTTTGATGCAAATCGACAGACATTTAATTCAGCCAGTCATTCATTCGTTCCTTTTTTTCGTTCATTTATTCATTCATTCATTCATTCAATCATTCATTCATTCATTCATTCATTCATTCATTCATTCATTCATTCATTCATTCATTCACGGACTTCAATCTTGCAGATTAAAACCGTTTTTGTGTTTTTTTTTTTATTGCACGACATTCATGTAGCACACATCTGCATTTTCATGTCTAGTTGTGCTATGGTCAGATTTAAGGGGTAATATTGTTGTCTTATTAAACGAATTTCTGAATATATTTAATTTCTCATTTAGTGTCTTTATCTATTTGTATCTATATGGGTATTTTATTTGTTTTTATGTTCCCCTGGTTTAGACAGAACACGTATTACGTTAAAAAAAACCACTTTGATTTACATTGTACACGTGTTTCTGTGTTTCCTCGTAATACGTCATGTTCATGCGGGTATTTGCTACTATTACCCTATTACCCACATTTGGATAGAAGGCACACATACTAGTATAAAAACATATTCAAAAGCGAGCATACATTTTTCGAACATAATCTTTTCTTTTTTTTCTTTTCAAAAACAGCTTAGAAATGTCCAATGTATTCGATATGTTATGTAGTCCTAATAACATTTATCAGTCTGTTATGTAGTCCTAATAACACCTATCAGTATGTTATGTAGTCCAAATAACACTTATCAGTCTGTTATGTAGTCCTAATAACACCTATCAGTCTGTTATGTAGTCCTAATAACACCTATCAGTATGTTATGTAGTCCTAATAACACTTATCAGTCTGTTATGTAGTCCTAATAACACCTATCAGTATGTTATGTAGTCCTAATAACACTTATCAGTCTGTTATGTAGTCCTAATAACACTTATCAGTCGGCAAAAAATGTAAGATAGTGCATACTTTCTGATTGTTTTATTTCAATGAATAAAAGCAAGGATGTTTGAAAACATTGTTTGCAATTTAACAACATGCTACAAAATAGAAAGGCAATGGACGCTAACATGAATCAGGTGAAAGTAAAAAGTATTTCTTATATCGGTGCTATTTTTATATCAATCTGATTTCGATGTCACAGTATTTACCCCTACATTATGCCATTAAGTGAAAATAAAGCATTGCAAATATTCCTTTTGCGAAAAATATCCGACGTTTCCGAAATCTGAATAAGTTTCAGAGCTCTGTCGCACAACGACCAGGTACAAATTATATCTTGCTGGAAAGAAACATGAACAGTTTGATCACCTCTCTCGTTCAGGCACTACATAAACAATCAGTGTTAGCTAATATAACCAATGGTCATATCATTTAGGGCATAACTTCGCCAAAAGAGCGTACTAAAATTGCGAAGAGAAATTCCTTGCAGACAATTCGGCTTGTGGGACCACCTGCATTTAAGAACCATTTGCATAACACATCAAGTTCCACAAGACAAAGAAGACAAACGAAGAGCTATACCAAAAGGTTGAGCGTTTGAGTCAAATCTAATCAATAACAAAAAAATTTCTAACTTTAATCCCCTTTAATCATCTTAAAATAAACATCAAAAACTGGACCTTTTTTCTTCTTAAAATCCCGTATAGATAAGAGAACATTAAAAGACAAAATTGAAATATGGAAAGCACTAGATTAGCACTACATTGAGGTATTTTTAAAATAACAAAAACCCTGACTGAAGAACAAATAAATCAGTATCGTTTGCTGGATTTGGGTTTTCGCTCCTCGACAGACTAGCTTGAGAAATTTCATTCATGCCACTTATGAATAACAAACTAATTGCTTCAGGCTACAGCAAGGCAATATATTAAATAAATTATTATTCCATTCAATTATTATTGTACTATAGCATCTGGTCGGAACAGTCAGCAAGATTGTAAAATTTAGATTATGATTTAGTTGCAGACAGTATACTTTTGTATTACGAGTTAATGTTTCTCGTTACCCTTTCAAAATATTCTGCACATAATCAAAAATAAGAAACGATCTTGAGGTTACTGATTTGAAATCTTCGCTAAAATAAGTGCTATAATTGTGGTTATGATTTAAGAGAATGTGTGCAGGAACCCTGCTATTGTGATATTAGCATGTTGCTGTCCCGGTCTTTAAAGACAAAACTTGTTGTCTGCTAGTATACGGTAAATTTTTACAGTGTTAGTAATTTCTAGATGTAATATCAAGGATTATATCTATTTATACCATCAGCACATTATATATATATATATATATATATATATATATATATATATATATATATATATATATATATATATATATATATATATATATACATATCCCGAACACAATCAACATTATTTGCAGCAAAGGTATTGACATATATAAATTGTGGATATATGTATGAATAGTTGTTGGAATGTCTAGTAATCTATAGGATTGGCTGTCTGATGGATTGCAGGTCTCAGATTCGCAAGAATCTGCAAGCATTACGCGGCAAGACATAACCTCCATTGTCTTTATGGTCTTAGTAGTCACAGAGTATTAGAAAGACTGGTGAAGCCACCCCGGGCTGGCAACACTAGTGACTGCGCGCCAGATCCTTAGTGTCGTGGTACTAAAGTGGGGCGAGGAGGAGGAGAGCTGTTAATTGAAATGTTTTGGAAGTATAATAATCAGTAGGGTCAAGCACCAATTCACTAAGCTTGGACTCTGGCTAAACTTTATGGCAAAATTTATTATATTAGTTATTACATATTTAAAATAATATGAGTATTTTATACATAATAAATATAGATTGAAATATTCCTAAATAAATCACACATGGAAAATAGTGAAGTATATATTTAAATAATTTGATGAAAGATTAACTGTGTAGTATTATTCATAGCTGATAATGTTTAAACTGTTCAATTTCATACACAATAAATAGTTAAATATACATTGATTTTTTTTTCTTTTTTAAATGGATCAAAATGAAGACTTCTTAAATTGATGAACCAATACCAAAAATATTAGAATACAATTTTTTAAATTTTTTTTTAGAATCGCCTTTAATACGCCTTCAACTAGAAAAGAATTGAAACGTATGAATAACCAAACTATAAATATAATTGTCACTAAAAGATTTGCGTGATTATCATCTCTTAAAAGGCAAGTACAAAGGTCCAGAACATAGCGAATGCAATTTGAATTTTAAATCTCCATGGCTCATTCATAACTTGTCCAGTTATGACAATCATTATTCATCAATACAACGTTAAACATAATCCAGACGAAGAGGTAAAATGATTCCGAACAACAACGATAACTATATTTGCTTCAGCAAGCTGTCTAAACATTTAACTGACGAAACATTTACAAATATACTGAAACAGTTTACAAATTAGCAATACAAATATATGAGGAAATAAATTTACCAGTATGAATACATGAATATCTCTGACAGATTTAATTTCTATAGTTGAAGTGAAAAAATTCTGGATTACTTTCTACATTGTTTGTTTTTTTGTTTTTTTTTTGCATAGTTTCAGAAACTCTTTAACTGTGAAAATCGAGTAGAGAGCAAAAGCATCACCCAGTTCGTTTAAAGTCTCTGTCACCACACCTTGTTTATCTCATTCTTTAATTCAAGTAATCCAGTGTCATTGATATGTTTTCATTGAACTTTTTTTTACCTGTAATTTTCGATTATTTTTGTCTAATTCTTTCTTCATGAGTTCCATTAGAATCAATAACTTGAACAGATAGTTGCCTCCTGTAAATGTAAGACGTGTTAGCTAGTGTTACTGCAATAAATACTCCAGCCAGTTATCTAGCCAGAACAAATAAAAGGTTTGCTTGTGAAATTCATTTATTCGTCGGTAGAAGCTTTGATATTTAAGAGTGAAAGATTTTATACTGATGCCAGTTTTTATTTTAAATCCTAAATGGACTTGTACTTTGTTTGGTTTAAATTCAATTATTTAATCAATGTTTTCTTCTAGATTGTATTTATTCTTCTTTAACGTCAAATTAGTAGGCCCGACTTTATTAATGACATATTGCTGCGAAGCATCTTTTTTGTGTAAATTGTATTCAGCAAAACGTAATGGAGCATAGTCGAATCCATACTTCCCTTTTTTTTATTTTTTACTAATCTAATGTTCAACAACCCTTTTGTTCCATGGCATTCAAAATCAACACAAAATCGGGATATTGGTATCTCTTTTAAAAAAATAAAATTTCATCTGTTAAATTCGCGTGTAAGTCGATACCATCAGGGTACTCCTGACTTGATACAAAGGTAAAATTGTGAAATCAATAACCATCCTGGCATTAGTTTAGTTTTGTCATCAAACCTAGTTTTGGGTGTTATCGATTTACTTATTTCCTGCATCTATTCTGACATCTAATGAAAGACTCTTTATGCCCTTCTTCATGTTTTATTAAGTTTTGAATTTCTCTATTTTTTGTTCATTTTGTTTTACCTCTATCAATGCTACTTTTTAAAGCAAACGTCGTTTTATTTACTTCAGTTTTGAATGCACTTGTCTCCTTTGTAAACTCTTGTTTCAGATCAGTAAATCTTATTTCAGACGTTAAATTATTTTGCCTATTTCGTCAATACTGCCTTGCACACCACCGATAGTACTGACCACTTCTCGATCAACATATTCTTTTGCATCTTTTTATTGTTCAACCTCAGTATGTATCTTATTGTAAATTTCAGTGAATGTAAGATCTTTAACGGTTTTGATCTTCTCACTCAAATCTGCAATAAACAAATGATCAGCTGCTTTTCATAGATCTAATAGTGTTTTGGACTTTTTAAAACATTCCTGTTAAAGTTTTCTGAGTTGTCTAGTAAGTTCAACTGGACGTGGATATTTTGGCCTTTGCGAAGCTAACTTTTCAGGTCCTTTGCTGACCTTGGATTCTTCTTCTCTTTTGCCTGATTCATGTCTCCAATCAGGATGAGGTGGAAAGTTAAAATGATTGCAACTGCATTTAAATGTTGAAAGTAAATGCCAACGTTGTTGGCGTTATAAGCGTTTTCACCACATAATGGAATAGAAAATTCAAACAGTAGTTTTCTTTTTTGTAATTAAATATAAAATCTGCAAACATATTTAATAAGCTCAGTAATATTTTTATCTGTTAAATGTCAATATGATATACAACAACCCAGCTGCTGCCACCCACCCACACCGCTCAGTTTATCTGATTCTGCCAGAGTTTCATATTATATGATGCTCCGTATCTATTCACGGAATCTGCGCTCTTAAATTGTAAAATGCAGTTATCCAAAATGTTTCATGGTTTGTATCTAAATAAATTTGATTTAATATAGTATATTTATATCTCGTTAAAAATGTTTGTAATATCAAGATTGGGATTAGCAGTAAACTGAGTTGTAGACAAGGATGATATGTATGCTTGTCAGGGTTTTAAAGATCTTAAGTCCATAATTTAGATCGGTCAAAATAGTAATGTGTTGAATAATGTTCAGCTATGCTTCCTATATAAAAGTGGCCTTTCTTGTACATGAACATTGAGCCTCCATTTACAGTTTTCCACATTCACATGCAGTTCGTTGTTGATTTCTCTCTATAATCAGTTCATTCGTCTGCTGTAATACCAGTTTAGACTAGTTCTACCACGCAAGCTTTACATCGCTGTTATTTTGTATTTCCATTTTATTATATCCTCTATCCGTTTTGTCTTTATTGTATTTGTGACATTTTACAACTGGTTGCACCTCTGGTCCACGTTGTCTTTGACACCTTGTTACGAAGCAACACTTCATTGTGCCTCCGGCACATGTTGTCCAGCAAAATTCCGTTACGATTGTATCTCAAATACTGGTTTTACTTTTTATTTCTGCAGTTTAATTTCAAATACTAATATATGACAAGTAGAAGTTCAAACAAAAATAAATCGCAGCTTCAAAATATGTGTATATCAACAAACTGTTAATGGTCTACTGGATTTGATGTCGTCTATACGGAGTATAAACTCCTCTCACGGCAACTGCATTTGGTTAATTTTCTGATAATTCTTTGCGATAAAAGGTTTTCTAAATGTGCTAAAATTAAACATAGTAAAGGTTTTGTCCAAGAAAGATGCGTAGCTGATTGTGTAGTTGCCACAATTGCTATATCTTCTTTACAAAAGAAAAGTTCAAAGAAGTTTAAATGTCTTCATGATTATGCGATTTTCATTATATTTTATATTGTTCAAAGTTTTATAGATTAAATTGCAGTTATTTACATTGTATCTATTATTCAGCTTTTCTTTAAATGCAGTTACTCATCTTATTACGTTTTTCATGTGTAACTTTCTTACTTACTGCAGATGTTTAATTTTCCCATCTGGTATTTCAGATACTACGCATGCTTTTTGCCGATTATTATTTTGATGTACATGAGGTTCTAAACTTTATATATGTCAGCTTATTTATCGTATGGAGATAACCCATGTTCATACAGCATGCCCTATATATTATCTTCCATCAAGTCTTCCAGTTTATAAGCAACTGAATCACCTAAAATTACTTGCTTGATTTTAAATATTCCTCCGTAAAATCAGGAACGTAGTCTTCAGTAAAGATTATTTTTTGTTTTGTTTGTTGTTTGGGGGGTTGTTTTGTTTTTGGGGGGTGGGGTGGGGTGTTTGAAATTCTAACTATTTCACTTATTTCAAATTTAGGAGTTCCAAATTAATCACTCTCATGATGAAGATTTCTCTACAGGCATCATGTATGTCATCTCTCTTTGTCACTTTTATATTTCTCAATCCAAGAGTACGTTGAGAAGTCATCAGCCACTGTCAATATATATATGTATGTATTCTTGTATTTTTCATATGTTTGCATGTCAAAAATGTGTGTTGCTCAAAGTTCATCCAAGTAGCTAACATAAACTCTTCTTAGGAAATCTTTATCTCGCTTGCTCGTGTAATTTAAACGTATACTTTTTAGTTAACCATTCCTTCAATTTGATTATTTTATTTTCATTTTGTCCCATTTAATTTGTCCGGACAATTTATTGACATGTGCGTAAGCAACTGAACTTGAGGATCACAGTAAAGATGTATTAAGTACTGTTCTTTCTTTTGGCAAAGTTCACCTTTTGGTGATGCCACTCCGTCTCCGACAGCAGGCATTTAAAACGGTAAAAAAGCATCCAAAGAGTACCTTATGCTTGATAAATTGTCTTTGTCTTTTATCAACAAGGGGACAGGACAACAGTCTACAATGGGTCCCTTTACTTTGAACTTTTTTTCTTCAATTTTATTAAACGTACAAATGATTTCAGATTTAAAGCAAAACATGTGTTAATTTAAAGCAAATACATAATTTATTCCTTCCTAACACCGTACTGATTTAAGTGTCTTGTTATCAAGGTCGATGATGCTTATACTGATGTTTTCATCATTAAATGTAACTCAACTTTTGTACTCTCTTTTATGTTACTCTGTAACACTACTCATTTTGACTACACTTTTATCCCATCCAAACTTGTAATATGTACACCTTATCTCTTTATACCGACATTGTTGCTTTCACTCATAAAGTATATCTCTCATCTCTTTGAAAATTGTTGAACTGAAAACAATGTAGCTTTGTGCCATTATTTATGAGGTGTACACATATTAAAATTAGTGATATGCTTTGCAATAACTCCAAGTAATGCTGGTCTAGTGATTTTCAACTTTGATTTTTTTTTAAAAAACCCCTATTTTCACAACATATACAAGTGTTACGAAACTCATGTACCCAATACTTACTCGGTTTAAGGTTTCTAAAGGATTTTAATTAAAGACACCTCAGAACATTTATAAACAATCACACTCTCTAAGGACGTACATATAAACAATGGATTAAAGTACCAAACGTGTTGTTTAGTGTTGTATAGGTCAGTATATATAAACAGTGGATTAAAGTACCAAACATGTTTTTTAATGTTATATAGGTACAGGATAGAGAAGGGGAAGAGAAGATCAAAATATATAACAATAGGAAACGAGAAAAGGAAAGAAAAGAAACAAAAGCTTAAATATGATTAGATGAAATAGGATAAAATAACCAATTATTGACATCTCATAACCAATTATTGACATCTCATAACCAATTATTGACATCTCACAACCAATTATTGACATCTCACAACCAATTATTGACATCTCATAACCAATTATTGACATCTCATAACCAATTATTGACATCTCAGTCTCTTTTTTGCATTATTGGCTATTTTCTTAAATAAATTTGTTTCAACTGCATTTCGTAATAAATATTTTGCTAGATATTGAGATATCACAATTAAGTCTTATTGCTGATCACTACTTTTCTTCAAATGACCAAAGAGATCAACAACAAAAAGAAAGAGTCAGCAATACCAATACGACTGCAAAAAAAAAAAAAAAAAAAAATCCAATCATGAAAATACCAAACCAATTCGTTAAAAAACAACCAAATGTGTCACATTTCTATTTTTGATGTTTCAAGTGCATGAATAACAGGACACGGTTTTGTAAAGTTACCTCTCTATTGCAGAACCGTATGAATGTATGTCATCACCATACATTATATTGCTTATTGTTTATTGTTATATTTTTACATTATATTGTTTATTGTTTATTATATTATTTATTAAGGAAGCATACTTTCAATTTCAGTTTTGACTCTAGACTTGCATTCAATGACTGACAGCTTCCTAACTAGGGATCAGAAATGTATTCAATTTATGTTTTGACTGGGGACTCATTCACTCATTTATCAGATCAACAGCAGGAAATGGAAACAAAATTTAAAGTATTGGGTGAACACCGATCTTTATACTAAAAGTAGGATCAGATATCATCAGAAAAATTTATACACATAGAATCCAAATAGTAATACGTAATTCATATCTGATGGACTCTTATATTCCAGAAATATGTTCTCAACTCAATGGCATTATCTGGTTTTATCCGATAGGATGAAAACAAATTCCCGAACAGATTCTACAGAATAGAATCATGGGTTCTGTGTTTTAATACCATTTAAAATCAAAATTCAAAGATAGTCCCCGGTCTGGTAACGACTTTAATGAGAAAATAAAATTACGTTTCCTCTTCATACTTAGTATGAAAGTTAACCGTATTGCAAAACTTTTTATATTTTTAACTGTCACAAATCAAAGCGCCTTCGTGGATATATATACTTCAAAATCTGACTTAAAGAGAAGCTTAAATGTTGTATGTTGTATGGCTGTAATTATTTACAGCAGCCACTTATACATGCGTTGTTCCGCTGCTATTTATCTTCATCGGATAAATTTTAAAACTTTCTAATTCGCATTATATTTAATCAACTTCCGTGTGTGTGAACATTTGTAAATATAGAACCCGAACTCTCTACGAACACGTCCGATTGATTCGTAAAGAGTCAGATATGTTGCTTTGTGAGTTATCTCCCATGATACAAATTTACACGAGATTACAGTTTATTCCATTGTGTATATTATTAGATTCAATAGGCAAAGGTCACGTGAGCTTATAGTGTGGATCTTCATCCGTCAGGCGTCTCTAAACACTTATTGGTTACCATTCTATCAGCTGCATTTGTGAATCTCTTTTGACCAAACTTAGTTTATGCTGATAAGATTTCTGATTAGTGTTATGAAGATCACCATTGCTACATATCTATAATGTTAACTATCATTGGAGGGGCTCAGTTTTTGACCATTCTTGGCTACTATAGTTAATTCATCATACTCTCCAAAAGAATATGCCATTTTTGCTTTTTTTGAGTCCTTTCCAAAATTCTTGTCTATCCCCGTGGCCATTTTGACATTCTTGACGACACACCCCTGGTTTCTATTAATTCAGAGATCATGTCTTGTCCTGTAAAATATAAAGGCTTTTGTATACACAGCAGTATCGCGTGGCTTGCGCTGGACAAAGAGCTTCAAAAAGTTAAAGACAGGAGCTAAAGAAAAGTGAAAGTTGTCTCAAACTCAACCCTTTTTAATTACATTGATATTGAAACAAGAGATACTCAGCCTTTTGTACTTGTCCCTTTCACATGTTTTGTTTGTCTGCTCGTTCTCCATTTAGCTACTCATTTCATACTAAGCGTATTAATAGTTTTATTGTGCCCCGTGAAAAGAGTTATTCGTTGCTATTATCCCATCTCTCTAGCATATTGGTTGCTTGCGGTTGATATTATCCCATCTCTCTGGCATATTGGTTGCTCGCGGTTGATATTATCCCATCTCTCTGGCATATTGGTTGCTCGCGGTTGATATTATCCCATCTCTGGCATATTGGTTGCTTTGGGTTGATATTATCCCATCTCTCTGGCATATTGGTTGCTTGAGGTTGATATTATCCCATCTTTCTGGCATATTGGTTGCTTGGGGTTGATATTATCCCATCTCTGGCATATTGGTTGCTTGGCGTTGATATTATCCCATCTCGATGGCATATTGGTTGCTTGGAGCTGCTGTTATTCCATCTCGATGGCATATTGGTTGCTTGGCTTGAGTAGAGAGTCTTTTTCGTATAACCCGTCACAATGGGTACTAAATAAATATCCATTCTTGTATAAGTGGAATCAAATGTTTTCGTAAGTAGTTATCATTATTTCGCCTACATTCTGAGTTGATGTGGGTTTCAAGGGCCTGTGTGTGTGTGTGTGTGTGTGTGTGTGTGTGTAGTGTTTGATTAGTGGAAGAAAAAATTATATCTTCTTTCAAACGTACCTTTTTGCATAAAGAACGAAGTTATTATACAGGTTCCATATATTTCAAACGAAACGTATAGAAATACATAGTCGCATTACGAAATAAACCAATTATATTGAACAAATTATGAGAAAAACAATTTTTTTTAAAATATTGACCTTATTTTACAACCGTACTAAATTTATCATTGCAACTTTTCCTTATGCAATGTGATAATGATAGGCAAATATTGTCTGTGCGGACATGACCGGATGTGTTCCGGGTGTAATATGAGAAATGGGAAATGCTTTTTATCAATGTTTTTATCAGATACATCAATTATCAGACATTCGTTTTCATTTCTCCTGGCTAGGCAATCTACTGTAAAAAGACAAAAAGGTGACGTACAACTTAACTGTGACGTTGTCATCTTTTTTTTTTCTTTGGTTCTTATAATGAATCAGTAATGTTTATCGTAACTCATGCTGTGTTTTTGTTTCATTTCTAACAAAATTCCGGTGTCGTATTCATGACTTCATATATTAGAAGGTTTGCAGATCATAAACATGTTCAAGGATGTTACTTTAACCAATTTTCGAGGTGAGGTCGAGAGAGAGAGAGAGACAGACAGACAGACAGACAGGAAGTCGTTTAAAATAATGAAGTCATGCGGAAGACTGTTGCAGTTTCTACAGGTAGTGATCATTATCTGTCGTCAAATGCTCTGTAATACTTGCGCACTCGGCAATGCAAATCCCCGAATTTTTTTGGTTATTTTTTTTTTTTTTTGGGGGGGGGAGGGGGGTTACCATGCGTCTAGTTGTCATTATTTGTCGATCTCTGATGCTTTTGCGATACACATAATAAAAGAGATGAAAATAAGTCTCGAAGGATAGATCTGCATTCAAATGTAGATGAGAACTTAATTTGTTCCGTTTTTCAACAAATAATGTATAGGACATTCCATGCTAGATCTATCATTCCCCTTACATTAAGAAAACATCTGGAATCATGCAATGCGTCCGATAGCGCCAATGCAGTGTTATAACGGGGAGAAGGAAGCATGTGTGCACTGGAATTCAGGAAATCTTCGCACACAACTAACCCAAGTTCTATAACACAAGTCTGCATTTATGCATCTCTTCAGTAGAAACTGCCATAAGTGGGATTTCTTTATTACGATAACACGTGTGATATGGAAATAACAGCGATGAAGATAAACATAGGGAACAGATTAAAGAGATTTAAAGAGATGTTTTAGATGTGTAATGTACAGATAAGCAGTTTAAGTTCATATTAGACAGTAACATTAGGTCTTAATCAGACATTGACGAAATTGTTCGAACAAATGAAAAATTAAAATGTGTTACATAAAGAGCATGAACAAAATATAAGCAGAATGAAGTGACTGTGATAAGCGGATGCTTCAATTTCAAAGTACTTAGTTATTATCTATCTTAAATCAAATTTTAACTTTATAATTCTTCAACGATTACAAATGTCCTTAAATGTTTAGTGTTTTGTGTGCGTTCAGCAATACAAAACCTGATGTTTTTGTAAAAAACAGACGTCTGTATTTTATCACTGGTCGATCTCTAATGCTTTTGTTATACATTGAGTACACCAGACGACACGAGTCTCGAAGGAAAATCTTGTATTAAGACCAATAGAAAATGAAGATATTTCATGTCGCAGTAAATGAAGCATAGTGCAATTATAGGTCGGCCCATTATTCCTCTAAAATCAGGAAAACAGATCTTGAATCAAACAGCATATGTTATCACACATTCACTGCCAGATTACGACGAGGTTTAGCAGTGCATATTTGTATCTAAACTCTTAAATGTTATCGCACAGAATTAACGCACAGAATAATGTTATCACACAGAATTAACACTGATCCTATCAATAAAGTTTACCTCTTTTTATGCGTATCTTACCATCATTATTTTTTAAAAAAAATAATATATGGAAAGAAGAGTTAGATACAGACAGAACAGAAATATGCATGGACTTTTACGTAAATTTACATGTACGTAGAAAATCAATTCAATGTATTGTTTTCTTTTTCACTATGTTATAACAGCATTTGCATTCATATATTTATGCAATATTGTATTTTGCAAAAGGTGGGGTTGTTGCGTCAAATACTAACACTTTATTTGTATTACACATCGCAAAGATGAATTATAATCTCGATGCGTGGATTAACAGAAGGCAAGTTGTTGAATGATCTTATAATAAAATTAGATCACTGTCTTAAATCTGAATTTATCTATATATCTATCTATCTATCTGTCTATCTGTCTATATATCTATCTATCTACCTTTCTATCTATCTATCTACCTATCTATCTACCTATCTATATATCTATCTATCTATCTATCTATCTATCTATCTATCTATCTATCTGTCTGTCTATCTATCTATCTATCTATCGATCTATCGATCTATCTACCTACCTATCTATCTGTCTGTCTGTCTATCTATCTATCTATTATATATTTATCTATCTATCTATCTGTCTGTCGGTCTGTCTATCTATCTATCTATCTGTCTGTCTGTCTCTCTACCTATCTATCTATCTATATATCTATCTCTATATCTCTCTCTTTCTCTCTCTCTCTCTCTCTCTCTCTATATATATATATATATATATATATATATATATATATATATATTATGCTAGGCAGTGAATTACTAGATTTTCCGATTGAAATAATTGTGATATTTCACTGCAGTGACAAATTATGATATTTTTTCACTAGCCGTCAGTAGACATTGATAACATTGTAAGTAAGAAATTTCAAACATATTGTAAGACGCTTGCGTGGTGTAAAGGTAAAGATCGCCGCTTCGTAACCAGGCGAACCGGATTCAAATCCAGCAATGGATTTTTTTTGTTTTCATTTTCTTTTTATCTGCTGTTTTACCTTGAATTGGGAACGAGCATTATGTCACAAATGATATTTTATGTGCAAATACACACAAAATAGAGCAGAACATAAACGGTAAACTGCTGACATTATCGCGCAGGATGCAGTAAGAAATCAGCAACTTCAGTGTGTTTATACAAATTGCTAGACAATACGCTTGAGCATAAAATCAAAAGAATATTTGCTTGCTCCGAGTGAATAACGGATATATTTCATCTCGTATATGAAAAACTTAAGTATTTTTCACCCACTCGATGAAATATATCCGTTATTCACTCAGAGCAAGCAAATATCCTCTCTCTCTCTCTCTCTCTCTCTCTCTCTCTCTATATATATATATATATATATATATATATATATATATATATATATATATATATATAATCTCGATTGTTTGAAAACTCAAGGAAAATGATAAATCAGATTGACATTCCTACTTATAGTTCGAGAAAAAAGAGATTTAAATGAATATAGTTATATACCTTCGGTAACATTGTAATACAAGTTTGAACGATCCAGGGTGCATGAGCTCTAGAGCCAATAGTATTTGAGGAAACCGTTCCCTATCTATGTGTGTGTGTGTGTGCATGTTTCTCTCTCTCTCTCTCTCTCTCTCTCTCTCTCTCTCTCTCTCTCTCTCTCTATATATATATATATATATATATATATATATATATATATATATATATATATATATATATATATATATCAGCCCCTTTATATCTCGATCACGCCACCTAAAATTCTAGAAATATCCAATAATTTGATTATCAAAACAAATTCAAGGTTATTCAAATCGTTACCCATGACATGGAACCAGCTTCAGATTTTCGAACAAAGGTCAGTCAGTTCTAATGCCGGAAGAATGCTTAAATATCAAATATAAAATGTTTGATCGATGGTTGTGGCTTTTCAGCTCCAGAATGGAAATAGACAGAGTTAAAAAAGAACAGCGAGACACGGAAATGCTGCGGGATTAGCTTTTCTTGTATTGTATCAAGTCTGATTAACACCTGCCGTCGGCTAGAACTCCTGGAATTGTAAATTTCCGGAGCACGCGAATTCCAACAGAGACAGGCATCCCGTGTTAATTTAAATAGGGAAACTGTAATAGAACATTTCACGAAGGACCACATCTGCTTCGAATCGAAATCATTTGTACACTGTGTATGAGAAACACGGTGCAGTAAAAGAAGTGGTGACTAATAATAAAACGTTCATATAAATCAAGCGTTCTTCATCTGGAAAAGAAATTAAATACAGATATAAATGGAAGAGGTCTTTATTTTTTATGATTAAAACTCTGGACGTGTCTAATCATCTTCAATGTTTGGTTGTGTTCTTTTAAATGAGCCAATTGATCAATCAATCGACCAGTAAAATCCTTCTCATGTGATGATATTAACTGACGGAAATGCAACGAAGCGGAAAAAAAGGAAAGTCTATCATGAATAGTAGTAGTAGAAATGAAGCTAGAAACCTCAGTTGGTGAAAAAAGTTAGTAAAAGAAGGGATATTTAAAACAATGATCTAAATGTATATTCGAATCAGACATGATTCTATTTTAGTTTGTATAACAACCCATACACTTCAACTGCCTGCACCTGATTTGCATATTTAACGAAATGTTACACCTTCTTGTAACAAAGACTCCCATCCCTCGCGTTTTGCAACAGGTAGTTGCGTCGATTTTTATTGGAATGGCTCTGTTACACTCCGTCAGAGGTGGAGGCCACCAAAGTATTTGGAAAAAAGTCAAAGTCGATTTTTTCTCATCCAACAGAGTGTTATATGAATGTGATGCAGCGAGAGCACTTACGGTAAACAGTATCACCCTACATATTTCAACCTGGAAACGCAAACCTTAAACATTTATGTTGACTTGACAAGCCTTTGGATGCGGTATGTTGAAAGGTAACATTTGTAGACTTATACAGTGAAAGATCCCTAAAGCGGCCCCTCTGTAAACCTGCATTTTCTATTGACTGGTCATATAGTGTGGCCACAATAGAACCCTACTAGTATCAATCAGTCTTTTTTTAAACTGGCCGCCCATATAGAACGGCTAAAATGTCTGAGCTTAACTGTCTCCTCTTTAGAGAAGTTGTACTATATTTTGAGGTCACTGACAATCTCGCAAAACGAAGACTGGTACAACTCAATCTGGCATAGACTGGTACAAGTCAGTCTGGCATAGACTGGTACAACTCAATCTGGCATAGACTGGTACAACTCAATCTGGCATAGACTGGTACAACTCAATCTGGCATAGACTGGTACAACTCAATCTGGCATAGATACTACAAAAAGTTTACTTTACGATCCTCCACTCCTTCAAATGTTGAAATACAATTACCTTCTTCCACTTATTAAAGTATTTCATCTAGCACTTAATTATAGCAGATGCTTCTTTGTTATTCACTAAAAATTACTGATGAAGCAAACGCCATCGTTCCAGTTAACCAAAATTAAATATGGCTTTTGGTATTACTATACATTAGACTGCGGACAGATCTGAGACCAGCACCGGATTACACAATGCGTTATATGCCAAATGAATCTTTAGTGATGATCTCACACCGATATTTGAGTCTAAATGAGTCATTATGGACTTGATAAATACATTATCTTCCCACTGGCGAGACATAAAGCCACTGTTGAAGAATAATAAATTGTAGTATTTTCCCAGAGATACCAGTATTATTTCTTTTAAAGGCATTGCTGTATTAGAGGACGCAGAAAACAAATGAGGGCTGAAATCCTTTGAGAATATATCAAGTTAAATGATAGTAATTTATGTCAAACGTTTGTAACAGTCAATCAATTTAAAATTTCGTTAATATGTTATACATGTCTTCGGTGCGAAAATGACGAGTAAAACGTTGAAATCGTTAAAATGTCGTACACGGTCAATCAATGTCGTACAAGGTCCATCAAGGTACTTGTAATGATTAGATTATGGCATTGTTCTCACAGGGTCACAAAAAATATAACGTTTGTTCCCACATATTACCCTAATTCTTATTTTTATTTCATAAACAAATTCGGTGGTTTCCTTTTTTAAACGTCGATCCGATACACTGTATAGCGAAAATGATAAAACAAAGTTGCATAAACTGAACAATACACATGCTGATATGAGCAAAAATAAGTTTTCTGGTTCATTCAAGAAACAAAAATAGGTTCACCTTGTAAGTGCCTTGCATCTTAAATTTAATGAAACGATGCCAAGAAAATATTGAGTCACAAAATTAATGCAGGATGAGAATAAATACACATATGGCAAACGTGTCGCTTGGTACCCATGTTGAGGTATACTACATCTTTGAAAAGTCTTTCAAAATGTCTTTCTGTTTCATGACTGCATTTATCTCACTAATATATATATATATATATATATATATATATATATATATATATATATATATATATATATATATTCTCTAACCTGTATGATAATATTATTTATTCGTATTTTAAAATTCTGTTAATGTTAGCAAGCATTCTGCTGTAGAATCCAGGGATAGCACTTTCCGGTCTGTTTGGTGTATTTTTGGAATTCTCTCTCTCTCTCTCTCTCTCCTCTCTCTCCTCTCTCTCTCTCTCTCTCTCTCTCTCTCTCTCTCTTATATATATATATATATATATATATAGATATAGATATATATAGATATAGATATATATAGATATAGATATAGATATATATAGATATAGATATATAAGAGAGAGAGAGCGAGAGAGGTTGCAAAATGTCGGGATGTGTTCTCATGAGTAATGATGCTCAGGAAAAGCATTTGCAACAGAGATTGAACATTTGTCCATCCTTGTGTTCTATGAGAGCGAGGTACCTTTCCCAGGGACACGTCATTGCGGCCGACCTGGCTTGGTCTGAGCAGGATTCGAACCTGCACCCTTCTGGTGGCACTGAGTCACAACAGCTGTTTCGAATAGGAGAATTAAATATTTTGACATTTATATACTACCAGAGAGAAAAGTGCGTATCCTTGGATCCCACAATTTATATTTGGATTCATGATTGTATGAAACAAGTTGTATTGGAATGAACGTATGGCCTAGGGAGTTGGGGTACGAGAGCAAGGCGATGGTTGCTGTTACTCGTTGCACGGGTTTGATTCATGATTGAAATGAATTATTACTATTTTAACCTGTTGGATTATATTGGAGTCATTCTATATAAATTTATTTCATATCGTCAAGTATCCTATCATAAAATATCGGAAAAAAGAATAAGCACTACTCTCTGTGTTGGTATATAGGTATAAAGGAATAAGCACTATTCTCTCTGTGTTGTTATATAGGTATAAAGGAATAAGCACTATTCTCTCTGTGTTGGTATATAGGTATAAAGGAATACGCACTATTCTCTCTGTGTTGGTATATAGGTATAAAGGAATAAGCACTATTCTCTCTGTGTTGGCATATAGGTATAAAGGAATAAGCACTATTCTCTCTGTGTTGGTATATAGGTATAAAGGAATAAGCACTATTCTCTCTGTGTTGGTATATAGGTATAAAGGAATAAGCACTATTCTCTCTGTGTTGGTATATAGGTATAAAGGAATAAGCACTATTCTCTCTGTGTTGGTATATAGGTATAAAGGAATAAGCACTATTCTCTCTGTGTTGGTATATAGGTATAAAGGAATAAGCACTATTCTCTCTGTGTTGGTATATAGGTATAAAGGAATAAGCACTATTCTCTCTATGTTGGTATATAGGTATAAAGGAATAAGCACTATTCTCTGTGTTGGTATATAGGTATAAAGGAATAAGCATTATTCTCTGTGTTGGTATATAGGTATAAAGGAATAAGCACAACTGTCTGGTGGTATATAGTTATAAAGGAATAAGCACAACTATCTGGTGGTACATAGGTATAAAGGAATAAGCACTATTCTCTCTGTTGGTATATAGGTATAAAGAAATAAGCACTATTCTCTCTGTTGGTATAAAGGAATAAGCACTATTCTCTCTGTTGGTATATAGTTGAAAATCTATAATTATACTTTAATTTCTAAATAGGAATCCAGTGGGTTTGTGCATGAACCTGAGAGTTCAATTCCGCTTACCTAGCGAGTGAGTCTTGTACACCTCGAGTCCTAACCCTCGACTTTGTTCCATCCTTTTTTTTCGGCGTGGGGGGGGGGGGGGGGGGGTGGGGAGGGCGAGAGATGAGCCCATGCCCAAATGTGTTTGGGCGCATAAAAACCAGGCGATAGGTGCCTTTATTCGCGGCACGGAACTAATCCTCCTTGTGATGAGGTATAACTCTCTAACCTGTCTGATCTACATTGGTGTGATTATTTGTATATATATATATATATATATATATATATATATATATATATATATATATATATATATATATATATATATTAATTTAACAGGCAATCATAGAATCAAAAAAGTATAAAATATATTACTGACTTCCTGTTAAATTAACAAAGTTGTCCATATATGTACCTGCACATGGAGTTATTCACTTTATTCATATATAAAATCTCTGTAAGGGATGTAAAATTTAAATCAATTTTACCTCTTTTTCATTCTATATGTCAACTTTTTGTTCTTCATCAGTTTCCTTTTCATTTATATTATAGGGGAATGATGCGTTTAATAAACACATTTTGTAAAAGTCTGCGCGTACTAAATGGACTTAACGATTTATTCTTGTGAACTTCCCCAACTGATTGGTATCTAATTACGATGGCATTAGCGAATCTTTTTATTTTATACATATAAACGTCTCGATCAACTGATCTTTGAAAGAGATGATCCAGCTCATCCACCTGATCTTTGAAATAGATGATCCAGCTCATCCAGGTCGATCAACTAATCTTTGAAATAGATGATCCAGCTCATCCACCTGATCTTTGAAATAGATGATCCAGCTCATCCACCTCGATCAACTGATCTTTGAAATAGATGATCCAGCTCATCCGCCTCGATCAACTAATCTTTGAAATAGATGATCCAGCACATCCACCTCGATCAACTGATCTTTGAAATAGATGATCCAGCTCATCCACCTCGATCAACTGATCTTTGAAATAGATGATCCAGCTCATCCACCTGATCTTTGAAATAGATGATCCAGCTCATCCAGGTCGATCAACTGATCTTTGAAATAGATGATCCAGCTCATCCAGGTTGATCAACTAATCTTTGAAATAGATGATCCAGCACATCCACCTCGATCAACTGATCTTTGAAATAGATGATCCAGCACATCCACCTCGATCAACTGATCTTTAAAATAGATGATCCAGCTCATCCACCTGCTGGGTTGACGATGTAATGATACAGTAGCACAGATTATAAGTAAACTAGCATCATGAGAGCCTGCATACATGTATAGCATAGAAATATTGAATGAACCATTGTGAAGTTAACACGAGTGTCTCTCACAGAAATATTATATGAACCATTGTGAAGTTCACACGAATGTCTTTTGCACACGTAAATACATAAAAGTGGAGTCAGTTCTCATTAATAAAAGATTTGAAAACATAAGGCTTGGAATAAACAGTAGCTGTTAAATAGTTTCTTTTAGGGAGAGTGACCTGGTAGCCAATGCCATCGATTTTCACCTTTTTATAAAAGTGGTTTTAAATCGATAATACAATTTCCTATTTCACAATTTCCTTTTTTGTGTGAGAGACTGCAGTGTAACGAAATGTAACTTTCTGAAAGCAAAATAAAACCAAAGATTGTGTGGGAAATTTGTAAAATAAACTCAGACTTTTCTATTCTTTCGAAACAAAGCGAATGTTTCAAAGGAATTGATAAAGGTGGTTGGTCATCATTCAACATTTGCAATGATCCGACCATTTGCAATAAGCCTATAAGTGAGATTTACCAATACATATATTCTTATTCCCAAAGGACTAATCTAATACGACAGATGCCTCTAATATAGCTGGAATAGCGCTACAGAGTGTGGATGTAGACTCAAGATCCATATTCCCTTCAATGCCAGAGATAAGCTTTTAAATTGGCCTTTATAGTAACTCGATCAAGCGTAAGACAGGTAGATTTTGGCTGGGAAGTTTGTTCTATCAAATCAATGCCATTGAGTGTGACATTGACGTTGCACACATGCACTGGATTCTTGCGTTCATTTAGATTTTGATATCCCACAATACAATATCGTAAAAGGTTGTGAACTTGTCCTGTCATATTAATGCAGTCCATGAAACAAAACACGAAACTCTAACACTTATTTTTGCTTAAAATTGCGGTATAGGTTAGAGTCCATGATAGTAAATTTCAGCCTATAACAGGATTTAATAAAAGGAAATTTTATATTCTTACCTGTATGATAAATGAACAAACTGAGTAGCTGTCATAAGCATGGTCGTATTTCTTGTTAATTATTTATTTTATAACATATTTAGGAACACCCCTGTCTAAGTTATTAAATATGTATGTATGTATGTAATGTATTGATTCTTGCAAGAGCGTATGTGATATGTTTGCACTAATGCGTTTTATGCTTGCTACTTTAGATTTTTCTTAACAAAAGTTTCTTTCATCAACAATATACAGAAACATAATTTACAGCTATTCAGAGCTGCACCCAGCTACACCCAGTCGTTACAGTTAAAGTTCCAGAGTGAAAGTCAGATAACGCACATACCGAACCTACCAATATCGCATTAGTAGCATGTATCTGTCCCAGAGTTGAAACAGAAAGAGATTTGGCCGTCATCCGTTACGTAACTGCCATCTAAATATTTAAAAAAGAAATGTTTAATTAATTTAATGGAGGAGATATAACACGTTCCTTTCCGTACACGGCTACATATTGGTTTCACAGAGACAACGCTTAATTTGTTGAAGGAAAAAAATTAAAAATGTTAACGTTAAATTTGATTTTTTGGCAAAGCTCCATGTCAAGACAAAATTACACTATTGGGCCAGTTTTTACACCGACAGAGAACGTTTTGTATTCGTCAGCAAAAAATCATGTGTTAATATTTTTAAATATATTTAGAAATCGTTTCTCGTGAGTTAAATGGGTTTGAAAAGGTGAAGATATATTTTAATTTAGCAAAAATTATATGCCATGAAACTTCTCATTTCTGCCATAAAAATGTGTCTTCTTTCACCACAATATTTTTTTAAAATTTAGACACGTTATTGCTTGGAAAAAATGTGACTGTTTGAAGAAAGTCAAATTCTATGAATAATTCATGAAGCTGAAAATATATTTGTTCTACCCTTGGATACAATCAGAAAAAGAAATCTGCACACAATTTAAATATAACAACTACCCAATAGTTTTCAATTTTTAAACTTGTATATGCCATAATCATGATAATTCAGCTAAATGTTAATGCAAATGTTAATGTATTTATTCTGCTTACGATGCGACTGCGTTCAAGTCGATCGCATTTCCGGTTGAAATCGATTTCATTTTCGGTTGGAGTAGATTGGATTTCCGTTTTTAACAAGATTTTGATTTACATTTCTCTAATCAAAAGCCGTACCCCATTTAAATGGCGTCAGCTCACGGCTAACAGACGGGGCCGTTGCAAGTTTGCGCTGGACCAAACGACGCCCCGGGCGAGCGTCACCTTCCGCGCCCTCTACTCTGAAAAAATAACGCAAACTCCGCGAAATGCCCCCCCCCCCCCGGCTTGGCGCCCTGGGCCGTATGGCCCGCCCCTTACGATGGCCATTCAGCATTTTTAAAAAAAAAAGAGAAAGAAAGAGTCAACATACATTTATAAATCATACTTTAAATTTATATCAGAACATTAGCGCATATGAACGTGGAAAGTTGTGCATTAATTTCCATTGAATAGATCCATGTTTCTATTTGTTCCTAGCTATGATTTCATAAAAGCGTAATTGAGTACTATTTTCAAAGCATATATATATATATATATATATATATATATATATATATATATATATATATATATATATATATATATGTATGTATATAATGCTGGGCTGTGAATTACTGGATTTTCCAAGTGAAATAATTGTGATAATTCACTGGAGTGAAATACGATAAATATTTTCACTGCCGCGTTGATAACATTATAACCAAGAAATTTGAAGTATGTTTAGACGCTTGCGTGGTCTAGTGGTAAGTATGGCCACTTCGCATGCAGATGAATCAATTTCAAAATTCAATGATGTGCATATACTTTTTTCCTCATTTTTTTTTAATGTGCTGTTTTGTCTTGAATTAGGAAGGATAACTATGTTACTACTGATATTTTCTGTGCGAATATACACAAAACACGGTAGAACATAAACGGTAATCCGCTGACATTATCGCGCGGGATACAGTAAGAAATCTGATACTTCAATCTTATACATATTGCTAGCCAACACATTTGAGCATAAAATAAAACGAAAATTTGCTTGCCTTGAGTGAATAAAGGATATATTTCATCTCGTGGTCAGTGCGGGATTACCCAATAGGCAGACTAAGCACGTGCTTATGGCACCAGCAAAGCAGAGGCGCCAACAAAAAAAAAAAAAAAGAAAAAAAAGAGAGAAATCATGTCTTTTTTTAAATGACATATAGGGGGGAGATCATACCTTTTCAGTGCTTAGGGCCTCTAAAGGTCTTAATCCGGCCCTGGTCGTGGTTGAAAAACTTAAGTAGTTTCACCCGTGGCTTCGCCACTCGTGAAGATACTGACTTTTTCACCCACTCGATGAGGGTCATGATATTAAGACGCTCTTTAACTTTTTATTGATGTCGTCATCCCATTCGCTTTATATGTTCATGCGCGTCATGAATTAAATCATGCATAAAGTTGAGTAGAGAAAAAAAGCGTATTTATTTTAATAGTTTTATTTTTCCCTTACATAGATCTGGTAACTGATGCTAATTATACATTGGAGTATATAATAAATAGATTATTTGTATGTATACTGTCGGATATCGACGGTGGACTCATTGTTTGGCGCAGCTCGTGGTCTAACAGCAAAGGAATTCATACACACGAGATATTAAACATTACACATACAATAACCTATAATTATTTACCCTTTCTGAGGCGACTGTGAGGTTTTATAAACCAGTAAACATCATATCATATTGACCGACGCGAAGCGGATGACAATGTGATAGGTGTAATGGGTTCACCTCAACAAAGATCTATAATTGTTCAACATTGTAAAATATTACTTGTTTTGGAATGGTGCAAATGCCATTTCATCAGTATGATGTCACAAAAATACATTTTGAAATCATGTACAAGTCAATGACGTTACGATAGTGTACTATGATTAATTATAGTAAATGACTAGACTTTGTGTCAGCCAGTCAGAAAACATCTCTCAGAGGAACCATGTAAAAATTAGAAATAGTCGATGGAGTTCGTTATGGTTATAATAGATCATTCTGCTGCTGTTTGTTCTGACTGTGTTAGGGAATATTTTGAGGTTCCAAAAGTTTGCACTACCTATCTACTACAACAGTTTTTGGATGTTTCAGTTTCGCTGCTATCTGTCGGATACTATTCTTTCTGTTTCTTGATTATTATGTAACTTTCTAATCAAATTAAATTTAATTGAGAGAAATAAATTACCAAACGGTATTTACTCAAATATAACGAATCAACAGACAACCCAGGTCCAGTTAGAATGTAAATAAAGCAAAAGGATGATACATGCGTAATGGATGGTATCATTAGGCCATTTTTAGGCGACATGATCACCTTTGAAACACAGCGGAATATAAATCATCTAAGACCTACGTATGTTATACTTTTCTCATTCCTAATACTCACACACAACATTGTATCCATGGGTTACATTCCTTTGATTTCCACTGAAATAATATTCTTGCATCAGCATTTCTTCCGGGTATACCATCTCTGTTTCTTTCATCACGATGCGGTGCCAAATCGGAAGCCACATAAGCAAGGTCGATCATTAATGTTTTCCAAAGCACAAAGATGAATTTATAAATAATGTAGTAAACATTGCAAAAAGTCTGTTATGTGCATCATACCTAAAGTAGCTTACTGGGCGTTTTCATCAGAATGAAAGATTGCAGAAAAAACAGTATTATATATATATATATATATATATATATATATATATATATATATATATATATATATATATAATGAAACATACAAAATTAAAAAATTCCATTGAATGTAACGGAACATGAAGACAACAAACAGACGGACATGACAAAGGCTATTTATTTACTTACTTAACATTCAGGTAAAAAGTCAGATGATATAAGAAATAATGGCTACTCTAACAGCAATCCGGATATGAAGTTTGGTTAATGTACACACTCGCTGATAGGATAATAATCTGAAATGCAATTAACCGAGAGATTTAGACATGCATTATACGCATTTAAATGACTTATAATACGCTGAATCACACACCATGTCTAACGTCTAATTAATATAGGTAATTAATGAGAGGCCTGAACATGAAAAATGGGACATCGAAAGCGATCGTATAAATTTCAAAGCGTTTTATCGAAATGATAGGTTAAGTAGTGTTTCACTGAAATGACGGTGGGCCTTTTTTTTATTTGAAAACAAAATAGCATTGAATACAACGGTGCTTGAATACAAGAAACAGAACGACAGAGGCTATTCATTTACTTATTTAATATATTTAATATTTAGGTTAGAATTTAGATGAGATAAGAAAGAATAGCTACTCTGACAGTAATTGGGATATTACGTTTCGTAACATACACTCTCGCTGATAGAATACTAATCAGAAATACAATCAACCATGAGACTTAGACGTGTATTGCACGCATTTGAATTACTAATAATGCGATCAGTCACTCACACTGTCTAACTTCCAGTTAATTTAGGTAATTAAAGAGAGGTCTGAGCAGAAAAAAATGGGACTTTGAAAGTGATTTCATCGATGTTAACATGCAATCAATAAAATGCGAGCCTGAAATTCATATTGCAAGGAGCACGAACAGAATTCAAATTTCATGCAGAATGTACTTATTTCGGTGTTTTAGTATGTGACTTTGGTACATGATTAAACCCATAAAGTAAACTGCGACATATTTCTGTGTTTCAATATGTGACTTTGGTACATGATTAAACCCAGAAGGTAAACTGACATATTTCTGTGTTTCAATATGTGACTTTGATACATGATTAAACCCAGAAGGTAAACTGACATATTTCTGTGTTTCAATATGTGACTTTGGTACATGATTAAACCCAGAAGGTAAACTGACATATTTCTGTGTTTCAATATGTGACTTTGGTACATGATTAAACCCAGAAGGAAAACTGTGACATATTTCTGTGTTTCAATATGTGACTTTGATACATGATTAAACCCAGAAGGAAAACTGTGACATATTTCTGTGTTTCAATATGTGACTTTGATACATGATTAAACCCAGAAGGGAAATTGTGACATATTTCTGTGTTTCAATATGTGACTTTGGTACATGATTAAGCCTGGAAGGAAAACTGACTTATTTCGGTATTTCAATATGTGACTTTGGTACATGATTAAACACAGAAGGAAAACTGTGACATATTTCTGTGTTTCAATATGTGACTTTGGTACATGATTAAACCCAGAAGGAAAACTGTGACTTATTTCGGTATTTCAATATGTGACTTTGGTACATGATTAAACCCAGAAGGTAAATTGTGACTTATTTCGGTATTTCAATATGTGACTTTAGTACATGATTAAACCTAGAAGGAAAACTCTGACTTATTTCGGTGTTTCAATATATGACTTTGGTACATGACTAAACCCAGAAGGAAAACTGTGACTTATTTCTCAAAAGTATCCATCATACTTACACTCATAAAGTTGCTTGATCCAGCTTTTATGCCAAAAAAGATCAGGCAGGGTTTGAGAAAAATAAACACCAAAAAAGTTTGTACAGACGTCTAAAGATATAAACATAGAATGCTACGCAAATACTTAAAACACTTTAAATACGGGAAAGCACAATAAATTCCTTGACGAGAAACCAAAGTTTAACGCTAAATAATTGCTGTGGATAATATGAATTGTATCCTTTCCTGGTCCAAGGTTGCATAGTTTTATGAAAAGAAATATAGTTACTCAGTTTGAAAAAAATCATAACATGTTAAATGTGCTGACATAGATATTGTTTTTATATTTCATTTATATTTCTTGCAATTTTAATATGAACGTAAATGCCATTGGTAGCATTATTATAGACCCGTTTGCATGAATATCGAGGATTCGGTATGATTATGTATCAGGCGTGGATATCGAGGATTCGGTATGATTATGTATCCGTACAGTATATGTTTGTAAATATTTTACATCCAATTTCTGTACACGGACAATTCGGGCTAGTCAAAACGTTTTTTTAATATTGCTTTTCACAAGAAAATTGTAGTCACAGCACATATTTGGAAGAACATATTAATGTCGGTGAATATGAAATTACTTTGCTGAATGAAAATCGCACTCTGAGAACTAGATGACATTTCGTTTAGCAAAGATAATCCTAACTTTTTTCTCAATTTAGCGATTGCAAGGGAAAATTGCAGGGTATTGGCTTTCAGGGAATCACCACGTTTTGGTTGTTTTTATTCGACTACCGCAGCAGAAGAGATATTTTGTAAAGGGAGAAACACTTTAATTCGATAATCTGAATACACTAATAGCTGCAATTAAACAGAGATTGTTGGAAGCACGTATTACATGCATTCAAACAATTATTTATAAGACATTAATCACACGGCTTGTCTAACTTTCAGTAAAAAAAGTCTGCAAATTTCAAGAAATGTTTGACAATGGTAAATTGAAGCAAACTGAGGTTTAATCAATGCTAAACCCGCGGTTTATAAAAGCGGGGCAGATTTTAACAATTGCACTTGTTTACTACGAACGTAGTTTAAAATATCACTCTGTCTCATCGCCCCATGCACATCAGTGTTATTCCTTTTATCAGATGCCTTGCTTAATTTTATCAACATACTTTTATGTCATTAAAACACGGTGCATGTATAGGGACTAATGGAAGAAAACGGTTTCGAAAGCGGTTCAGGACCAATTCTAGTAATATTTGCCACTTGTCATGATAATGAATGGAAGAAAAACGGTTTCGAAAGTGGTTCAGGGCCAATTCTAGCAATATTTGTCACTTGTCATGATAATGAATGGAAGAAATATGGTTTCGAAAGCGGTTCAGGGCCAATTCTAGCAATATTTGCCACTTGTCATGATAATGAATGGAAGAAAAACGGTTTCGAAAGCGGTTCAGGGCCAATTCTAGCAATATTTGCAACTTGTCATGATAACTAATGGAAGAAAAACGATTTTGAAGGCGGTTTAGGACCAGGTATAGCAATATTTGCAACTTGTCATGATAATGAATGGAAGAAAAACGGTTTCGAAATCGGTTCAGGGCCAATTATAGCAATTTTTCGGTTAGTTTCATACTGCAATGCAGAGGTGTCGATCTCTTAGTTATATATATAGGTCTAATGTTTTCTTTC
Source organism: Margaritifera margaritifera (assembly GCA_029931535.1). Taxonomy (NCBI): domain Eukaryota; kingdom Metazoa; phylum Mollusca; class Bivalvia; order Unionida; family Margaritiferidae; genus Margaritifera; species Margaritifera margaritifera. The sequence continues at coordinate 2,403,569 of JAQPZY010001391.1, read as the reverse complement.
TGTGCTTTAATATAACACGGTCATGCACATATTTAAAATAAAACGAAATAAGCAAAACTTGGGTTATTTTATTTATTTTTTTTCTGAAACAAGGCATCCACTTTCCTGAGACGCTAAATCAACATATTATGCCCAAAGAGATTTACCATCGTTTAGGAACAATACACTTGAAGGTGCTGCAGATATGATGCCCGAATCACGTATTGTCAGATGCATTCATGCACCGCCAAAGATACAAACACACTATTTGACTCTTTCAATTGGGGAAGGCATATTAAATATTATGAGGAGAATAAAAAGCAAAACAAAACAAGAACAACAAAAAAAAAAGAAAAAGAAAACAGGTAAATGCGTCACAATATTTGCTGTGATTTATATTGCTGTTTTTTTAAAAAATCTTTCTCAGGCCAAAACGTGACAAAGTTTTATGAGGAAAAAATAGTTTTTCAGCTTCATTAAAGCCCAGTGAACTTATTTAGCTGTTCTAATATCTAATCCCTGTTTATTTCCAACTTAATTCTATGGGTGGAATCTGAATAAACCAGCTTCCTTCAAGATTGAAACACTGGGATTTTAAAACAAAAATATATCCATTCACAATTTCTAAGTATTCGTCTCCGTTTATGTTTCATTTCAGAGTGAGTATCATCTATATTTCTTGTTTAGGAGGTCTAAGGTCATTTCCGATCGGTTTTTGTTTCTGTTTGATGATGATATATCAGTATATATATATATATATATATATATATATATATATATATATATATATATATATATATATATATTATATTCTCATAACTATTTTACGCATGGAATATAAGTACAAGCAAAATGAAGAGTCTTTTAACTGTTTCCTTATATCTATTGTCACAAGTAGTCTTCATTCACAGAAAACTTATGGAAGAAAATCAAATGTAGGGCGTCAATTATTAAATTACACTGTTGAATGAAAACCGCTCTTTGTGAACCAAAAGTCATTTTAATTGAACTTCTACTGGACTTCTCGTAAATTTCCCTTAGTTCTATTACATTTTTCATTCAATTACCACAGCAAAAATAAATGCAACATACAGAGGAGTCAATTGAAACAAAATGGCTGAACGTGTATCATCGTGAAGTTGTTGTAATTAAAGTAGACTTTTAAAAAAAATACTCTCATGTGTACAAACTCATGCAGATTACTATGGGTGCAGGATGCGCCATTAACGCGGATATTTTAGTACGGACAAAATGGTCGTCTTCATAGTTTTCGTTTTTTCACACCTGTTTGCTGAATGCCCTAAAACGTAAATAAACTCAGCATATCCAAATACATCCTTTGATCCAAAAAGTTGCAATGAATAACAATAATATAATCTTTTCCAATCTAGATTTGCAAAAGGTCCCATTTTCCGGCTATAAATCGAAGCTTAAGGAACATGAAGTTGAACTAGGAAATCTCTTCTTTATCAACATCCAAATTTACCAGGAAAATAAATATAAGTTTCATCCTTTCTTACATATCTTTAGGATAAGCTATTTTGCCAGAGATGTTTCCTTTCAAACGATGGTGTCTGTCACTAGCAAAATATGAAGGAACAAATAAGAGATGAAGACGTGCACAGTTAACATTTTCAATAAATTTTGTAAATATTTACTGCTAGCAGTCTGAACGTACAACAAAATAAATGCAATTTACTTTAAGCTTGCAAAACTAAGCAAAGTTGCTGGTTCTAAACGTGCAGAGAATTGCTCTGGAAACAAATACACACATTACAATCTCAGCGCTAGTTCCTCCACAAACCGACACCTAGAATGGATAACATTTTTTCAAAGTTTCAAAAATTGATAGGAGAGGGAATGAGCAAAGGGCTCAACTTGTCATGTAAGTTGTTTAAGGTGAATTGTGTTCTGGATAATTGTGGGAAATACTTCTCGCATATGCTATATTCTAACAATAATCCTGGTTCAAAATTACTTGTGGCTTGAATGTCGATATCGTATAGCGTGTGACTTTCGCTGACGTTGAATTTGGCGATTTTGATCAAAACAGGGGCTTTTATTTTGGGCTGTTTATGTTTTAGCGATTTCTAGTGTAGTACAAAGAAAGTATACATGCATATATATATATATATATATATATCGACAACTACCATTCTCTATCTTCTACCTTGCGATAAATCTCATTGTATATATGTCAAAAATTAGTTTGTTAACAAAACCATTTATCCGATATTCTAGTCATCCCCTGTCTAATAAATTAAAACTAAATCCATAAAATGAATTGTAACTTGAGCCAGAATTTAGTTAAAATGCCAAAAGAATTGTAACATCTTTTAAATATCTGTTATAACATAGTTTGGGGTGTTCTACGAAAATAATAAACAGGAACGTGCTTGAAGCGCGAGTGTTTATTTTCATTCATAAAACGCTCCAAACTGTGTTATATCATATATATCACACAGCATCACGGTTTCCCTACTGGAAATACGGTTCCCTTAGGGTCTTAATTGGCTTCAGGGAAGAGTGTTGATAGTGTCGGAGTTTATCCGAGGTTATTAACCCTAATCCTTGGGCTGTCATTTATCCTAAACTTTAGAAACGAAATGGAAGGGTCCCTGAACCATTCTGGGGATTGTTGCAAACAATCTAACTTTGATTTTAATTTGCTGGAGATGGACCTGACCAGCTGATTATTTGCTAACATGTGTACTGGAGATATTCCCGGATCTTATACGGGAATCACAAACTCTATCAAGATTTCGGCCGGTATTTTACTTATATGAGTTTTGTTAACAGCTTGAAAACAGGCTGTGTAAATACTGACTTTATCTTTGGATGATAAAGCATAGAGAAAACATATCTGATTTTAATATTACCTGTTATTATGATTTTTTTTATTGTTTGTACCATTTGTATATGATTTTATTATATCTCCATTTAATTATTCACTGCGACCTGTATTTTCGTACTTTTGGAGAATATGCTTTTACGACGATAATTCAAATGTAACTAAAACTTATTTTATTCAATGGATGTTTTCTTCCCATAGTTTAAATGCTCACCCCCCCTCTCTCTCTCTCTCCTTCTCTCTCTCTCTCTCTCTCTCTCTCTCTCTCTCTCTCTCTCTCTCTCTCTGTCTCCGTCTCTCTCTCTGTCTTTGTCTCTGTCTCTCTGTCTGTCTGTCTGTCTGTTTCTCTCTCTCTCGGGAGCCGCGTTAGCTCAGTTGGTAGAGCGTCGGACTCGTAATCCAAGGGTCGCGAGTTCGATACCAGCCCAGGCCAGCTGCCTTAGTGGGTCCTTGGGAAATGATCTTAGTTTCCATTTCCTCGGCATGATATAATAATGTGTTACAAGTGCCGTTAAAACCAACACAAACAAAAGTATCTTTTCCTCTTTCTATGTATTTGATAGAGATGTTTACTATATTAACTAGATCAACTAGTTTGCGAAAATGAGAGCCGCAAAATAAGGAGGGGTGTGACCTTCATGATTATTAAAATCGTAAGAAGTGGATTGACACCAGCTTTATTCATGCTTTAAAATGCTTGGGTAGATTAATTGGTATACTATTGAACTTGTAATCCAAAGGTCTAGGGCTAGATATCCGCCCAGCACTTATGTCGGCTGCCTCGATGTGTCCTTCGGAAAGGAACTTAGCTTCCAATTCAGCGGCATAATACATCAAATAATGTGTTGAAATTAAAACCCATCAAGCAAATAATATTATGCTTTAAGTAGCTTAACCATGTTTTATGAATATTATTGAAATGTTTGCTTAGAACAGTCTCCTCGTATCACTAAGAAGTATCTTTTATGAAATAAGATAATAGAATTTCTTAAATCGGATTCGCTCAGAGCCTTGAGCTGTGTGACAAATACAGGTTATCAGTACATTAACTTGACATCGGAAGGACATCGTGGTTCCATGTCCTTCCACTATCAACGAGATGCGATACCAGTAACCAGATCAAGTTACTGTACTGATGATGTGCATATTACATACCCTAAAGTATTATTTCATTATTAAAAAAAATCAAGTTTTTATGTTGTTGTTATTCTTTTACTGTGACTCCATACACCAGCTCGCACGTACATTGCTTCTAAATATAGTGTCACGCGACTGTTGTTAGGTGACGTCATCATAGACAGTGAGGAATCTAAATCTGTATCAGATATGCATCTGATACAAGGTTTAATATCAGCGTCGAGAAATGTAGATTTCATCATGAGTTGTATAATGATGGGCATGTAATAAACAAAAATATAAATCGATGACCTCACGATTTCCTTCTGCTGTGTGGACAACTGACAGAATGTAATACAAAAGCAAGACATATAATTCCGTTTTGATGCAATATTCCTTTTTTATATACAGTTAGAGTATCATATTTTCTTTCTTTAAAAAAAAAAAACAAAAAAAAAAAAACGGAATTTCAATTGCTGGATCAAGCAGATAATCGTACAAATATGTGATGCTGCTGCATGAAAAAGAAGGACTATAAAAACAAAATAAAACTGAAAGCACTATAACTGTTCCTAATAGATGACTGTGCTGTAATGTATGATGACAGCACTGTAAGGAATGATGACTGCACTGTAAGGAATGATATGTTAGAAAATGTAAACCTCGTGATTACTGTTCCTAATAGATGACTGCACTGTAAAGTATAATATTTAGAAAATGTAAACCGTGTGATTACTGCAAGAATCTTTCTTAAATTGAAAGGAATATTTGTCTAAGTTCGTTGTGCAAGGCCATTCAATTGGACATATGCAGCCATCAACCCTCTTATCCGCAAGTCTATTTTCAGTTAACGATAAGGTGGCACTTCTATTTCCCACGTTTTAAACATTTTGAATCGTTTTACGTTTTCAAGCTCTGTATAAATGTCTTTGTACAATGTTAACAAAGTCTATATCGAACTCCTATAAATGTCTTTGTACAATGTCAACACAGTCAAGATCGAACTCCTATAAATGTCTTTGTACAATGTCAACAAAGTCTAGATAGAACTCCTATAAATATCTTTGTACAATGTCAACACAGTCAAGATCGAACTCCTATAAATGTCTTTGTACAATGTCAACACAGTCAAGATCGAACTCCTATAAATGTCTTTGTACAATGTCAACACAGTCAAGATCGAACTCCTATAAATGTCTTTGTACAATGTCAACAAAGTCTAGATCGAACTCCTATAAATGTCTTTGTACAATGTCAACACAGTCAAGATAGAACTCCTATAAATGTCTTTGTACAATGTCAACACAGTCAAGATCGAACTCCTATAAATGTCTTTGTACAATGTTAAAAAAGTCTAGATCGAACTCCTATAAATGTCTTTGTACAATGTTAACAAAGTCTAGATCGAACTCCTATAAATGTCTTTGTACAATGTCAACAAAGTCTAGATTGAACTCCTTTAAATCTCTTTGCACAATGTCAACAAAGTCTAGATCGAACTCCTATAAATGTTTTTGTACAATGTCATCACATTCAAGATCGACCTCCTATAAATGTCTTTGTACAATGTTAACAAAGTCTAGATCGAACTCCTATAAATGTCTTTGTACAATGTTAACAAAGTCTAGATCGGACTCCTTTAAATGTCTTTGTACAATGTTAACAAAGTCTAGATCGAACTCCTTTAAATGTCTTTGTACAATGTTAACAAAGTCTAGATCGAACTCCTATAAATGTCTTTGTACAATGTTAACAAAGCCTAGTTCGAAGTCCTATAAATGTCTTTGTACAATGTCAACAAAGTCTAGATCGAACTCCTTTAAATGTCTTTGTACAATGTTAACAAAGTCTAGATCGAACTCCTTTAAATGTCTTTGTACAATGTTAGCAAAGTCTAGATCGAACTCCTATAAATGTCTTTGTACAATGTCAACACAGTTTAGATCGAACTCCTATAAATGTCTTTGTACAATGTTAACAAAGTCTATATCAAACTCCTATAAATGTCTTTGTACAATGTCAACAAAGTCTAGATCGAACTCCTTTAAATGTCTTTGTACAATGTTAACAAAGTCTAGATCGAACTCCTATAAATGTCTTTGTACAATGTCAACACAGTCAAGATAGAACTCCTATAAATGTCTTTGTACAATGTCAACACAGTCAAGATCGAACTCCTATAAATGTCTTTGTACAATGTCAACACAGTCAAGATCGAACTCCTATAAATGTCTTTGTACAATGTCAACAAAGTCTAGATCGAACTCCTTTAAATGTCTTTGTACAATGTTAACAAAGTCTAGATCGAACTCCTTTAAATGTCTTTGTACAATGTTAACAAAGTCTAGATCGAACTCCTATAAATGTCTTTGTACAATGTCAACACAGTTTAGATCGAACTCCTATAAATGTCTTTGTACAATGTTAACAAAGTCTAGATCGAACTCCTATAAATGTCTTTGTACAATGTCAACAAAGTCTAGATCGAACTCCTTTAAATGTCTTTGTACAATGTTAACAAAGTCTAGATCGAACTCCTATAAATGTCTTTGTACAATGTCAACACAGTCAAGATAGAACTCCTATAAATGTCTTTGTACAATGTCAACACAGTCAAGATAGAACTCCTTTAAATGTCTTTGTACAATGTTAACAAAGTCTAGATCGAACTCCTATAAATGTCTTTGTACAATGTCAACACAGTCAAGATCGAACTCCTATAAATGTCTTTGTACAATGTCAACAAAGTCTAGATCGAACTAGTATAAATGTCTTTGTACAATGTCAACACAGTCAAGATAGAACTCCTATAAATGTCTTTGTACAATGTCAGCAAAGTCTAGATCGAACTCGTACATGACATATGTGCACTAATACGAACCGGCATTTTCATTTTAAACATTTCAAAAAACTAAATATCCTTTTCTTTTGAAAAAATGTATCAGGACATTATTTAGCTAAGATCAGTTGTCTCCGTATTATATACTTTTCTATAATTAACCTTTCTGTACGAAAAGTTGCAAATTATCGCCAGGATTTGCAATCGTTGGTTTAAATGTCTTACGATCATCAATTTGATAATATTGTTTCTGATAATAAAATAATTTTCCTTGTTAATTTTAAACATTTATTAAGGAAAATACAAATCTTATGAACCTGAGTCGTTGTTGGGTTTAAACTATATATCGCGTAGACATGGACAGAATATACAATACGTTTTCCTGTGACAACACAGGTCTATGAGAATCAAGGGCTGTAAATGCAGTAGTAGTTTTGCAAGATTAAAGTAAACTGCACTTATGTTGTTGTACGTTCAGGCTGCTAGCATTCAATATTTACAAAATGTATCGAAAATGTTAACTGAGCCCATCTTCAAATCTTTTCTTATTTCTTCATATTTTGCCAATTACAGACACCATTATTTGAAGAAAAAAAACTTCTGCAGAATATCTTATCCTAAAGATATGTAAGAAAGGATGAAACTTATTTATTTTCCTGGTAAATTTGGGATAGAAATAGTAGTAGCAGTAGTAGTAGTAGTAATAATATTAGTAGTAGTAGTAGTAGCGGTAGTGTTGAAGTAGTTGTAGTAATAGTTTTGGATTGATCTTGGGACTCTGTTTTTCAAAAACAACTAGAAAAAACGTACATTTTCGCCGTGTCGGCTTAAACATACAAAGGCTAACATCAGACCTGATCTGTTTCATCTAACCCTCTAATCCACTCGACAATCGATGGTCACACCAAAGTGGGCAACATGTATGTATTGATTCCATGTCAGTAGGTGCTGCATAGGATATGTGCATTATTTACTTGTTTTCCAATTATGATATTCTGTAAAATTGATGAACTATTTCATGCAACAATTAATTATATTATTTTACAAAAATCGGCGCAAAGAAATGTGAATGTAATCTAGTTACAAATCACATTTTTTATAATATAATCGATCTTTTTTATAAAACTATCGATATTTGTATAATACTATCGATATTTTTATAATACCATCGATAGTAAATTCGTAAATTCTATTTAGATACGTGTGTGTTTTCAATGTTGTAAATTCATCTGTATTAAATAGAACATGACCCTATTCTATTTGTATTCTTTAAAACCTACACCTGTCAGCTCCTGATATGCATTCCAATGGGAAAAGTAAATCCTAATATAAAATTTACTATTTTTCTTTGAATGTTATGGCAGTGAATAAGATGTATATTTTGAAGGATCTGAAACGCTCCATCATATTTAGGGGTTTTGTAGTGGCTGTTTACAAATTAAAATGACTTTGTATTTATTTCCTTGAGTACACGTTGTATACAGATGTATCCCTTTGAGAAAACTCGCAATAGCTAATTTTGCTAGTCTTTTCTTTTTAGTTGATGCAGCTTAGAAGAGCTTGTATCATCCTTTTATTCTGCTTCAAATGCAAATTACTGGAGCAGATGGTTTGTAATGCTATTTGATAATGAGTCTGTCGTAGCAAAATAAAGCATTGATTAATCGGTGTTCACAACAATTAAATGGCTCAAATTAAGACACCAAGTAATTTTTCGCCATTTCAATTTTTGTCTCCTGTCGTTTCTCAAAGAAACAGAACACATGTAATTCTTGTTCTGTTCGATCGGCGTACGTCCGTTCCGTTGTCTGTCTTTTTTTAATCGTGATATTTGGTTTTCTGCTGTAAAATGTTTCAACCGTTTTACATAATTGGCCAAAGAATAGATTGCTATACATATTGCTGCTAAAAGATGCACCACTTACTGGTCAAGGTTATTTTCCTTCTCTGCTCTTTATACGGAACTTAAAACTTTACAGAGACAGAATAATTCAATTTGATACACTTACGTATCACTGCCTGATGACGCATTTTGTATGGAAACAAGGCCATATTTTGGGGGTCAAGGTCAATATAACATCTCTTTTGTTTCCGCTAAATATATCTACATATCTTTTATGTTCATGGATAAAGATTAGTTTATATACGCATGACTGCCATTGTATGTGTAAACCGTATTCCGCCGGCCTGTCTTCAAGTTTAAGGTAACAGCTCATCATTACTTATTACTTTCTACAGGTATGGCTATATAACTGTAAACGCGGTTCAGACAGAGACACAGAACTTTATACTTTATATACTCGTATGTGTGTGTGTGCGTGTATGCTTGTGTGTGTATATTATATATATATATATATATATATATATATATATATATATATATATATATATATATATATATATATATACATGCAGAGACGTGACGCGATATAAAGTCCTTTTGGAATACAATTGACATATTCTGCATTTCGAAAATGACAGTCTTTCCTGAAAACAATCGGTTCTATTTCACGCCGCAAATATGAGGAATATAAACAGATATACATTAAGTTGATTACAAAACAACAAGAATATTACAACATGAGAAATTCCTTCTTATTATGTTTCAGGTACGTATATATATATATATATATATATATATATATATATATATATATATATATGTGTGTGTGTGTGTGTGTGCGAGTGTGTGTGTGTGTGTGTGTTAGAACGAATTTTGATTGTCTAAAATATAATCAATTTTGAGAGAGTAATTCGCTGCAGTACGGAATCGAACCCGTCAATCGAGTACTAGCTCTCGAGCCCCAGCGTCGTAGCCAACTCGGCCATAAGCTCACCCGACGTCCCCACCCCCAGCCCGCAAAACCATCCAATACATGAATGGAACAAGGTCCGAGGTGAGAACACGTTATGCAAGCGGAATTCAACTTTTAGCTACATCCACAAATCCAACGGAATTCTATTAGAAATGCAGGTATATACATGAAGTTATGATTTTTACATTAACATCTATATATCAAATAGAAAGGAAAGAGTTTACACCTGGGTCAAACACTGTATGTTTGAATACATCATTACATGAAAAATATTTATAGAATGACACCAATCTAATCAAACAAGTTAGACAGGTATAATTCGTTCTAAGCAGAATCGTACCTGTGCCGCGAGTAATGGCACCTATCGCACAGCTCTGACGCACCAATGCCCTAAACCACTGGGCCATATGCTCTATGCCAATAAACGGATGGAACAATCGAAGGTAAGGACTCGAGGTATATGAAAACATTTCTTGTTAAGCAAGCATAATTTAATACTAAAACAAGTGGAATGTAACACTCAGCTATATGCACAAACCAACTGCGTTTATATGTAGAATTGCAAGCTACATATATGAGATTTAAATCATTAATTGACAACTATATACCAAACGGAGATGAAAGCGCGTATCCATGGATCCCACATATAGTCATATAATCATTTATCCAAACATACAACGTTAAATCAAGCTTCCCTAGCAAGTGAGTTTTGGTGAACCCCGAGTCCTTTAATTTCGACCTTGTTCCATCTAAGGATGAGTGCAATGCAGCGTAGTTTACAGAGCTAGCGATCTAATTAAAATCAAGATCATCTTGTAATAAGTAGATCTGACAGGTACCGATTAAGGTTCATGTTCTGGTGATCTTCGGAATTCTCTGTTCACTTATTTTAGTGACCTATCAGATAAAGTGTTGCATTTCGTGTTAGGGAGAGTTATCGTTATAAATGTTATGTTCCGAACGACGTTTCTCATTTTCATAAATGTAAAATCTGTAATTTGATTGGTGACTCAAAATATCAACAGAACAAAACCTCGCATCGGTGTCAGTTAGATTTCTTTTACGTCGGAGATCTCAATTTTAATCCGTTCATGGCATTTGTGCACGAAAGCTAGGTGATAGATGCCGTTATTCGCGGCGCGGGTTCAATTTCTGCTTGGAGGAATAATAACTTCCTAACAATATTGGTGTCATTCTACATACCTTCTTTTCATATAATCATGTATTTAAACATACGGCGTGGGATCCAGAGATAAACGCTTTCATCTGTTTGGTATATTTGTGTGAAGATAGATAGATAAATTACAAGCTCAATGCATGTTATATGCCACCTTTAGGGTAATATTTTCTTGGTCAAGGTCACAGTCTGTATCACACACATTTGTTAACGGAACAAGCCGAGTGATATGGCATAATCCATCAGAGTCCGCTGCGTTTCAAGTGATCCTGATCGTTACAATTGGAAAAAAGAACAAAAATGGCTTATGTTTACTTCAGGTAATTGAAGAATGATAAATTAAACTTGATCATGAAAATATAGTGAATTTTCGAGGACTTTGGCAATTAGATGGCATTGGTGTAATTGTGTGAAATGTAATCAGAGGAGATTTGTGAGATATGTAAAGGGAGGACGTTTTAGTACATTGTAATAGTCATACAGAGGACATTTGTGGACATTGTAAGAGAACTGCAGAGGACATTTGTTTACATTGTAAGAGTACTACAGAGGACATTTGTTTACATTGTAAGAGTACTACAGAGGACATTTGTTTACATTGTAAGAGTACTACAGAGGACATTTGTTTACATTGTAAGAGTACTACAGAGGACATTTGTGTACATTGTAAGAGTACTACAGAGGACATTTCTGTACATTGTAAGAGTACTACAGAGGACATTTGTGTACATTGTAAGAGTACTACAGAGGACATTTGTGTACATTGTAAGAGTAATACAGAGGACATTTGTGTACATTGTAAGAGTACTACAGAGGACATTTGTGTACATTGTAAGAGTAATACAGAGGACATTTGTGTACATTGTAAGAGTAATACAGAGGACATTTGTGTACATTGTAATAGTCACACAGAAGACGTTTGTGAACATTGATATATTCATACAGAATACGTTTATGTACATTGTAAGAAGAATACAGTGGACGCTTGTGTACATTGTAAGAAGAATACAATGGACGCTTGTCTACATTGTAAGAGGAATACAGACGACATTTGTGTACATTGTCAGAGGAATACAGTGGACGCTTGTCTACATTGTAAGAGACATACAGAGGACGCTTGATTACATTGTAAGAGACATACAGAGGACGCTTGTCTACATTGTAAGAGACATACAAACGACGCTTGTCTACATTGTAAGAGACATACAAACGACGCTTGTCTACATTGTAAGAGACATACAAACGACGCTTGTCTACATTGTAAGAGACATACAAACGACGCTTGTATACATTGTGAGAGACATACAAACGACGCTTGTATACATTGTAAGAGACATACAAACGACGTTTACATACATTGTAAGAGACATACAGGGGACGTTTGCATACATTGTAAGAGGAATCCAGTGGACGCTTGTCTACATTGCAAGCGGAATACAGTGGTCGCTTGTCTACATTGCAAGAGGAATACAGTGGACGCTTGTGTACATTTTAAGAGGCGTACAGAGGACATTTGTGTACATTGTAAGAGACATACAAACGACGTTTGTGTACATTGTAAGCGACATACAGAGGACGGTTGTATCCATTGTAAGATGCGTACGAGGAAGCTTGTCTACATTCGTAAGAGACATAAAGAGGACATTTGTGAACGTTGTAAGAGGCGTACAGAGGACGTTTGTGTACATTGTAAGATACATATAGAGGACGCTTGTGAACATTGTAAGATACATATAGAGAACGCTTGTGAACATTTTAAGAGTACGTTTGTCTACATTATAAGAGGCGTACAGAGAACGTTTGTGAACATTGTAAGACGAATACAAAGGGCGCTTAATGAAGGAGACATACAAAGGACTTTTGTGAACATTGTAAGAGACGGAATCTGCACCATTCTGTCATGCATGCTTATATATCACTGAATACAATTTCTCTCTCTCTCTCTCTCTCTCTCTCTCTCTCTCTCTCTCTCTCTCTCTCTCTCTCTCTCTCTCTCTCTCCAAAATGTCGCGTGGGGATAAAGGGGGGAATTAGTGATATTTATGACGGTGATCTCCCATCGTTCGGCATTCCCAAGACGCTGACGAGTTATATTTGCCAAAATTTCTTTCTTATTGCCCTTTGGACTAATCTGATCGGACAGATCAGATATCTGTTGTAAAGCTAAAACAATGCAGCAAAATAATGAATTTCATGTCAGCACCATATGTGCATTTAGTGTCACAAAAACATTTCTACATCAGCTCATATCAAATGAAACATTGACTGAGTTTTTGTACGATATTTAGCAGCACACCAAGACTGGACATACTATATAGGGCACATAATAAAGTAAAAATAAGCCGTCAAAGAATAAAAGGTTTTACGACGACAGAAGCATAATGCATATATTTATGGGTAAAGTATAAATAAAGAACAGTATTTTTTAAAAAAATTAGACTGAAGAAAGGTTACGTTTTCATACGTATATTCTGAATAAAAGTAAGACTCCATGAAAGATACATCAACTACTTTGTAAATATGGACCTGCTGCTTTGCCGTAAATGAGATGATGTTAGTAGTCTGTGCTTCGATTGATAAAATGCCTATACCACTAGCTTTGTAGCATCAGTTTTTGATGATGTGAGCATGGTCAAGATGGTATATGTGTTGGTGCTTACAGGCAAGGCGATGGTGCCGTAACCCGCGGATCCGGGTTCGAATCTCCGTAGAGTACGAATTTAAACTCTCTAACCTGTATGATAATATTATATATATATATATATATATATATATATATATATATATATATATATATATATATATATATATACGCACAGCAGAGAAATAAGCTGTTTACAATAATATTCCAAAGTAAAATGCACGCTGAAATTCCACCATATATTACTCCCAATCTATACAAAGATTTAATTCAAGATAATTCCTGATACCTGATATGACCAGTTCTCGGTGAAATAAATACAAGGAGCGAATGGAATGGATACGGCTCAAACTTAAATTTTCAATATTTTAGGAATACCCTTCATGTTAATGAAAGTGCACACATATATGTATGTCTGTATGTATGCAAGTTGCGTGCATGTATGTATGCATGAGTTTACATGATCATCAGAAATCGTATGTGTGCTGTGAATCCACAGAATATCATGTTTGTTCATTTAAATAAAAATGTTTTCTTTACCAGTGCATAAACCAAGGCGCTATTCAGAATACAGGTCTATTGCAGTAGCAGTTCGTGTGAAAGAGAGATAAAACACGCATTGAACCTATCGCATGAGCCGAGTCTTTGTTAGAGACTTGCAACAGGAAGATTCGACCGTCCCTATATAAATTACCAGCCATTTTTTTGTCAATGGGAGACTGGTTATATATGATGTAGAAAGAGACAGAACACGTACTTTTATTAACAAACCTTGTCAAGGCAGACATCATTCTGACAATGCTTTAACTGTTGACAGAACGAAGCAAGTACATTCTCATTGAAATGTTGATGGCTTGACTTTGTCATTCATTTATCTTTTGTATTTCATCATGAATGAGATAATATATTTTATTACAAGATTTCACATAAAAAATAAATATAATAGTTTCCAGTTTATTGTTAACACGTTTACTCCACTAGAATAGATCTTAGTGTAATTGTAATAATACTGCACCCTCCCCTCGCCCACAAATATGTCATTGTTTAAATACAAATATTAAATCTTTGTGTATGTTTAAAAATATGTGTCTATTATGTGTCTAGACATGTGTCTAGTATGTACGGCATTTTTGGACTGTCCAGTAACGATAAATATTACAGTATATTTATGAGTATTTTAATATTACTAGACTGCATACGAATAGCTGTTAATTAATATAAGTTCATAATCGTCTACAACGATTTATTTTAATTTTTTGATTGCAAATTCCTATACATTTATTCTGTAGTCAATATAATCACGTTGCAATTGACTGCGTTTCCGCCATGGAACGAGGTCTTGATTAAAATATGACTCCGATCAAAAGCAGCACCGCAATAATGTCAAGGTATAACAACAGCAAGCAGGAGATACAACTACTTAAAATCAATATCTCTGTTTTCAATCAATTATACTTTGAATTCAACCTAGTAAATGAGTATCGATAAATACAAGTTTCATATTAATTTCGAAAGAATTGGTTTAAACATTTTTTTTCTTTTTTACCGATATAAAAAATGTTTTTCTCAACGTGTGATGAAGTTCCGTCTTTAGTATACTTTAGCGACAAAACAGAATCATGCATTTTTTCTGTATTTGATATATTTTCTGCTCGGTGTGGGTGGGGGCCATTTATACAGTTCTACTGCATAAATCGTATTTGTTATCACCAGTATATTCAATAAAATGTAGTTGTTCTCACTAGTCCTATCAATAAACTATAGTGTTCTCACTAGTCCTGTCAATAAATTGTACTTGTTCTCACTATTCCTATACATAAATTGTAGTTGTTTTCACTAGACCTATAAATAAATCGTATTTGTTCTCACTATTCCTATCAATAAATCGTATTTGTTCTCACTATTCCTATCAATAAATTGTAGTTGTTCTCACTAGTCCTGTCAATAAATTGCAGTTGTTCTCACTAGTCCTATCAATAAATTGTAGTTGTTCTCACTAGTCCTATCAATCAATCGTATTTGTTCTCACTAGTCATGTCAATAAATTGTAGCTGTTCTCACTAGTCCTATCAATAAATTGAAGTTGTTCTCACTAGTCCTATCAATAAATCGTAGTTGTTCTCACTAGTCATGTCAATACATCATAGTTGTTCTCACTGGTCCTATCAATAAATCATAGCTGTTCTCACTAGTCCTATCAATAAATTGTAGCTGTTCTCACTAGTCCTATCAATAAATTGTAGTTGTTCTCACTAGTCCTATCAATACATCGTATTTGTTCTCACTAGTCATGTCAATAACTCGTAGTTGTTCTCACTAGTCCTATCAATAAATTGTAGTTGTTCTCACTAGTCCTATCAATAAATCATAGCTGTTCTCACAGGTCCTATCAATAAATTGTAGCTGTTCTCACTAGTCCTATCAATAAATCATAGCTGTTCTCACTAGTCCTATCAATAAATCATAGCTGTTCTCACTAGTCCTATCAATAAATCATAGCTGTTCTCACTAGTCGTATCAATAAATCATAGCTGTTGTCACTAGTCCTAACAATAAATCATAGCTGTTCTCACTAGTCCTATCAATAAATCGTAGCTGTTTCTCACTAGTCCTATAAATAAATTGTTGTTATTCTCGCTGGTCCTATCAACTATTCTCCAGCTACTAATTAGCATAACATTTTGATTTAGAATGGATTCTCTTGAAAACGCTTCAATACATACTGAAATTGCACTGATGATAATTTTATTGAAATCGCTTGAAATTTTAAAAGTTATAGCAAGATGGTTTTGTAAATCGGCCAGATAACAAAGTTCGGTGAGAGAGGACTCTGACAAGCAGAGGCAATGGGGAGGTAACTGCGTTATTACTGTTAGAAGACTCGCAGTCTAAACGGACAAGTGTGCACTGGGATTACCGATCAGCAGTAATTGATTTAACAGTTATCGATAGGTCACTTGTTGATACTGCTGCCATAGTTGCTGCTGCAACCTCTTGTATTATATTAGACAAACCGAGAATGAACTCGTGCTACATTTGAACGGCTTAAAACAAATAATTATCATGTATTACATACAGCCTTTAGTAGAATATAAAATGTAAGTCGGTATTTTGTATCATACAAATGAGAAAAATGGATGACGTAATCTTTATTTCATGGGCTAAGATTTGACTTTTCACCGTCTTCGCCATCTCAAACATATGTGACTAAAAAAATCTACTCCACAAGGTATTGACATTTTCTTGTCAATAAATATAGAATCGATATTTTTCTTCCTGATCATTATTCCGCACTACAAATATTTCCTGTGGAAAAAATTCCTAGCATGCTTTGTTCGACATTTTATTAATTTAAGTAACGTCGCCATGACACCAGTGTAAACTCAAGGCTATCATTAAAGCTCTGAATTTGACATTTTATCTTTATTGCTTACTCATGATACCCTATGTTTGTGGAGTAAGTATACACTCAGACTTATTTAATATTTCAGCTAGATTCTTATCGGGATCACGGCAAAATAATGATATACAGGATGAAATATCACGATGGTATCTTAAATACCAGAACAACTTAGCCAAGTTAGTATGCTTTGTCCCCTGTACACATTGTATTTTTCAGAGAACTTGTAAAACGTACTTTGTTATCAACAACATGGTATATAGCAGAATTGTCGGAGGCATTTCAAAGTCGACTAAGACATAACTGATTCACCGATTCTATACCTTATTTCCTAAGACGTTTCTGATACAGCAATCTCTCTCTCTCTCTCTCTGCTTCGCCTTTTAAAAACAAAATCTACCCCCTTGTCGGGAAAGCCTATAATTGGGTTTGGGTCATCTATATTTCCATTAGTGTCAATTATTTCAATGTAATATTCAATAATTTCTGACTTTATGAAGTATGACAAATGGAAGCTTATGACGAGCACAAAAGAATACAATAAATACACTTACCTAAATACAGTGAATACACAAATAATCCAGGTCGAATTAGGAAGTAAGCAAAACACCAAGGTGATACATGCGCAATGGTGGGCATTATTAAGCCATACTAAAGTTACCGGATTACCCTGGAAACAAACCGCTTTTGTTAAAATCTATGCTCCACATTTTTCCCTTTCTTACATTCCATCATTCATTCACATATCAACTCCTTCAGCTGAATAATAATTTTCATTTTCACTGAACATAAAATTCCATCAGATTCATACTTTCCGGTTCTCATTCTCTCTTGCATCGCATGTCAGTGTAAAACCGAAAGCTTTTGAAGCATTGGCCTATACCATTCAGCTTTATAGGGTATCCGGGAAGGCTGTTCAGTGGCATTTCCGCAACACACGAAGAGCCAATATATAACAAATGTAATTTATATTTTTTCAATACTCTGTTATTACAGTGGCGGGAAGCATATTAGGAATGTGTCTCACGCTGTAATTTGTCGACGGTATATTACGAGTCGTTTGCATCAAAATAATAAATGGCTTTGTGAAAGGTTGCTGAATGTCTCGCTGAAAGATAAGTATATTAAACCCTACTTGAATATGACGGTATATGAAGAAATTGAACAAAGTACTAGAGGTTATTTATTTATTTATCTATTTGGTTATCCTTTGTTTGTTGGATCGTTGGTGGGTGGATTGATTAATTGCTTTCCATATTCACGTCTTTTTTTGATGGAATTTGGACACGTATTCTAACAATTTTAGGCCTGTCAAGTTTTCAGGAAAATAAATAATCTTTTATCGATAGGATTTATTAACAGACAAATGATTAGCCTTAATATCCCAGCATGCATTGCATTTATTAGAATGAGTTTCAATATAGTGACTAATTTCTCACGTATTGGTTCAAATTAAAAACTAGCGATTCTAAAAAAATATCGAATAAAAAAAATGAATTGCAGAAAGCGCTTAAATCAGTCTACAAATACAAACGATCTATAATGTGTGAACCATAATTAAAATATACCACGTGTCTTTGTTGACATGAAAAACGGTTGAATGGTTCTACCATTTCCTCGTTTCTTACGCATCACGACATTATTAAAGACTATTTATTGATGCCTCGTTTCATTCTATCAACACACTAATATTTAATTAGAAAATTATGCAGATTTATAAAAAATAGACTGAAGACCCTATCAAAGTGTTACAATGCTCCTTCCAGTTAGAATTGTGTCTAGTAATGGTATTAGAAGAAGAAAGGGTTGCTAATTAGTTCGATAAATCTTAAGATACAAAGTTCTTCAAACGGCCAAGGTTTTGTTGTTTTTCTCAGTAGTCAATGTGTTCACCAAGTTTTTCAAGCGGCCAAGGTTTTGTTGTTTTTTTTTCTCAGTAGTCAATGTGTTCACCAAGTTTTTCAAACGGCCAAGGTTTTGTAGTTTATCTCAGTAGTCAATGTGTTCACCAAGTTTTTCAAACGGCCAAGGTTTTGTAGTTTATCTCAGTAGTCAATGTGTTCACCAAGTTTTTTAAACGGCCAAGGTTTTGTAGTTTTTCTCAGTAGTCAATGTGTTCACCAAATTCTTCAAATGGCCAAGCTTTTGTAGTTTTTCTCAGTAATCAGTGTGTTAACTACTAAAGCAAAATGTGCATGTTATGTAACAAATATCAATAATGCTAATAAATATTAATAATACTAATAAATATAAATAATACTAATAATATTAATATAACTAATAAATATCAATATGACTATGACTAATAAATATCAATAATAATAAATATTAATATAAGTAATAAATATTAATATAACTAATAAATATTAATATAACTAATAAATATCAATAATACTAATAAATATTAATATCACTAATAAATATTAACTAATAAATATCAATATAACTAATAAATATCAATAATACTAATAAATATGAATATAACTAATAAATATTAATAATACTAATAAATATCAATAATACTAATAAATATTAAAATAACTAATAAATATCAATAATACTAATAAATATTAATAATACTAATAAATATCAATAATACTAATAATATTAATATAACTAAAAAATATAACTTTTCAGGAAGACAATAAAGAAACTTAGTGACAGATTGCTGACATCCGCATCATACAGACATATGAAACAATCACACAACAAATTCTGTTCCATCTTTATTCGTCTTAGTTGTGTTTCAGTTCGTTGCTTCGAATTTCAATTTAATTTGTATATCTTTATCACTATCTCTGTGTTAACATACTTAATTCGAATCTCTTCTTATCGTACGCTTTGAAATGAAAATTCGATAATAATATATATCTACGTGAATCGTGCGTGGCTGTGATGCCATTACTTGGGAGATAGTAGCACCTAAAATAGCTAGTTTAACAATGTCTCTGAGAAATTTGTCATATTCCATCGCTAGAATAAAATTAAGAAACAATCACAAACCAGGATTAGACTGATTCTGGATAAATTTAAATATGAGATATATGTCTGAATCAAAATAACCTGCTCAACAGTTGCACTATACATGGTAAGTATAGTCCAGGTAATGAAATAAATATTTAAAGAAGCCTTACTATGTTATTTGTGACACATGTCATTGTAAATTACTCGTGCCGGTGCAAAATTGTCCGCCGATGACCCAATAATAACATTGTACCTGATCCGTCCGAGCCATGGACAATTGTAGACACACACACACACACACACACACACACACACACACACACACACACACACACATATATATATATATATATATATATATATATATATATATATATATATATATTACTTTCGTACGAAAAGCTGAAATAATCTCATAGTGAAGATCTTATTTATTGAATCTAGCTTTCTCTCAGCAAATAAAATGTACCAATTTACCAATGTACTAATTTACCAATGTATTAATTTACCAATGTACTAATTTACAAATGTACCAATTTACCAATGTACCGATTTACCAATTAAACGATTTTTTTCATTGTTGATTATCCAGAACTATCTTTTAATGACGGGATTAGTCTGTCACAACAACATGCGGAATCTTAAGCTTACAACCAGCCCTTTTACCCGCCCTATTTCTCTTATCGTTCCCCAAGGGACAAGAACTCCATTAGAGACTTACTGTGTATTTCCTCCCACTAGTATTTCTATTTCTGGCCAAGTAGAAAGTAGTTGCGGCAGGTTTGAAGATTCTGTCTGAAACACGCCGCACACTCGGTATCAAATAAACCAGACCGAAAGCTTTTACAAAGTCCAGATAAAGGGTAATGAAATAGCAATTAAATCTCTATTTACTTATTACCAACATTTTATGTTATAATTATAGCGATGAGAAAGTACAGTTGTTTACTTAGCAGATATTCGTAAATTGTACAATTAACGAGTAACTTATCCTGTAACTGTTTATGAATCTTACTAAACAGTTATTCAAACCTGGGATTCGTTTTTGTTCTTTCTGCAGCCTTCCGGTACAAATCCTATTTATAGACGGGTAAATCCTTTTTAATGTTTTATTTCATCCTCGCTAGAGACATATTTTCAATAGAAAAGCCAAATGACGTCATCCTCGATTGTATACCCACTAGATTACATTCGTTCATGTATTACTAGCAAAAGATAGTCATTATGAACTTTGTACTCTTAGCTACGGTACTTAGATATTTTCATGCGATTAAAAACGTTTTGAGTAGCGCGGGGTTAAACTTACTTGCCGACATTTGTTTCCGATATTAGAACTGGAAGATATTTGTGTTTTTGTAAGTTATGTCAATTTGACACTCATTTCCTTATCGTACGATCAATGACCTTGCTAGTGCAACAGAAGAAGGTAAGTACTTTAGATACGCGCGTATAAGTCCGATCCATCTGCAAACTGAATAGACTTAGGTCTGCCGGCGCATAATGCGCCGGCAGATTTTGGTCTATGCAGTTTGTTAGGAGTATTCAGCAGAACAAACAACATAGATCCTGAACTGCCGGCGCTTTATGCGACGGCAGGTCAGGGTCTATGTTATTTGGAGCTGGATCCAACTTTTAATCGGGTATATACGGTACTTTTTAAATACGTTGTGATAAACACAAATAAAAACCAGATTGGAACTAGGGTTACATATGAAACAATCCCAATCCGATTTGCCTATACAAGGCTGATTAATACTTCTTTATGACAAAAGAGATCAAGCAGCATTTAGGCAAATTAACGAGCTTATATAGACATAAACAATGAAGGAGATATTTCCAGACGCACCGATCGCTCTGAGAAGAAAACCCGCTTATTATATGAACGTACCAGGGAAAATATAATACTTTCAAGATGTGAAAAGCTTTATAAATACAATAAAGAGACCAAACGTTACAGTTAAATGCCACGAAATATTTGGCTATGTTTTACAATACATTTCATCTGCTTTGCTTAACAAGTCTAATTTTATTAGAAATCAATCTGGTCACGCAGCTTGATGAGAACATAATGTACTAAAAGTCCTACCAGAGTTGTGGTTGTAATATTTATTCTATGTTTCAATGGATCAAGATGGCTAGATCTGTTTCTGTATGATAATGGATTTTTGAATTGTTTCCAGAAAGATTAACAAAAGATTATCCGTCGACGAAAGTGCATTTTAACCAAGCATTTTGTAAAAACAAAAAAAAAAAACAAAAAAAAACAAAAAAAAAAAAAAAAAAAATTGAGGTCATTGGAATGTAGGCCGGTGTCGCTTTCCATGCGTTAATTTCATTCGCTGCAATTTCTTATGGAATTAAAATAGGGGCGACAATTATGAAATTTATTTGATGAATTAAAAAAATGCTCTTTTGTGAATTGGATGAAATTGTTTTTCATCAGAATCTTAAATGAGCTCATACCAAATTTAGCACATGCACGTTGAATTAACATTGGCATTAGCTTTTCTGTCTGCGTAACATCTCGTA
Organism: Margaritifera margaritifera; assembly: GCA_029931535.1. Lineage (NCBI taxonomy): Eukaryota > Metazoa > Mollusca > Bivalvia > Unionida > Margaritiferidae > Margaritifera > Margaritifera margaritifera. Next base: position 2,381,257 of record JAQPZY010001391.1, on the reverse strand, counting down.
AATTTGTTACTTAACGCAGAAAAAAAAAAGTTGTACAAAAAAGAAACTTGCATTGACTCTGATAGAAAAATGTCTAAAAGTGTTTCCTATCAAAGTTAAGGTAATAAATTAGAACATTCTTTGACACATTATATTTACGGGTGCGAAATTAGAAGTATCCAGTGACATAAAAAACATAAATGCAAATTTATCCTGTTTTCGGACTTTCTTACCTATGATCTCTTCCGTAAAATAAAATGCTGATTACATGAAGACATACATTTTAAATCACAATGGATTTCTTTATTTCTTTATTTATTTGCACGTGTAGCCAGAAGGTTTAAATCACCGTTTCTTTATTTCTTTTTTATTTATTTATTTATTCGTGTACTTCATCTCAATTCTTTTTTGTTTTCCATTCAGAAAAGTTTATGAGAAATATCACCATAATTGAATTAATCACATTTATTATTGCACTCTCCCTCTCTCTCTCTCTCTCTTATTTTATATATAACGTCTATGATTAGTCGTGGTAAATGTAATGCGTTCAGAAATAATGACAAATACCTCTGTAGCCAACCAATCCTCAACTGGTCCATTGTCTATATCCCGAAATTCTACTAATGAATTTGATGTTTTTATTATTTGTTTACATATCTAAGAGCTGAGGTCGACCCATGCGTCTGTCCATCTTGAAGATTACATCAGGACGCCAAAAAATTAAACTCGAAGATTGTAAACAGTAATCAATCAGTCGCGTTGTATGTGTCTTTTGTTAATGCAAACAACCCTGCTAAGCCACCGAATTCACTTTTTAGGAAACTCATATTTTAAAGAATTGATGTAATTTATTTCCAACCACAATTTTCGATATAACATTATACAATTATTGACATTTATTTCATTTGACATAAAATAATAGCACTTTTTATGTGGTTGACAAATCCATGTGTCAGATCTAATTAGAAGATATTATTGTGTTTAAGAACATGATCACTATTTTGTTTTAGCATTATTTTATGTTCATAGTGCAAAAGCAACCTGAGTTAACATTTTGTTCATAAATAGCATTCAAATAGCAATAGTGCGTCAAATGAGTATTTGTTTAATTAGATGCAAAATTATAAAAACTTTAGTTGCATCAAATGCTTTAAATTTAGTATACATCTTTATTGTAAATTTTCCATTTTCATTTATTTTACTTGAATAAAGTTCAAATTCACTTTAAATATTGCAATTTATTGTCATATTTTTATAATTACTGATTGAAGAAAAAAGTAGAACCTGAAAAAAATATTACCGAGTGTGACACAGCCTCAGAAACATTGTCACATACAGGGAATAATACGGTTAACATTTTCCGTGTCGAGTGCTATGAGAATATTGTTAATTTATTATATTTGACTTCATCTATGAGAGAGTGAAACAGTTAATGTGACTGTTTCAATGACATATGACCCACGTCAAAATCAAAGGACGGTTTACAATTCCTTGGCACACATACCTTCTTCTCGCTTCGTTTGTAAATAAGGTCTAGTTTGAGGTGCAGTAGGAGATTGTTTCCGACATATTTTGTTTAATTTGTGCATCCGCGTAACCGGTGTATAATTTTTAACATGGATTCAGCTTTATATGATATAGTTCAATTATGTGTCTACCGATAATTTTGCGGAAACTGTCACGGGACGTATAACGCGATGGCGTACATGGAGTTGTTAGTACAAGGTGCCGAGCGTGTAGGTTTCTAAGACATGTTGGGCATCATTTTCCCCATTGAATTATGATCTAGGAATACTGTAGTACCGTTTGTGGGAAGTTGCTTCACTGCTTGATCTTTGGAAGAGTTATCACATTTAGTTTTGGAATATCTCTTGTAAACGATACAAGGCAGTATACAGTTATAGACCTTTGTTGACTGGTTCATAATTATAGGTTACTGCATTTGTATGGGATAATATGAACGAGTTTTCTGAGTTATACTGCACGACGTCAGGAGTGCAGTATAGCTCAGAAAAAACGAGTTCATATTTTCCCATACAAATGCAGTAAACGTTTTATTATATACTCACTTTGCTTTTCTACCTAAGGCTGAATAATAAAAAGAACACACTACAAGAAACAAAGTAACTGAATTTCTGCTATATTCTAAAGTAAATACACAACCGAAGTTAAACCAATACACAGTAACAGTATTCATGCGCACATGGCACCGCCCAGTGACCTTTGAACTTGGTAGAGTACCTACCGCGCGCTCAGTGATTTGTTTCAAAAAGAAATCTCATTTTGGTCTACTTAAAATTGAGTCATATTGTGAATGACTGGGCTTTGGAACAACTTTCCCAGTTGATCTGGAATGGAGGAATTTTGTTTTTCTGTCGATTCAACTAAATTTTGCAGTTTTAATTGTGGTGAACTTGCGTTATTTGCTGGCTCTATTACGTACGATGTCTAGATTGCAGTGCATCTTGAATTTCTTCAAAATGTACTTTCTGATCCACGGCGCGAAATTGCACTGCAATCTAGACTACATTTCCAACAGAAATCACATTCCAAAGAAGAATTTAATGCACTCCAAAACGAAATGAATTTGATATTCCCTAACAAAAATATTTAATCCTGCATCTTCTTGAGAATTTCAATTTAAAGAATTTCATATTTTGTCCACCTTATGATTCCAAAACTATCAATGGCAGGACAGTAACACATGTGTAAGCTAGCTTGCTGTCGAGGCCAGTCCCTCTAGCTACATGTACATCGTACGTAATAGAGCCAGCAAATAACGCAAGTTCACCACAATTAAAACTGCAAAATTTAGTTGAATCGACAGAAAAACAAAATTCCTCCATTCCAGATCAACTGGGAAAGTTGTTCCAAAGCCCAGTCATTCACAATATGACTCAATTTTAAGTAGACCAAAATGAGATTTCTTTTTGAAACAAATCACTGAGAGCGCGGTAGGTACTCTACCAAATTCAAAGGTCACTGGGCGGTGCCATGTGCGCATGAATACTGTTACTGTGTATTGGTTTAACTTCGGTTGTGTATTTACTTTAGAATATAGCAGAAATTCAGTTACTTTGTTTCTTGTAGTGTGTTCTTTTTATTATTCAGCCTTAGGTAGAAAAGCAAAGTGAGTATATAATAAAAAGTTTACTGCATTTGTATGGGAAAATATGAGCTCGTTTTTTTCTGAGCTATACTGCACTCCTGACGTCGTGCAGTATAACTCAGAAAACTCGTTCATATTTTCCCATACAAATGCAGTAACCTATAATTATATCAATTCACGTGACGTCTCGCTGGACTAATTTCATAATACTGAATCAGACAGCTTATAATTCAAATCGCTTGACTGGATACATAAGATTATCTCAAAATAAGAATGATTTCAAAATGTATGACTTTTGATTTAACAAATTATTCAAAATAGTATATGAATTATGATGAACTTCTTGTATTTTATTAGATCTGTTGATAATCATATTATTTATTGTTATATTTTGTAGTAAAGATATTTAAAATAATAGAAAAAAAAACTTTGTTCTAATGAAATTTCTATTGGTTTAATTCCATGTAGACTAATTACGTCACAAAATTATTAACGAAATTTTGAATACTGTAATATTCTCCGATATATATATATATATATATATATATATATATATATATATATATATATATATATATATATATATAAACCTAGGGTATGTGCTATTTCTATTTAAGTCTCCGTTTATAGCTTTCGAAGATCTTAGCAATTATTTGTTTGATTTTGGGGAGTCGATGATGGGAAGATATTTCGCAGCCTGAGTAATTAGCCAATTTCTAGGAAAGTATTCACGAGACTTTATGACAGCATGGATTAGTTTCGTAAAATGGACCCTCCCCTAATTTCTTAACATAGGGAATTCTCGGGATATATTTAGGTATACGTGTTTAGTAACTTGAGATAGGAATAATTCTTTGTATTGGGTGTTTGGGTCATGTTTTGGATTCCATAGTGTGATGTACTAATATTCGGCCGCGAAAGGCTTACTGGATAAATCATACAAATGCGAAACGAGGAAAACCATTGCAAGAGTGAAGTTAGAGTTTTAGGCTGTGTGATCATTAGTTGGTTAGAGGAAAATTTTGGTATTGTTTGCGCGTTCAAGAATCGTTCAATTGGCAACGACTGTTGTCCTGAGGTCCTTGGAAATAGAGGAAAACAATGAACTTCAAGACTGACTCACGCAGCAGGTGTTTGATTCTCTCGGTAGAGAGATCCCTTGCGTGTAACCATATATATATATATATATATATATATATATATATATATATATATATATATATATATATTATATTATATGTGTATATATATATATATATATATATATATTATATAGATGTATATATATATTATATAGATGTGTATAAATATATATATATATATATATATATATATATATATATATATATATATATATTATATAGATGTATATATATATTATATAGATGTGTATAAATATATATATATATTATATAGATGTATATATATATTATATAGATGTGTATAAATATATATATATATATATATATATATTATATAGATGTATATATATATTATATAGATGTGTATAAATATATATATATATATATATATATATATATATATATATATATATATATATATATATATATATATATATATATGAAAAATAAACCTGACTTTGTAAACACACTCTTCGAGGTAGCTCTTGAGCATATCCTCAAACGATTTATTAATGTCTCTTTCGTATAACTAAAGGTTAAAAGCCATTATGGCCAAATTTTGTGAGTCATAGAATACTTGTCTGAGAATAATTTTTGCTCAATGATTATTTCATATTTATTTCTTCTCTTGCAACGAAGACAATGTTTTTTTTTTTTTCAAGCAGTAGCCAGAGGAGTATTGTTGTCAGCTGCAATTTTGTAAACAAAACTCGTGGACTGGCTGATTTGTTGATACAAGATGCCAATTCGAATGGCATTAGATGACGATTGCCATTACTATTTTTAGTTTGTTTGGTTTTTTTTTAATTTTATCGCATGCGCTTTTGTGTGCTCGTGAGAGTGATACAATATTTTAGCAGAGGCAACATCTGGCGAATTGACCAATCAGAACACAGGAAGATTAATACTCATAAAATAATATAATATGGCAATTTATATTTCCTTTTTATTAAACGGCAAAATTATGAGAAATAAATACAATATGCCATGCTACTCAATAACGTATTATTTAGTAATTAACATTTCTTACAGACTATTTTGCAGAGAGAACCCATTTGACTACGCCAGAGTTATAATTCCAATATGCGAAGAGTCCCCGTTTAACTGCGCCAGACTTATAATTATATATTATTGATGGTTTTAATATCGATTATTTATTGCATTATTTCCACACAAATACAATCTCTGTGGGAAGTTGTAACAGGTTTCTGAAATACTGTCACTCAAAAAATGTATAACACTTATCATTGGAATATTATCGATACAATGAAAAGATTCTTTTGGTAATACAAATTCCAAGTTTTAATTTATTAGATGTCGACATGGTCCTCTATCAAATTAGAAGCCGTAAAACAGGTTTCATGCAATTCATTCATAAAATTGTATTGTTAAAGGCATAAAAAAGACAAATCTTTGGGGTTTTTTAATATCTGTGACTAGATTATAGCAGGTTGTACGCATGATGATGTTCTCTCAAACCGCAAATACATTCCCTATTCAAGTATATGGATATTTGCGATTCGCTAAAACTACCAAGAAATTATTCCATATCTATATGTTACAAAAATCTTTTTAGAGTGAACACCTATATGTATATATATAAATATATATATATATATATATATATATATATATATATATATATATATATATATATATATATATATATATATATGGTTGACTACCATGTAATGAAGAAAACTTTTACTAAATACACCCACTTTCATCTTGCACATATAATACTTTACAGCCCTAATTGGTCAGCTGATGCCACTCACCAATGACGACTTTCTTTCAAATTATGCACCTTATCACTCTAGAGCATTTATAGTTCTCTAAATCCCACAACCCTCTCTCAACGGACACTAAAGAAGGATTTTTTTTTCTCTGTAGGAAGAAATTTCAACACAATTACATTCAATACAAATAAAAACATACTACTTGTGATTTGACTTCATGTTGGTTATTTTTAAAAAGGTGTTAAAGGACAGTTTTGTACCGTGTTGAAGAATACTCTTTAGGCTATGATTTCAAGAAGTCATATTTTTCTTCCCTTTCTGAATATTTAAATTTTCTACACTCCTGTAATTCTATGTGTATTGGATAAATCTACAATTACGGATACAAATACAGGCAGTTGTTTTGTAATATAAAACTTGGCCATTTAAACTTAATGTTATTGTACTTTTAAACATGTATTAATCTGTGTGCACACGAAAATAAATTTATGACACCCGAACTTGTGAATAAGATACCGTTATGCAGATGAAAAATAAAATAAAGTTATATACCCGTCTATCTTCCTTTTCTCTGATTCAATATTTATATAACTGAAATTCGTTCATTCATTGATTAATGACACTGAAACCATGGTTTGTTATTTTCCACGGCAGATAGGATTTTGGTCTATTATTTAATCAATAAATCTTGTAGAGGTGTTGCTTCCTAGAAATCAATACTCTATCTCGTACAGTTGGGGACTGCAGAAATGTTTGGAATCAAGTGAATTTCAATAAAAGAATGCGAAAATCAATTGGAAAGTGAAGTCAGTCGTTGTAAGCCTTCCGGCGATATATCGTCTGGAAATTAAGGCGCCTTACAAAATTAAGAACCTGTATTGCCAGCCATACAGGAATGAAGTAATGAAATTTACAGAACAAACAAGAAAAACGTAAATAATTGCAAAGATATCAGGGTCTACAAAGATACACCAGTCATCAGATATATTAATAAAAAAACAATTTTCTCGGTTTTTACTTAATATATCCTTCATTTTATTTATATCGCCATCGGGATATTGTCTAAAAATTATTGACAAATCAGGTTACTCTATAAGAATGTGCAGAAAAGTTTTATTTTTCCCCACTTTCTTTTGAAAGAAATGTGGAGGAGCTAAAGATTTTTTAGCATAACACTAATTACACGAGTTCTGAACAATGACCGGATGTAATAAGGGATAATAGCACCCTTGGTGCAATCTGACGATGATTTATCTTAACTGGAACTCTAACCTTCAACTAAATATGTCTTGTGTGAACTAAATATGTCTTGTGTCAAACTAAATATGTCTTGTGTCAAAAAGGAAAACAAGAGGGAAAAAACGTGTTGACTCTACACCTTTAAAGAGCATTATAACTACACAGGAGCAGTTAAAATTTAAAGAAGATGCAATTTCATGTAGCCAAGCAAACACTGCGAAATATTGATATTAGGACAAAATGACGCAATGCATCAATGAAAATTGAAGACAAAGTTATGAAAAGGTGAGCCAGAACAATTCCGTCAAAGTTTGGTCGTTGTGATTGTCCTTATTCGATGTTGCTGTCATGGTGGCGGGTAAATTTGAAATGTGCAGTGTGGGCCAGGATTATTGCAAAGGTTTTGTGGCCAGTCGGTTTTAGATAATACCTGGAAAAAGGATATAGATTCATTTTGGAGTCGCTAGTGTTTTATTAAATTCCTAGTACACAATAAAATAATATTATTCAGAGTGGATAAAAGGGTACTATTTACATGAAAGAGAGATTATTCAATGATACATTGTATCAAAGGTCAGTCTCTCTCTCTCTCTCTCTCCCTCTCTCTCTCTCGTGCAAACAGCATGAACTAGAGGCCACTAGTCCATTTTCAATATATTTATAAATCTTTTTCTTTTTCCTTGCAATTTAAGTTTTTGGATGTATTTGGATTCTCTTTATTTAATTAGGATGCAAGATATTTTCTAGATCTGTTGTATATAAAGAGCAATACCAAACATTATCATTCTCTGACAGTAAATTCTTCGGCACTGGCGTCAAGTAGAAAGGGTTGCTGACAATGTTGACCTCTGGTAGGCGTCATATTCATGACGTGGTCCGCGTATATATATATATATATATATATATATATATATATATATATATATATATATATATATATATATATATATATATATATGTGTGTGTGTGTGTGTGTGTGTGTGTGTGTGTGTGTGTGTGTGTGTGTGTGTGACTCTTATTTCTGTATAGTGGAAGTGTAATGATGTCATACATATGGGCAGTTGTTTTACGCCAGTACCGTCTAATCTAGACGAACCTTGTCAATATCTCGTGCAGGAATCAGAATGAAGAAAGCATCTGTCTGTAGGTCATCAACTCCGTTTGAGCTTGAATTTAAGCTTAAAATGTTCTCTCAACCAATCACAGAAGATTTTATGTTAGAAAGGTCACATCTGAGATTCGCTGAGAGATGCAACTCGGTGTCAACCAGAGGCCTAACGTTTATGAATTCCTGTCCAGGAATCAAGCAGTATGTCCAATCCGCTTTATCACCAAACAAGCGTGCAGAGAGGTCTCTCAAAATTCGTCTTCATTCCATCATCTCGGAACGTTTTATTTCCTGTAACACTAATGCCTATGTATGTATCTTGCTTAAAAAGATAGTGGTCTTCGTATATATCTTGGTCAAGATTTGTGCTAACCCGACTTTTATTGTGAGGGTCGGAGATCGAAATCGATAAAATCTAAACAATACTCATTTATTGTTTGCATACGTCTTGCCATGCATGTGCGTAGGCGATGATCTTCCTATACAGTGCACATATTTTGCTTTTAAAACAACAAAACTGTATCCAATTTGAATCACGTAATGACGGTGTTACAGATTCAAAGCTAAAGTTCGCTGTGATTTTATTTGGATGGAAGATTACAAAACCTATTATATGTTTCCACTATCAATCGGTGCAGCATGTACCAAAAGTATATTTTTATTTAAAGAAGTAAAACAATAAGGATCTAGTAATCATAGACCTTGCTGTTTTGATTCCATTCTTCCTGACTATTCAACAGTGTGGTTTACTGATTAATTGAAAGAGACTGATTCTGGACTGTAATGTAATTGACAGATTTCATCTCTGAGCAGATTCACCATCAGTATCCTCCAGTCGTCTTCTGTATCTGCAGAGTGAAGAAAATATGCATTCAGAGCCGTTTCTTGTCAGTCTCAATGATTTCTACTGAGACCTAATCTATATTTGCGACCACCAAGCCGTTAGAACTTCGGAATCAGCTGTTTGGGTAAAAATAATTGTACTGTCGAGTGCCTATTGATTGCATTAAGTCATGGATTGTAACAAGATTACAGTAGAGAATCAGGAATACGAATAAAAGCTCTGAACCTTTGCTATTTGTTTCTATTGTTGCAGATTAAGATCTAAAACCAGTTAGGACTACTGGAATTTCAAATTTCCGGAGCATACGGATTCCTACGAACATCCATAGTATCGAATAATTACAACTGACAGATATGGGTAATTTTGAGACTGACAAAAGAAACTAAAATAAATTACTCAGTGCGGTTAAAAGTCCTTAGTACGGAAATTATTCAACATCCCTGGGGACTTTACATGGACCCTTTTAAAAACAAAGTTTGTGAGTGTTTTTGTTTTTGTGTTGTTTTCGTACGGAGATTTTATAAATATTTTTTTCTTTAAAGAAAGGAACCTTAAGAGGACCCTAGCGCAGGGTAAGAATATATTAAGAAGAAATGTCAGACGAAGAAACTTATCTGTGAAGAAGCTATTTATTTTCTGACTATTATTCATTTTTCATGAATTCCCCATGAAACATGTTTACACTATTTAAAATGTAAAGGTTGATATATTGTAGCACTAATATTAGTTACACTTTTACACACAGACGAGTTTATGGCACGAAGGAGAAGGAACGCACACCGGTTAAGATAAACAAACTAAAATTTCACGTTGGAAAATACTTGTGTTCACATAAGATGTCACGCACAAGCTTTATTTTTTTAAATTACCTAAATGATTATTTTGCATCAGTCTCTAGGATTACTGATACGGATATTTCCCTTCCTCCGAATGTTTATCGCACTGATAAAGCTCTTGATCATGTCCAAACTGTAGATCAAGATATTTACGATGCCATCATGTCATTGTGGCAGGACAAGGTGGCAGGGCCAGATCTTATCAGCCATAGACTGCTTAGGGAGTCTGAAATTCTATAATCAAACCCACTGTACCTCACTTTAATATATCTTTAAATGAGAGCAATTTTCCTATCATATGGAAACCCGCCAATGTACTACATTTATTTAAGAAGGGAGATAAATGTCTATCATCGAATTATCGCCCATGAGCCCTTCTTAGTTGCGTGAAAAACGTTTTTGAAAGAATTGTCTTTAAGCATTTCTTTAATTTTTTACACCAAAAAATGCTTATTCATAAGTTACAGTCATGGTTCCTACTGAACAATTCAACAGTATACTAACTGATAGACATTCATTATCAAACCGCACAAGCGCTCGAAACGCATAACTATATATGCATGTTTGTTTGTGACATATCTAAAACATTTGATTGTTTTTGGCACAAAGGATTGTTATACAAACCTAGTGAATATGGAATAAAACGAAACATGCTAGACGGGTTTTATGATTATTTATCATTAAGACGGCAAAGTGTTCTTTTAAATTCAGATGCATCGTGTATGAAATGCATTAAAGCAGGCGTCCCCGAATGATCAGTACTTGGTCCACTACTGTTTTTTATTTACAGTAATGGCATTACAGAAGGCTTGTCTTGTATAACAAAGCTATTTGCTGATGACAGTTCTTTATCTTACGCTTCTACAGAAACAGATATTAGTATTACTGAACATAAAATAAAAAAGGACATAAAAAGGTTACATAGATGGACCAAACAATGGCTTGTTTTTTTGTTTTTTTTTTTGTTGTTTTTTTAAAAAATCTATAAAAAAGAGAAGCCATATTATTCCGAATTCTCTCACATACTCACATTTCTCATCCCATATTAGTTTTGGAAATACATCTGTTACTTTTGTAGATAACCATAAACACCGCTCAGAGTAACTCTGGTAGGCGATGGAAGCTGGTACAACCACACTAAAGAACTTCTTCCTAAAGCATGAAAGATAATTAAAATAATGAGAGCTATCAAGTTATATATATATAAGACCAATTTTAGAGGATGCGGATGTAGTATGGGATGGTGTAGTGAAACCGATTCTAACCGACTTGAAAATATACAAAAGGAAGCAGAAAGCAGTGTAAAAGGACTTGCAATAAGTGTAAGGTCTGAGTTTTTATATAGAGACGCGTAGAAAAGTCCACAAACTTGTCACATTTGATAACTTGGTTAACCTTATGATACCAGACTTTTTAAACGAAATTATCCTGCCAACGATTGCTCAAATTGGGGGCCAGGGGTATTCTTTAAGAAAAAGTTAAAATCGTGAAGTACCATTTTTTGTCGTTAACAGCTAACAAATAAGTCTATACAATTATGGAACAATCTGCCTAACAATATATGAGACTCCAACTATATATCTGTCTTCCAAAAACAAATAAATAAAAACAAGCAAGTACCATCTTACTATTCCTTAGGTGAAAGAAAACTGCCTGTTATACATGCTACACCAAGGAATAACTAAAGGAGGATCTATATTTGAATCATATCGTTGTCAATCCATTGTGCAGTTGCTCTAAATCAAACGAAACAGCACATCACTGTTTCTTTTAATGTACAATATACAAGAATCCCTGAATCCTCTTAGTGAATAACCTACTCACTCTTCCAGTTCATATTGACCTATACATGCTTTTGTTTGACGTCAATACTCTTAATGACACAAACAATTCTGAAGTTTTTACGCAGGTCCACCTGTTTTTGAGACTGTTGAGTGAACAACAGATTTCAAGAAAATTAAAACTACGTGTGTGTTTTTCCTTAATTAAACCTCCTGTGTGGTTTTCCTTAATTAAACTGCCTGCGTGTTTTTCCTTAATATATTTGTTGTTGTTTTAAGTCTTGAGCACTATTATTATTAGTCTGCAAACGATTTCATTGGTCTTTTTTCCTCCGAGCATCGTTTGACTAACCAACATGTATGTATGTATGTATGTATGTATGTATGTATGTATGTATGTATGTATGTATGTATGTATGTATGTATGTATGTATGTATGTATGTATGTATGTATGTATGTATGTATGTATGTATCTATGTATCTATGTATCTATGTATGTATCTATGTATGTATGTATGCATGTATGTATGTGCGTGCGTATATATATATATATATATATATATATATATATATATATATATATATATATATATATATATAACTTTACGTGTATCGTAAGCTAATATACTACCATTCAATTATGATTAAATTTATTCGTCCAGGAATAACACTTAAGAGTTGAACTGTTGATATATTTGTATATATGTATTTATGAATTTGTGTGTGTCTCATTTACCCATAGTGTCTTCCTTTATTCCTTTATAATCTCGCACCTCAAGCAATGATTGCTTTAGATCATTTTAGTTCTTACAATCATTTAAGTATCATGTTTCTTTGAACGTTTCATATGACACAAGAAATATAATTTGTTTTCAATTTGTTATGGGAAAGGCTATTCTAAGTTGGACGAAATGGTGCCTAATCCTTTTTCGTTTCTAATATATGCAAAGTATGTTTTAAAACCAAACCAAGCTTTTCATTTTGCTAAGCACATTTTTATTGACTGCACAATGTAAAATGTACTATTAAAGGTGGTTTTCTATGCGAACAATTATCCAATAATTTCAATTAGACAGAGTAACTGTTACGTTAAGGAATATCCTAAAATAGATGTCTTTTTCTAGAAAACAGATAGTTATACGACGAGTTCAACTAAATAAAAATAAACGCTAAGCGCAAACCTGAAATAAACACAATTTTAAAGATGAAAGAAGAAAATAATTGTATTACCTGTATCATTTTCTTTTCTCAATAAACTAGATAAAAAGTAGTTATATGAGGCGACTGGGGGTCAAAAGAGGCACTGGGGGTCATACGGGAAATTAACATAGAAATGGCACTTGGGGTCAAAAGTGTTTATGGGTTCAAAAAGTGTTTATAGGGTCAAAGGTGTTTATAGTGTCAAAAGTGTTTATAGGGTCATAAGTGTTTATAGGTTCAAAAAGTTTTTATAGGGTCAAAAGTGTTTATAGGGTCAAAAAGTGTTTATAGGGTCATAAGTGTTTATAGGGTCAAAAAGTTTTTATAGGGTCAAAAGTTTTTATCAAAAGTGTTTATAGGGTCAAAAGTGTTATAGGTTCAAAAAGTGTTTATAGGGTCAAAAGTGTTCATAGGGTCAAAACATTTTTATAGGGTCAAAAGTGTTTATAGTGTTTATAGGGTCAAAAGTGTTTATAAGGCCAAAACGTTTTTATAGGGTCAAAAAGTGTTTATAGGGTCAAAACGTTTTTATAGGGTCAAAAGTGTTTATAGGGTCAAAAAGTGTTTATAGGGTCAAAAAGTGTTTATAGGGTCAAAACGTTTTTATAGGGTCAAAAGTGTTTATAGGGTCAAAATTGTTTATAGGGTCAAAAAGTGTTTATAGGGTCAAGACGTTTTTATAGGGTCAAAAGTGTTTATAGGGTCAAAAGTGTTTATAGGGTCAAAAAGTGTTTATAGAGTCAAAAGTGTTTATAGGGTCAAAAAGTGTTTATAGGGACAGAAGTGTTTATAAGACAGATGTGTTTATAGGGTCTAACGGGAATGTATGTTATTGTCAATATACACATAGACAAAGACAAACACAAAACATACAAACACATATGGCAATTTAATTAAGATCTCTTTTCTTAGAGATGTGTGTGGCCCTAAAACGGACCGTTGGGTTTGTTGACCAAAGTGAGTTAACATATATTACACCTCTTCACTGGTCTTCTTCTCCTCAAACTTCTTCTCACTTCAGATCCATAGAGTAAGACCCTCTTTAGACACCCTTGTCTCACCACATAAATTCTTCTCTTCCATATGGCAGTGGCCATAATCTTGGTGATAGCACATCAAGCTTTCACATACATGGGGTAGTTCGGGCTGAAGAGCATGCCCGATACGATGGATGATGATTATACTGTAGTATACATCTAGTCTTGAAAACAGGTGAAACCATGTAACAAAACTCTGGTATATATATATATATATATATATATATATATATATATATATATATATATATATATATATATATATATATATATATATATATATATAGCCAAAGATCGGATCGAAACGGATCGAAATGTTCCACCGATCCAAACGCGCGTTACAAAATGTATGGTTTCTGTTCCAATCAGAAGAGACCGGACGCGTGACGTCACATTCAGTATATAGGCGCAACAGCGTTCGTACGGTTTACCATTGCGGCACAGTTTTGACTATGGCTGAAATCATGAAGACGATGTATTGGGGTGCACCTGCTACGGAGACTTCGTATACTCGGAGTGATACTACGGCGACGACGAATGCAGCGGACACTAGCATTTTTCCAGACGAGGATCACTTTAATTTGAATTTCGTGGATTTTCTGATGTCTTCTCAAGAATTTGTGCCTGCGACGGCGGTAGTACCACCTTCATTACCTTCTACATCATTACCCATGATGATGATTTTAGAACGAGGCTGAATGAAGAACTGGAGGCTTTTCTACAGAGTCAGAGAGAAGCAGAAGAAGCATTTCTTCAACAACAACAACAACCACAAGAGGAAAGACGAAAACAAGAAGAAGAAGAAGAAAAGAGGAAAACTTTGAAGTGGAATTCTGGAGCGCAATTTCCTTTCTCCTGGGAGATATAGCAAGTATCTTGACTTTTATCTCGAGAGGAGTGGTCCGTAGTCTTATTGAAAGTGGTATACTTTCCAATGACTCTCTGTAAATCTCTGACCAGAAAGGCGATCTGTCTTGACTCTTACATCTTCACGGTTTGAAAGTTGAATGCCTAATAGTTACTCTTTGGTTGAGAAGCTGTCTCTATATATAGGGAGAGAGTGAGTGTAAAACTGAGTCAAATCAAAGTTTGCAATCAAGATGAAACGATCACACGTTACTGAGAAGAAACCAGAAGAAGAAACCAAGAGGCATCGACGACGACTTTCCGTGCCGCCTCATAAGCCGCAAGCTGAAGTGTTAGCTCAATTGCATCCCAGTGATTTTGAAGAGGACATGAGTGAGCCTGAAACAACACCTTCTACCTCCTCCGCCCCAAGACCAAGAGAGTCTAGAGCCATTCAAAAAGAAAGTCGTTTAGTAGCTCCCGAAAATTACTATCACATTCGAGAGACCCAAACAGTGACTTCCAGAAAATTTAGAACCATGACTTACACTTACTGTAAACTTTAAAGAGTATAAGTCTGAAGTACCACCCTAGAAAGCCGCAGGTTTCACTACAGATTTGTAGAAACAAGCCAAACAGGACAATAGTTTGAGACTTTCCATCCATCACGATAGTTTGAAGTCTCATGTCTAGATCGAGTTTAGTACCCCGGCATAATTAACACCGTTTAATGTCATGGACAAAATTTAACACGTTCAACAATCCAATGACAAATTTACCATCACTGATGGAAACATGACCCACGTTCACCTCCTAGAGGTAGCGGACGAAAACGAAAAATGTTATTGGTGGAGGACATTCACAGTACCAAGCGTAGCATCGTCCAAACTTACAACTCCCAAGACCAGATGTACTTAGCCCGTGCCATCGTCGTGGGACGAACGTATGCTGACAAGAATGAGACCGCAGAATGGAAAAGAGCATGGGGGAGCAATTGACAATTGGACAGAGCTAAACAACTAAGAGAAGCAGAACTCCTGTCGCAACAGCAGGCAGGCATATCTAAAGAGACCGTGTGTGGCATTCCTGAAATGCATAAACTTCAAGACATCTTGGCTCCTCGGTATACCTTGAACGTATACCCTCAAGTGGTTCGCGGAGCTCTGGTGTTTCGAGGACCCGAGTTCCCAGACGGAAAATGCATTCACATACATCTATCATCATCAAGAGCATTCCGATGCCATTACGAGTATCACAGGATTTCTTGGATACTCTTACTACTGCGAGAATTGTGACCAAGGATTTTGTAGTGGGGACCAACACATTCATTGCGGAGAGAGATGCCGGGGTTGTTTAGCCTCCAAGCCATGCGTTCCGGAAGAACACATTCATTGCTGTTCTTGTCAGCGAACCTTTATCAGCCCGTCTTGTTATGAACAACATCGCATGACACAAGTGGACAGCTTATTCGAACGAATAATCCAAAGGCACACGCTTGTCCAGGAAAGAAAAGATGTCGTTTCTGTGACCAACTCCTAGACTTTGAACATCAATGTTACATCCAAAAAAATGAGAATGAACTGAAGGAAGACATAAAGGGTGGTAAGCACAAGAAGAAAAAGAAACAAGTAGATTTAATCTTTTTTGACTTTGAATGTACGCAAGAGACGGGTATTCACGTCAGTAATTTCTGTGTCGCTCATCGGGCTTGTGAGAAGTGCATACAAGAACCTATCTTTTTTCACTGTCCCCATTGTAGTAAGATTCAAAGAGGGCGTGAACAAATCTTTCGAGGACCCCGCAATCTTCCCGATTTTGTGGAATGGATTTTAGACCCTACCGACGACACTTGGAGCGAAGAGGACATCCAGCGTTACGGGGATGCCATCGATATTCTAGTCATGACTCACAATTTCTCGGGATACGATAGACAATTTCTGTTTACATATTATTCAGAACAAGGTTCCAAATGTCCCACAGTCACCATAAACGGAGTCAAACTCATCTTTATGAAAGTGGGACAAGTATAGTTTAAAGATTCCACGAGTTATTTAGCCATGCCTTTGAAAAGAATGCCTAAGACGTTTGGAATGACAGAAATGGCTAAAGGGTATTTTCCATACTTTTTCAACACCGAAGCAAGTCAACATACTGTGTTCCCGCATTTGCCTGACGTTCGCTATTACCACCTGACGGAATGCACACCGAACAACGAGAAGCCTTCTACGCTTGGTACCACACTCACGCTTCAGACCCGTTTGGTTTCAAGAAGAAATGTTGCAATATTGCCGATCCGATGTGGACATTTTACGCTGTTGTTGTGGAAATTTTGAGAAATATTTCTGGATCACAGAGGTATCGATCCTTTGAAGGAAGCTTATACCATTGACAAAGCATGTGGATTAGTCTACCGAAGCAAGCTCATGCCCGAGAACCAACTGGCCATCATATCCCCGGACACTTATCTCTCAGTGAGCCGTCAATACTCTGCCAAAACTTTGTGTTGACTGCATTACTTGTGTGAAAGGGAAGACAAATGGATACAACATGCGAGAAACGGGAGAGAAAAGAAAATTGGAAGTCTTTCTGTGGATGGTTGGGATTTAGAAAACCCGCAGACGGTGTACGAATTTCAAGGATGCTTATTTCACGGATGGCCCAGCTGTTATCCTCAACGAGACCTGTTTCCACCATGGAAGAGTTGTACGAAAAAACATACAAACGACGCCTGAAGTTAGAAGGTCAGAGGTACCATGTAGTAGAAATGTGGGAGCACGAGTACGTTTCAAAACCGCTTCAGATTTTAGACGCATCGCCGAAAGTTACGACGTGGAAGACAAAGAACCTTTGGACCCACGCGACGGTTTGTTTGGAGGACGAACCATTACCACACGCTTGCTGTACGACATAGACGAATCTCGAGAAGAAGAAATCAAATGCATCGATGTGTTCGTTGTATCCTTGGGTGTGCAAATATGTTCGATTTCCTACCGGTCACCCTGAAATGATCACAGAACACATTGACCTGGAACACATTCGTCAATGAGAAGGATTGATCAAATGCAAAGTTTTACCTCCGACAAACTTGTACCACCCTGTCTTACCCTCTCATTGCCAAAACTGATGTTTCCTTTATGCAGTACGTGTGCTGAAAACATGTAATCAAGACCAACCTTGCAACCACACGGAGGATGAGCGCACTTTGACAGGAACGTGGGTAAGGGTAGAATTGTTTCGTGCTCTGGATAGGGGATACAGTTTGTTAAAGTATACGAAATTTGGCACTCTCCTACCACTTAACAATTTCAAAAGGACGACGCCTCGAATCCAGGAATTTTCCCAGGCTACGTCAACGAATTTCTCAAACTGAAACAAGAAACGAGTGCCTATCCCTCTTGGTGTCAGACACCGGAAGACAAAGACAAATTCAAAGAACAGGACCGTTCTATAGAAGGCATTACTGCAGAAGACGTGGAAAAGAACTAAGGAAAAGAGATTGTTAGCTGAAGTCATGCTCAATTGTTTGTGGGAAAAATTGGCACAATGTCCGAGATTACCCAAGTCGGAATTCTTGGCAGATCAAAGCCGCTACTTTCAACTGGTGGACAACAAAGGAAAACTGATGAAAACCTGGAAATCATCCGTGAAAATTTTATCTTGGTCCCTTACGAAGGAGCGGCAAAGTTGGCACCCCCCCCCCCGACGAGTTTGGCAATGCCATCATTGCAGCGTACATGACAGCCAATGCTCGCTTAAAATTGTATGATGAGACCTTATAAGTTTTATGAGATCAAGTTCTGTACTTTGCCACTGACAGTTGTATCCATCGTCGAGATAGCCACCAACACCCAGCCATAGAAGGGAAACGTTTAGGGCCATGGACGGACGAGCACCCACAAGATACGATTGTCAATGTTTTCTAGCGGCAGCCCCAAAAATTACGGATACCAATATAGAGACCGACAGAGACAACTCCATACCAAATGCAAAGTCAAAGCATTGATACTGAACAATCGAGCGAGTCAACGAATCAACTTTGATGTCTTGAAAGAAGCTTTACAGTCCGGACAAGATAAAGACTTTCGAGTGAAAACATTAGATCCCCATGCAATTGTACGTTTGCCAAATCATCAAATCGTCAGTCGACCTTTAGAAAAAATCTGTCAAATTGTGTACCAGAAACGAGTGCGACTTTCAGACCACAACACTTTACTGTACGGACACGCTGAGCTCCAGTATAAACGAGGGACAAGTTCCAAGACCAACACTTCATTATGAATACAAACACTGACCGAGAAAGAAGATGAATAATTCCACACAGCAACCGAGTGAGGAACTCCTATGAACTTCAAGTTCAATTATGAGGCCAGTACACTGACACAGATACTGACGAACTCGACAAAGCCACCGAGTGAGGGACCTCCTGTGGATTCCAAGTTCGATCATGAACTCGAGTGCCATACGGTGTCTTGCGATGAGACGGATGCCGTACCCTGCGACATCAGCGATGATGCACGACCTTGCCGATCCTCTGGGACCATCGAAAGCGATGCGGTTCGTGTGCCTTACCGCTCCACTAGCGAAAGAGATGCAGCAAGGTGATCTTTCTGCTTTACTGGTCAATCTGATGCTAAGCGTGTAACTACCTAGGGCGTGACACTTCACGAACGGGAGTATAAAGACTTAGCTCACTTAAAACATGCCCGATGGTATCCGCGCTGTCACTACTTTCCTTTGGTCGGCCCAAAGAAGTAAATATGTCGGATACTTTAGAATAGAACATTCGTAGTTTGCCTCCTGAGCAGAGAGAACGCATTTACAAAGAGCTTGTCCAGATTCAAGTGAATCGCAAAGAACAATTACATTCTTTACGACATAGACGTTTTAACCAGTGGTACCTGAATGCTATAAGAAGATTGATTCTTTTCAAATTTTAAAGGGTCAGACATTGATTAACTACCCACAACTCATAAATATTTCCATGCTACGACTTCTACCTTCAATGTGGTAGTGGTACACATAATTCTAGAGGACAAAAAGGATTACCAAAAAAGTTTAAAAGAAGTGTCAACTCAAGAAGAGATTTATTCACGGACTGTGGTGTGTGAGTTAATGACTGATCTGGTTTCTTATAATTTACCACCAGATTCCGTTTGGCAAAAGTATGACTATTTCCTCAAAAAGAAAGACGATGTTGCTGTCAAGGACTGAAATAAAAGTGGACCATGCCGCGACCGTTGTCTTTAGTGTTGCGACAAATTCCGTGGAAGGAAGTCAATGACAGTGTTCGGGACTTAGAGGATTACCACATACTTTTACAAGAACTATTTCCACCTTCTACGATTCCACTGAGTTTTGGACGTCGTGTCGTGTGTGTGTTAGTGGCTACTGTTTTCGTATTTTGTTTCCCATGAAATTCATTGTGGACTATTTATGGACAGTACATGCAACAAAGACATGACCGTTCACACTTTATAGGTGCACGAAAGACAAATTGTGTTAAAAGTGTTGAGAATAAGGATGAAAACAAGGTGTGTACCTCCGTGTAAAGAAGACATTTGTCACAATTGTCCACACTTCATACTTACCAAGAAGTGTGTATAGCTAGTTGGTTACACACTAACAAATTTACGACTGGAAAAGTCTTGGTTTCGATGCTTGGATAGAAGAAGTGACTCATTATGCCAAAGACCTTGCGTGTCACTAATCATCCAAGAAAAGAAGAACTGAACTTAGAACCAATGTCAGAAATGACGTTAAAGGCAAGTTAGAAACAGTGGTGGAAGAAGAATCCGACACAGAGGAAGCCATAGTACAGGTTCACGACAGTATCGTCGTACAAATCGAAACGCATGAGGAGGGAAGGACTTTAAAGACACTAAATTCCACAGTACTTCGATTTCGTGGGACACACATTAATTCGAGACTATTGTTGCACACTAACTTGTTTATATACAACTTTGGTCATTTTAGTTTGTGCCTTATTGATGTACCTAGCCATGTATCTCTTATGTGTTTTCGTGTTTTAATTCTTGACATGTAAATATGTTTTTTTTTATGGTGACATTTTGTAAAATAAAAAAACAACAAAACATTAGAGGTGTATTCCATGTATAAAATGTATTGTGTCTTTCATGATTCTCTCAGAATTCTCAATACCATACTCATGGCTGCATCCTCCTCCTCTTCCTCTTCCTCCTCTTCTGTTCTCAAAGTGATTGACGAAAAGTTATATCGTCGAAGTTGGGAGACTTTGTATCTTCGCCATCCCTTTAATATGTTGATTGCTGGACCGAGTGGTTAAGGCAAAACCGAATTTTTCAAACATTTGATCGAGCACAAATCCCATTTGCTTGATCGTCCACCTCAACGTACCGTGTGGTGTTACAAAGAGTGGTAATCGTCTTACACCTTACTCCAAGAAAGTCAAGGAGAATTCATTATGTTTGTTGAAGGCATTCCTCGCGAAGACGATGGGATCGTGTCTGACTTGAGTCAAACACATCTTGTCATCTTCGATGACATGTTAGGAGAAGACGTAGAAGAAATTCAACTTTGGTTTACTCGAAAAGGACATTATCGTAATGACAGTATTTTTTACATTACTCAAAATATATTCTAACAAAGTAAAGCACATCGTACCATCAGTCTCAATGCGCATCATGTGATTCTGTTTGAAAGCCACAGAGACAAAGCTCAGGTGCAAGTGTTAGCCAAACAGTTAGGAACTCCTTGGCCAAATTATGCGTACGGCGATGATACTCAAACACCTCATGCGTATCTACTCATTGATTTAAAACCCACCACTCCCGATTATTTGATTTCGTACTAATTTGTGTCACCATTGGTGTGAAGAAGGAGGTCCTGTCAATTACGTCTCCTTTGGCGTCTCTCTGAAATAAACTATAAAACATCCACCACGTCTGTTTTTTCAAACAGTATTCAACATGAATTCCTTTCAATCTCATACTCCCACCAAATTGATTCGTGCACTGTACAGCATCAGTCGCGAAAAAATGCACATATCCGTGCCCATTAGTTAGAAGCCAGTCTCAAGGAAGTCTTACGATGGTTTACTTTGACAGCCGGTCGATTACTTCAAGGCATCATTCACATACCCCATAAAACCAAACGCTTTTTGGAAATATAAAAGTGCGTTGTCACAACTGGCAGATCCAAAGATTGATACACAAACCAAAACAAAAAAAAAGACCAAAAAAAAAAAAAAAAAAACAAAAACAAAAAAACAATCATTTTGAAACCTGGTTGAAGTGGCTTTTAGGAGATGCCATTATTTGTTCTCTTTTGAAATGGGATCCTAATGTCCAAGCCAAAACCAAGTAGAAGAAAAAAGACCAAATCCCCCAAAAGACGGCCAGATACAACAGCACGCAAGAAAAAGAAAAGCCCCAAGAAGAAAAGCTCCTGCAAGAAAAAAACATCTCCTGCAGTCAGAAAGAGAAGTACAACTGCTAGGACGCGCAAGTACTCCACAAAGTCACACAGCGCAGTGACTGTGTCTCCTCCTGCCACTTTTTGTTCTTCTTCGGCCTTCGTGATGATGACTGCCAAACCTGATTTAAGACCCGTGTTTCCTTTTTGATGCAGAAATGGAAATCTTCTTCTCCGGTGGCGTCTACATTCTGTTGCTTTAGCCACTGCTGCTGCCGCTGACAAAGTGGCCTCGCCAAAAACCAAAGTCCAAGACAGAACAGTCGTGTTACAAAGTTTACTGGATGTATCCAAACATGAACTGACAGGATTTAGTCCATTGAAAACACATCAGCGTCAGGTGATACCCACCATGAAGTTGATACGACGTGCTTACCATCAATGAAGACGAGTTCCAGTGGGATCAGATGGATCTTAGTGCTTTTGCTTGCTCCTGACACAAAAGATGGCCCCAAACAGTGCACAACACACTAGTCGTCCATTGAAAGGCAAAAAACGGAAAGGGGCTTTCACCTCGTTTAGCTAAGCATTGGGATGTTTTGTTATGTCCTGACTAAATCCAGTCCTCCCATGTGAAAATAACTCATTCAAACAGCCCCTAAAGAAATCATCGATACCGTGTGTGAATGTTGTTTGAATGTGTTGAAAGGAACGGTACCTTTGTCCAAGATACAGAAAAAGAAATTAGGAAAATATCGGGAACATTCTTGGCCAAATGGTAAAAAAGAAAATACCCCTGAGTCAAAAGACAAAAAATGCATGTGCAACGAGGAGGATTTCTACCTATGCTGATTGGATTGTTGTTAAAAGTGGCTGCTCCTTTGTTATGATCGATTGCTGGGCAACTTTTAGGATGAGTCATGAGATAAGGAGGGGGGAGAACAGAGGATGAAAAGGACACCCTTCTCTGGAAAGACAGCAGATTTGTACCTTTGGATCTTATGGAAGGACGAAAACTGACTTTAGTTCCCTACAAACGATGGATGGAACTCCATCGCTGGTACGAACACCGGATACCTCATAATCCTAATCTCACTGAGATGTCTCAGTTACAACAAGAATTGCAATTGTTAATGGATAGAAGTGATTTGTCAGAAGCAGAAAAATCGCGACGGTACGGCCAAGTATTGCAACGTCTTCAACTCTTTCACATGAAAGCTTTAGACGAAACGACTAAAGCGACTCTGATTTCAAGGCGATGATGGAAAGGGAACCTAAAGTCACCCAGAAGACAGACACCGCCACGGGGATCACAGAAGAAGAAGACACACGAAAAGTGTTTCAAACTCCGTCTGCTCCCATACCTAGTAAGATTGCAGCTTTCTTTTTGACACCTTCCCCTACGCCCCAACAAGCAGAAATGAAATGTTGGGTTAAAAGATGATGACCACACCTTCTTCAACAGAAGAAAGAAAGAAAGAAGGGAGGACAGAAGTGAAACAATATATCAAGAAAAAGTGACCATTTCACAATCGAATAATGTCGCTCGTTGGACACGTCAAGCCTCGTCCAAACCCTCAATACCCCACAAATCCAAAAGTAGTATCGAATAGTGGGTGACTTATTGAGGAGCAACACAGTTCACCCATCCCCATGGGGAAACGTTGAGCTAGCATTTACTACAATCCTGCACATCATGCTGGTTACGGAGGAGTTCAAAAATTGTATCGGACAGCTAAAACCAAACTGAAAAGTGTACGTTTGCCAGAGGTATGAAAATGGTTACAAGAACAATCGAAGTACAAGTTACACAAACCCATTCGACGAATATTGTACAGAAGTCAAACCAAAGTGGCTGGCATCGATCATCAATGGCAAGCAGATTTAACCGATGTCTCTCATTGGCAGCGTACAATCGTGGTTACACATATTTGTTATGTGTCATTGACATGTTTCCAAAGCCGCCTGGGTCGTTCCTTTGAGTTCTAAAAGCAGTGCCGAGTTAGTACGCGCTTCAAAACATTTGTGTTGAAACAAGGTGGTCGTCACCCTTTACGATGGCAAACAGGCAAAGGCACCGAATTATTTCTAAACCAAGCTTTAAAAATAATGAAAACAACGACACGTTCTTTTTTACCATTGAAAATCCTGAAAGCAATGCCAGTATCGCGGAACTTTTTCAAGGAACTTTGAAAGAACGCATGTGGAAGTATTTTACACATCAACACACTCTTGAGTATATCTACGTGTTACCACGTCTGGTCAAATCTTACGATCAATCGTACCATCGTAGCATCGGATGTGCCCCGAAGAAGTAACCCCTGAGAACGAAGTGATGGTGTTTTATCGATTGTTTGGAACGCCCAAGATTGGACACAAGAAAGCAGTGGTGCTCAAGACTGGAGTTTTGGGTTCACATTGGAAAAACCAAACGCACTTTTGACAAAAAGGTTATGTACCTAACTGGACCACCTAATTGTTTCGTGTCACTGAACAAGTCCGTGGACGTGATCCTCCTGTCTATAAATTGGAAGACATGCACGGAGAAGTGTTAAAAGGAAAATTGTACTTGCCTGAGTTACAACGAGAGACCAAAAAAGAAGACGACGTGTACGATATCGAAAGCATTCTCGATTGAAGAACACGTAAAATGGGCAAACGTCGACAGGAAGAAATCAAAATGCGTTGGAAAGGATATCCACCTGGTTCTGATTCTTGGATTGCCGCTTCCCAAGTCATTGACTCTAAAAAGAAAAATTAAGCATCAAGCCTTTAAACACATCAGCTACCTCTCCTTCACAGAGTTCCTCTCGTCAAGAATTACAAAAACATTTGTGAGTGTGGTGCGGAGAAATTGTGCCTAAATATGCTTTGTGGGGATTTGATTTCACCCCCGACCAAGGCAGCGACGAAGGACATTTCCACCCTATGAAATCAGGTCAACTTCGTGTGGAACTTCAGTTTGCCACAGCTCTGGCCAACACCGTAAACGTCATCTTGTATGCAGAATTTAACATTACCCTAGAAATCAACATATGGAGAGAAGTGATTCTAAACTATCAGAAGAAAAGATGAAACACGAAGAACCTACGGAGATAGACGATAACGATGTTTTTGATCTAGAACCAAAAGAAGAAAAAGAGGCAGTTAGGATGTCAAGATGGCCAGAACAAGAACAACATTTAGTCTCCTGTTTTGCTACGGACTGGCAAAATGACAGTGCCTTAGATCAGTGGAAGTCAAGTTTGACTCCACAACGTTGTCAACCCTGTAAATACATTTATGTTTAAAAATGTTTGTTTGTTTGTGTTAGAGAAGCTTCTTCTTAGTATTAAATATGTTGATTTTGAAACAATGGTGTCGTCTTGTTTATTTATTGAAAAACCAGAAATGGTATGCACATGCTCTTTCACATTTCTCTCTATCGAGCTTATAGACCTCCTTACTTACTTACTTCGTTTCGATTAGAGACGTGTTCACCGATTAAACCATGTACGTCTAGTTAATGTGTGCATGGCACACTGTTTAATTTCTCGTCAAGTGGGTTGCCGAGCTGCAAACCCACTTGAAGCATTACTGCTTGCGCTGCACGCTCTTTACACACCCCTCCCTCGCTACACGGTTTCCCCACTGTGGAGGTTCATTGAAGGCGCGATATTGGAGTGTTTGTACAATTACTAATACTTGTACACATGAATGGAACCACAATGTTTACATGAATGCGAGTGTGCGCACGGCGCGCTACTTAATTGATATCTGGAGTGGCAGGCTGCCCGGATTCGGCAAGGGAGGCGTGAAGCGTGACGAACTACTGAAACGCCATGAACGTACATGATCAAATTCTGCCCAGTTAGCTAAGTCGGGGTGTCCCTAAAACCAATAATGTGCTAACCACATATTTAATTATGGCAATTCTTACAGTTCTAAATTTATTTATTTAATTAATCCATTCAGATGTAAATTTTGTGTATATAGTGTACGTATTGATTCCAAAAATATTACCAGTCCGTGAGTACAAGTTACTCATATCATTTTAGTACCACGCATACATTACTGAATTCAAGGATATATTTTTGGCGCTGGATCAAAATAGGTCAAATCGGTGATTTTAAAGATTCTAATCAAAAGGGGTTTTCAAAAATTCAAAAGGAAAATCCCATACAGTCAGGCAATTTTGGTCAGTCTGCTCGGGTGGGAGAACCCTCTAGGTAAAATGGTCTGCTCCCAGCAAGTCGTCTGTGAAAGGCGTTATGTGTGTTGCCTGTCTCTGCTAACCTGGGTCTGCGTCGTAGGCTGCGTCTTCGTAGCTCGCTTCACAGTGCCTGCGTTTTCCTCCCTGCTCCATCCTGCTTTCGGCTCCAGGCATGGCAGGGTGCACCTGCTGCGTCGGTGTACTTCCGGAGGGTCTACATATTTCTATCTTCCTGTCAATTTTACTCCCTGACTCGGCTTCGGCTCTTAAGTGGCTTTGCTTTGGTGGTGGGGGTACGTGGCCATCTTCTGTGCCGTACTGCCACTTATCTACAGGTATGCCCCTGACTTCCTGTATTTCAGTAGTAGGCTGATCATTACATGCACGTGGCAGTCCGTATGACGGCACAGGTAGCCCCCTACCCTTCATACTACCACAGCAGGTGTTGACAATCTTCGGGACGATGTTACTTGCTGGACGGCTGGCTCCTGACTGTGCTGAATGTTGACGACCATGTATGAACCTCCTCTTTAACATTTCACTCTATCGATCTTGGTCATGTTTTCTTTTACGTCCGCCTATCGAATGGAAGGGGATGTTTTCCATCACGTCCATGCTGCAAGCATATAAAACGGTACGTTCATCAGTCGGGGCACTCTCGTTGTCTCGCCCACAGTTAAAAATGACTTCGAAGATTGGTAGACTCAACGAAGCTATGGTGAAGATGCATCGGGTTAGGCATAATCTGATGCATAAGAACCCAGAGAAGAAGACGATGATTTTCCTGAAAATGACACAGGACTTAGTCGAAGATGTCCTACGGGAGGAAATCATAAAAGACAAAAAGACTGGGAGGAGAGGCAAAGACGTCAGCAGTGGCTTCAACAACAACAACAACAACAACAACAAACAACAACAACAACGACAACAGCAGCACCAGGAACATGAGGGAGAAGTTGAGTGTAAGATGGACTGTGAGGAGTTCTCCTTCTCCTTCAAAAGGAGACGGCCTTATTCTGTGATGAAGCCAGCGGTGAGACGTGGCCGGTCTTGCCAGACGTTAAAATCCTCACCAAAAATCCCAACGGTCCTTTACAGGCCCCCCTCCCCCGATCTCTAGAAAAGATTACTCCATGATTGCCAAAAAATTTGTGTTTGTATGTTTGGTGTATGTTTGTGTCTGTTTTTGTCTTTTTCTCCACTCAAATAAACCCCTTCCCTTATAAAAATATGTTTGGTGTATGTTTGTATAGTGTGTATATAAACACAACCTTACCCTTGTGTAACAAATTTTAAAAAAATAGTTTCTTTTAGGTCCGCACGATTTTTTTTTTTTAAATTTTTTTTGGTAAGGGTTGTATTTTTGGTGCGATGGATATTATCCTTCACGTCCGTGCTTTAAATATATATAAAGCGGCGCGTAACGCAAGGAGTCTGAAACCTAGCAATCGACCAGCAAACTAGTAACCTCATAAAAGTAAGAAATATAAGGTGGTTCAAAGTCCAGACCATCTGGGCCAGCTGCACAAGGCGGCAATATTCATAAGAAAAACACAGAACTTTGCCAGCCGTCACTAGTTATATAAGGTGATCAAAAGCCCAGAACATCAGGGCCAGCTGCACAAGGCGGCAATAATTGGAGGCTAAAACACCAAACACCCCAGTGTTATGCCCCACACCCTATCATATATATGAGGTGTTCCCAAGCCCAGACCATCTGGGCCCACTGCACAAGTCATTAAATGATTAAAATCATCAACTGCATGAATATAAATCCATCAAGGCAACTTGTCTTAGCCACAAATTCCGCTTCTAAATTCTATAATTCTCTACTCATCCCCTGCAATAACAATAATGCATGAGCCACACAATACAGAGTTAATTCAAAATTCCTTATTGAAAATTCGGTTGCAAGATGACAAGTGTTATTCTTTTGGCACATAAATGAAAATTATTATACTCTGGAGCTTCATGGGACGTCGGCGCACCACTTGCCGAGTGGCTTTCCTCCTTTGCCTCACCAGACATCCACAATTAAATAGCGCACTGTGCGCATATTCTATCCGACGTACATGGCCAAATGGCCGTACACGTCGTTAATTTAAAAAATCAATCAGTCAGTCTGACCACGTATCAGCATCATTCAGCATTCAAGCACCGGCCGTCAAAGGATCAACAGCTAGCGAGTAACATAGACCGAACCTGCTGTGGTAGGAAGAGGGGAGGGGGCCACCATGTGGATTTCCACTGGCTTCCATGTGCAGTATAATGACCAACCTACTACTTGAAATACAAAGTAAAAAGGAAGTCTGGGGCATATACTGCAAATGCGGGGATGTCTGTCACAGAAGTTAGCTGACCTACCCCTTCATCAAAGACGAGGAGCACAATCTAAAGAGACCAGTATACTGGGGGATAACATTGTGACATGCCCCGCAGCGGGTTACCAGACCACCCTTCTCGCACGCGAAGAGGCACGCCATCTAGAAATAGACAGGCTATCCATCCAACAATAGCATGGAAGGGGAACCAGACTTGCAACTACTAAGAAAGAAGCCTATACAGCACCAGGTACCGGACCAGGCTTACAGCTAGAAGGAAAAGCAGCCTGTCCAGGACAATCAAGTTTCCGTGCCTGCAGTTGACGACGGCCGAGTTGAGTCAGCCTGCCCGAAGAGCAACCCGGAGAGAATTCCACTAGCGCTAGGACTCTTCAGTGGCAGATTGATCAAAATTGTCAGAATGTATGGGGTTTTCTATTTGATTTTTTGAAAACCCCTTTTGATTATACTTTATTATGATACAAATTTGACCGTTTTTGAACCACCGTGGAAAATATAACCTTGAGTTAAGTAATGTGTGCGTGACACTAAATTGAAATGAGTAAGTTGTACTTACCGATTGGTATTCTTTTTGGGAAATTATGTACACTATGTACGCAAAATTTATAATTGAATGATTAAATAAATAAAAAAAATTTGAACTGATAGGACTGTCATAATTAAACTTGTGGTTATCACATAATTGTTTGTTAGGGACAACCCGATTTAGTTAAGTGGGGAGAATTTGATAAAGTTTGTTCGTGGCGTTTCAGTACTTCCGTTTCGTTTCGCGCCTCCTTTGCCGAGGCCGTGCAGCCAGCCTCTCCAGACATTCAATAAAGTAGATTGCGGTGCACGCAGTAATGCGTCAAATGGGTTTGCAGCCCGGCATCCCATTTAACGAACAGCCCGTCAATTCATCTGACGAGTAAATTACACACCCTCCCATATCGTGCCGCTAATGAACCCTCAACGTGGGGAAACCATGTGTGTATTAATTAAGTAGGGCGCCGTGCGCCCATTAACCACTCGTACATAGC
Organism: Margaritifera margaritifera; assembly: GCA_029931535.1. Classification (NCBI taxonomy): domain Eukaryota; kingdom Metazoa; phylum Mollusca; class Bivalvia; order Unionida; family Margaritiferidae; genus Margaritifera; species Margaritifera margaritifera. The sequence goes on along the minus strand of JAQPZY010001391.1, from coordinate 2,351,451 downwards.
CAAATGGCCAAAAACAAGTATAATTGAAATTCATTCATTCAGTATGGCCACCCATTGTGAACTGAAAAAGACCGAAGAAGATGAGTAGGATACAGAAACTGATGGAGATTCAGGTACACCTGGAGCATGTTCGTCGCCTCCTGGACGAACTGGTCCTCATTGGAGGAAGAGACTCTAGAGGAACAGAAGAAGGAGGAACAAGAGAAGAAGGTGAAGAAAGAGCAGCTGTTACCTCATATCATGATGAGACCCAACCGTGCTGTCAAGCCCATGATGAAGACTCAGCCGCAGCCACAGACGCAGCCGCAGCCACATCGACAGCAACCCCTACAACAGCATTCATCCCAGAGGTTCACTGTACCCCAGATAGAGAACTGGAATCTGGAGCTACTGCAGCAGATCCACCTAATCGTAGGGGTGTATAGAAGGAGAAGGCAGACATTCACTGTCACTCAAACCGAGGATTGGGGCAGTGAAGCCATTCAACCCCCTTCAGCGTTTCCTCTCTCCATCAATCCATGGAGTGGAGATAGATGGAGTGGGAGATGTGCAGCTTGTGGTGCAAGAGCCGGGAGGTGCGGATATCGCTAGGTGTACCAAAACCGAACGACCCTTTCCATGGCCATCCAAATTTCTAAGAAAAGAAATCTTATTTGTCTAAAAAAAAGTGTGTTTGTATGTTTGGTGTATCTTTGTGTAAGTGTTTGTCTTTTATCCCACCAAAAAGACCCTTCCCTTACAAACATGTCTGTTTGTATAGTGTGCTTGTATAATGTGATTGCATAGTGTGATTGTATAGAGTGTGCCTATAAATACTCCCTTACTCTTATGTAAAAAAATAAAAAAGTGTTTCTTTTAGGTCCGCGCCATTGGTGTGTTTTATGAGTTGTAGGGTTTTGTATTTCTGGTGCGAGGGATGTTTTCATTCACGTCCGTGCTTCAACACATAAAGCGACGCGTTCGCCAGTCTGGGCGCCATTGTCAACTGAAAAGAAGACAAGAATGACAACTTTATATGATTTACAGGAAGCGTTAGATTAGATGGTGGGGGTAGAGTACCTGTTAGAAAAGGTAGAGACTTATTGGCGTTACCCGACAACACCATACCGTGTGAGCAGGGAAGTGGAAGCCCTGAGAAAAGCGAAGGATCTGGTAAAAAAAAACAGTCATGGAGGTGGAAACCATGAAATTGAAGACAGCCTCGGTAGTTCCACCCTGTCGAGTGCAGAAGTTGAAGGAAGCCGTGGATTGGATGGAGGGAGTGGAGTACCTCCCAGAACAGATAGAGGCCTGTGCAAATTGGTGTTACCCGTCCCTAAGCTGTGCCCTGAAACACAGCTAAGGGACTTGTAAGAAAAGTGATGGAAGAAGAAGTGGTGAAGATTAATGCCACCTGGCCTAAGGAAAGAAAAGAAAAGGAAGAGAAGAAGAAAGAAAGGGACTTCCAAAGCCTCAACGCCCACTGGATCAAGGTCTAAGAAAAGTTCATGAAAATGGACCACCCAGATTGGATCCCTGATGAGAGAAACCAAAAACCTAAGTTCTCCCTAAAGAGATGGTGGAAGAATCATAAGAAGAAAAACAAAAAGGTCCTTTTCAGGGCCACCCACATCTCTAAGAAAAGAGATCTTAATTAAATTGCCATATCTGTTTGTATGTTTTATGTTTGTCTTTGTCTATGTGTATATTGACAATAGCATACATTCCCGTTTTACCATATAAACACTTTTGTCCTCATAAACACTTCTGTTCCAATTAACACTTTTTGACCCTATAAACACTTTTGACACTATAAACACTTCTGTCCCTATAAACACTTCTGTCTCTATAAACACTTTTTGACCCTATAAACACTTTTGACCCTAAAAACACTTTGACCCTATACATACTTTTGACCCCCAAGTGCCATTTCCATGTTAATTTCAAGTGTGACTCCCAAGTGCTTCTTTTGATCCCCAGTCCCCAGTCGCCTCATATCACTACTATAAAATCATGATAAGAACGATTATGTACCACGATTAAGAACCGGGTGCTCTACATCACTTCTATTTGTATGTTTGTTAACCTTTATGTAAAAAGATGCAGCAAATCAAGGAGTAACTGGAAAATCATAACGCTCTACACCCAGAAGATAGTCAAATTACACAGCATTTTTCTTAAAATAAAATTCTAACCGGTTTACGCGCATTTGTCAAAAATGCTGCACCCTTCAACCACTTGAGCGAAGAAAGACATTATTTTGATTATTCAGAACGTTTGCGCTTAATTTGATTAATAAATTCATGTTTTGTGTTCTGAGTTTACTAGTGCACAAAGCAGTGTCAACGGAAAATGAAGTAGTGGTTTGATTCCTGTAGAGCTGGGAATCAACTTATATTGACCCCCAAGTGCCATTTCCATGTTAATTTCATATTTTAAACATTTACAAAATGGATGCATTATAAGAAAGAACCCCTTGGACAGCTTTTGAAACGCACTAATAATTTCAGTCAAGTAGATAACATTTTTATTGGAATCGTACTTTATCCAATTGTTTGTGCAATCGAATTCTAAGATTTTTTTAATTGAACTTCTTATCATAGGAATGTATAGCTGACTACTTTTGTTGTATAGTTTTGTTGCAATCGATAAGAACCCATGATTGACCAACAAATAGAAGTCTTATTAAACAGACACACACTGACAAACACACATCTTTCTATCTACTGTGCATCCTTATATATCAGAACTGTTACAGTCTCATGATTAAAATCGACTTCTCACTGAAGCATGTATCCTCCTAAAAGATATATTCATTGTCATTCGAAGCGTCATGCTACGATATATCTATAAAAGATACATTCATTGTCATTCGAAGTGTCATGCTACGATATATCTAAAACCTGGAGCGAAGTCTACAAAATAGGTCCTTGAGGATGTCTTACAAGACATATTTACCTTTCAGTAGTCTTACCTGTCTAGACAGTGAGGTCAGCATATATCTTGCAAAACACGTCACTTTATAACCTCATAAATGCATACGAGTTGTTGAAGTGTTTCGATAAATTGGGATCTACAAATAGTCCGGGCGGTGTTATGTGTATCTGAAACGAAATTAGAAGATTATCAGCTCTATCACTTGGCACGATGACAAAAAATTATTATATCTCTAAATTATTTAAACCTGTTGATCTAAATAGGGGGATTGTGTTTCAATGAATGCAGAAATAATCAATGATTTCAAAGGTTCACGAGTTGGCTACAAGTTTTATGTATAAATATATCTAGCATTCGCTTATAAACTACATCCGATGGGGAGATTCGATAGATCATTTTGCTGTTACTAAGGATCATTCGGTACTGCAAAAGTAAATAGATATATTGTAAATAATTGAGAGTTGGAGAATGTGGTGACATATCTGAACTGAGAAGCAATTTAATGTAACTATCTGATGGCAAGCATTCAAACAATGTTGAGGCACTTCAGTTACACTCTTACTCTGGATATCAGAAACCGTTTTTAAATGATTTTGAGTATAAATGAAAATATTGTAAAAAGTTAAAGATATACTATATAGTTTCATCAATTTTCAGTATTAATAATATAACCCACATACCATATGTTATCGAAATATAAACGTTCCTTTGCACCTTGCATTTCTGCAATTAGAATGATATTACGAGCATATTAAGCAAATAAATCGACATAGAAAAAGTTACAATTCTCTTTACTCCGCACATTAATGTCATTAATTACTTGAAACAAAGAGAATAATGATGCGCATTTGAGTTGGGAGACACATTCCATCAAGCAACACATTTGCATGTCTAACACTTCTTTAGACCCAAATACAAACCATGTACGGTCAGAAATCAAATTTTAATTTCATCTTTTGGCTAACGAACTTGTCCTCGCCTAGAAACCACAAAATTCAATCTTGGAAATATTGCAAGATTATATTTTCCAACGTCACAACTATGGTTATCGGCATGACCCCCCCCCCTCCCCAATACTATTTGATCTTTGCCAATTCAAAAAGCCATCAACCAATCCTTTCGTTTTTCAGAATAAATTAAATCAGAGCCTCCTGTCGTTGCCATACGTCCCTGTTATACAAGCGGTTCGAAAGATGGAGACAAGTTTGGAGCTGCCGTTGAAACACACCATGGCACCATCTCGACCCGGTTACTGGATAAAGCCTCTGATTTTACCGCATAAATTACAGTCATACTCAAATCTTTGAACTGCAGAGAAACCGCTCAAGAAAACACCACCCTCCCACCGCCCTGCCGCCCCGCCCCCCCCCCCCAAAAAATAATAATATATATATATATTTATATATATATATATATATATATATATATATATATATATATATATATATATATATATAAATTCATCATCTTTTCTTATTCTCTGTTTCTTTTAATTTTGAGAACCTGTTAATATCCAAGATCCTACAGAAGCATCATTTGCTAATGCAGTCTGGACAAATTATTATGTACTATTGTCTGCCTAGTCATATTGGTATTAAGGGTAATGAAAGGGCAGAAAAAGCAGCCAAAGCCGTCCTGCTAGTCGCTTTGAAAGTTAATATGCAATTATCTGATTTATGATCTAAATATATGTTTTATTGTAGACAGAAATGAGTTACTGTGTGGTTTCTTGTCAGTGCAAATTACATCCCAAAAAAGGCTAGATTTTAATTAAACAGTGTTGATTCGTCAGTCGTTTTTTTTCTTTTCTTTTTTCCAAATGAAAGTAATTGCCACAGCAAGCGCGCTAATTGCAAACAATCGTCTACATTGCCAACAATGGCATCGAAGACATTTGTAGGCATTATTCTTTTAAGAAATACGTTTATGTAATTTTTATGAGGTGATAAATTCATTGCATGTTAGTTTACCAGGGTGTATGGAGTTCAAGGCAGTCATAATATTCCGTACACCCCGGTAAACTCAGATGTAACTAACATAATGATTAAATCACTCTGCACGATACCGCTAAGTTTTGCACGAGAGCCGTTAGATATAATTGTGAACCATGGCTATTTCTTAATAATGTTAGTAGTGCTAGGCGCAGTTTTCCTTATTTATGATACAATTACCAACTGAACAGTTGTGTAACACTATATATCAATATAAATTCATGAATGTAGCACCAAATTGGATGATGATACTGTTTTAATGTTCGAAGAAGTTTTTTGTTTCATTCCTTAAAGTGTTGTATGTTGCAAAAAGATTCTTCGAAGTTTGTCTAACAGTTATCCTGCAAGTTTAAGTTTGTCTAACAGTTATCCTGCAAGTTGAAGCTTGTCTAACAGTTATCCTGCAAGTTGAAGTTTGTCAAACACTTTATCCTTCAAACTGAAGTTGTTAATAGTGTGTCCTTCTTGTTGAAGTTTGTCTAACAATTATCCTTCAAGTTTAAATTTGTCTAACAGTCATCCTTCAAGTCGAAGTTTGTCTAACAGTTATCCTTCAAGTTGATGTAGCAATAGCAAACTAGTGGGATCATTTGATTAAAACTAAATGTTTAAACATGTCAGGAGACAATGCTCGATGAAATGCATACATTTGTAATTGTGTTTCCTTTCAGGCCGCCAGAGATAATGAATTTCATGTGTATGACGTGAACAATATGCCCTTTGAAACAAGTATACGTCTTCTGAAAACAACAATGCACATCAGATAAAATATTTCTTATCCAATCAAAATAATAATTTGGGAGTTGGCTGTACTTCTGCTTCTGATAAGTTTGATTATGGCGACATTTTAGTCACATCTCTTTGATTTCAATCAAATTCTCTCTCTCTCTCTCTCTCTCTCTCTCTCTCTCTCTCTCTCTCTCTCTCTCTCTCTCTCTCTCTGCGTATTCACTAAACTCGAAACGGAAAAATAAAGTGGAATTGACCCTCAACCAAATTTTCGGGTGACACAGGTTCTTAATTCATCTGATAGATGACCACAGCTAGTCACAGAGTATTGTAATCTACCATTTTTTCATAAACAAAAACTTTTCAAAGGCTAGACTATAAGTACATGTATAGTTAAATTTCTACACCTTTGATTAGCTGGTATATAAAATTAATTATTCCGATTACAGCATCAGCATCATCCTTCATCTTTTCAATCTAAATAGAAATATATGTAGCAAACACTTATTCGTGGGAGACGGTTAATTTGAACAAGTCAGAATATATATTCCTTAAAAATTAAATTATAAACACAAAAGACTAAAATAGTATTTCAAGCTACACGATAATACGTTTATAGTGAATCTCTCGGGTCTCATATAATCACTTTTTTGTATTCAGCATGATTCATTATATCGTTGTAACGGATATAGTTAAAACGCTTCTTCGAGTTGCAGATCCATTTTGATCTAACCATAAATTTGTTACATCCGTGTTCGTGGATTTACTTTATACTTGAATTAACATGAATGGTTTCCTCATTCCGGGTTCAGATACCTGATTCATGCTTATACAGAAAGCTATTCAGTATAACTTGCACAGATTATCACTTGGCTTGCGTCTAAATAAATCATGATGAAGTAATTTCCGAAGCACCACCCGCTATGAGAAGAAATATTTTTGGAATCAACCCACCAGGTGAAGCAATCAATTAATTTTTTTAAGACAGACAAAATGAGATTTATTCCCTTTCACCTGGAAAATTCAATAAACAATAACTTAAAAGCACCCTACACTAGCTTTATGTACATTCTTATTTCTGAAAAAAAAAGTTTATCAGAAAGAGTTTTTCTATAAGTCTGATATCGTGTACAATCTTCATGTGTTTTAAGGATAATACATCAAATGCTTGGTATATGATAAATAGGTATATTTAAACTCAATCTAATCTTTGCCTTATATTATTATGGAAAAGTAATTCGAAACTTCCATCTCACGATGCTTGTGATAACGTTTATTACAAATGATTCATGCAAGAAAAAGACCAAATAAATGTCGAACAAATGTATGGCCAAACCTCGCAAGCATTTGTCAACTCCTTATTATTATTTGGAAAAATAATAAATAAATGGGCGTAAGAATGCATACAGTATATTCCTTTTTTGTCAGTCCCAACAATTATATGGATGAACGAAAATCCATTTTATCGGAAGCTTCAGGTATTTGCTTTTAACCGAAAAGAGTTGCTTTATGGAGAGGAAGCCGCATCAATATTAATACCAAACTTGTGGGAAATGTCTTTTCTTATATCTAGTTTGACTATAAACATGGGGTAAACTACATTAGCTTCACGTTTTTTTATCGTACACTAATGGCCTATAAATTTCCAGCTTAAAAAAGAATATAAAGAGAATCAAAAGTGAACGGCCTCGTATATGTCTTGCCTAATCAGAAAAACTGTACCTGATAAGAGTAATAATTGTCTATGTGTAATACTCTTAGACAAAAATAGGGAGAAAATTGCGTGTGTGTTCCGACAATGCTGGATCGTTTGGTCATAAATTGATCATCTTCAGTGAACGCCGGTAGGTTTTCCTGTTTGAGACAAGATATGTGGAATTTACATTTCGCTCGATTGATGTTAATCGCTTTTAGATGAAGTAAGGGTCGTCCCTTGAACTTTTGTAAAAGGTTATATAATGAAGTATCGCTTAAATAGTAATCGGCAGTCTGTGCAAAATGAGGCGAGAGGCTGAACTCGAGCGATTGAGAGTGGGAGATCCAACAAGTTTCACCAGAAGCTTTGAACCTAAACTGGTCCAGATTTCAAGCAGACATACTTCTTTTTGTGACTGTACTATATTTACGTTCATGTCATTAGCTGCAAATTGTCATTTGATGCTACCTTGAATTGTTAGGAATACAAAAATCCTAGCCACTTCTTGTTGGTGTTCAAAATAAATAATTATGGAGATCTTCGGCCGTCATCGTCAGCCAGTTCCCTGTCTGAAAGGAAACATATGGAACTTACATTTCATTCAATTGATGATGGTCGTCTGAAGATGAAGTAAGGGTTGTCCTTTGCACTTCATTTCAACCGTTATAGATATATAAAAAATATAGCATAAAGCACAATTGGAAGTCTGCGCGTAATGATGCTGGCAACGTCGGTCATGAGGAAACCAGAATCGGAGACCTATTTAGGTTTGTCTAAAGATTTACGCGTAAAAATTACCCAAACGTTAAGCTGCAATTATTTTTTTTTTTTTTTTTTTTTTGTTTGTTTGTTTGTTTGTTTGTTTATCAATGTACTGTGTTTATTGCCATGTCATTAGCAGTAAATGGTCATGTGATAGTTATCATATTCTTTATATACCTCTATAGATTCCGGGCTTGACTTTCAGTCTCCAATTTGTTATTCAGTTTCGGCAAATATGGCGATCTTCGACAATGAATGTCAGCCGGTTTCCTCTTTGAGACAAAACATGAAATTGACATTTGTTCGATTGATGATAATCCTTTAAAGATGAAGTAAGGAGCAAGAGGCGTTTTGTTGACTTCATTTTAACTGTTGTAGATGAAAATATTGTTTAAATCGCCGTCAAGAGCCGGTGGCGGCGCGAAGGTTGGGGGGTGGGGCAGTTGGAGCGTTTTTTTTTTGGCATCTGACATTTTCATATTATTTCACCTTCACTTTAATGTAACGGGGGCAATTTTCCACAAAATTTATATTTAGGAAGGGGGGGGGGGAGGAGGAGGGAGCGTAACTGACATAAAAACTGTTCTCTGTAGCAAAGTAGGAGCGCCACTAAAGAACATTGCCACCGGCGGCCTCGAACCCTGCGAGAGCCTGTAAGCAATGAGGCGCAAGGCCAAACTCAGGGGACCGAAAATTAAATATCCAGCTAGACTCTTCAAAAGATTTGCATCTAATTGAAACATGTTATGCTTCAGTAAATTCACGCGTACGCAGATAGAACATTGTTTGTTTTGAAGAAATCTTTCATGGGCATGCTTTTTGCGTTTTCTTATTCCGGATAAGACATTTAATGGAACCTGATTCTAAGTATGTTTCACTCATTAGATACGGATGCGTTCATTTTGTGTGTGTGTGCAATGAATATAACGTTACTAGAATTATATTCCTTGTTGGATCAAAAAGCTTAATATATCAGGTTAAAGAAGGAACATTATTCTAGAGATAAATAGTATCCTTCCTCACAAAATCATTGCTAATGATCATTTGCTTGCTACTTATCGCATAACGTTTAATTTTCCTAACTTTTCCTGGTTTACGGTACCTGTCGTGCATACGCGGAGGGATTCATTTTCGCGTGTCCACCAAAAATTAGGTTCTGGTTAGCTAGTATCTAATGAAGGCTTCCTGTCGCGTTTTTATATGATCATGCCAATTTGAGTTTTTATTTTTTTTTTCTCGCGAGCGATTTTGTGACATCAGCGGTACTCAAACATCGGAATCGCATTTGCTGCTTGAGTACATAATTCTTTTGCGTGTTTTTAGAAACCTTTAGTATGCATTTGGTATCAAATTAATGCACTTAGTAACTGATTATGTCAAGATATCGATCATATATGGTTTGCCGTGTGCAAAACTTTGCCAGAGTACTCCGTCAGGAATTTGAACCCTCGGGTTTCTCCGTCAGGAATTTGAACCCTCGGGTTAAACTCGTTCTCGTGCTCCGGCAAGTTTTTGCACTCAGCAAACCGTGTATTTTTCCTATATTACATCACATATTTATAAGGAACGGGTATGATTTTTATGATTTTCCATGCAGGGAAAAGCTATATTATGCTTTACTTCATAATATATGTAATAATAAAACTTTTGGGGACAAATGTGCTTTTGTATAACACTGAAGAAGCCAAAAGAAAAAAACCGTTTCATGAGATTTGAATCAGTATTCTTGAAACCAATACGTAAACTTAGCTGAACATCGAGATCATATACCCCGATAGCAAGATGATCAAATGAGTAAGATATCAGGAAGAAATACATTACATATTTGTACAAAAAATTGTATTCTTCCAAACTTCGTTCAAAGAAGTCCAACCTTACCATTTTTCCTGGACACAATTTTGAACATGTGTAATTTTAACTCATCTAAGAATTTCCACAATATTAACCAAACTCAGTTATTATGGAAAGTGTTTTTACACTACATGTATGAAGGAAATCCAATCCACCTCTAACAATATGTAAATATATAGGTTTTGAAAATATAATTTTATAAGAACTTTTATTTGACATCTAGTAGTAATTGGAATTAAGCTACTGAAATAAATGGTACGATCGGTTATAAACATTTACAAGTGCAACAAAGAAAAATTGATTGATGAATTACATAAGAGAAATCAAAATGCCAGAGATGTAAAGGGTGTGTAAAATAAAAAAAAAATGAAATGGTATTACAGCATAAGAAACTAACAAATTAGAGAGAGACATTAGCAAAAAGAAAACAAAATAGAGTATCAATATATTTGCATAACAAAGACCAGTTTCATAACGAGAAGTGTATGTGAACGAGAAGTGTATGTGAACATTGTTTCAGCACAATATTATCTTGGGGATTTGAATTGTGCCAATGGAGCACACGTTTTTTATTTATTTTTTTATTTGTGGGTTTTTTTTTGTTTTTTTTTTTTGCATGATCTAAATAATAGGTTAGCAGAAACTAAGACTTTATGTTAGATAAATGGACTTCAGATTAAAAAACCAGACTGTAGAAAGCCTTAACTTTGTCCTGCTACTATATTCAGTTGACCAGGGTATCGCGCACAAATATTAAACAAAATAAAATATTTAATATGCTGAAACTCATTTATATATTTACATACAAGTCATCAAACATTTTTGAGAGCTACACTTTAAAATTTGTGAATGATGACTCTGAAAAGGTACATATCACGGTTTAACATGCTATTCTGGCTGAATGAAATTTAATTTGATATGGAACGATTTTAATATTATACCACAGTATCACTGGAGATACCTCAAGCGAGAATAAATAACTGATAGATAATGGACCAGAAGAACATCAATCTGCACACCAAGGTTTTGTGCAGCGTATACCTGCTGTTGTGTTAGCTGCTTACAAAACGTACGCATAACAATGGAGCAGACACTGTTGAGTATTGGAGAAAATTGTCAGATGATGAAATGAATTCTGTGATAGACAACAACGTTGAGTATTGGAGAACATTCTCAGATGAGGGAATGAATTCTTTGATAAACTACAATGTTCAGTATTGGAGAACATCGTCAGATGATGAAATGAATTCTGTGATTGACAACGATGTTTAGTATTGGAGAACATTGTCAGATGATGAAATGAATTATGTGATAGACAACGATGTTGAGTATTGGAGAACATTGTCAGATGATGAAATGAATTATGTGGTTGACAATGATGTTGTCTATTGTAGAATATTGTCAGATGACGAAATGAATTCTGTAATAGACAATGATGAACATATGTCTGAACGTACTTCTTTTTGTAGGAAAACAACGGACTCCCAAATGGATTGTACTGTTAAATCAAAGGTATAAATTCTTATGTAACCTGTATATTAGGCACACATGTGCAACACGAATATCCATTACACCGTCTATGTCCACGGTATCAGATGCTGGAAAAAGTTAATGGAGGTATTAATTTTGGGACAGCAAAGTAACATCATAGATGAAAGCATTATGGTAAGATTTCAACAATATATCAACAGAATCAAAAGTGAATTTTGACTTGGCTGTTGGTAGTGACAGCATATTTTTGTTACCGAGTGACATTGTTATGAACATGGGTAGTATAGTCGGATACAACAACAATTTACAGAAAAAAATAGACTGGTTTATACTCGGATTGAACCCTACCATTAATACCGACGTTGCAAAGAACAGTATTTCAAGGGCTGACAAGCAGTCTGTGATAGTGTGAAAAGAACATGTAGAGGACAAAAAAATAAGACAAAGTGAGTATAAACAAAAGGGACTACCATGTCTAAAGTTTTCTGTCACATATACTATTCGATACTCGGACGTTCAAAGGACACGTGATAATCGGAAGTGTCGACAAAAAGGTCCAATTTAGAAGCTTCATCCTGTAGCCTTCGCACGCAGACAAAGCCTGACCATAAAATATTTTAAAAACACAACACAAAAAAAAAAAAAACAATCAAAGAAAAACAATCATTTATATTGATACTCTCGGTGTTAAGACCTCTCTCTCTCTCTCTTTCTCTCCTTTTATTTATATATACGATGAAAATAAGTATAATTACAAATTTAACGCTATGAACATTTTAAGCCGATTTCTGTCCTGAATTTACAAAGCACTATGTACTCATATTCCTTTTCGAATGCAAAATAAAGAATTTTAAAAAAGAAACAATTTGACCAGTACATTCAATAATTCCTCAAACTATCAATAATACAAGGTGATGTTATTGCAACTTTTTTCGCTAACTCAAGTAAATAATTGTCTAACTTTTACAAGCCTTTTAAATTATATTAAACATAAATCTCCTGATGTAGGCGGAGTTGCGGGAGGTGGAGTTGATGGATTAGGAGGCGAGCATGCTGGCGTAGGAAAAAAAACCTTTTACCAAATTTTGCTCTCCATTTTGAATTCTTCCAAAGTATTCGTCAATTATAGTCACATCTTCTCATACCTGTTCAACAACATATCATTACTGCCTATTGTTCTCGTCTGTATATTCTGAGGTATATGTATTGGTTCTCTGATAATAACTGTTGGTACAAGCGGATATTTAGGTTTCATCCCCTCAGTAGGTAACGCCCATCTTGCCCTGTCCAACCTAAAACGATCAACAAGTTCTTTCCAGTCTATACTGCTATATTGCCAGGTGCTAGCATTGTTTTGGTGTCTCCTCTCCTCGACATCTGGGCTGTTTTATCATCCGATTTTACACAAGATAGCGTTTTATAAAATGTACTTTATTGCTCTTTCTATTTCCAAATCATACTGAAATTCATTTATGCCAAAGCCTTTCTTTAAGTCATCTGTGAACAAACAGAGAACTTTGTGTGAAACACTAACACCTTCACTTGGAACAATATCTTCCTAACTTTCTATACTTTGTTCTAAAAATATTTTTAAAAAAGCACTAGAAAGACTTCCATGATCATCAACTTGTATTTTATCTTGTGCATCTATTACATCATCATCTTCATACAAAGGATGCTTAAATGGATAATCGAAATCAGCATTACCCTTAGTCATTTACTTGTCCTAGAAAAGCACAAGTAAATGTTGCAGTCAGAGACGACTAACATTTATTATGTTCGAAAGGACATAATAAAAGTTGTTACTTTCGGCCTCACTTTCGATGATGAGCTATCCTACAGCAACCAACATTTGTTCTGTTATTTAAATATCAAAGAAATGGACAAAGAACAGCTGGAGAAAACACTGCGAGGTATCAAAGACAAAATTAGCAGTAAAACCACTTCTACAGAAACTGTCCAACCAAGACTTAAACACAGCTATAACAAATGGAACATACACAATTAACCGAAATAAAAGCAAATCAAGAAGAGATAGGAGATCATTATGAATTGCAGAGCAGCTAACGTTCTAGATCATTGTCATATGTTGTCATTTACATTGTGAATTCATTAACTAACATATTCTTTTTATCAGCAACGCTTCCAGTTTTCAAAACGAATTGAAAGATGACTACATGACATCAACTGTTATTACCTCTGTTTGCACTGAGTGCTAGTTTATAACTTTGAAACATTAAGATTTTAAAAAAGACAACAGAAAAGTAAATCTGAAAATACTGAAAACATGCTTGATAATAAAATGTGCACTGGTTGCTTTGTTGTTGACGCATTTGTGCCTGTAGCTACAATTGTTACAATAGTTATCATTACAGAATTAGCTGCTTATCGTGAGATGAACTCTTAAAGGACGAATAAGCGAGAAAAAAGATAAGGAATGCAGTTTAATGTTATTCAAAATCTCCTTTGTAGAAATCTGAAATCTTGAATGATTCGACGTTTTCACATGCTTTCCATCTCCTTATAATGTTTTCTACCATTTTTGGACCTATTTTCATTGGCTATTATGTATCTAGTGTTTGATCAGAGAAAACATTTTCTTTGTTGTTCCGGATCAGATAGATAACATAATGAATATAAAATGAAATGATATGTGTATAAATCATCTTCATTCACACCTTCTGGTTTTGTAAAGACTAGCCACCTTCGGATGAAGTTAATAGGTGTAAAATTCTAACTATTGCTAACTGAGATAGCCTGCTGTCTGTATTTTTGTTTCGTATACTTTTTCATGAATTCGTCATAGTGCCCTCTATTTTCTTCTCTCCAATTCTATTTCTGTATTCTACTGCATTCCTTTTAATAAAGTTTGCAATATGGAAAGTTTGCAAAACTCAGCTATTTCTTTTTCCTCCTACACATGTGACATAGATTTGCATCAATTTTTTTTTACACATTTACATTTGACATCATTTTTCATACATGTAACTAACATTGAAACATGATTCACAAGTATTCCCTTTTCAACATCTTGAAATCATATATAGCTAACTTTACAAAATGTCCTTGTAAATTAAATGGATGATAGAGAACATAAACATGAAAGTGAAAACAAGGTTGATAAATCACCAGAGACGTTCACATTACGGACAAAAAAATACTCACAGGAAGATGAACCCAGTAGACAACTTGGAAAATGCTGACAGAAATTTAAAAAAGCAAAAGCTAAACGCTTAAAGAAAGAATAGCCAGTGACTTAAAACTCACAAGTTGCTGAAATAACACTACATGAAATAAATAAAACAAATTTATATTGTTCAAACAGAACGAGTTTTCGTGTGATTGGCTGTGGTGTAGATTTTTAGGTGTCTTGTTCGCTTAGTCAAAAAAAGTAAAGGTGTTTCTTTTTTTTTAAATGATGAGATAATAAGGTCTTTATGAATCAAGTCGTTATATGCAATAAAAATCAACACAACTAAAGACCAACAAGATAAAACTTGGCTTCATATAATCCATCAGAAGAAATGCTTCAGCTTGTTTGCTAGATAATAAAAAATGTCGACTAAAACGAAAAATCATCAGCACAATGTATAATACAATATTAAGTTACACTCTTTCTGTTGCCTGAAGAAGCCATTGAAGTTTACAAATGGTCTACCGTCAACCATGGATATTGAGGAAGTTATTTGTTTTAGCCAGTTTACATTCGACTCCCTCATAGCACATGGAGTTTTACCAGAATTGTTTTTTACTCAGTAAATGGAGAGTTATAATACAATGGACGGACTCCCTGATAAGGAGGTGCATCTCAACAATCCAGTTGACAACACGACTGGTAATCTATCCATTTAAGTACGGATAATTGATTTTGTTGTTGGCTACCACAGTATTTTGAATGAACTCATAAACTATATTTTCTGTTATACAAACGATAAGAATGAAACAATGACTGTTGTAATAAACTGATAGTTTTTACAACCTAGTGATATATACGAATACAATCAGAGGTAATGACTGCAAAGGGTGACATTGAAGAAAGTATAGATGTCAAATGTTTGAAACATGACTCAAATGTTAAAATCACTCCGAGTAAGAATTACACGGTGTATATCACCAACTACAGCCCGAAAGTTTTAGCGTTCAATAGTCATAGATCTATATCTACTGAATCTGATACCGTTTGTGGGATTTTTAAATCTAACAATGTGTACATTTATTTCGATCAAATCAATAACATAAAAGGCTTTGTCAATGCCGACTATTCAGCTTTGTTATAATCCTTGCCAGTTAAAAATGTATTTTCTGACGACTTTACTTCAGGCAGTTTTAATGGGTATTACAAGCATTATAGAGTAGTACCATTATCAGATTGAATATAAACATAAAAGATCAAGATCGTAAAGTAATAGCTTTCCACGGTATACAAGTAACGTATGTTTTACACTACAGATAAATAGCGTAGGCTAGTAGGAGACGAGCTGTCTTAAGACAGCATCTGCAGAGCAGAAAGAAGTGTAACGGAGATGCAGGCTTTAATGCTATATAAATTACGGAAATGACGGAGTCTCTGCGGAGCACAAATGTGATATCTTTAATAGTTCTTGATGATTTATTACCTTTAAGCATTGATGGAAAACGGATTAGAAAGATGTTACGCTAGAAACAAGAATTAACGCCGACTTAAACCTCAACAATTATGATAACGCCAAACTAGCAGTCCTGTACAAAACTTTGAATGAGCTAATAGTTTGTTTGTACAAAGACGTGTTGATAATCAAATATTTAAGACTCTGGAGGACAATAGTTTAGAAGATATGAAGGGGCGGAAGGAACACCTGACAATAACGTATCAGCTATTAAACGGAGTGGTATTGAAAGAGCTAACAAAATCTGACATCTTCAACAACAGATTGATGACAGCAGGAAACATATTTTAGATCCACAGGAATTGTTCAGAGATTAATTCAATACTTTATCTACTATTTTTAAAGCCTTACAAATAGTAAAATAAAGAGCTGACTATTGATCTAACGTTAGACAATATATACAACCGATTGAGCAGAGGATAAACCCAAAGACAGATAGCGATATGGAGAAAACAGATGCAAAAGAACATACTGATTGAGAAGTAGTTGATAACATAAAAGGGATTCAAGGTAGTATTCAATAAATAGACAAAAGCATGAAATGTTTGAAAAAAGATATAACTGATATAAAACAAAGTTACAACAGAAACAAATGCATTCAAAACTAAAGTAAATAAAAGGACTGTCACATTAAGGAGTAGAATTTATACGTCTGCGACATAAATAAACAACAACACAGAGATAATCAAAACTGAATTTAAATGGCAATCGGTTTAAATAATATTGCACTATTTGATAAAGTCAGAATATGTAAAGAGGAAATCGATAAATACAAAAAGGAGTTTGATGAGAAAATCAAACCAATGCTTGCATGTATTTAGCTTTAAAATGTTCGCATTGTACCGAGCCTGGAGTATCCAGATGCTATTATAGTTGAAGTAAATTCAATACAACATTATAAAACTTATGAATATCAAAGGAACGAACGGTTGGTCGATTGTTTTAAGTCCGAAACTACACCTGAAAAAATTGGTTGAAACTTGTCAATTTAACAATGTTTCATCCAACTTTGCTGAATAGAAGATTGCATACATTAACTGATTCACAGAAACATGTAATTATGGTTTTGAAAAAGAAGGCTTACATACAATGTATGTAAAGTTATATATAGCACTTAATCCTTTTGTTTTAATATTTGTTTTGTATAGCACATTAGAGGTAAATAATAAATGTTCTGCACAATTAATCAACAAAAGGAATTTAATATGTACAGAGTATAACGTAATGACAGACATATTTATGGCAGAGATGGGAATCTTATTTCATTTTTGTAATTAAAACATAATCCTAAAGTGTCACTTGATGATATTTTACGATCCAAGCGATTTTAAGATAACAACTGGCAGCAGCATCAAACTGTATTACTCATAAATGGTAAATGGTTTGTACATTAAATAAATAATCAATAGAAATACAAGCAAGTACATAATTCATCATTGCACTTATGATAGGTGTTATTGCGGATGCTGCCTGCAGATTTTGATAAAAGAAAGTTTTCTGACGTTGTCGCGCAACACTGGCAGCGACATATGTGGCTTGTGAAATGCACCGAGGGTTCATCACCGGTGGTGCAAGATGTTTTTTTAACATATAAATGCTAAAGATGTCAACGTATGGTGAACAACATAACTCCTCACAAGCCCGAAACAATGCAGTGGTAAACAATTTAAGTAGAAATACATCACAATATCATACGAAAGTGATGATTATTACAAGATGAATGACAACAGCATCTTAATTACATACAACGATTTGCGGATACCTTTTGGTTAGACGTATTGGTTGTTATGTACCTTGTTTATAATTAATGACTGTGGCAGTCTTGACGAGTTAATATAAAAGCAACTAATCTAACCAAACCAGCTTTTTGAGAAGAAAACAAACGTGTTTTGGTAGTATTTTGCATCAGGGTGAAACAGGCAATGGAAACCGTGTTTGAGGAAAGTAGTGTTATTCAAAACAAAATAAAAGACAAAATTGTAGACACTTTCAAGAAGAAAGAATACAAAAAATTTTTAATTAGACGTAAATACCCTTTCTATTACAAAGTACAGACGTGACCGTAAAGTAATGTCTTTACGTTGTCAACCTCAAAACACTTGTCAAACATCGACAAGTCTACTTTTTTCGTTTCATGCTATACAGCTCGTGATTGTATGATCTGAGTAAATTCATGTCCTGACAATTCTCAGTGTGATTAAATAAAGAATCTTTCGAATTTTAAATTTTGTTTGATAGCACATTTTCTTTCCTTTGCAAACTTTCCTTTTGTCTTTGTCGTCTTAAAGGAATATTGTTTTGATCTTAACCCACAACAGTCTTTAATTGTTACAGCATTCAACTCATCCTTT
Source organism: Margaritifera margaritifera (assembly GCA_029931535.1). Taxonomy (NCBI): domain Eukaryota; kingdom Metazoa; phylum Mollusca; class Bivalvia; order Unionida; family Margaritiferidae; genus Margaritifera; species Margaritifera margaritifera. The sequence continues at coordinate 2,333,018 of JAQPZY010001391.1, read as the reverse complement.
AAATGTCTAGGAACTTTTTAAAAATTCATTTGTAGTTTACCAAGTGTTGCATCCTATGAATTGACACTAGTGTCGTAAAACGTGTGGTTATCATTCACGTTACTGTATACGTTTCTATTTCAACATCTATACACAATAAATCAGAATCGATCATTAACATTGTCATTATATCGCCGTATTAGTTTTTCGACTCGTACCAAAATTCATACATCAAACATATGGATAGCTCTAACACCGTAAATCCACCGTCAATTGGTTTGGTTAATTTAATTGTACTGTTGTTCAAAAGAATCAATAACAAGTCATTATCCGTAATTGTTCTGCTGGCAAAAGATAGATCCTTTTTAAATTTGACTAATGTATTATCATCTGTACATATTTTAATGTTGTTATTTTCCTGAGATTTTCCATCCGTTAACCGAATACATTGTTATTTATCAATTTCTTTAAAAATCTTTCTCGAATTTTTTTTTTATCTTCAACTTGCATTAAGCTCTATATACGATTTCAACCACAGTTGTTGATGAAGCAAGATGTATGGTGTGTATATTTTTTTAAGTCTTAAGTCATACGTAAAGACTTAAGTTTCACAGTGAATTACGTATTTCATTTTTAATTTTTCAATGTAAGTAACAGTTTTGGTAGTGTTGGTTTTGTACCCTTAAAATCATTTATCAACTTTTTCTGAAACTTTCATATTTTTTTTGTTGTTCTGTTGTTGATCTGGAATAAATTTCTTTAGCGTGTAGTCCTTAAAATGGTCGTGCAAGTGTAATGCCACGGGTATGACTATGATCTCGTATTTCTGATATTTGTTTATTTGTTGCACTTCTAAAGTTTTTAACCGGCATTTATTGACTGATGGCGCGGTCGTAAATAGTGTAGGTGCATAATGAATTACCTTGACGTTGACCTTTCGTAGTCAACATAAATGTCCGAGTATCATTCGTGATTTGCTTCAGCATATATATGTGGAATATTCTTTCATGAATCTTTTAACTAAAAATCCTTGCTGAATGATATGTATTTATCGTCGTTGTTCTGTATGACTTTTATATCTGCATCTGCATTCTTATGTACAAAATTTTTGCTTAACCAATGGCTGTCATAACAGGAAAAGTTATGAATGAACAATTGTATGTATTTTGAAGATTTAAAATTATATTTGAATTCATTATGCCCTGTACTTATATATTTACCTATTACTTGATAGTTGTAACTAACAATATTAACAGGCTCTTCACTATCGCAATCTTTGCGAGCGCGAACTTCGCAGTCACACACGTTTTGATTTATTATTTCTCTATCACAGATGTAATGTACTTTTGTTGAATTATAATGTATTTATCACTATCGCAATCTTTGCGAGCGCGAACTTCGCAGTCACACACGTTTTGATTTATTATTTCTCTATCACAGATGTAATGTACTTTTGTTGAATTATAATGTATTTAATTTTCCTCTGCGAACACAAGAGGATTTGGATTTTTTCGGTCTTGATGCTTCATACACTAATTTTACAATATCCTAACCAAAGTATCGTCAAATATTTTCATATAATATCTACCTATGTAAACTACCCGTTTATATTTGTTGTGGGTTTATAACAACAACACACAAAAAAACAAGCAGATAGACTGCATTGGGTTCTATTCTTTTCCATGTCAAGCTTGATGTTGTAACAGACACATCGTATTCGTGTATTTTAGAAACATCTCTGGGATACTCCAGTTCTACGGTACTTTCAAATCACAATGAATACTATATGGAACTTTCAATTGATACAGATAGTTTTTTTTTTGTTTTTCTTCTTTTTTTTTTTTTCTTTCTCTTTTATGGCGTAAAAAAAAAATTAAATTATTGTTTACAAAAGTATTTGTTATTTTTCTGTTTGTTTATTTGTGATGACACAAATTTTGACAACTCTTGAATCCTAACCAGACATAGATTTAAAGATTGAATTTGTCTATATAAATTGTATGTAGCTGGTCTGTTTACATGATCACGTGGTGTGTTTGGCACAAATTCCTCAGCATACAAGAAACACTTACCACCTTCATGTTTTACATTGATACATTTCTTTTTATTTCAACCCTTTCTGGCAAATTTATGTATGAGTGTCTTTTGAGTTGTAGACATCTATCTATGTGCAATTACTAAATATTAAGTCTTGTCAAACATCCATTTGATACTTTTGCTCTCTGATGCTCAAAGCTGGTATGTAAAATATCGACTAAACGTTCAATAGCATTCTCCTTTTCGTCTTCATTTAATATATTTAGATGTCTTCTTCTATGGGAATTATATAACCAACATATTCTCATTCAAGGGTAGTTCTCTTCATTTATCCAATCGTAAAATCTGAGTGTACTTTCAATGATCCAACTGTTATCACTGTAAAATTTACGCTCATTTAAATTTCAATTGAATTAATTTCTAAGCTTTTTCGTTATGATTTTGTTTCAATTGTTTATTCCTTATGTGTCTTTTTCTATGGAAGAAGCATTTAAGGTTGCTGTAATTTCTTTTCTAACTGGCTTTGAATTGGCACATCAGTTATAGAAGTCTTAATTTGTATTTACTTATGTAAGTACAACTTCAATACATGTTTCATTACTTAGATTTATTAAATAGATAACTATTAAAGATATATTTCACTATTTGTTTTATATAAGTAAGGCAGTTGTCAATGATTGTTTCACTATTTTGCCTGAGCATTTCAAAATTTAACCTTTGACATTTATTATAAATTTTAGCGAAAACCCATCCGCACTATCCTGTCTGTCAATCTCTGGGAGCAGCTATCCCTGAAGTTTTGGTTGCATGTGACCGCCACCAAGGACAGAATTCATCGCTCTTTCTTACAGAAAATAGGGATGGTTTTTCTGCCGCAGTTTTGTTTTTACGTCATATCAGCCAGGATGTCGCAGAATAACTTCAATAACAGGACATGTAAAAGTGTTCTCTAGAGATTCAAGGTGTTCATGTGTTTCACATAACAAGCAACGTCAACTCAATTCCCTTGGTACCACTCTGGTGTCATACTCCCTTTGACTCAGGATCTGTAGACACAATCCATTGTTACACATGAACAAATGAAGTTATACCTAAACAAACGAACTGAGTAGAGAGAACATGTATATTCCATTATTATTGATATTAATTTCCTCAAATACTGTTCTTGTCACTGCTAATTATTCAATGACATGTGGTCTATTTAAATACTTATTTTTTCTCAAATGTCTTTAGAAGCATACAAGTGTTTTTTATATGTGCTTCTACAAATTAGATACAAATAAATACTTTGTTATAGGTTTGCTTTGTTTTTTTTAAATGCTCTCATTTGTCTTTTAGATTTAAAAACTAAAATATAGAAAAAGCATAGGGTTGGCTAGATCTCGTTTACACATTCACCTTTGCGATAATACGTACGTTTTTGAAAACCACAGGCCCAATTTTATATTTCAAACCGGCGTTTTGAAATAAAAGCATTAATACGTGATGTAACTAATATGTGCAGTATCATATACATTTCCAATTTAAAACATATAAATTGTACTGTCTTGTCGTACAACTGCTGGTAACACGCGCAAACCATTAATCTGGCGTTTATTACTAGCATTCATAAAATTCATCACCGGTTGCCACGACGAGTATTCAAAACCTAATAGCATTATGATACATGTACAATTCTTGAAGACGGCACTGCATTTGGTAATTCGATACATTTATTCTTCTTTTTCGAATGCAATGTATTTTGAAGAAGCATTGTATCCATTATTAGACTTAAAATGTTAAACAAATATCAATGGTCCTCCATGTCAATATCAGATAAGCACTCAATATATACTATAATTCAGGGACCTAAGAACATATTTGTTTAAAAACAAAATAAGTGGTTTGTGGTCCAGGAACTTGGGGGTATTTTTGTTTTTTATATATATATATATATATATATATATATATATATATATATATATATATATATATATATATCTAATGTCAACTATTGTTCAGGGACTTGGACGTATTTATCTTTATAAAAATATGAGTCGTTCAGAAAGATATTTAATTGCAAAAATCACAGTCTGGCTTAAACTGGATTATACCAGTTTAAGCCTGATGGAGTGGTTATTGACGTGTACATCTATACAGCTGTTCTTCTTTTGTTTAGTAGCACCAGCGGCTATTAAGAGATATATTGCATAGTTAAATATGAAAAATATAGCTTCATAACACAAACGTGTGATGAGATTTCTTTGATCTATTGATATTCTAAGTAGCAGTCTCCGCCATGATCGATACCTATCAAGGTAAATTTCACATGCGTTGAGCCTGATAGGGAAACTAAAGAGTACATTTTTGATAGAAGTATGAGACGATTGTCTGCAAAGTAATTTCTTTAGGGATGCAGTTACATGAAATACCTATTTATCTTCAGTCGCAATTTTTGTTGGGAATATAACCTGGGATATGGCTGTTTTAAATGTCTACGCGTGTCAGGAAAGGTTTGTTCCAAATAGTGAACTATGAAAAAGATAGATGTCAAGAAAAAAGCCATACTAATTGCATTTTATGTCGACTTGGCAATAATAGCGGCAGGAATGTTCACAGTTCCGGGGAATAGCACAAGGTTATAAAATTGCTCTTGTTGTTAGCTCATCTTTACTCAAACGCTTGCTTGATTTTAACTATTCATGGAATATTCCAACTGACAGGTTTGTGGAGAATATGACATACAATTATATGTGTTTCTAAGCCTAAAACATCCTGTCCTACATGGTATAGCGTTCCCAGTTTTATACACTGTACATCTAGATAAAGTAAACGCAGCATTATATTTGGCAAATAGTGCACAATAGATTAGTGATACCGTGTTCAATCACAATGTGTGTGCTGAGCATTGTCCTTTTTCTTCAGCGTTTAAAATTACATCGACCGCGAAGAGATCGCTAATGCGCACAGTCGAAGGCAATACAATATTTACGTTAGATATATATAATACGAATAAATAATATTATCATACAGGTTAGAGAATTTTAATTCGTACTCTAAGGAGATTCGAACCCGGATTCGCTGGTTACGGCACCCATCGCCTTGCCTGTAGTCACCAACCCTTACACCATCTCGACCATGCACTCATCACCACAAAATGATGCTACAAAGTCGGTGGTATAAACATACCCGCATGTCGACCCAGTAATTAATTCTCATCTAAGTACACAGTCCATCTGGATTCCTACTACAGAAATCAAGGTATACTAAAAGGTATTATTTATGAGAAGTTAATGTTATCAAGCATTCTCCTGTAAGTTAATGTTATCAAGCATTCTCCTGTAAGTTAATGTTATCAAGCATTCTCCTGTAAGTTAATGTTATCAAGCATTCTCCTGTAAGTTAATGTTATCAAGCATTCTCCTGTAAGTTAATGTTATCAAGCATTCTCCTGTAGAATCCAGCGATCTCACCTGCGCTCTGTTTGATGTATATCTGTAACTCTATATAATAACTTCGTTATACCTTGATTTCTGTAGTAGGAATCCAGATGGACTGTGTACTTAGATGAGAATTAATAACTGGGTCGACATGCGGGTATATCTGCAACGCACAGATGCCTATACCACCAGCTTTGTAGCATTATTTTGTTGTGATGTGTGCGTGGTCGAGATTGGTGTAAGGGTTGGTGATTACAGGCAAGGCGATGGGTAATAGTTCTTGCAATTTCGTAAAACATGCACGAGGATGGTGCCTTGCGGATTTTGCTTTAATAATTCATAATGTATTGATGTTTATTATTTTTAAATAAACCTTTTTTAGACGTATGCATTTAGTTATAATATTTGTAACGACTTATAAAAAAAATCAACCCGTTTCATGTGCCTACGCATTCAATCACAATATCGAGCATTCACATTTCAAAGTATAAATTCAATTATATTTGTTCAAGAGTAAGATAAACGTATATACACTAAATACATATCCATGTATTATATATATATTATATATATATATATATATATATATATATATATATATATATATATATATATATAGAGAGAGAGAGAGAGAGAGAGAGAGAGATATGCACTTTATTCATTGGATAAAATTTGCGCACCTAACACGTCTTGCCTCTACAAGAATACTTAATTGAAAATCCAAAATAAGATTTATGTTGAGAGCTGGAGAGGGAGAGAAAAGAAGGATGAATTAATCTTGGTAAGAAAGAATTCACCTGTACGTAACTACAAAATAACCTATATTGCATTCTATGTCAACCGTGTTATCTATGTAACTACAAAATAACTTATATTGCATTCTATGTCGACCGTGTTATCTATGTAACTACAAAATAACTTATATTGCATTCTATGTCGACCGTGTCACTGCCACTTCTGGTATGCCTCTCATTGTCTATATCTTATTATATAACTATCACACTCTTTCTTGTGCAAAGTTTACTTCTAATCTTGGGCATCGCTGCAATAGTCGTTACTAAGATGTGAGTACAGTTGTGTATGCAGAGACCAGTGTAGTGGGAAGGTCTTGTGGCCCCCGCGCAGACGAATTTGCCTTAACTAACAGAGAATGATTCAGTATCGTTTTCAGACAAGTATCTATAACTTCTGTGACAACAGGCAATCAGATCCTTTCAATTTCTTTTGATGAAAGAGAATAAGAAAGTCTGTTTGTAATTATGAGATTTAGATGATGGGTTGTTGTCATCGAATGAGGGAGTTAAACATAATATTTGCCTAAACCTGTCAAGCTGCTGATGAATCGCATAGTGATTATGGTTCATAGTGCAGTATGTTCTGCAACAAATGAATCTCTTCCTATACTGACAGACTACGCAGCACGGAAAAGAAAAAGAAAAAGAAAAAAAAAAGACCAACGTAAATCACCAAAAGATAAATAATAAGTATGTCAGGCATGATTGAGAATGCATGGAGGAGCTCCTTTTTTTGAGGCAAGAAATCAATGTAGACAGAGGAAAGTGCAAAACAAAGGAACACTTTCCTTTTACGAAGCCGGTGGCTCTGTGGGTAGCGTGCCGAACTCGCCACCAGAAGGACGCGGGTTCGAATCCTGCCCAGACCAGGCTAGACCGGCATCCTTGGTAAGTGTCTAGGCAAGACTCTTTACTCCAATTGCCATGGCCGATGTAACCTTTCATGTGTTGTTGCTCCGTTCAACGCCAATCAGCCAATCGATGAATCTGGTACATGATTATTGCTTAATCAGCCAATCAATGAATCTGGTACATGATTATTACTTAATCAGCCAATCGATGAATCTGGTACATGATTATTGCTTAATAAATTCCCTTCAATATTTAGCCTGCACCAGACACTTCTTCATAGTTGTTATACGTTAAAAATGTGTCATTCCCATTCAGTCTCAAACTCTCAAGCTCCTGTATAATTTTCAACATCTATGTCTACAGATCTATCGATGTCTTTGTGTGTGTGTGTGTGTTTGTGTGTGTGTGTGTGTGTGTGTGTGTGTGTGTGTTTAAAATGTATCGTTATGACTCATCTACTATTACGAGATTTTGCAGATAATTCGTTGAACAAACGGTGAAGTTAAAGTTGTAATAACAGATACTGTCGAGAGGCTGATATATAAGAAAGATAATTTCTTAGTAGTTAGTCCACCATGAAATAAATGGAGTAATATGAGACACATTGTAATAATAATAATAATAATAATGATAATAATAATAATAATTATTATTTTTATTATTATTATTATTGTTGTTATTATTATTAATATTTTATTTTATTTATTTATTATTATAATTATTATTTATTTTTATTATTATTACGTCTTATTAAAAGGGTGACTCAATTATTTATAAAGAACTACTCTGCCTTGAAGCCTTCTATTATGTACAATATTTACCAAAAAATATAAATGTTACATTCACACTTAAATATTACACACGCACACACACGTACACACAGTTTCTCATGTGTTTGCACGCTTAAAATGATAATATGACAATATGCAAACAGAATATTCGTGCACAGAAATATACCAAAGTACAGTGGCGACGCGAGTGTTTGAGGCGCCCCGGGGCAATGTTCTTTACTTGCTACAGAGAAAAGTTTTTATATCAGTTACACCCCCACCGCAATATAAGTTTTGTGAAGAATTGCCCCCGCTACACTAAGGTGAAGGTGTAACACTATAAAAATTTCAGCTGCAAAAGAAAAAGAGCTCACGAGCTGCAATCCCCCTTCGTCTGGCGCCGGGGGGGGGGGGCAATGCCGGCTCCCAACATCCCCACCCCCTCTCGCGCAGCCACTGTCAATGTGTATCGATAGGTAAAAGATCTATGTGTCCTATACACTTACACTGAAACACAGCAACTCCATATTCACTCCCTTACACGCAATACAATAAATAAATACAAATTCTTTAAGGGAATCATGAGCATGTATATACAAATTTATATGAAAATGCCAGCGAGAAGTGGTGGAAACTGAATATTTCACTTTTATATTTCATTCAGACTATCGTCCTTCCAGGAAAGGTTTGTGAAGTTTTAGCCGTATAAATATCCTTGGGAACAGTATTCCATACAAGAGCATCTCGATACTGAACGCTTCTTGTAAAGACTTCTTACTTTAGCTTTGGAAATATGTAGATATTTTGAAACAGTGGACTTCAAATTAGGAATATATGTATTGTCCAGCTCCTTTCAATGAAAACGAGAGTGCAGATATTCAGAAACTGATTTGTTACATATTTAAGGCATCATTGTTTGCTTTTCTGAGAAATATACGTTCATAGTCTATATAGAGTTTGCAATGTCTACTTATTTAAAAATCAATACAAACAGAGTAAAGTACACATAAAAGTTTCGCGTTCTATTTGTTTTCTGGTACATTACGTCGTTTAATGAAACTCACTAACATAATTCTGTCTCAGATTAATACAAAATATTTTTCCTCGAAGGAATTTCTTGTAAGAAGTAAATAGTCGATCAATAATGATGCCAGAATCCATCTTTTCTTTAAGCTTTGCATACAAGTGAAACTATCGACGAATTGCTTACCTGTTGATAAGTTCAAGCTCTGCCTTGTGACACTCCCTTACTCTTGGATTTAACTAAATTCTATTGACACGATATTATAAAAAAGTGCATACTTTATGTCAGGTTCGTTTATTGACAATTAAAAAAAATTCAAGGAAGTATTTTCTACAGGATAAAAAAAAATGAACAAACTGTGGCGACTTTTAAATCTGTAAATGAAATTTACAAGTGAAAGTGTCATTTGATCTGGGAAGGAATTGCTAATATAGAATTAATAATACATCATTTTATAGTCGTTTACAAGTGTATCAGACAAAAATAATTATGACTTTCAGGTTGCCTGTTCGATAAATATTCTACAAAATCTTAAATTCGCATTTCCATACAATTACTAGAACGTTCAGCGTACACACAAAAAAAAAATCAAAGGAAATTACCAATTCAGAGATAACTGATTAACAGGTACGTCAATACTACGAAATTATAGATTTAATTCAATCATCGACAATAATGTATCACGCACTGTCATTTTATCATATTCGTACTCTGGATCAGAGAGAATTTATTAAACTTTTGGGATAATCTGGAAAATTTTGTTAACTCCACAACTGGCTTTAAAACTAGTTTCAAAGTTTCGAAAGTGAAAATAAACACTCAATTAATGAGGTATTCAATTACGTTCATATTCTTTCTGAATGCCGACTTTGGTTACATTCATCAAAAATTTTAAAACGTGTATTAGAAACGTCTTGGATCAGTTCAAAGTCTTGACTGATTCATTGGATCATTAGCATAGATTGTCATTGATCTAGTTTCAGTTTAAAACATAGAGCATGCTCTCATTTTCGTGTCTATCAATGGCCCAAAACATATACTGACGAAGTTGACTTGCATTCGTCAGAAAATATGCCTTCAATTACACCCAAGCTCTTCACGCGCCAAATGTCCGATTATTGATGATATAGCATTATGTCAGAAATGAATTGTCACACTTGACCAGATAGGAACTGAAAACAAAATAAATTCTTCTACATCGCACGGGGTGGTCAATAGTTCTACTAAATGAACAAAATACCTTCATTTATCACTAAGCTCCTTACATCTTAAATGTCTAACTACCGTATATACCCGCGTATCATCCCATACCAACTGCAAACTACATAGACCCAGATCTGCCGTCCCATAATGCGCCGGAAGATCGGGTCTATGCAGTTTGTAAGGACTAATCAGTAGAACAAACAACATAGACCCTGATCTGCCGGGCATTATGCGACGGCAGATCATTGTGTTGTTTGCATTTGGACCAAGTTCATACGCGAGTATATACGGTATTAATAATATTGCATTATTTCAGAAAGGACTTATCACACTCGACCAAATGGGAATTAGAGAAAAATGAAAACAGATAAACAGATCTTTACTCTGCATCCCACTGGGTGGTATATAGTACGAGCAGATTTATCTCTCCTTGGAAACTTATGTAAAACAACACCCTAGCACCTGTACAAACTAAAGAGTATACTGATATTTTCTTGATGTGACGATTATAGCAAGAATTAAATATACTCGAAGACATGCTATATCTGTTTCTCACATTTTGTCATTGATAAACTGATAAATCTCTAAGAATATTGACATGTCTTAACCAGCACAATGTAATGTCCATCTCTCCATGAGGTTAATCTACTGAATAATTCGCTGATTCATAAGTTAAGACTTCTTATGATCGTGAACGGATAAGAACGTCGATTTGCGCATCCAAGATCACCATGAAAATAGCTGCCAGTTTCCGAGCATGAGACGAATTCTCTAACTGGGACTAAAGTATTTAGGAAAGAAGGACAATTTCGTTAACATGCAGAATATCCATACATTCGAAACAATTAACCACTGACGCTCTGTTTCTTAATTTTTAATTTGTTATTCAATAATTAATAAAAAAAATCGAATGCGCATTTTAAATTCACACATTTGTTTGGGTTTTTTAAATTTACTTTTGGATATTCGTGGAAAGTTTATTTGTGGAACTGCTATCTCTGTCTTTGTCTCTGTCTGTCTGTCTGTCTGTCTGTCTCTGTCTCTCTCTTACACATCGATATGTGTTGTTTTATTTTTAAAAAGTCATTTATTCTGATTTTGCACAATATTATGAGAGCACTTTTATTCTTGAAGAATCAATCCATTACTGATAAAAATCGGGCTTTATCCTTCATGTCAAATTGACTAAATCCATTCAATAAGAGAACAAGTCAGGTATTAATCGTCAGTCTGATCTCTTTAACCGTAAAGACTGATTGCTTCTGTTACCACACCGATACTCGCCTGTGATTTGATTCATGCTTCTGCTAATACTTGTGGAAAATAAATCAATTCTGAGAATGGTTTATTTCTGCCCATATATCATTCTTAATGGATGGCTTCTAAAAACTTGCAGTTATTTCCTTTTTACTGAAAATATGTCTTCTCTAAAAGACTGTAAGCGATTTGTTATATCTTTCGTTGCATTGTCGAAGTAAGAGTTCTCATGGCTTAAATAGACCTCCATCATAATTTTTTTTCTACAGAATCATTTATTTGCAAGTTACTCGCAAATCTAGGTACAATCCGGCATATTCGAGATTAGCCTGGCTGACATACCGCCTCATTTACAGAACTGTCAGAAAAGAAGTCCATCGATTTTCATATATAATTCTGTTAAACAAATGCTTCTGGCACGGACATGATGAAATATTTGCAGTCGCGTAACCGTGCTAATTCTGAAACTCGCAGACCATCGCTTAAATTGAGCAATCACTTATATAGAGCGAGTTTCTAATGAAGAATGCCTTACGCTTGAACAGCTTAAAAGGCAATCTAAAATAATATATATACAGTGTAATTGAAACAAACAGATTGTCGTTTTGCACAGGAGATATCTCTGCATCATAGCAACCTATAGGAGTTCGATTATTTAACAGTTTTATTTTACTAACTGCATTCAATAGCACCACTTGCTTAATACGGACGTTATTTGGAGATTACAAACATAACACTTATCCTTCTACAATAGGAACTAATTTCTTGTCTCCAAAAGAATGTAATCGTGATATTATTTTTTCCTGTTGTCAAAAGTTAGGTACCCTGACAAATTGTACAGATACCAGTGCAATGAGCAATCTGGAGATGATAAAGAACTGGTGGAAATGGGCAGGAAAAGAGCCTGAATTTATGAGACGGTTTCTATACTATTTTAGGGATCCATTAGAGACCAAAATAAGCAAATGATCTGCGGTTTTCAAGTCAATATCAAGCCAACCTTACCGCTATTACTACTACATTCATATTAATATTCTTGTATCAGACTAAAATAGAAAGCAATAAAAAAATAGTGGATCGCATCAGCATATTTCTATTGACGTTTTTTAATCGGGAGTAAAATGATCTAGATCTATTGCGGTTCTTCAAATGTAGAAGAAGTAGATTGAATTGATATCATTCAGTGAAAATACTTGTAAGGCATATCAATACACAGTCGGTGCATGCCATTACTAGCATATCAATACACTGTCAGTGCATGCCATTACCAGCATATCCATACACAGTCAGTGCATGTCATTACCAGCATATCAATACACAGTCAGTGCATGCCATTACCAGCATATCAATACAGTCAGTGCATGCCATTACCAGCATATCAATACACAGTCAGTGCATGCCATTACCAGCATATCAATACACAGTCAGTGCATGCCATTACCAGCATATCAATACACAGTCAGTGCATGCCATTACCAGCATATCAATACATAGTCAGTGCATGCCATTGCCAGCATATCCATACACAGTCAGTGCATGCCATTATCAGCATATCAATACACAGTCAGTGCATGACATTACCAGCATATCAATACACAGTCAGTGCATGCCATTACCAGCATATCAATACACAGTCAGTGCATGCCATTACCAGCAAATCAATACACAGTCAGTGCATGCCATTACCAGCAAATCAATACAGTCAGTACATGCCATTACCAGCATATCAATACACAGTCAGTGCATGCCATTACCAGCATATCAATACACAGTCAGTGCATGCCATTACCAGCATATCAATACACGGTCAGTGCATGCCATTACCATCAAATCAATACAGTCAGTACATGCCATTACCAGCATATCAATACACAGTCAGTGCATGCCATTACCAGCATACCAATACACAGTCAGTGCATGCCATTACCTACATATCAATACACAGTCAGTGCATGTCATTACCAGCATATCAATACACAGTCAGTGCATACCATTACCAGCATATCGATACACAGTCAGTGCATACCATTACCAGCATATCGATACATAGTCAGTGCATGCCATTACGAGCAGATGGTTGAGGATGTTTAATCTTACCATCTTACAGCAACTGCTCAGTCTTCAATATCTCCTCTCGTATCTTACTTAATGTCAGCATCAGCGTTATGTGTCTTTCTCTGTTAATCAGACTTGGTCTTGTGTGGTCTAATTTATGTTGAATGTACATTCTTACATTCTAACACTGACATGAAAGCATCTCTCTCTCTCTCTCTCTCTCTCTCTCTCTCTCTCTCTCTCTCTCTCTCTCTCTCTCACGATTATCATTATTCGAGGTGTTATACTAACATGATTTATCTGTTTGAGTTTTGTCCAATTGCTTTCATTTTACACAAATCGAGCTGCAAAGTTCTCGCTGTACATTATGATTTAGAAAGAAGCCTCTCAATACGCACATAAAATATGCCCTACTTCCTGTTGACCCAGACTCTCTCTCTCTCTCTCTCTCTCTCTCTCTCTCTCTCTCTCTCTCTCTCTCTCTCTCTCTCTCTCTCTCTCTCTCTCTCTGTAGTATTCAACTTGTCAAAACAGAGCCGTTTTCGTATTCTCTAATGATCATATTTCTATCATGTTAATGACACGAATTAAAATTGACTCCGTCTACATATTTCTAAAATAAAATAATACATGTAATGCATGACCCTTCTGCCCCCAAACATGATTGGCAGTGTAATGAATTAAATCTGAAACACAAGAATGTCTTAATTTTCTCAGAATTAATATTTAATAGTATTATATCAACTTACTTTCCTCTTTGCTCCCTCCCCCGTAGGTAATTCAGGGGGAGTAGACATAGCTATCGCTAATACAACCTGTCTGTCTGTGTCTCCGTACATATCTTCGTTTTGTGGAGCACAAGTTTCAAACTGTTAAAGGCATTTCAAACAAACTTGGTACACGTCAAGCAAGTTGCATAGAGGTGCCTTTTCAGGATTAGAATTTTCCGTATTCAATATGGTTTATGCTACCATGGAAACAAAGTAATATATATATATATATATATATATATATATATATATATATATATATATATATATATATATATATATATATATATATATATACACACACTATGATCTTGTAAGTAGCATACAAATAGTGCTAACTGGGCCTTGGGGTACACTCAGAAGGTGTCTTTACATTAGCGGTGACCAGGGGGTATATGTCATCTCTAGAGGACCTTTAGTGAGATGAGACTGTAATACTGGAAGAAACCTTTACACATATTTCCTATTAAATCTACTTATTAGTGTTTGTAAAGTATTGTTCGACCAAATTAGTACCCACACCAAGTGTAGGTGAAATGTTTTTTTTTACAATGTAGCAAAAACGAGTTGATCTTCATATGTCTCACAGAAAGAATATTATTATATTCCATTGACACTGAATAAATGTCTTTGTCTTTGAATTTTATTATATTTCCATTGATACCGGATAAATGTTATTTAGATGTTGACATATTGATAGTTTAGTCTATATTCATAGAGCATAATAACAAGGACGGATAACAAAACATGTATCATAAACTACTGCGTTCTTTTAATTGTAAGTCTTATTGTCTGACACATCGTGCATAAAATTGCACCTCATTAATACAAAGCAAGTACCAATCAATAACGGGCACTACGAAAAGCCAATTACGGGGATATAAACATTTTCATTGAAATTAATACATTTCAAATGTATTAACATCAAGGGAATCGTCCAATCTGAAAGTTATACGAATGAATAGTCATAAAGAACACCCTCGACTCTGCGAAATTGAAAAAATGGCTAACATGATGATGTTCCGAGTAGTGTAAACTCTACAACCTTTGGTGGTTTATTTCTATCTTGTTTTAAACAAACCAAGCCGTTAAGTCCTTAGACCCGGTCTTGATATCATTTGTAAATTTTCTCTGACATTCCAGTCATATTTCATTTTGTTATTTTTTTTTTCATATAATAATGACAATTTGTTTTACAAAAAACATTTTAAAAAAACCCCAGTAATCTTGAGATATCAATTTACTTTTCTTTGTAGGAGGTTGCTTTTCGGTTCATCATAATTTGTTGGTAATATTTCTACGTAGAAAGCTTTGTGTTTCAAGGTCTATGTGAGTAATTGTTTTCTCAAGGAATGGTACCGCTTTTAACAAAGAGGTTGTGAAAATGCCATGCACTGATAGTACTTATTCGAATGTCGTTATTCTCGTACCTACCGATTTATACATCACTGTGTCAATAAGAATCTAATTTTGTCAGTGAAGCGTGTTATGTTGTAAAATAATACTTGTTTAAAGTTTATAGGGAGTATGTGTGTTGAATTTGGCGCTACTACAAAGCAACTTTTCTACAAAGGCATTTGAATCAGTAGGTCACTTTTTCGAAAGTCTTTTTCTCAAAGTTCGATTCGTAATAATTAAAGAGTGAACCAAAGATAATAGGCATGGCAAAAGTGTTGCCGCTGGTGTACACCATATCAAAGGAGTAGATTTTAAACCAGAACGAAGAGAGGACTCTATCATATGCATCTCTTTACCAGTCTAGTGTTATTAAATGTCCTTTTCGTCACCACAGTACTTGCCCAGAATGTTGGACATTTTAGTAAAGTCAAATTCATTTATCAACTCAGTACGGTGTCTATCCGAGCGGTGTAATAGAGACATTACGTAGAGCCCCAAGAAGTATACTCGAAATGTCTTTACATAACTTATTCCCATATGTTCTGTTTATAATTATCAATCCCAAATTACCTTAGTGTTAAATAAGTTATATCTATATGTATCCATGATTTTTTTTTTTTTTTTTTTTTTTTTTTTTTTGGGGGGGGGTAACTACATATTCATTAGGGGTGAAACGATTCATCGATATATCGATGCATCGATACTTTAGCCATATCGATACACGTATCGATACAAGAGGTGAAGAATCGATACAAAACGATACCTACTCGATATAAGTTACTTTAATCTTCAGCAGTCATGAATAATTATTAGTCGTTTGCCTTTATATTCTTTAAACTGAGAATCGTTAATGTATCGTACCGTAGGCTCTGTATAGTGAATCGTATCGATACACGGCACAGGTGTATCGTTTCACCCCTAATATTCATGCCAATGTCTAGTAGTGTATCGATTGGAAATATTATACGGTTTCCTTTATCGTCTTAACACCCTGCCCGTGTCATCTCATTTAATATACATGTTATTGTGTATATACTACGATTGTAAACACTTCTCTCTTGCATTCTTACATTTATATAAAGGAAATTAATTAGTTAGAGTACAAACTTTTTTAAAATCCTATTGCTTTCCATAAAAATGACAACTTAATATGTTCAAGCTAAATCTTATCTCCACAGACATCCAGATGGGGGTATGGAAATGGGCTACACAGTTTCATATTTTGTTAACTTAGGTCTGGCCCATGTTTAACAAAACTTGAATTATTAGCAAAACTGTGAAGAAAAAGAAGAAATTCTAAGCATGAGGTTTGTTTTATGCATGTGAATTGTTCGTAATGTTAAAAATATATCGACAGTGTGTTTCCTTGTCCAAATTTAAACCGAAAGAGTCAGCAAAAAGGGACATATGTAGAAGCACATATTGGTAAATCTTAGATTTTAAATGGTACAGATCGTATATATCCGCTTATGCCATGTAATTGTCAACGGCTTCCCATAGTAGACACGTAGCCATGAACTTTGCAATAATTCCATCTTCATTTCAAGTCTAAACGTCATGTTCGAAATTCAATTTAATTTCAAGTCTGATAACGAAATCATGAATACTGTGCCTTGTGCTTAATTGGACGCATGTAATACAAAGTTAATTTTCTTCTTCTATCCAAAATAATTAACGTTTATTACTACAAAAAAAATGTGATTTAATCATGCAGAAGAAAATTAAATTCGCTTTACTAATCATTCTTTTTTTTACATGCAAAGTGCTCAAGATCAGAAGTCCTAATGTTAAATCAAAGGAAATACAATGTTGATCTCAAGGTGTAATTAACATTTAATTTGGAGAAGACCATACAGATGCATGCATAGCAAATATTCGAAGCTTAAATGATTCATCATTTAATTCATGAGGGTAGATACGTGCTTTGTTTTATAGTATTCATTACATCGAAATGATTAGTATAGTGTTTGCCAAAGCTTTATTTTTTCTAACACACTGACCAATCAGCACTAAACACCATATGAACTTGCTTAGGTACTATTACTTTAGAAGACAGCTGTTCTCTTTTCAATGTGATCGACATATATAGAAAAGGGCTAAAAAAATAATTTGTTGCTTATATCGTCATTGTTGTTGTTATTCTTGTTGTTGGGGGTTATTGCTGCTGCTTGTGAAGACTGCACGTCTATTTTTAAGACTTCAGTGGCAAAATGCTGTTTGAATTCTTGCATTTAGGCACAGACAACTGAGTCTATTCCCATAGACCGTAACGTAAATATATGGCAAAATTACTAAATAATTTTATGGTAAGATCGGCAAATCACGCGTATATCTTATGAATCACCTACTCCAAGAGGAAATTTTTAAAACGATGAAAATGTTACGCTGGACTCCTCATTTTTAACAAAAATTCCCTTGTAGGTGCTCACCATAAAAATTCAGCCATGTGAGATCTCTCCGTTTTCATCCAGTAGTATCTGTGTGGCGAGAGCTATACAATAAAAATAGTTTTAAGTTCAAGCCAATGCATATAACTTACGCAGGCTTCGTCTGAAAATATTACGTACATTTGTTTTCTGGTAATTATTTTCAGCCAATGAGCGACCTTCATTCTTTTAAATACTGTATTTAACATACCATTCTTTTAAATACTGTATTTAATATACCACCTCACGTATGCTGGTTCCGTAGCTAATAAAGTATTACTTGCCTGTGACCAATTATTTAAACTTATTATTTTTATGCTAAGCTGTAAACTCTTGTAATTTGGTCAAAAATAACCTTTTATGTGCAAGAAGAAGGAATGAAAAGAAAAGAAAACGAAATGCACCTAGTTACTTATTCTTTACAAATTGTATTATGTTCAATTACATAGCAAGGGATGGGATTGAACCACACAATTTAATAACTATTGAGGGGACCGTACGTTACAAGCGTTATTCATACAAATCAAAGCATAATTTGCAGGCAATATATATTAAGCATTAAGCTTTCATAAACGTGCATAGAAAAAGTATAAAACTATATCAAATACTGATATGAAAAAAATAAGAATAAAAAGAATGAGCAAAATTATCCAAAAATGGAAGGAAAAAAAACTAGCTGAATAAACTGAGGCATAATGCCATTACCTATCCAAAAGTTCAAAACTGTTTGGTTGGCATGAAATACTACATTGAATTAGTTTCCTCATCAACATTCTGCAACTTGTACCCCTATTTAGATTTGACTAAATACATATACAATATTGTTGAACAAATTAGGATGAAAATAATTCCATTCATTTAAGTGTTTTTGGTTTTCACACTAACTTTCCGTATTTCAATAAAATGAGTATCGTATCCGTTTCCACTCGAAATGATATGCTTTCGTAATATTAATCCCACACCATTCAGGAGAAAACGAACATACCTCTTACTGATCATGACTAGCTTCATCCAAATGAAAGCTGGGATGCTGGATGAGTCTATTTTTGTGCAGTCGTAAACACTGCAGGTAAGACTCAATTCGGTCACTTTGGGACGTATCTGAAGCTGACCGAATAATATGAAACAGCTCACTGATCAATGCACAAATCGATTCACTCTTCCAAAAAAAAAAGCGCGTGTGGGATCTTTATGATCCACAAACATCTAAGACACCAGGATTTAGATGGCAAGAAATTAACATTATAAAAGCATATCACTTTGCATGGAAACGGATACGAATGTCTTGGCAATGACATACGGAAAGTTAGTTTGAAAATTTAACATGTTTAAAATAATATAACCATTTTAATCTAATTTTTTAGGAATATTTTACTTGTATTTAGTCATATCTAGATAGGAGTACAAACTGCAGAGAGTCCCGCAGAAAACTAAAGTATAAAATTCGTTTTCCAATATGTTTCATTGATATTAATTTTTAATCTCAACATTCTTGTCAGGGAATACTCTTCATGGAAGCTGAGTTGATACTAGTTTCTATTAAAACTGCATTTAGTTGTTGTTTTTTTTTTTGTTGTTGCTTTGTTTAGCTTTAGCTTTGGCAATAATCATACTTTTCCATGACGTGCCCTTGATTACCAAGCAAGTGAACTGTTTAAGAACATTAGAAGCTGAAGTAAATTAATATTGTAAGTTCTTGTATAAGTTAATAGATTTGCGATTAATAAATTCAATATAACACAGTACTGATGAGTTCATTCATCCGCAAATAGTTTTTCATCTTTAATTGTAAAGTAAAATTACCAGTAAAGTCATTATGAAAGACAGTGTCATGCGCTTGTAATAAATAGCCTATTTTAAAACATAAGGCAGTTCCGCATTACTTCACTAAAAAACGACATATCATAAACATGTTTTGGCGGAACTTGTTGTCGTAAACAGTTATCTTTATTGCAGCTAGAGGTGTTCCGCAAGCACTACATCCTGTTAAGTACTGGCCTACAGCTTGAAGATATAATTAGTAATGGCGTTTAATGGGTATGTATGCACATAATTTATGTCCTTTTAATGCATGTCGTGACTATTACACCATCTATATTATTTTAGTATGCATATTTATTATCAGATAACTATATTATGCTCTGTGTGTGTCTCCATTATTCAAAAAGACGACTTGAGTTCAAAGAAGTTTAGGACGATGGTTTCAAATGTCTCCATAAACATTATGTTTTGGAATAGGTTTATTACTCAATGCCAAAGGCAAATTGTGATAGAATGTGACTGTTTCTTTTTTTTATAATTTACCAGCTTAACCATAGGCAGAGCAAAGTCCAATTAAAACAAATAGATTACAATCATTAATGTATTTACGAATGATTCCAAATACCAATGAAAGATGGGAAACAAGATGGAAACCAACCATTGATGAGTACTTTCCCTTTACGATATACATCGGAGCCACAACGTATTGTCAAGGGCACACTGGACAAGTTAACGACAATGTATTGTTGTTAATTGCACACTGGACAAGTGAACGACAACGTATTGTTGTTAATTGCACACTGGACAAGTGAACGACAACGTATTGTTGTTAATTGCACACTGGACAAGTGAACGACAATGTATTGTTAAGGGCACACTGGACAACTGAACGACAACGTATTGTCAAGGGCACACTGGACAACTGAACGACAACATATTGTTAAGGGAACACTGGACAACTGAACGACAACGTATTGTCAAGGGCACACTAGACAACTGAACGAGAACGTATTGTCAAGGGCACATTGGACAAGTGAACGACAACGTATTGTCAAGGGCACATTGGACAACTGAACGACAAAGTATTGTCAAGGGCACACTAGACAACTGAACGACACCGTATTGTCAAGGGCACACTAGACAACCGAACGACAACGTTTTGTCAAGGACACATTGGACAAGTGAACGACAAAAAGTATTGTCAAGGGCACACTAGACAACTGAACGACAACGTATTGTCAAGGGCACACTAGACAACCGAACGACAACGTATTGTCAAGGGCACATTGGACAAGTGAACGACAAAGTATTGTCAAGGGCACATTGGACAACTGAACGATAACGTATTGTCAAGGGCACATTGGACAAGTGAACGACAACGTATTGTCAAGACCACATTGGACAACTGAACGACAAAGTATTGTCAAGGGCACACTAGATAACTGAATGACAACGTATTGTCAAGGGCACACTAGACAACCGAACGACAACGTTTTGTCAAGGACACATTGGTCACCTGAACGACAACGTGTTGTCAAGGGCACACTACACCACTGAACGACAACGTATTGTCAAGGGCACACCAGACAACTGAACGACGTATTGTCAAGGGCACACTACACAACTGAACGACAACATATTGTCAAGGACACACTAGACAACTGAACGGCAACTCTTAATGTAAAAACGGTGAATATAGCCACAAATATATACATATTTTGCCAGCGCAATGTTCCTTACAAATAATCATCAGCTCACCCGTTATTCATCTTTGGTTTAACTAGTTTTATCGTTGCTTATGTCTGAAATAATTTAAGTTCGATCAGTAAAATAGTTATGGTGTGAGCTACAGTGAAGAACCGCCTGTGAATGTAGAATGAACATAGATTTACCTGACTTTAGAAAGAAGAAAGAAACAAAGTGTTGTTTGTGATGCTTTTTGTTTCCTGATGAATTAACCTATAAACTAAGAACTTATATAGTCTAGAGATGTGTCAATAAAGCAGAACCAATACTACTTGATGTGTTGTATGGGCGAAGTCTGTATAATCATGTTCAGAAAATTTTATATTTATTTTATCTATTCTGCGTCATATAGGTGAAGATAAAAATATTCTTTTTTCCGTAAAACCGAAAGTTGACAGTATAAATTATTGCAAAACAAGCTAATCTAATGACTCAGAATTATTGTGACATCAAGTTCCGTAACCTGTAGTTATTTAAACTTGTTAGCAGACATCTAAGATGAAGAGTTAGGGAAGTCATAAAAACTCATAAAAAAACGATTCTGGGGAGGTTTTACAAATTACTTGTAGGTTATCAGAGTAAAAACCTGCGATTTATCGTGAGGAGAAATTATCACAAATTGTTGGATCAGACAGAAAGAAGCCGTATGACGCAAAGATTAATTTTTGACCTTGGTATAGAGAATAAGAAAAGGCATTTCTTACATAAAACGCAATCATCTGAGCAGGAAAAGAAGCCATTCGAGGTAAAGGGATCAGACTGATGGTAGATTTCTAATTTGTTTTGTAATTAATGTAAATAGTGTACGTTTTACAAGGTACATGTCTTCAATTTTCGCATCTAATGCATAGATCATGCGTAAAATGAAACATATTTTTCCGTTTCGGGAAATGTTTTAAATTAATAGAGCGATGTAGCAATTCTAAAAAAAAAACAATTTAAAAAAAAATAACAGTTGTCAGTCATAATTAATGAAAACTAAAATGAATTCGAATAGCATTCTGTCGCAAATTTCAATCATTTTTTTTTTTGGAACTGCCTAGTGTTAATAAGTAAATTGTTGAACACCCTCCCTCCAACCCCTCAACGATCCACGAATCCTAAAGTCCCACCTCTCTCTCATTAGTGACCCATGTGTGACAGCCATAAATCCGTAACACAAATATATATCTTCATGCACTGACTGCATACTTGAAGTGTTAATATTTGAAAATGTCATTGTAACTAACATTATATAACCTCAAAGGGATTTTAGTCAATAAAAATATTGTATTGTAATGTATTTTGTTATTTGTTATTGCATTTTGAAACATTGAAAACTCTTACAGTTACAATATTGTTCTAATTATGGGCTTTAATGTGCCTGATAGAGAGAGAGAGAGAGAGAGAGAGAGAGAGAGAGAGAGAGAGAGAGAGCAATACATACAACAGTCATATATCTTCATTTACGCCGAGAAAACGAATTATCGATACGCATTCAATGTAATGTTACAAAATCAGCATGATTTGTGTTTCAGTAATTTGTTGACGTATTGATATTACTCCCCAGGGCCATGGTATGCTGCCCAGTTAAATTTACGAAACACGGCTATCCCGTGCTTGCAATTTGCGTATAATCAATGCATTTATTTAAAATCTACTAACTAAAGCCTAGATAGAACGAAACTCGTCTTACCGGGAGTTCTTATTGTCCAGGTTGATGGAATACAATACGCTGTGAAAAAAGATAATATTGCTCTGTTCTTCTCTTTTCCACTTCGTCTAAGCTTACCGGTGTAACAGATAAGACTCAGATCGCAAGTATTACTTCCGTGTCAGTACTCAGCAATGTACCCCTATTTATTTTGAGAGCATCTTTTCTTGTCTTTTTTGGTGGTGATCTTTGGCTTAGATGTATTCTTTACAATATGAGGATTATGGTGTGATAGTTTGTTTGTATTTTGGATACAGTGCACAGTGAATAATAAGGCATTAATGCTGTGCCGGAAGTGATATCTTGACCCATGCCACGTTGCTTTATTTACAATTCACCCGCTCCAAACACGACGAGTAACCTATAAAAAGAACTTAACTGTAAGTTGCACTAGGAAGGTACTTTGATTAATATATATGATTTATTTGGATTTGGACAACACTGGAAAGTTTAGTACTGAAAAGCAAATGTAGAGAATATATAAGGAAAAAAACTTTAGAGAGTCCAGATTGCATCTGCAAGATAGTATAGAAAAACATAGCGGAGCTCAGAAATGAGCTGAAAAGACGCATATGGACAGAAAGATTACCTCTGCAAATTTCCAACAATCCAACTTCGTTCAGTAAAACGTTAAAATCGGAAAGGAGAGAGAGAGAGAGAGAGAGAGAGAGAGAGAGAGAGAGAGAGAGAGAGAGAGAGAGAGAGAGAGAGAAACTTTCTCAACTTGACATGATATTTTTAGAATAATATTGTGACTGTAAGATTTAGTTTTCAATATTTCAAAATACAATAACAAAATACATTACAGTACAATACTTTTATTGAGTGGAAAAAAGGGGCCAACATAGGGAACATAAGTTAAGAATTCCTACACAAACCCCCCCTCCCCCCCCACCCCTCCGAACCATAATTAAGTAGTGTTTAAATGATTTTTAAATTGAGAACAAATGCAGATGTATGTGCAAACTACGCTGTACAATCCAGGATAGTTATGATATATCATATCCACACAAATACACAATATACCGAAGAGCAGTTTTAAAGCACAAACAAAAAACACACAAAAAAAATAATAACAAATAAAACAATCATCCACTAATACAATAATTATGAATTATTTGCGGTTAAATACGATTAATGCAATATCAGCTTGTCACCCCAAAGGCTATATACTATCAATATTTACTTATGAACCCTGCATACACAGACCTTTGGATGAAGAGCAAGTATTTCACAGTCTGAAGCAGTTTTTTTCCGCTTCTTTTCAGGGTAGGGTACATGATTTGATTAGGACAAGATCTAATATGCATGTTAGAGTAATGATAAAGATAATGTAGTAGTTCTTGCTTATTTATTTATCTATTTGTTTATTTATTTATTTACTGAACTTGTTAAGTGCAATTTTTTAGAACTGCATCCCAACAGTGGACGACATCCAACTGGCCATATATCAACTATGACTGCCTTCATCTTTCAGAAATCGTACACTTCTGAGTGCAGAAACGTATGACTCCAGGAAGATGAAGTCATAGACTACTCGGTGCACTCAGAAGCATTGTGTCCAGTGCCGTACACTTTTTGTATGCCCAAGTTTCGCTGTCTCATATTGGGGCAACAGTCCTAGAATACAGCAGCAAAAACAGGAACTTTAATAATAAAGATAAGCTGTACATGTCCAGTTGACCAATGCAAATCATGTAGTCATGCTGCCGTAGTAATGTGTGCCGTTAATTTGGCTTATCTACATGGCTATGCAGGCAAGTCATACACGGATCTACCATGTTCTGGGGGCAAGGGAACATCAACACATGTTTAATTTGTGAAATAAAGGAGATGCATCTGTCAGGTCCCAATATAGTTACTGACCTTGTGGAGAAGGCCAACAGACAAGAGAAGCTAAAGGCATTCCGATTCCAACAAATCGTTAGTAAACAATAGGTTTAAGAGAAAGCTAGAGAATCTTCAAGAACACCTCTCTAGGGACTGAAAATGACCTTGAAACTTAAACTGTGATTGTTCCTGTGAATCCCACAACTGCAGCTGAATATCTGGTAACCGATCCACATGGATCCCACGATCTGGATTTTTCTAGTTCAGTATTCGCCATACAGTGCAATCCATGCAGGAACCTCTATGAGAAGTGCGTATAGTTTTCACCTGGAAAGACAAAGACCCTCAAACAGGATACATGGGCACAAAGTTCCTCAGTAGTCTGGCGTGACAGTTGGAGAGTACAGATATCATGATCAAAAACAATACCTGTTTCCCAAACAAAAACGTGGTGACCCATATACATTCATCAACAGTCATTTATATGACAGATTCAAAGAAAAGAGACACAAACTGCATGGAATTTTGTATGAACCTGTTGGTAAGAAATAACTTTGAAGCACTAACAGGTTTCACATCAAGTGTGCAAGCTTTGGTGGAATCTGGAAAAGGAGATGTGCATATCATTTACAATGAGACAGTACTGTACAAAAGGAAGAAATGAGAACTGCGCACGGGTACAGCTTTGTATGTTTTTAATTGGTACCCGTACATGCAAATTTAAGACGTGGAGAGCAGATAAAAATGATAGAATGTTCCATTTCACAGTGACTTTCTGAATAACTTGCTACCTCACTTGCGAGTATTTTGCTTTAATCATATGCTGGTAAGAACGGAAGACAAGTTTGAAGCAAAACTTATTAACCTTAAGTGACAAGTACATAGAATCATTTACCAGAATAGACTATAATTTTGACTTTGCTCTATGTACACTATTCAGTTACTTTGACTTTGCGCTATTTGCACTAATCAGTTACTTTCACTTTGCGCTATGATCACTATTCAGTTACTTTGGCTTTGCGCTATGTAAAACTATTCAGTTACTTGTATGCTATCATTACAAGAGACTTGGAATTTCAGATGTAAGCTATCAATTATCCTCTATAAACTGATTGGCCACTGTGCTTACGCAGTTACGAAAGACTATGCAAGCTAATTGGGTTGAAATTCTGAATCACCTTTCCAAAATCATGAAACTAAATCCTTAAGAGCAGTTTCATTAGGGTCCATCACAAAATCCGATTTCCAGCAGAAATCAGACTGTTCTATTTCACAAACTGTTACAATATGGCAACAACGTTAAAAAAGAAAAAGAAAAAAAAAGATGAATCTGATTTAATGTTCCATGTTAAAAAGAGAGGAGTATTCATTTGCACAGAAGACTAGTTTCTTTTCTTGCACTACAAGTGTTGTATCCGGGGTCAAATAAAGGAGGGGCCCTAGGTGGCCGAGTGGTCTACAGCCTTTACAGATCACTCATACATTTCACCTCTGTCCGCGTGAGTTCGAGTCTCGGCTCGACCAACGTGGGCATGTGAGAATGTTTGCCAGTAGCGTCCTGTGGGTTAGTGGTTCTTCCTACACCAAAATATACTGAATGCTAAACAAATGGCGTTATACCCCACAAAACCAAACCAAACAAATCTAACAAAGGATCGTCTGTTTCAGTACTGGATGACAACAAGTGGACGTGCCTAAGGCTGTAAGCACACTAGCATGCTGATTTCTCACAACAGTCTTATGACTCCATATGTGAACAAACTTTCTGTCTCAGAAATCTTAACAGCATCATTCACAAGCACATTTGATCCACAGTTAGCTGTTGTCGTGTTAATTTCCTCATCCACAAATTTGATCCACAGTTAGCTGTTGTCGTGTTAATTTCCTCATCCACAAATTTGATCCACAGTTAGCTGTTGTCGTGTTGATTTCCTCATCCACAAATTTGATCCACAGTTAGCTGTTGTCGTGTTAATTTCCTCATCCACAATTTGATCCACAGTTAGCTGTTGTGGTGTTAATTTCCTCATCCACAAATTTGATCCACAATTAGCTGTTGTCGTGTTAATTTCCTCATCCACAATTTGACTGATAGAGGTTTAATTCTATATAATTAATTCCGGAAAGGTCAAAGTTGATTAACAAATCAATGTATATTTGTTGAACATGTAAAATCATCACACACACAGACACAAACACATCGCAGACTAAAAAGTGTAAAGTAAAGGAAGTCTCAAAATAATGAACAAGTGACATGTGTTTATGACGTTCATGCAAATGAATGGTTGCGTCCAATTCAAGATGATTATTCTGCTAAACAAATCTTTGCGCCTTTGGTCACTAGTTTGTATGAAACATAAATGTCTGTCTTGAAATCAATATTCCTGTTTGATTTATTATATATATTTTTAAGTAGTTTTCTTTTAACAAAATTGCTCTCTCTCTCTCTCTTTGTTTGACGGGGGAGGCAGTCACGTAAAGTGGTAAAGGACATGAGTTTGTAGCGATTTGGATTTGTGTCCTGATTTGATGACGGATTAAAATTATATAAATATTGTACATGAAAGAAATTAATGATGATAACATTTTTCAGCTGTCTTTAACAAATAAGTTATTTTCATGCCATAACCAAGATAGACAGGATCTGGATATTCCTTCGATGGGCGACAGTCCAAGAAGTGTGGAAGAGAAAAAAAGAACCGGTACAGTTTGAACGACTGAAGTAATATAAAACGATCGGTTGTAAAGTTAATTAAAGAAAGTTTTATGAGAAGCGATCATGTTCATATAGGTCTTTAATATATATATATATATATATATATATATATATATATATATATATATATATATATATATATAAATATATATATATATATATATATATATATATATATATATATATATATATATATATATTCATATATTCGACCCTGGGTGGAATCAATGTATGCATCTATCTCTTTCTCTAGTGTTCCCAGTAGCCCCCAAATGGGAGTAAATTACCCAAATTACCCATATATCCTTATATTCGTACATTTCATAGTTCTTCCTTATCTTACCATAGTGAGGGGTAGGGGAGAGGATCAAAGTAAGTCTATTGATCCTCTATTCAGATTTTATTGGCAACACGTCTCTATATCTCCTTCTCCCTCAGGAATTTTTAGTATTGCCTAGAAATCAATGCTGACTTAACAGTAATTTCAACGTGTGTGCTTTAAATAGATGTGGATGACTTCCGTTTGAAACAATGAAGACACCTTTTCATTTTGAGGTCAAAAGACAAAAGGTCAAAGATGGCTTACATTTGAGACAAGAAAGGCACCTATTGACTTTAGGTCAATAAGTCAAAGGTCACCGAAACTGAAAGAAGAAAAATGGCTTCCGGAAAATGACTAGAGTTCTGCTTCTTTTACGTTGACCAAAGTTTTGGAATGGTTGCATTTGAGACAAGGAAGACACGTGTTGATAAGGCGGAGTATATCATTTAGTATTGCCAGGCAAAGTTGCTGAGCGACAATGACACAGTGCACGAGTTAAACGGGCACTACATCTTTTAATACCGGAGTATCCAACCAAATGAGGTTTAAATAAAAGAAATATAATAATAATATTTACCACATGGCGGGGATATAATATACCGTTTACGCTACTCTTATTTGATACTAGGATTATGCAGGTGCAGTGGTGTTATCTTATCCAGGTGTAATTAAAGGCGATGCATCTGCCTTTCACTCTTTGGAACGGTAAAAATGTATTTGAATTACATAGATTAGGATCTAATCTCTGCTAATCTCACGCTTCTTTTTGAGAGTGACATATTCTTTCTGACATTAGGCAATATACTTTAACTTTCTCTCTTCACTGCTACTAAAGTTTGCGGTTTCCAGGTGTCAAACAATTTAATAGCCATTTGATTTTGAGGATCTGTTATTGTATGTCTATCTACTTTGCTGACAATATGTATCTGCAGCTGTTTGTTTTCGCGGATGCGACCCTCCCAGGAACACCGCTCAAAAGAAAAAAATACCTTTAAAACTAGTTTTACGGAAATTAGTGGATATAAAACTTAGAGATTGGAAGACTTTGAGCAAACAGAATGTGTAAGTTGCTCTCAGGCATGACGTATGGTATTGTGTCAAGATAAGAAATGCATTAATAAATTTAAAGGCAGAATTCACTCCCATCATTTGTCATCTAATATCATCGCTTTTTCGACAATCATACCGTGCAGTAACAGTAGGTACATGAAGAAAAAAAAGTAAAATAAAGTTCGGGTTGATTATAGGGTAATTCAGCATTCAGAGCAAGATCATTTTATATCGAAGGAGAAAACAAAAATGACAATAACGTTTTGTGTTGTACACGATCTTTTATATTGGAATATATATCATCGTAGAACGAGGACCAAAAAGTTAAGGAATGAAAAGTGGTTCCAAGGAAGAATAAATGCTAAAAAGTGCAAGCTTGCAGTTCATACTCAATATAAATATTTCTTACCTTTCTGGTGGCATTTGGTACAATTGAAGATATAGCATAATCGAGCTCTGCATTATACTGATGGCATTTGATACAGTTGAAGATATAGCATAATCGAACTCTGCATTATACTTAAATACTAGTTTGCAGAGTTTGTCGAATTTGTCTTACTATCATACACACACTACAAATCTACTTTGTCATGACTTGACTTGAAAATTTTGCGAGCTCCCAAGATCGAATGTGTTAGCGGAGATTTATTATCACTGCTCGTTCAATTATTCTATTAAATTTTGCTTTCGAGGATATTCGATTTCTTAGTACAGATAATCACTGTTATATTATCACAGATGCCTATCAAGAGTACGAGAGCATACTCACAGAGTGAAAAGAGTACGAAAGTATAATCGCATAGTGACAATTTTAAAAGACAACTATGACTCCAAATTCATTCTTCTTTCGAAAGGACAAACACATATTTCGTTTTATAAGTGGATATCCGAGATATTGAATTCTTAATTCATAAAATACACAACATAAAACTTGAAACTATCTGCTAATTGTAACGTATAAAGGCGTATTATCGCTTCATTCTTAGTCGAAATTGCTCCAGATCTATGACCTTTCGGTTCACAATGCTAATGGTTCTCTAAGTGTCACCTGGCGCTACTCAGGTATCTTTTCAGGAAATAGATGACAAAAAGTGCGCACTAAAGATTATGGAGACGTAAGTTTTTGGATTTTGCTAAATCTCTACAGCTCTAGTAGGTGTTAACTATAAAAAATGTATATGAAAATGTTAACATATTGAAATGTTCACACACTTAGCAGAGAACTAGTGTGCCCAAATATTACATGCAAGTCAGTAGGGCAGATGTATTATTTTCCGGCAATGATATACGCAGATTATTTGATGCGGAGGGAAAGATGAAGCTATCAAATGCTATGCTAAATTTCTATCTCAGTAGTATCTTCGCAATAAATATGACAAAACTGCATGAGGAAGGTACCAGTCATAAATTTTTGTATATATTTTTTCGAAGATATATATATATATATATATATATATATATATATATATATATATATATATATATATATATATATATATATATATATATATATATATATATATATATATATTCCTATGATTTTTCAATTTATGGTTAACTTTACAAAATTATGCTCACACTCGCTCCATTCTAGGGTGTTGTTATCAAAGATATTAATCGTCTGGATAAAATTTAGCACGATCTAAGGATGATCGTGCGACGAGGACCAGGCTGAAGATTATAGATAAGTAATTGATGAGTTCGTATCACGAAATTAAGAATTAATGAAATGACTGCTGCAAGTATAGCTGTGGAACAGCTTATTTCTTAAAATAAATTCTCTAAAGCGAGTTGTTCTTGCAAACCACATATGCAGTTGCTTCAGACAAATTTAATTAAGAAATCGTTTAGGCCAGAGAGAAAGACGAACACGTAGAACAGTCATACGCTTTGCTCTGTTCCCATTGTTTTCTTGGTGGAATTCTGAAAGAGATCTTATGTCCTCAAAATATGCCTTGTACAGTTCTCAGTTACATCTAAGATCTTTCGCTTAATTTATACTTTTATTTAATGTTATAAATGTTCCCTGTACTGCAATACTTGCTCCGTCATTTACAAGTATTATTCTCAATTATTTTCAGCAACCTGACAGGTTTCTACAAGTATGACTTTAATTCCATTATTCGCCGACAAGAACCCATCTGTTAAATCTTTTGATAAAGGACGACCTTTCATTTTTCTATTATCAGAGCAAATTGATTTCCTGCCGCACAAGACGTGCGTGGCAATTATGAGAAAACCTCCTGATACTCGTCTGTGAACGTAGTTGATCGTCTGTAAAAAGAAAAATGCTCTTTTACCATACCATTAGACCTTTATATCAGTCCGTATGTTTTGAAAGGCTCTATTTATTTCTCAGTAATTTGAATGCAGCTATGGCGTATGCACGATGTACATAATTATGAGAGACAGACAGACAGAGTAGATTAATCACATAAAATATAAACATGGGAAGAACCATATACTTACAGACACACGCACAAATGAGTATTAAAACACTCCATACACTCAGATATGTATGCATATGTATGTATACGGTATAACTGCAAAGTATTACAATCCTATCTATATAGTGCCTAGAAGCCTATTGGAAAAATGTAAATGTTAAAATTTGCTAAAATATCGTTTATACTCGCATATAAGTCGAGTCCAACTGCAAAAAACATAGACCCTGATCTGCCGTTGCATAATGCGCCGGCACATCATGGTCTATGTTGTTTTGTTCTACTGATTACTCCTAGCAAACTGCATAGACCCAGATCTGCCTGAGCATTATGCGACGGCAGATCAGAGTCTGTGCAGTTTGCAGTTGTGCTCGATTTATAAGCAAATATAAACGGTATATTTCAAATAAAAGTAAACATGCACACTTACAAGATAAGTCATAAAAGGTAAATAAGTCAAAGTTCTCAAATAGGAATATAAATAAAGATAAAGGTAAAAAGACAACACTTTAAAATATGGAATCATAATCTGTTATACAAACCGCATTTCCAGAATTGCAAGCAGGGAGAAAGCAGAATAGACATAGCGAGTATAATTGTGTAAGCACAGATATGAGATATGCATTCGTGGGTCACGAGGACAATTTATTTAGCCCTTATGACATCATTATAGGGTTTAAATATTCATTTCAAGACAGATGCATCTCACATCTGCTTCCGGCTTTCAAACAAGTCTTCTTCTAAAGTTTCAAATAGAGTTTTTGCGCACGTTACAAGGTTCATTGGTATATAAAAGATTGCTACCACTCCTCTTTTTTCTCGTACTGATTCATCTTACTGAATCTATTTTCTCACAATAGTGATGTAATCCATAGGCAGAAGAAAATACTTATTCCTTCCATTTAATATAATCCTTAAATAGGACATGCAAAACAAGAATAATAAAAAGCTATAAAAAATTCCCCTTTCGATTTTGTGTCTTTCGGAATCAAAATAATCCCATACTACCCCACGTAATTAGTGTATATTCATCATTACGAACGACCAGAAGTATAGAATTTATATGATATATGTGAAGCTTTGTAAATTTTATATTTTGTATAAAACTGTTACCTTCATATCTGACATCGAATTAAGGATTCTAAAGGTCTAAATTCTGTTATAATCTATATGCAGGTTGTCTGATGCAAAAACGAAACTCTGCAACAACATTATGCTCCAGTTTAGTTACCAGCAGTA
Source organism: Margaritifera margaritifera (assembly GCA_029931535.1). NCBI lineage: Eukaryota > Metazoa > Mollusca > Bivalvia > Unionida > Margaritiferidae > Margaritifera > Margaritifera margaritifera. The sequence continues at coordinate 2,300,233 of JAQPZY010001391.1, read as the reverse complement.
CCCCAGTATCTTTGCAGTAAGAAAAAGAAAATTTACTTTGTAAACATAATTCGCAAGAAAGGAGACGCAAGTTTTAAACTTTCGCCTGGCTTTTATCAAAGCGAAACTATGTTTCTGCACTTCTAATTTGCCGTGGATTATATAAACTGTACATACTCTCGTTCTCATTTTAGTGTTTTCTATCCAAGATGCTTTTAGCTTTAATATAATTACATACGATATAAGAGTAAGAAAGTGCAACAAAGCGCAGACTGAACCATATCAATAAGCAATGGACCAGTCTGTGGCACGTGTGGCAGCTATAACATATGCATTGCGTCTGGCAACATTATTGATAGCCTTGTTATTCTTCAAAGAAATTTGCTCATGTAAAGATTGATTTTATCGATCTCAGACACAATCACTTAAGAGACTATCATTAAAAAAAACCGTTATGTCAGTAACCTAGAGGAAAGTATAACATTGTTTTACGCCTTTGTGAAATCTTATTGATTTTGTGTGTGTATGCCAAGAATAGTTATTCTAATATTAAATCTAATTATCCAAATCCTAATTATCAATCAGATTTTTTGCTTAATATATGAAATCTCCATGTGTAAGAAAGGTCCATAGACTGCGACACTGACTCCGTTCACACCCTTCCATTTTCAGCATTCTGAGATGATTTTAATGAATATGATTTTTAATTCCATCATTGACGGGTATACACACTTCTGCTAATTCTGGAGTTTAATGTCGACCTTTCATTTTCTGTCCTATAAACAATGGGGTCTTTCGGCGCATAAGCTGTGACTGAGATGTGACGGAGAACTTCTGGATACTTGTCAGAATGTATTTCATCGTCATTATCAGTTAAGATAATTGACTAATTAACCTACTAACAACTATTAATCAATTACAGTTTATCAGTGCTGTATGTGGACCGCTTACCTATCAGGCTGCCAGCCACCTATGCAGCCCTACATAATTTCCTCTGTGTCTGTTGTGTGTCCAAACCAGACGATTCACAGCAAGGAGACCTCCGACAACTTGATATATTTTACTATATTTTATGTACATCTTCACATCGTTATAACTTGCCCATTTTTGTCCCGATTTAGGCGACATTTTCATTATGTATTCAAAATGCAGTATATGTGTCAATTTTACAAACATATGTGTAATGTTATTGAAGCTCATGGGCTAATGAATTGTATTAGCACAGTCGACGTGCCGTAACAAGTTTTTACTAGTCTGTGCTCCAGTAATGAGAATACAATGATCATAAAAACCAAATGTATGCAATGATGCAAAGGAAAATGGAGGATTTAAGATATTGGCAAGTCGAAAAAGAATTAGAGACACTGAGCGAAACGGCAGATTTAGCTAGAAGGACATCATTAGATGCTAGCTCATCCGTTGCCCATCTTTTCTCACCAGCCTACAATGCATATATGCATACGGTATACACAACAGTGGTAATCTATTGAATGTTGGAGTTGGGTGTGTGCATACCCTTTCATATTACAATTTCCTTACGTATAGTATTATCACACTTATTGCAATTGGTATGTACGTATGTACAGTTGTACTTACGTAACGTTTTAATTGTCCCTGAACTGGTCCTTTACCCTTAAAGCTAGGGGCTTGAAATTTAGGTGAGTGATAATCCCATAGGTGTTGATTGTGCCAAAGTAGTTTGGGGAATTTAGATCTTGCCTCTTAGGACTGAGATGGGGTTTTAAGGCTAAATTTAGATGGACTTAAAATACCTCCTTAGTTGTATGTATCATGTGTCTGAAGTTTTAGCATGTGTGATCTATGATCCAAGTGTCAACACGTAATAGACTTGAATCACTGGATGATGCCCCGGGGTATTTTCCAACCCCAAAAACTTTGCTCTCGGTTCATAACATAGAAACTATTTAATTTCCCACCCTATAACCATATATACGTTGTGGGCCATTTCGCGACCAGCGCTGCAGACGCAGTTTCATAATACTTACCTTGTCCTTAAACGGCTCAGGACTGTGTTGCCATCTCTTCCTTGTCAAGAAACGACCCAGCACCATTTCACGTCCTTACCTGGTCCTGAAATAGACCCTCACCGTTTCGTAACCAATAAGTGTTACTCCCTTATTTTACCTGGTCTTGAAACGTCATCCTACCGTTCCGCCATCAAACACGGGGCAAGCTCGTTTGGGAATAATAACACATAATTCAATTCTGGCACCGTACGGACAGTTCCGGGCAAGGAGGTAGTGTAGAGAGTATTAAGATGGCTTAACGAGTTTGGCAAATCTACTAATGCAACATGTGCAGTACAGTTTTCATAGCATGGAGACTTTAAAGAAGTATTTATGTACTCACTCTGATAGTAAGTTTTTTCGACAGATAATAAATGCATATTGAATACTGCATCATGCCCAATATGGAGAGATATCTGCATCTATTCCCATGCCTCTTTGGGAATTAGCACAGTCGAAATATGTAGAATCCGATTCAGATAACATAGACCGTTACGTCTATTTGATTGGAAGCAGAAGTCTGAACATAGAAAATTCTGAACTGTGTTTTTTAGTGACCAAATTATAATTTTACATTTATCTGTGTCTAAGGTTGTGGCCACATTGCACCTGCGTTGTTCTGAAAGTATTAATAACGACTTCAAGATTTATGAAAAATCTTTTCTTTTTTTTAAAAATTAAAATGCAGAAACTATCATTACTTCGGAAACGAGGAAGTTATCCAACTATGTATGTATCTATCTAGGAACCGAATTTTAACTTCGTATACGTACCGTAAGAATATAGCAATAAAAAAATGGCATCTTGAGATTTTCCTAAAACCCGGGTGTCAATTAATAGTTATTTAAGGATCAATTTCGTCTGGTTAAAAATCTAGGAGACATCAATGATTTCACTATCTACCGAGACTAGCTCATCATCTTGAGAATGATCCATTGTTAATTTATGAAAACCATTAGTGTTTTTAAAATGCTAATAAAGTCATTTACGCATAATTCACTAGATGACTTACTTTTCCTTTATAAGTATTTTTTAATCTCTTTCCAATAGCCTTTAGGATTAGATTATGTATATTGATATATTGTATAAACTCATTAACTTTATGCTTATTCTTTGCAATCTTCTTAGATGTATTATACCTTAATTAGCTTTAACATATTTATGACAATTTTTTAAAATTTTATTCCGAAGATACCCGTTTTTATGTACATTAAACTCAATTCTTGCTTTCTGACAACTTTTATCAAACCAAACGTCACTTCTCCGTTTGTTATGATAAGAAAGTGTTGGTGCTTTCTTTCAAAACAATGTGCACATTCCAAAATATTATTAGAACAACTATTAACAATGCCATTTAATGCATCATGATTCTCTGCACTGCCGATACGTGAAGTTAGGTCACTCACCTCTTCATATCTATCATACAATTTGATGCAAATGCTTCTTTGTTTTCATCATCGCCCTATGTTAGTTTCTCATTAAATGTAATCTTGTTGTTATCAGCGACTTTAAATACTGAAGTATTACCGCCTCTTATTTTTGCCGATTTTATATTTAAATGCAGTGGTGCATGATCATAAAATTCACCAAAGGCAGTACACAAACTATTTTATATACATGAAAGATTGATATGATAAAAGGAAATAATCCACTACACTCTCCCTAAAAGACAAAGTCGTATATGCAACTAACATTGCCCTATGGCTATCCCTACCCCAAAAAAGATAGACCCTGGGTCATTACTTGGAAACCACTGATATACCTAACTCAAAGCCATGTAGTCACGTGATGGGCATGTAAACTAAAAAGTGTCAATGCAAATGAAAAAGGCTCTGGGGTCAATCCTTACCATTCCATAGAATAAGCTCATGGGACATAGCTTTACAACTACCGAGATCATCACCATAAAAAACATGTACATATTTATGTCATGATAAGGCAACTGCATATATCCAACAAGGTAGTGCAATGATACAGACTTTACAAATATAGACATGGTCAACACCCTGGTAGTCATAAGCAGAGTGCAACGATTTAACGATTGGTCATTATGCTGCAATTTCAATGCCAGTAGTATCTTACCGCCTTTGCTAACGTAATTTTCAAGTAACCATTTATATGCACTTCTCACTTTTCATCGATTATGCAAACTATGCGCCCTCAAGCTCTAATCTAGAGTTGTTATTTTTTTCCTATCGTCTTGATAGAATTCAACAGAATCCAAGATTAAGAAACTGTCACAAGGCATAGATGAAGCTTCCAGATATGTCTATCTTCATTGTCAAACCTTAACAAAAAACTAGATTCTGGCAGCGTTATCGACTATCTGGTTATTGTTTCAGTTTCTTGATAAAAAATCAATCAGGGACAAGTCGTTCGGGTCAATCTCAGACACAATCACGTCAAGGGATTTTCATGTATCAACTCTTTAAACGAGAAAACAAAAGATACTTGCAATATTGGCTTACGCTTGCCTCTGCTATGATTGGTTTATTGGTGCAAGACCAATAGTATTATGACAATATTTGTATATAATTCCTATATACATCTCATGCCAGGTAATACATTCAGTCGGCACAGTAAACATGTAGTAACAGATAACGAAAGATGTATATGAAACGTAAGTATATACCTTTTCATTTTTGTTTTCTTGTTGGTGCTTCCTGTATAAGGTCCAACACCTTTTGCCACTGACATATATAATAATCAGTTGCAAATAACGTAGTTTTATAACAATATATCAATGATCTTCTTTTAAAACATTTTCCAACAGCCAATATAATTAAGTGAGATTTGCTTAGCACCAATATTAGTCAAGACAGCAAGACAGTATGATCTTTATGTTTATTTCTTATTTTCTGTTTGAATATAAATTACAAAATAAAACGCTCTGGTTTTCGAACGTAGTGGCCATGGTTTCTTGACGTAGCCGCTGTGGTTTCTTGACGTAGTCGCTGTGATTTCTTGACGTAGCCGCTTTGGTTTCTTGACGTAGTCGCTATGGTTTCTTGACGTAGCCGCTGTGGTTTGTTTACGTTGGCTATCAGCAGAGGCGATACTTTTTACTCTTGTTGATTTTATTTTTTAATTTTTGCTCTGACTGGTCATAGGTAGCTGTTGTTGACTTGAGTAGAGTTTCAATAATAAAAACACTATTTCATATTAAACAAGACAAACTATTTTAATAATTCTTACTCTCACACGTTTTGTACTCCTTTTTTTTCTTCAGGTAAATGGATCAGCTTCGTTCCTACTACTGTGACTCGGAAGAGGAATGTTTCTCTGACATAATACCTCATACACGTATCTGCCATGGGACACATTTTTTGAGCTTACGACCGGAAATAAAATGTTCAGTCTCCAAGAATACATACAGATCATAACAATATAACGTGTTTCCCTCTGATCATTTAGTTAGAGGAAAAAGCATCATCGCTGTCCCTGAAAAACAAACAATAAAGGTAGCTGACAAAAATCACGACTTCTGCTTGACAACATTAAAGAAGGTCAAATTTTGACGGGGTTACAAGATAATCAAATGTTATTGATTGCGCAGGATTCGGACAGAACGAGTGTCCGGAGATACAAGAATCTCCTGAAGTGTTGCCCGAAACGGTAAAACCGATGAAAAATTATCAGCAGTTTGCAGAATGGCAATGCTATTTAACCTTCTGGTACAAAATAATTAATCGATGGACCAATGTTACGTACAGACCTTTCTTTAACATTATCTTGTGGTTTTTCAATTTCGACACACGTGGAATGAGGTTCGACAGTATTGTTAAAGGATTTTGGAGGACAGGTACACGTTGTTTCAGGGCAAAGTTCCTACGCTCAATGCTTGGTTTTAAAAAAAACAGGGCCATTTTTAGTCCAGTCAAATTCAGCGTGTGGATTAAAAATCCTCTTTCTCAGAGGTAAAGTTTGATGTACCAAGCAATAGAGTTCTGCGTGAAGACAGTTTGGCGCCTTACATGTTTCACTATAAGATACAACAATATATATCACTTCAATACTTCAACGCAGAGACGTGTAGTGTCGGCTATGAATTGCTTTTGTAAATCGCGTGACAAAACGGTTGATCTTGAAAAGAAGCAGAATTATAAGTGCTTGATTAATATACAAGATGATAAACAACTCTCAAATATACCATTGTCAGCATATGCCTGCTATTTGAACCGAAGGTCAACATTATGACAAGATATCAGTCAGAGCTAAGGCAATAATAACTGAGAGTACAGCGTATAGAATTTTTCGATTTGAATGTTGAAGAATTTAAGAGCTCATCATCAGCATTTTCAATATGTCATCAATGGTAAGCAAAAACGAGAAGCAGATGCTGATGAAACAATAAGCATGGAAAGCATAAGTGAAAACGAGATTCATGATGTGGTTAATGTTTCAGTTATCATGCCAACCCCCCAACCCCAACACCCCCTCCAAAAAAAAAAAAGAAAACAGTAATGTCAAGCGAGGACGGTTAAATTATTCAGAACAACTATATTCCATACTGTGTTGTCAGTGCTGATGGGAGCCTGCTCAGATATGGAAGAGTTGAAAATGCTGTGGAAATACATTGAGCATTGATATGTTGTACGAAGTACCGCCTCGATATCTTCTACATATCTTCTATATCTTCTGCTACTTGATATAAAAGATCCAAAAGTAAAAAAAGCGTAGTTTGTTTGCTATCAGCCTGATACTATGTGTTCATTGAATCACATTTTTTAAGAAGTTATGGGAAAAACGTTAGAGTTTGATGTTGACCGTTTACCGACCAGACATTCTTCTGAAACAAACATTAATCCCATGACAAAACAAATGAATAAAGGCATTAGTGTGGTGTGTTGTTTCAAAAGAATTGCAACCGCAGAAGGGCAACTGTAACAGGATGAAACCGGGTTGTATTAGATTTAGCGAAGACACTTGACACAAATACGTGGATAAGATGTTTGTTTATACACTCAAATTAATCATGAACGAATCGTGGACACCCTACCCCACACGCTTACTTCCACGCGTCAGAAACTAAACTATAACAACGGAAAAACCTACTCTACTCATACACACAAAGTTCAACAACGGATATAACAAAATAGTATTGTTCATCAATGGATATGATCAAAGCATGGATTTTCAATAAATAATCACACATTATATCGTTTTCCAACGTATATGATTAATATATGGATTTATCAATAGATACGATCAATGTATTTGTCGTCAACAAGTATGATGGTGCATTAGATTGTCACACATATAATGACATTGACTTTTAGATTCAAAACCTGATATATATATATATATATATATATATATATATATATATATTCCATCAACATATATGATAATTTTTTTATGTTTATCTTGTGGCATCCAGACGACGACGACGAGATATTTCCTATCCACAGCTCCCGACAAATGGTTATAGAACGACCTCGTATAGTCCACTGCTTTCAGCCTGCCGAAAGATCCCTAAAGAACGCCTTATTCCTCAGACCCGTTGGTTCAGAACCTTTGGCCCCTCACACTGAGATAACCAGTATTGTCCCTCGAATCAACGTCACTACTGACTGTAGTATCCGGGTTGCACAACTCATCAGATTTCAACGACTCCCAGTAACAGCTAAAAATACAATAACTGAGCCGTGTACTATATGAGACACGTTCGAGTGCAAATACAGTTATAGACAAAACGCATGCGTGCACAAGAACTGACACCGTTACATATTCAATTATTTCATAATAATGAATGTACGAGATTATTATTATAGTAATCGGACAGGACTATACAAATTCGAATGTTTCTCATCGTTTAATGCATACAACATATGACTGAATTCAACTTGTCTGTTTAGCTATATAATGTATAAGCTGAAACAAACTATATTATATCCAATAAATTTATGTGAGATAGGTTTGACTTTCTAGCAATTTAGAATAAATTCCGAAACTTGCAATATATTAAACAATTACATCACATGTAACGGATAGCAAAAAGTATTACATTTCACATACCTCTACCGCTGAAGATTGCTTCCGTAAAGTGGACAGTTTCTTAACAAGATTCGTCTGAATTCCCACGATATTTGGAAATATAGCCATATAAGTACTATGATCGTGATCAAATCCACAGCCAGTGAACTCGAGAGACCCCCCACCCCCACCCTCCACCCCCCATCACTGCCTGTGCTTTGTGCGTGCTGCAGTTAGTGAACAGAAATCATTATTTTGAAATCGGCAAGGTTAAAACAATCCACACCCAGGTAACGCTGAACGCCGCAACGAAACCCATCTACATCTTGGTTCATATATAAAACAAAGGTAATTTTGTACACACAATTCATTGAAAGCAACCATATTCACATATTGAAGAGGACAAATATCTCAAAGCAGGCAAAAGTTACAACTTCAAGCTTACTTCAGCACGTAGAGAGACACGTAGACAATTCAAGCAGCATCTGCTTTATCGACAGTCGCGTTAAAAATGGTAATCATTGTTATGCTTTCCAGATCTTGATATAATCTACAAACCTGAAATCTCGCATGCATCATGAATTGGCAGGTTATAGTGTCATAACAACACAAGTTTAAAGTTTTGTCTAATTTTAGATATAAATGTGGGAGTGCTAGTAGTACTGAATGCAAGAGTGCTAGTAGTACAATTCTGAACAAATGTATTGGTGGAGCTTTTGCTCGTCTTGCTCATATGTGAAATAAGCCTTTGAACATGTTGCAGCTTTTCTAAGATGTTTGGAATAAGGTGTGGAAGACATTAAAACTCGAACTGATGAAGGCAATGGCAACCCTCAGACATCAAAATAATATTAAAATGCTGATGTCAGATTTTGTTTTCATATTGAAACGAATACCCTTGCTATTAGCCGCAAGAGGCACTCCATTACTCCTTTTGTTGTTTGTCTGCCAAAAATGTCACGCAGGTGTTCAGAACGCTTGCCAATCTGAAACATATTCTAATGAAAGCTGCGTCTTCAAAAGAAAGAAGAGACACAAAAGACCCAAGAAGATGATGGGATTAACACAGTGGAAACTGTTATGTTATTTAACTATATGTCCAGGATTCTAATGCTGAGGATTATATAGATTCCATACAATAACACATAGACATTTTCAAAAAAGAAGAAAATTAGGATTTGGCAAATGACTATAAGTATCTGTGCTAGAAGAAACAATGTCACATTTAATGATTAGTATGACTCACCAAAAACTTAATGTGAAAAAAGCAATCGATTTGGCGGATTTAGAGCAGATGTGACTAAGTTTTCGTTAATTGAAAAAGTGGGACGCAATGACGAAGGAGGAATTTGTACGGAAATAGTCAGCAGCAGCAACAATTCCGCAATTGTCTACAAAGGGCATTCTAGCTTTTGTTTACCCTATTAAAAGAAGAATTTAAATCTCTGAAATCGTTACAATTCTCCTATAACAAAATGTAAAGTTGAAAACATAAATAAACACGGTAGCCGGTGGTGGTTCAAAGTTCATCGAAAAGATGAGACTGACTAATTCCAAATCGTTGAGAACAAGTACAAAATGCTTCCTACAAACCAACATGCCAAAGGATGCTCGAAACTCCTACGCCGTTTCCATATCTCCTCAGTATTTGCGAACTTGAGGGATACAGGTATATTTTCAGATGACTGCAAAGTAGCTGGTACACTTGATCCACCATTTGATACTGCCAACCCAAAATACATATAGGATGAATCCATGTTTGTATTTGACTTTATGGACCCTGAGCACTTGTTTGCAAATATGAGGATACAAGTATGCAGTACGTTAATCTCCTAATCGAACATCAAATAGGAGCCATGGGTCGCAGCAGTTAATTTATAAAAAGTAGGTAATACCGATTAACCAGACCTTAGTGCCGCTTGTCACTGACCTGATAGACAAGTAAAACAAAGGCTTTGCTTTGAATACCATTAGCCAAAAGTTTGAAGTTGATATGATAATTGAGGGGTTTCTTTAGAATGCACACTTTTATGAACTGATTCGAAAATGGTATCATGCTCAAGACGAATATGTTATGTCTGCTTTTTAAGGACACTTGTACGAACGTCTTTGTCTAGAAGGCTGCATGATGGCGAGGACTTTGGCCTTTTTCCACCAACCATAACAGACATGAAAGGTATATCCGTCGTGTCGTGCTATTTAAAAGTTATGATGATACACAGAGACAGACGATCACAGATGTACCCGTTTACATGGCATGGAACATACAACTCCAGTGCTATTGGAACACTGGATAATGAAATTTGTTTGCTGTCTACCAGGATTGCGAGCCAAAGGTTCCGGTGTCCACTGAGGAGATCATGTAACCCAGGCTATGCTCATGGTCTGCGAGCTATACGAGACTATGACGCTTTTAAACTGTATATTCATGCACTCTCCTCCAACGTGTCTTACTCTGTCAAAATAACCCCTGCATGATACGTGATGTACATGTCTTTGCATAATTATACCGAAAATTTACTTGTACAGGTAAATAGAAGTTTTCAAACAAATTATGTAGAAAATGTGACTCCTAGATGTTACATTCAAGTAAGCAGGCAATATATATATAATTTGAGTCATAATGTTTACACTTGCAATCTGATGCAGAGTGAGACTATGAAAATGTTTATGCTGCCTATAATATCTCATTGTCTTTGTGGCAAAAAACCCCACAAAATCATAACTTCCTAAATAAGAGATGCGAGTTGTTATCTTTCATCTTGCTTGTATCCAAGCGAAATTAATTATTCGGTTTATCCAGTTTCCGTTGGTTACAGAAGCTATGTGCACTATATTTCTGTCGTCCCGATATAATTAAAGGCGGTTACAGAATAAATAAGATAAAGAGTCAAGACGCACATGATTAGGTTATAAATAAGTGATCAATACGTCTGTATCTCATATGCAAAACTTAAGGCACAATTTAGACCACATTATCGACCGGCTTCCTATTTCTGAAGAGAAATTAACTTAAGTAAGGTTGTTCTTGTTATCTCAGACACAATTACTTCAGAGATATTCATTAAGCATCTTAAGGCAAAAACCAAGAGCAACCCGCCAAATACTCTTAAGCTTTCTATTGATTTCTTGGCGCATGTCTGCAAGAACAGGCGTTCCATGTTGTATCCTCACACAATGCCTCGTGCAATTCTTATTTACTTCTCTGAGTTTGTTCTCAATGTATGCCCTGTATCCTGTTATTTACGAGCTTTAATCTTGCATTTATCAGCATCCTGACATGTTTTTCAGAATGTGACTTTCATTCCATCATCGCCGACAGAGAGCCATCTGTTAAATAATTTGATAAAAGACAACCTTCCATTTTGTATTAGCAGAGCATATCGATTTCTCGCCATACAAGATGCGTGCCAGTTTATTTATTTATTTGAAAGGATCCAGTTACTAGTCTGAATGTATATAACGGCCTCTGTCAGTTTGGATACATGCTTATCAATCAATTACGATACATGCTTATCTATCAATTACGATACATGCTTATCTATCAATTACGATACATGCTTATCTATCAATTGTGATACATGCTTATCTATCAATTACGATACATGCTTATCTATCAATTACGATACATGCTTATCTATCAATTACGATACATGCTTATCAATCAATTACGATACATTCTTCTCAATCAATTACGATACATGCTTATCAATCAATTACGATACATGCTTATCTATCAATTACGATACATGCTTATCTACGATACATGCTTATCAATCAATTACGATACATGCTTATCTATCAATTACGATACATGCTTATCTATCAATTACGATACATGCTTATCTATCAATTACGATACATGCTTATCTATCAATTACGATACATGCTTATCTCTCAATTACGATACATGCTTTGTTACCTTTCCATAAGATATTTCTACTCATCTGTACTATTGTCAATTGCTTTATGTATCAGTGACACAACAAAGAAAAAATCCAGAAATATGCAACGATGCATAAGAGAAATCGAAATATAAATAAAATAAGATATATTGAAGGAAACACAGTGCAGAAGGCAGGAAGAGACGACATATATCACTAGAAGAGCAAACATAGATGCAAATCCATCCTTCAATTCTTACATGCAACAGAATATACATAACAGTTTTGAGTTAATGATGTTCTTGGAAATGTAACTCTATCGTCCCTGCCATCGCATACATACAGTATACAACTTGTATTATTTAATATACATATACAAGGCAGAGAAATATTTATTTACAGCACCCCAAAGCAAGGCATATCTTATTTAATTCCACCAAACGGTTCTCAAGTTGTTCCAATCAGATAGAGAGAGAGGGGGGCGGGAGATCCCACCAAACCAAGACATTTCTGATTGAATTCCGCACAAACGGTTCTCAAGTTGTGTGTGTGTGTGTGTGTGTGTGTGTGTGTGTGTGTGTGTGTGTGTGTGTGTGTGTGTGTGTGTGTGTGTGTGTGAAAGATAGAGTTGTGGGTGTGGGGACAGACCATACGATTATTTGTATCGTCCATCCCTCTGTTTCTCTGTTGGTCGATTAATCTGTCAGTTTTACCATCACAGATCCAGACAGAGATACAGAGTCAGAGAGTTATCTGGATCAATTGAAGTAAAAGTGACATGTTGACTGACCAATCAAAACAGTAAAAGAGAAAGAAATGAGAGGGACCTTCAGACATTTTAATATTTAAAAATGATCAGTTTTTAGAACCTTATTATAAGTTAAGAAAAACAAATAAGAAAAGCCCCCCCAAAAAAAAAAAAAAAGAAAAAAAAAAAAAGAAAAAAGAAAACACTTAAATAGATTTCAGTATGTGTGTGCCGCTTAAACAAGGAATTTACAGTACGTCTTTTATCTCGACGGGCTATTGCAACTTCGTATCATTGGTATCGTGTAACACCGTAGAAACATCCCGTGGAAAGTGTACACATGCCATTATAACGACTCGGTTTCCTTGAGGTTACTTGGTGTAAGTTCAAGTTTAAGGTTTTCATCCACCTCCACTCCACAGATTTCCACGTACTATTTACCTTTATGAAGAGAGAGAGAGAGAGAGAGAGAGAGAGAGAGAGAGAGAGAGAGAGAGAGAGAGAGAGAGAGAGAGAGAGAGATGTGTATTTATAATACATCTCCATTCCTCTTTGCTGGAGATGTAAAATATAGACATAGTCAGACAGCTACGCTTAGATATGCTGGCAGAGAGATCTACATAGGGGCAAAGATTGTAGTATTCAAGGTACATATGTAAGTTCTTGGGTATGAGAACAGCTCATTCTGCAATTATATAAATTATATACACATAACAGGATGACAACATTAATTCCAAGATATTGTTTCTACTTCAAGAGCTTTGAAACAGGTCTTTTTAATTTCAAGCTGGATCTTCCCACGCTGTCGAGAAAACAAATTAGCCAATTAAAATGTTTATCGTGATGTAAACATAAGCAGCATTATTCTTTTTAAAAGTTTCTGATAAAAATCTTAGAAAGGATGTACTGGATTAACCGGCTCAATATTTTGATTTAATGACTATTCAGAAGACACTTGGCATCCTTATAATTTCATATAGATTTAAATATAACATCAACGTTATTACTACGTGCAAAAACTTTAATCATGAAACGCAAACAAGAAAAACGAACATTTTTTTTATATAGAGCAATAAATGGAAACTGCATTACCTTTCAGGCATGGAAAAATGTGTTTCCGAAGATAGCTGACTCGCCAACGTTCGCATCTCTACGAAGTTATGTCACCTCTACTACCATGTCAACAATGTTAAAAAACTGGCTGTGCTGCATCGCTCAATCGGACTTACTTTGTGTCCTGATAAGGTAAAATAGTTTACAAAATGTCAAAAATTTAATTTATTACAACAGAATAAGTAGTCCTAAATCTACCGTTCTCCTAATACGCTGATATTTTAATGATGAAATCGAGGTGAGCTATTAAAAGTGGGGAGTGGTAGGTGGGTAGTGGTGGTGGTGAAGGGCGAGTTTAATCTTTCAAGTTTCAATTCAGGAGCAAGTTTAGTATATAATGAAAAGGAAATTTTATTTTTCTGCTCATATACCTGATATATTTCATCCGGTGGTACACAAAATGGTATATTGTAACTTGTGGCTCCGCCACGCGTTAACATGTAACGTTTTTGTTTTGTACCTCTCTCTCTCTATCTCTCTCTCTCTGGCCTTGCATTAGCTTAGTTATCCGAAGGATTCATTTAGGCCTCAAATCTTTTGACTTAGTGATTTAAATGAGTGTTGTATGATGAAATCATTTAGATGCATGCATTCTAAGATCATGTAGACGTATTTCTTCAGACGAAATCATTTAGGCGTATATCTTCTCAATTGGAAATCTCATACCTCGTTTTGTGCAGACTCTCAATGGAAATTTTGCGCCATGTTAATCTTCAGTGTGATCCATGACGAACACAATACGTGTTAATCTTCAGTGTGATCCATGAAGTGCAAAATACGTGTTAATCTTCAGTGTGATCCATGAAGAGCAAAATACGTGCTAATCTTCAGTGTGATCCACAAAAGCAAAATACGTGTTAATCTTCAGTGTAATCCATGAAGAGCAAGATACGTGTTAATCTTCAGTGTGATCCATGAAGCGTAAAATACATGTTAATCTTCAGTGTGATCCATGAAGTGCATAATACGTGTTGTACTTAAACCTTTAGACGCTGAAGATCGATTAAATGAAAGAAAATCAAATCGTTTTATCTGAAACAAGAAAACTGGCAGATGTTCAGGCCGAAGATACAATCCTACGCAAGAAACCCTCCATAGTTGCAATACTTATTTTTATCATGTAAAGTTTATTGTAATAGGGCAAACCGTATTGGAGGCACTTTACTCTTGACATTCGATAAATGATTCAAGATAGAACATTTATTGGTTGATCTCCAAGAATATCATAATGTTGCTACAAGTGTAAATTTACTTGCAGGCAGTTTGCCTTTTCCGCTTGATATAGTCACTTTGGCTGTAGGAAAATACTCTTTCGGTCTTTGTTTTAATTGCTTTAATTGAATCAAACAAATAGAGTACCGGAAGTATAGTGAAGCAGGCGTTTATTCTAGTATGATTGCCTAATTGACCCCCTAGCTGAGCGGCTGTCAATCAACCACCCCCAGAACAGCAATTCTAATGATCCAGTGACCATTCCTATCAGCCAGCTAGAGATAAATTCTTACCTTATTGCTTTTTTGTCCACATGCTGTGTCGCTCATGAGCCCGCCTGGTCATCTATGCGGCTTGTGATATATGTAACATAACATTTCAAATCTCTATAATTTCAGGATCTCTCGTTCGATTTTCATGTCACTGAACAATATATTTTAAATGAGAAAATCGCCGATTGTAAATAAATAGCTTTGCAAATTTTTGAGCGATGCATTCTCGATATTTTCGCGAAATATCAACTGATTCAAATGAGTGAAAGCCCAGTATATATTCGATAGTACAAAATGTCGCATAGTTCATGGAGAGCTATTCCATTTATGAAAAGTTGCCATTTTATGGAGATTTATAATAATTTCCCATATATATAATTTATTTCTGAAATTACATTAATATTCCCATTTGTAATTCATTCAGTAACCACAGAAATAAGTTGGAATCGCTTAAGACAAAGATGTGCTTTTATACAATACAGCAATATATAGACACGAAAAAATTAAATTTTATGGCTGATCCAGTATTCAGAATATTTTCGAATCCAATCGGAAAAGATGATCAAACCATCCACAGTAACCGAGCTCTATCAAGCAATTTTATTCCATCTTAATTTCGAAAGGCATTCGGAGCAATAGCTAGCCGGGAAAAAAATCTTGTCTGCACTTCTGGATAAAAGTATATATTGCAGTTTAATCTCCACAAAGGAAACGAATATTAGATTTACTGATAAACCTCCTTTTCAAGAACGTGTTTAAGCAGTACAAATATACATTAAAAGTATGTCTAAGATGCATTTCAGCTTTTGTTCAGTGTATATTCCAGGTGATGGGATATAAATCGTCTTTTGTGAAAATATTAAGTGTTTAGCCCACCTGAAGCGTTGATATTTTACGCGGCATTGCTTCTCAGAGCGGTCGTGTTTTATAAATTATATTCAACCTCATGATTTATGCCCAAACAAGTCCAGTGATAATTTGTTCCAGTGCAGTTTGGCACACATATACGATTCGACAGTTTTGTGTGAGCACATAAAAAGTTTAATCTTTGGATAGGAACTGTGGTTTTATTGAGCTTAATTTGTATACAACCCAATTCATTGATCTCTCTAGTTCAGGAAACCAGTAGACCCTAGTGATGGGCCAATGGAATACTTTCTTATATAAAACGATAAAACAATTAAGAAAAACAATGAACCATTTGAAATTTGTAAGGACCAGCAATAAATTTGTATGAGCCGAGTATCTCTTAATATTGCTCTTGGAGCAAAACATATGCTATATTTCCATTGGTCATATATAAAGCTCGTTTAAAAAGGATTTCAGTTTAATTGTCTGTCATACTTCTCCTGCAAATTGATTCTGGCCCATCCCAGCAAGATCCCGGCTATTCACCTAAGATGTACGTTTTCCTACCTTTTATCAAACCAACCAATAATTGCATTCCAAGAAGCAAGGCATGCAGCGTGCATTAATTATATTTCTTGTTTTGAATTATACCATGCAGTGAGATACTTCTGGTATGATTGGAATGATAGATTGCAAATGTGTGCTAACACTAAAGTTATCAAAATTAACCAAAAACATGTCTAATCTACGTTAAGTTTATTTTGACGGGATCATGCATCTCATCTACACATAATTACACATCGTGAAACACCAAAATACATCACAGCTAATAGATAGATGGGATTCAATATCACGTGTTGAAAGGCTGCACTCAGTTAAATTTATCAGACACAAGTAATGATAAAACTTAAACTAGGTTGTGCAAAATATATGATTTTTTTTACAGCGTAAGTTTTTGCCCTCAATATAAAAAGGCTTCGATGTTGAGAATATCCCAAATATGCCTGTCCTCGCCGAACCTCAAATATAAATGTGTTGCATATTGATTAGTACGTAAAATTCCCCATAAAAGGAACGTTTTGCATCTTACTCTACTAAAGAGAAAAAAGAAGAAGAAAAAAAATCACAAAGACGGCGCAATAATATAACATATGGCTCTGGTTTAGACCAATTAGGAGCAGCACATCCATAAGGGATCAGACGAATTACTTTATGGTGCGCTTTAGTTCCATAACAAAAGCTGTTATATGTAACAGCAAGCCGATTGATTTTGTCGAATTACTGCGCGCCTGTTTCCTGAGACGGTTTAACTTTGTTCATTTCATATCCTATTTCCAATAAATATAAAGCTTGCCAAAATATGTTGAAACATTAATGTTAATTTAAGAGCAGATTTAAAAAAGAAAATGCTCACATTGGCGTTATAATTAATGTTATTTGCAAGACAAATCGTTGTTCGGGAGATAAAACGTCATGATAGGATAATTCAGAAGTATAATCACAGTAAACCTGAGATAACATTTTTAAAAAAAAAAAAAGATGTTTTATTCCCAAGCCTTAAGCGATATCGTGCCATAATTATAAAATATGCAACCAATTCAAATTTTATGGCAGAACCTGATTTTTAAAAGGGTGATGGAGGATTATGCAGAAATTTGGTCAACTCGCCAAAAGTATAAGTCCTCTTACACCCCTTACCAAGTTTTCATGGAACTTTCCAGGTCATAACTCTCAATGATGAAAATCATATCCACATATTTCTCTAAACAAATATTTACAAAAATCGTTAAACAAAAGTACATTATGGAAAGTTATTATTGAAATGTATCATTTCTTGAACAAATGTAATGATGTTTTCCGTTGTAAAAAGTAGACGATGTAATCTGCCTTCAAATTAATTTCATGGAGCTCGCAAAAATTATAATATTTGCTTTTGTCAAGTTGAAGCAATCTGACCAACTTTTCAATTACAGTACAAAAACTGCTTGTATATTCAAGAAACCTCTAAGACTCACTTTCACAGCACGATTTAAATTGTATTCTATTGAAGCTTTTTTTTATTTTCTTAAAAAAAACTTAATATACTTACGGTAACTTTCAAAATGAAAACATTTTTTTCATAAAAGAACGTGTTATGGAAAAGACAAATATATTATTTTATAGTAAACAGGTTTGAAAAATAGTTGTTTTCAGTCTGGTCTGACTATATTTATAAATTGCACTTTTAAGGAAATCTTCCCTGATATAGCACGCGCACAATATAATGGCCAAACATGACCCAAAGCAGATGAGGTGCGAGGGTTCCAGGCAGCCGGGGGCAATATTCTTTAGTGGCGCCCCTACTTTGTTACAGTGAATAGTTTTTATGTCAGCTGCCAACCTCCATCCTCCTCTCCCCCCTCCTAAATATAAGTTTTATAAAGAATTGCCCCGTTACACTAGCTGAAAGTGAAATAATATGAAAATATTAACTGCAAAAATAAAAAAGAAAAGAAAAAATCCCGACGGCGCCCCCTTCGCCTGGCGCTCGGAGGCAATTTCCCGCACCCAACCCCCTGCGCCGCCACTGAATCAAACCTATCATTACTGTATTGGGGTTGAAAGTTCGTTTGTTCTAGTTTGTCGCGATCCTCTCTGACTACAAAACCTATCAGATAATTAGGCACATTATACAAAACGGGCCAAAATATACATTAATGGTACTTATGATCACAATATTCTCACTTAAGAGTGTCCCCATTTCCATGAAATGGAACGTTTATTTCTGCACTATTATATTATGCGCACACTGTATATGTGTATACACCGAGAAAAGTAAGCAACAAACAAATAACAAGAACATTTATATTAAAAACGGGATCACAAATGACGTGTTTTATAATCTAACACTAATATAAAGGGATCACAAACGACGTGTTTTATGATTTGGTTGGTTTTATGGGTTTAACGCCATTTTTCAGCGCATGATTGGCTTTATCAGCGATCGGTAAAGGCGAGCGCCCTCGACCACTCGCCCACCCGTGGCCCCCGACGTGTTTTATAATCGAACAGTAATATAAAGTAATAATTGAAATAAAAGTAGCATCACCATATTTATCTAGGAAAGACCGAGTCATATCTATCTACGGTATCTAAAGTATCCTTTTTTGTGTCCATACCAATGTATACTAATTTTGCCTATGTATTAATTAATCTAATAAAAACGAAATAGTTTATTCAACAAGGTTTTGAGATAAATTCAATAGGGCATGACCCTTTATCGATGTATCTATGCAGAATATGTTGCTAGATAGGTTGCGCTATCATATATAAAATTGTAATTTTAATTGCAACAACTGCCTAGAAACTCTCAGGGAAGCCATTTGGCTCTCGACACAGCCTGCCTACAGGGGACATATCAAATTATATCTGAGTAATCAGGGAGGTATAACAATCTGTAATGTGATCATTATTACAAGCTATCAGAAGCCATCTATTAAGGATAATAAAAATGCAGACTAAGGCCGTTATAGGCGATACATTATTGGCAAAAGCTGTGTGAAGCACTATGAGCTGAAGCACTGATTACATCAGACAAGAGGAACTGTGCTGGAACAGACAAATCCATTCAAATAATTACAAGGATTAGACTGGTAGCTCAGTATCATTTAGAATCAAATCACAAAGATTTCAAATTTTAATAAGAACGGTGACAGCACATCGACTGCATAAAAATTTACTTTATATCCATTTATGTCTTTGAAAAATATAGCCAGTATAATAAAACATATGAATTACATTATTACATAATCAATATCATTACTTTTATCTCACACCAACTAATTCTTCTGAAGCATATATTTCAAGCAAGCATATAAATGTTTCAATGCTTACTGCGTGCCCAAAGTCATCATGGTTTTCTTTATCCTCTCAATAATTCATCTTTTAATTTTCTTCTTCTTTCTCTTTTTTCGAATTTCCCATTTTGTGTCTAAACAGTTGATTCAGTATTTTGAAATGGCTTTAATTGTCTTTTGTTTGCTATTTGTACCATTACACACCTCTTGCTGTCTTTTGTATGGTATTTGTACCATTGTACCATTACATACCTTTTGTTGTCTTTTGTATGCTATTTGTACCATTGTACCATTACATACCTTTTGTTGTCTTTTGTATGCTATTTGTACCATTGTACCATTACATACCTTTTGTTGTCTTTTGTATCGTATTTGTACCATTGTACCATTACATACCTTTTGTTGTCTTTTGTATGCTATTTGTACCATTGTACCATTACATACCTTTTGTTGTCTTTTGTATGCTATTTGTACCATTGTACCATTACATACCTTTTGTTGTCTTTTGTGTGGTATTTGTACCATTGTACCATTACATACCTTTTGTTGTCTTTTGTATGCTATTTGTACCATTGTACCATTACATACCTTTTGTTGTGTTTTGTGTGGTATTTGTACCATTGTACCATTACATACCTTTTGTTGTCTTTTTTATGATATTTGTACCATTACATACCCCTTGTTGTCTTTTGTATGGTATTTGTACCATTACATACCCCATGTTGTCTTTTGTATGCTATTTGTACCATTGTACCATTACATACCTTTTGTTGTCTTTTTTATGATATTTGTACCATTACATACCCCTTGTTGTCTTTTGTATGGTATTTGTACCATTGTACCATTACATACCTTTTGTTGTCTTTTGTATGATATTTGTACCATTACATACCCCTTGTTGTCTTTTGTGTGGTATTTGTACCATTGTACCATTACATACCTTTTGTTGTCTTTTTTATGATATTTGTACCATTACATACCTCTTGTTGTCTTTTGTGTGGTATTTGTACCATTGTACCATTACATACCTTTTGTTGTCTTTTGTATGCTATTTGTACCATTGTACCATTACATACCTTTTATTGTCTTTTGTGTGCTATTTGTACCATTACATACCTTTTGTTGTCTTTTGTATGCTATTTGTACCATTGTACCATTACATACCTTTTATTGTCTTTTGTGTGCTAATTGTACCATTACATACCTTTTATTGTCTTTTGTGTGCTATTTGTACCATTACATACCTTTTATTGTCTTTTGTGTGCTATTTGTACCATTACACACCTTTTATTGTCTTTTGTGTGCTATTTGTACCATTACATACCTTTTATTGTCTTTTGTGTGCTATTTGTACCATTACATACCTTTTATTGTCTTTTGTGTGCTATTTGTACCATTACATACCTTTTATTGTCTTTTGTGTGCTATTTGTACCATTACATACCTTTTATTGTCTTTTGTATGGTATTTGTACCATTACATACCTCTTGTTGACTTTTCCATGGTATTGTACCATTGTACCATTACATACCTTTTATTGTCTTTTGTATGGTTTTGTACCATTGTACCATTACAAACCTCTTGTCTTTTGTATGGTATTTGTATAATTGTACCATTACATACCTTTTGTTGTCTTTTGTATGCTATTTGTACCATTACATACCCCTTGTTGTCTTTTGTATGGTATTTGTACCATTACATACCCCTTGTTGTCTTTTGTATGCTATTTGTACCATTGTACCATTACATACCTTTTGTTGTCTTTTTTATGATATTTGTACCATTACATACCCCTTGTTGTCTTTTGTATGGTATTTGTACCATTGTACCATTACATACCTTTTGTTGTCTTTTGTATGATATTTGTACCATTACATACCCCTTGTTGTCTTTTGTGTGGTATTTGTACCATTGTACCATTACATACCTTTTGTTGTCTTTTTTATGGTATTTGTACCATTACATACCTCTTGTTGTCTTTTGTGTGGTATTTGTACCATTGTACCATTACATACCTTTTGTTGTCTTTTGTATGCTATTTGTACCATTGTACCATTACATACCTTTTATTGTCTTTTGTGTGCTATTTGTACCATTACATACCTTTTGTTGTCTTTTGTATGCTATTTGTACCATTGTACCATTACATACCTTTTATTGTCTTTTGTGTGCTATTTGTACCATTACATACCTTTTATTGTCTTTTGTGTGCTATTTGTACCATTACATACCTTTTATTGTCTTTTGTATGGTATTTGTACCATTGTATCATTACAAACCTCTTGTCTTTTGTATGGTATTTGTATAATTGTACCATTACATACCTTTTGTTGTCTTTTGTATGCTATTTGTACGCTACATACCCCTTGCTGTCTTTTGTATGGTATTTGTACCATTACATACCCCTTGCTGTCTTTTGTATGGTATTTGTACCATGGTACCATTATATACCTCTTGCTGTCTTTTGTATGGTATTTGTACTATTATACCACTACATACATCTTGCTGTCTTTTGTATGGTATTTGTACTATTATACCACTACATACATCTTGCTGTCTTTTGCATGGTATTTGTACCATTGCATAGCTCTAGTTGTCTTTTGTATGGTATTTGTACTATTATACCATTACATACCTCTTGTTGTCTTTTGTATGGTATTTGTACCATTGTACCATTACATACCTTTTATTGTCTTTTGTATGCTATTTGTACCATTGTACCATTACATACCTTTTACTGTCTTTTGTGTGCTATTTGTACCATTACATACCTTTTATTGTCTTTTGTGTGCTATTTGTACCATTACATACCTCTTGTTGACCTTTCCATGGTATTGTACCATTGTACCATTACATACCTTTTATTGTCTTTTGTATGGTATTTGTACCATTGTACCATTACAAGCCTCTTGTCTTTTGTATGGTATTTGTATAATTGTACCATTACATACCTTTTGTTGTCTTTTGTATGCTATTTGTACGCTACATACCCCTTGCTGTCTTTTGTATGGTATTTGTACCATTACATACCCCTTGCTGTCTTTTGTATGGTATTTGTACCATTGTACCATTATATACCTCTTGCTGTCTTTTGTATGGTATTTGTACTATTACATACCTCTTGTTGTCTTTTGCATGGTATTTGTACCATTGTACCATTATATACCTCTTGCTGTCTTTTGTATGGTATTTGTACTATTATACCACTACATACATCTTGCTGTCTTTTGTATGGTATTTGTACCATTGCATAGCTCTAGTTGTCTTTTGTATGGTATTTGTACCATTGTACCATTATATACCTTTTATTGTCTTTTGTATGGTATTCGTACCATTGTACCATTACATACCTTGTGTTGTCTTTTGTATGGTATTCGTAACATTGTATCATTACATACCTTTTGTTGTCTTTTGTATGGTATTCGTACCATTGCACCATTACATACGTCTTGTTGTCTTTTGTATGGTATTCGTACCATTGCACAATTACATACCTCGTGCTGTCTTTTGTATGGTATTCGTAACATTGTATCATTACATACATTTTGTTGTCTTTTGTATGGTATTTGTACCATTGCATACCTCTTGTTGTCTTTTTATGGTATTTGTACCGTTGTACCATTACATACCTCGTGTTGTCTTTTGTGTGGTATTTGTACCATTACATACCCCTTGTTGTCTTCTGCATGATATTTGGACCATTGCACCATTACATACATATTGTTGTCTTATGTATGGTATTTTGTACCATTGTACCATTACATACCTTGTGTTGTCCTTTGTATGATATTTGTATCATTACATATCCCTTGTTGTCTTTTGCATGATATTTGTACCATTTTACCATTACATACCCCTTGTTGTCTTTTGTACCATTACATACCTTGTGTTTCCTTTGTCAATCTTATTTGTATCATTAGATACCTCTTGTTGTCTTTCGTATGGTATTTGTATCATTACATACCTTGTGTTGTCTTTTGTATGGTATTTGTATCATTACATACCTTGTTTTGTCTTTTGTATGTATTTGTATCATTACATACCTTGTATCGTCTTTTGTATGGTAGTTGTATCATTACATACCTTGTGTTGTCTTTTGTGTGGTAGTTGTATCATTACATACCTTGTGTTGTCTTTTGTATGGTATTTGTATCATTACGTACCTTGTGTTGTCTTTTGTATGGTATTTATATCATTACATACCTTGAGCTGTCTTTTGTATGATATTTATATCATTACATACGTTGTGTTGTCTTTTGTATGGTATTTGTATCATTACATACCTTTTGAACATATATCCCTATTTATAATACTTGTAAGGGAGAAGATCCTTGATAAGTTGTGAAAACCTGTGGTTCAATCAGATTGACTTTCTGTACTTAAAGGCTATACAGTTGTTGAAATGAAATGATTCCATTACTTTACCCGCATTTACCGAGTTATTTTACAAGGCGCAGTTTACACCTGTAGATACAAAATATGTAAATCATGAATTAAATTGGCTATTGTCAAGAAAGAAAAATAAACGCACGGCTTCAGCTTTGTTTCACTCCTAATAACGAAGTCAACGAAGATACGGAAGCGACCCTTAAAACAAGAATCTTTAGTCAATTGTGCACTTCTTTATAAAAAACA
This sequence comes from Margaritifera margaritifera, assembly GCA_029931535.1. Lineage (NCBI taxonomy): Eukaryota > Metazoa > Mollusca > Bivalvia > Unionida > Margaritiferidae > Margaritifera > Margaritifera margaritifera. The sequence continues at coordinate 2,275,702 of JAQPZY010001391.1, read as the reverse complement.
TTTTCTGACTGAGTTCAGTCCATTTTTTTCAGAAGCCGCAGTTGGTAGCGTCGGACTTGTAATCCAAGGGTCGCTGGATCGATACCCACATAGGCAAACCCAGGTCAGATGTCTCAGTGTGTCTTAGGAAAGGCACTTGATTCTCCTTTCCTCAGCATGATATCGCCAATAATGTGTTAAACGTGCCGTTTAATTTTAGAAAACAAAATGTTACAGGGACTGATTGCTCCGCGGATATCACAATTTTACACAAAATCTTGAAAGTTATTTGTTTTGTGTCATTGTTTTCCTTGCCACAATAAAATATTAAAATGAAAGTTGAATATTCTAAGGAAAGTAAAATATGCGTAAATATCCATTACAAACTATATTTCCTTGCATACAAATCAGTTCTTGTTGCGTTATCAAAAGGCCGCATTTATTATAAATCAATCCTATCATATCTTAAGTTACTGGCGTTTATTAGAATTATTAAAGATTAATATTCATTACGGCGGTTACAACATGAAAACGTCGGATTTTTTATATATATTTCGCTTGTAATCTAATTAACGCTGCTCCTCGGGTATTCACGGGAATCAATAATGTAAGTAAAGACTAAGTTTCATATACACGTACGTAAAAAGAAAACTAAAAATATTAATATGGAAGAATCATGCTTTCAGACAACAAACTATTTTGTTTTAGAGATGATGGTCTTCCTGCTGAGTCAATTTTATTGCAGCATGCGAACTTAGAGCAACTTAGAGCAACACTGCAATTTTATTTAGTCTGGAGTTTTTATTTCCAGACGACACGCAGCCGGAAAACCTTCGACGACAGACTTTATTTCCCGACTGATTCTAGCGTTATTTAATTGAACCTGATTCAAAAGGGTTTAACATTCGCCAACTGTACCAGTCCAGATATTGATTTATAGGAAGCAGCAAAGTTTCAAGGTTGATTGATTCAACAATAGACCACTAACCTTTCTGCTGTGCAAAATGAAAACCATGATCCCTTTTCTATTTTTGAACCAATTTCTTTGCCATAAACCTGCATCAGAACAGAGAAGAAAGATGAATAAGTAATTTCTCTTTCTTTTCATCGACACATGAATAAATTGCAGGTTTCTGGTGTCACAAAGTTATACATGTATTGAAAATACCAAGTAGTATATGGTTTACTTAACTTTTAAAGAATGTGTCTGGTAAATTCATACATTTTTCTTCAATGTGGTGTTATTAAATATGACATCACGTATCTCTCAACACTCAACAATTAAACGCTTCACAACTTGCAAGCTTAGACGAATCAAAAATCTAAATTGCTCCTACCTGATATGCATACAAACTAACATTATGCCTCGGGTCGATAGTTCAGCTAATTCATAATGGATTTGAACTTTTTTGTGAACCAAACATAATTTCACATAATTCTTTTAACTCGACACTGTACAAGCTCTGATATTCTTAGCAAATCACTGAATGCTTCCTGCCGATGCAGAGATGACTTTGAGTTTCTAGTACCCAGTCTAGATTCCAAGGTTAATGGTTTACTAATACAGTGGCTGTCAATACAAAATTTCACGAACTACACAAATGTTTTCTCTGCAGCTCGCTTGAAGGACCCACGGTACTAATTCAGCTCCCATAGTAAACCTATGGAAACATCATGATATAAAAATTCAATAACTTCAAATTTTTGAATGCTATTGATTAAACCTATATTTATCAGTATAGATATATCCTTGATGCAAGCTTTTCTGTAGCTTCTCTGAAAAAAACAAAAACAAATGAGCGGCGGCATTTTCTGGATCTACATGTGTTTGAAACATGTGTTTTCAATTCCGCATCAAAGAGTCAGGTGCTAATTTTAGTAATGGGTTTTCCAAACTCAAGTCTGTAAAAGGACTGAAATTCTTTTAATAAAACATTGTCTCTATTTTTTTCAGTTACAGCTAGGATAAACTGTCAAAAGATTATTTTCACTCTATTTTATGTTCACCCATTTCCAGACTGGTTCCCAATCTTCCATATCATTAGTACTGTTAGTCCTGAAACTCAGAATGAGTTCACAAATATGTGATCACCTTCCTATAACTAGGGGATAGATGAAATGTAGACTGCACATTTTACCTGCCGTACAGAAAGATCCATTTTTTTGCACTAGGAAGTATTATTCACCTATTACGGTAGCGGAATGACGAGCCACCGGTCGTCGGCTCGTGGTTAAAATGCCTTGACTATCAATACGTCTGCTAAACATAGCTTAAGGTTCGACGCTCACTACACAGTGAATAAAGCAAACTTTTAAAGCATTTTCTTGTAGAAATAATAACGATAGTTGATTCATTAGTTCTGTTAGACTTTTCATGTTCACACTTTACTGAAGGAAGGTCTGGTGGACAGTAAATGGCTTGAGAAAAAGTACATGCTTTATTATTAAAAGAACGGACAGACATGTTGATTCTAGCTGAGATATACATTTTCATAAGATCTGAGCATGAGTAACGGTTGTCCTAAAAAAAAGCAAATTAACCAGTAACAAAAAGCAGCTACATGGCATCAGCGCCGAATTGAGTTCCTTTATCTCTGGATCGTGATTTATATTGAATGCGTGTGAAAGAATCCAGAGTTTCAAATCTTCATGCATTTCCAGTCTTTGCAGTTTGATATTTCAGAACATTGGAAGTAGATATGAATCCATAAATTATTAAGGAATCTGGATAATATATGAGAAGTGGCATGCAAATTATCTTTTATGACGACAGAGGTGAGGAAGGAGGTGGATAGTATTAGTTATTTCTGACACTTAAATGGAATCTGTTTCTTAATTGATGTAAGATAGACTGAAGTTACTCACACATAAGTACAAGATGTGGCTTTTATGGTTTGATAACATAAAAAACACATAAAAAATAAAAATGTTGAGTACTTGAGAACAAATATTGTATTTTCGTATGCTCATTTTTCTGACTATCGGATTTAAAACCAATAACATGAGTAGGCATGCATATATAAATATATGTACTTATGTATTTATTGATGTGTACGTATGTGCGGACATAAATGTGTGTTTGTATGTACATATGTATATTCTCTCCCACGACCTAGGTAGATAGATAGAGATAGATAGATACAGAGATAGATAAATTGATTGATAGATCCCACCTTCGGGGTTTGAAGTTGTAGAAAGGAATTCGCTAAATCTTTGTTCCAGCTCTGAAATTCTTCACCTAGAGTGGGATTTCCCTTTTATCGCATCATACAGTCCTATCTTGAGTTCTTCCTTCAGGTAGATAAATCTATCTCAGCCTGGGTGTTAATTAATTCAAGTTCTTTTTACTTCAACATCATTCCAATAACGTCATTAATAACGCCAACATCATTCCAATAACGTCATTAATAACGTCAACATAATGCCAGTAACGTCATTAATAACGTCAATATCATTCCATTCCAATAGCGTCAATAATATCGTCAAACATCATTCCAATAACGTCATTAATAACGTCAACATCATTCCAGTAACGTCATTAATGCACATATTGAAATGCATAACTCATACAAAGACTTTCCATAATCTGCAATGTTTTCGCCGAAAATTATGTTTATAATAGGCTAGAAAATATTATTTTCAAATGGGTTGATAGCATAGCTAAATCTAACCCTCGGCGAGTAAAATTTGTACCAGAGATTTATCACGCCTCGTGCCTGATATAAATACCTTTGAGTTAGATTATCCTATCCTGCCGACATACATAGGGAAGATTTGTTTAATCCCATTCCAGTGCATAAAATGGAATCTTTAATTCTTAATGACACAAGAAACTCAAAAAGAAAAAATGTTACGGTAAACATTATTACTATTTGATCAGAAAATTACCACTGTCTTGTCATAAAATAAAATCTTCCCATTTTATTTCCTTTAACGAGAAATTAAAGATCTGGAATTAAATTTATTTAAACATTTTAAGAAATAAACCACTCACCATTTGTTCTAGATAGACAGAAGTAAATATTGAAGTGAAAATTGAATACGTTCCATAAACAAGAGAAACAAAGAGTTAAGTAATGCTGCTCCATGGCTTAGCTCTGACTCCAGATTTACATGGGTTGGGTTCGTTTCATTTGCAATGCTATCTGGAAAATTGTTAACAAGTGTTAAATTATTGACAATCTCAACATGACTATTGATTCATGTTCACTTTATATATCCACAATAATGGCGCAGCCTACACAAAATATTGTATGGCTTTCGGTGCAGAGAGTATTAGTTAATTCACTTATTACTCCTCACAAACATTATGCGACGCCAGATCTGCAGATAGAACTGACTTATACGCGGGTATATATGGTACCACCCTACCAAATCCTACCAAAAGTAAGTCTGTGTCCTTTGAAAACATTACTTTTTTCTGTTTACTCTTATCTCCCCCGTTTCCCTCATGAATATGAGAAACCATCCTTACATCTCAGTATTCTGTCGCCATATTCTATTGAATATATATATTTTTTTACAGTAAAATAGTTGTGAAAAATGTTCACTTGAATTGTTATTTTCCAAAAAGACAATAGCAAGAAGTTATAATTTAATGTTTTCTTTTGCAAATGATGATGCTGCACTCATGGTAGATTAATAGCTACTGGTACATATTGCTAATAGTGTTTCATTAAAAATAATGCGCCGGCAGATCAGGGTCTATGTTATTTGTTCTACTTATTAGTCCTTACAAACTGCATGGACCCAGATCTGCCGGCGCATTGTTTTTACTGAAACACTATTAGCAATATGTACCAGTAGCTATCAATCTACCATGAGTGCAGCATCATCATTTGCAGATCTGGTGCTATGCAGTTTGCAATTGGTATTGGATTATACGCGAGTATATGCGGTATTTGAAAAGTATGCTACATAAATGTCAGATCGCATCACATTTATTAGAACTAATCATGGACAGCAATTCATGAGATGAGAAAGTATTTTTGAATGGAAAAGATAATTCGTCAGTAATTTGACTTTGATGATTCATGTAATTTTGTTTCCATTAGCTATAAATATTTTTGTCAAAGTAATTATGTTATACTTTCAATTTAGGTTATAGACATGAGTCTATCATTCAATCTGAAAATAATGCTATGACGCAGTAAACGTATTCCTTTTGAGAATGGACCTCATTTTGTTCAAAGTCAATATCATTATTTGAAGAAATATAAGAAAATAATTGAATTCACATACTATTTAACTGACTAACACTAGGACAATACAAATCCACTGTCAAAACATATAATATAACGACCATCTACTTCTTTTGGTAAATATAAAACAATATTTCACTCGTCAATTAGAAATATTTCGTATTGTCACTCGTGGCTTCTCCGCCAATGACAATAAAATGTTTCCACTTCGCTCGTGAAATATTTGCTTATATCTACTGAAAAAAGCACACGTAGATACCCTATATTTCTCTCACCATATTAGTGAAGCTATAAAAAATCAAAACAATCAGTAAATAGCGATATCATTGCTATTTCATTACCAGTAGTCTGGATTTAGTAAGAGTTCATGTCTGGAATGATTGATATCATATATGATATTTGCTTCATTGGGGTTTGTCAACTCAAGACAATCATACGCGAAACAGACAGAAAAAAGAAACATTAATAACTTTATTGGGAGTACTTGTTTCTTCTTGAAATAGTACATGAGTCAAATAACAAGTGGCTGGATGCAAGGGAAATACTTTACGAGTTCTGTTTCCATCTGAATATTGATGCTGAAATTACATTTAAGCGTAGTCTGAGATAATTTTATGAGGAAATCCGGAGGGAGAGAAAACAGCATGTCAGCATTGTCTTCCAAAATAGGCAAACTAGTACTGAGAAACATTCTTTTCAAAAAGACAATGCAAATACAAGACACAATTGGCCGTTTGAGGACCTTCATAGCTAAATACTACATATTACAACATTCAGTAAATCGCTCTTTCCATTAAAGCTGTCATGTTCAGGCTCTTTCAAGAATCGCTAGTTTTAATTGTAGGTTATTCAAGAGTTATGCATGACTTCATTGAACATTTGTCGAATCGGTGCAACACTTGTCTGAATCTTACAGCTGAACATTGTTCTTTTCCTGAATGGATTAGAGTATTTCGCTAATTGTAGGTTATTCAAGAGTTATGCATGAGTTCATTGAAAATTTGTTGAATCGGTGCAACACTTGTCTGAATCTTACAGCTGAACATTGTTTTTTTCCTGAATGGATCAGAGTATTTCGCTAATGCAGCACAGCAGTGTACCTAAGCAAGGACCCTATTAATCGTTATCCAGTAGACCGCAAAGTAAATATAAAAATATGGGAGGTGGAAGTCACCAATGTGTCTACATAGTTGTTTAATCAAAATATTTGTTAAATATATATTGAACTGTTTGCATTTAAAATAGTTTTTAAATATATTTAAATATTTTGAGTTCATGAGTGACAAGGAACACTTCGATACTTGATATGTCAATACCCAAACACGTGAGAAATAAATTACAACCTCCTTTTTAATGTATTCCAACTAGCAAATAATTAGGACGTATGAATAGACAAAATTTAAATGGAATCACAACGACTTAGAGAGATATTTTTTAAACAATGTCTGTGAGCATAGAATTTACGTTTTTTACAATTAAGATTTGCATGAATTTTTCAATGACCTTTAACTATGTTTTGGAAGATCATCAGCAGAAAGATTCGACAGTTTGATTCAGTGAAAGCCGAAGGCTAGGAGTTTCGCATAGGTTTTACAGAATTGATCTTTATTGATATGACGTATGCACAAAAGCACATAGTCAATACAATAAATAATGTATAAACAATGCATTTATGAATAAATGAATGAATAAATATATGAATAATGGTGATACAAAATATGTGACTCATGGGGTAGAGAGAGAGAGAAAGAGAGAGAGAGAGAGACGCTAAGAGAAGATTTTCTAAGTTGGAATGCAATATAAACATATTTACCTAGGTATTTTACAGTTGTTACATCTTCATTTTTAAGTAATTGTAGTAGTTTATACATGCTGGGTTTCTGCCAATAATAAGGATAAATATAAGATTTTATGAGTGAGAGGTATAGAGGACAGATTGAAACAAGATGGTATTCATCTTCGACATCATTATTGAGACAAATTCTCATCTCCTTTCACGCCGTTCGTTTCCTACATGTCTGCCAGTCTCAATACTTAATGGGTGTGATGAAACCCTTAATTTACTTAAAGCCTGTCTGTGGCTGACATTAGCAATTATTGTAAGATATTAAGCGGTTTCAAAAATATCTTTTATATCTTTATACATATATGAAGTTTTCACACTTTGTCGCCTTTCTTGTCGTCACAATTTCTTGTCATACTGTCACTTATTCTTTTTCAACCTTTGGAATAATGCCTTTCGGTACGTTGATATCGATAGTAGGGTTAAATACTAGTTTAATGTCAATGAATGTTTTAAAATTGTTGCTGTATCCAACGAAACTATCCATATTCATGATCATATCACTCCGTAAGAAAAGATATTCTCAGCACCAAAAGCAACTTCAATTTTTTTAATAAAATATGCATTGTTGAAATCTTACAATGATGTTTTCGTCTGAGTCATAACCTTGCTGTCCTAAAGTTAATACTTACATTAACAGTTTAGCAATGGAAATAGACTGTGTAGTGGATGTTTTCCTTTCAACTTTTGCACCAAATTTGCAGATTACATAACTCCTGATACTCTGATCGAACCCAGAATGTCAGCCCCTATCATTCGATAGTTTAATCTGAAAATACCACAATTAAAATCCAAGTCTTTCTTGCTTACCTGTAATGTGTTTTCTTTCCTTGTCATGTAGTTATCCTTTTTTTCCAGTAATATATCTCATCATCTATGACTTTATATTTGCCTGGATATATCTCTTGTTTTGATTTGATGGAATGTTAAAATTGTAACATACTATGTTAAATTGTTTTAGATTTATGTTATTGTTCGAATGAAATCCATCCTCAGCAGATAGAAGTAGTTTACATTCAGACAAAAAACAGTTTTCTAATTTGAAAGTAAACATGAAACAGTCTAACTAACTTGGGGATTTTTTTGTTTCCTAAACGCCACAACCAAATGCCAAATGTTTGCATCTGCCCAGTGTAGTCAACTCTGCCAATATATCATGTCACACTATGATATCTATGTGTTCTTTATTTAAATTGCAAAGTGTAGTTATCAAATATGTATAATGGTTTGTATCTGAAAAACTGAGTCTCAGTGTAGTAAATGTTTACACCTTTACAATAATAAATTCAAAACTATTTTGAACGTAGTAGCTGGGCATGGATAAGGTGCAGTACTCATCAGTTTTTAAAATCTGAAATCCAGTTTAAGAGCTTGGACTGGTGTTGGTGAAGCAGTCTGAAATTGAATGCCATGAGGTTTCCCGTTACCTAACAAAACTAATTTCCTGCAATCTGGATCAACAACAAATTTAATATCTCCAGCTTCATTATATTTTCCGTCAATAAAACAGGAAATTATATTAGTGATTTTATAATTCTATCATATAAATTGAATGCAATTTCTAAGTAATATTTGCTAACAAAATACTTTTCAACCATGTAAACGTGGTGCATTCTATTTATGTGTCATATAATTGACGTGAGACTGGCTTTTGTTGTGCAGATCCAGTGAGCCTCTATTGACTGTTTTCCAAATTCAGGGGTATTTCTTTGCTGATTTCTCTCTCTCTCTAATTTTTTCATTGCCTACACTGAAATATATTTTTAATCTCTTGGATTTCACACACTCTGTACATCTTCTGTATTTGGCATTTTCATTTCCTAATTTCTTCAATAGGTTTTTCTCTGTTGCAATTCTAACTCTTTACAAATGATTTTATCTCCAGTACTGATTGTACCATTTATCTGTGTAGTTTAATTTCAATTAAATTTTCTCCTAGATGTCAAATGAATATTATGCGAAAATTGGGTCTTCAAAATCAATATTTCCACCCAGTGTAAAAGGTGTACTGGATTTTACTTCATCTATGTTGTGTAAAATCATTTCCCATATCACCCAAATCAACTGATTTTAATCAACTTGTGGTAATATTTTGTGACAGAATGTTTTAAGAATATACATTAAAATTGTTCAGTAAAAATTGTTTTTAAAAAAAATAAATGATCTAGAGAGCAATTGTGCGAAGAACTGATATAACTTCTTCATATTAAATTTGAGCGAATTTCAATTTTCCTCATGATTGCATCAATATTTATGTGATTTTCATTACCCTCTTTTTTGTTCAAAATCTCATAGACTAGCTTGTAGTTTTTATATCATATCTGTTCTTCATTTATTTGATGCAGCTGAAATCAACGTCGTATTTTTTAAAGTTACCTCTTTCGTTTCTTCCGTAGTATCATTTTTTATCTTGCTGTAGATTATATATTATTCTTATTTCACTTTGACTTTGTGTAGATTGTATTGGCCTTATCGCGCTTTTTATGTGTACCGTTTGTTATTTACCGGCAACGTTTTTGGAAACACATAGTTTTCATGTTCAAAAAAATTCCATCTATGTATGGTGATCCTCCATTTATTTTAATACATGATGTTTTCAGCTGGTTACTAACTGTTAAGCAATTCATCATAACGTTTCCATTTCACGAACACATAGTTTGTACCGTTCAATCTATTTGTCTTCAAAATATGTTCAAATTTGCATATGTCATATTGTTTGCCATATAGAGATCAATCTAGTTTGGACATAGCATGATGAAGCGGTGACTTCTGTCTCTTATTAAATAATGAAAGTGTAATTGTTTATTGAAGTTTAGTCATAGCCTAAAGTTTACTATGAACACAGGTACGAAATCAAAGAAAAGTATACGACACTTTAGGAATTATTAGAGTTTTACGATATGCCTTATATTGGCTTCGCAGATTTGCTATTTCAGGATTTCATTACTATCTCAATAAATGTGACATGTGCTCAGCAATATGCACTTTTCTCATCTTGTCTGATCAGGGGAATCTATTGTCTACAACCAGCGCAAATTTGAAGAATATTTGAACACTGAAAAATTAGTAATCATTCAACTATTACTTTTGGCATGTTTAGTAACAGGTATAATTTCCGATGCTTTTTGTCAGATTTTGATGTAATGGTCTATATTTTGGGGCGGCTGCTTAACTGAATCTAGTCCTATAGCATGCACACAAACCTGCCTACATACATTCAGCTAATATAGCATGCAGACAAACCTTCTTAACTAAATCTATTCCTATAGCATGCACATAAACTTGTAAATATTTCATTTGCACATGTCTTGAGCTTTAGATTATGTACAAAGAAATATTTCTTTGTGAAAAATGTTGATTACTTCCACATTTCACGAGCGATCATTCGTAATGGATTTCCTATACATTTAACTTGGCTAATTAATAATCAAACAAATCTTAGAACAGTACACGCAGAATTTGTACATGTATTTATCTCAATAAGGATCACTGACAAGCTATCAAACCATATATTTTCTTATGTGCATGCCTTATATGCCGTCGTCATGTCAAAATATTTATATAGCATACGTGATCAAGACGACGTCCTTTACAGAAACAATACATGTTACCGATTGAATATCCTGACATGATCATGTATACTTGACGGCAAATTTATATTGTTGTCTTACTAACATGTTGCCACAATAATACATCATAGGTATGAAAATCATTTCAACATATTGCAATCTAGTTGACGTAAAAGACGTTGTCTTGATCACTTATGCATTAGAAATATCTTCTCAACGTAAAACTTCCATAGCTTGCTGCTTTAAACTTTGAATGAAAATTCCACGAGTTGGTGTTGTGTCATGTCCTAGGTATTACATGTATTAAACAACCAGCTCTCTATCCACAAATTGGTGGCAAACAATGGAAGTATTAAACTGCCGTCGTCATGACGTGTATATGTGGTCAATACATCTTTTACGTCAACAAAACAAGATACTGATTAAATGCGTTGACATGATTATGTAGTCATGACAAAATTAAGGTTATTTTATTGTGGCAGCATATAGACTTCCATACAGTAAAACAACATAGATAATATCTTTGTGTATGGAAGTATTCAACTGTCATCGTCATTACAAGATATTTGTATTGATTATGTGATGAAGACGACGTCCTATACGTCAACAAAACGAGCTACCGATTGCAATTTGTTTACATGATTATGTAGACATGACGGTAAATTTGTATAGCTATGTTGTCTCACTAACATGTCGCTACAATATAGCAACCTAAGTATGTAAATTGTTTCCTGTCTACATAAGAATGTCAACCAATTGTAATTGTTCATTCGTTTTCTCGAGGTAAAATACATCATCTTGATCATATATGCAACATAAATATCTTGTCATGACGATGGCAATGTACCACTTCCATACATGTGTGTACATGTCAACATAATCACGTCAACGCATCGAATTCGGTAACACATTTTGTTCAAGTATGAGACTATTGATTGCGTATGCTAGAGAAAGATTTCGTTATTACGACGGCAGCTTAATGTCTCCATTCCATGCTGCCAGCAAACAAACCCCTGAATTATGTGTTAAATCCAGTGAAGAATGTCATATTGCAATGGTGATCATCATAATAAATCTTACGATAGTACTATGCTGCAATTGTTGTGAAGAGATATATCTGTAGCATACGTGATCAAGCGACGTATTTCACGTCAACAAGATGAGTTACCAAATGCAATGTGTTGACATGATAGGTATGATGATCAACTGATAACAACCAAAGTATATAAATTTGTCATCATATCTACATAATAATGTCAACAAACTGCAGGTTAATACTTGCATACCAACTGGTTCAGTGACCATCCACTTTTTCACTTTGACGTCCAGTGATCAACTTTTTCAATATGAAAAATTTCTGAATGCAAATGATTTTAGTGGATTTCTACCTTAAATGACGTTGCATGCTTCTAGTGAGACTAATTTAACTATTTTGGGTTTTATCCTCATATTCACTGAAAATACATGACTGATATATTGTGGAAATTCTAAATTACATCCATATTCATATAGCCCTTAACAAAAAAAGTACATCCAATTTAACACAGCATTGACAAAGATTTATCACTCTCTATTGTTCCCTGTCCCTTGGTGGTTCGTGACCTTTGGAAGACATACCAGTGGCGTCATTCGGATAATGGTACAATTTATCATTCCTCCGTTGTGAGATAATGTCTAAATGTCTCTCGAGTTACAGAAAGATATATTTATTAAGGATATAATGACTCTTGCCTCACTTCGCACTAAGTACTTTGCTGCTGATTCTGTATTCATGCCAACTCAGATTATTAGCATAATGACAAATGGCATTTGTTACGTCATCATGGCTGTGTTTTGGTCACGTGAACACAAAACTGTTTTACCTTTATTAATCTTCTTCTGAGACCCCGTGTGGCCGAGTGGTCTAAGATCACTCACATCTCACCTCTGTCCGCGTGGGTTCGAGTCTTGGCTCGACCAATGTGGGTATGTGAGACAGCTTGCCAGTAGCTTCCCGTGGGTCGGTGGTTCTTCCCGGAGGTCTTCCCGGGCTCTTCCTCCACCAAATGTACTGGCCGCCATAAATGGCCTATCATGTGCTAAAAATGGCGTTAAATCCCCGAAAGCACAAATTAATTTTTTCTTGTGTTTGTTTACACTGATATACACTGTTTGCTGTATTCAAACGATTGCTGGAGCACGAGGGAAGAGTTTTGAACCCGAAGGTTTAAAGTCATTCTCTAGTATTCCTGCAAACGTTTGCACACAGCAACTAGGAATGATTGGTATTCTTACATGATCAGCAATCCTGCTAAGCAATTTTCAAACAAAAGCCAAAAATCTGTTCCTGAATATGAATCTTTCCACATTGCTAACATAAGAATTAGGTTACTAAAGTTTTAAATATCCGCTGTTCAGGGCAATTAACTTGACAGGCGCGACTTTATCTCGTTACCTTGCAGTAAGCTTGTTGTGGAGGATGTAAACGTGGCAAGGGTATTCTAGGCATATTGCATTTTTCGTATGTCCCTGCCCGTCTAAATATCACACATTTGCCCACTGTCAGTCTAAATATCACACATTTGCCCACTGTCAGTCTAAATATCAATGCCACGTCCGTCTTGCCGTACTGCCATCCGCAGCTCGTGTGAGACTGCCCCGAATTCGGTTAAGTAGAAAACAAACTGTACTCGCGCAGCAAGTGAATTTCCAATTTTTTTTAGAACAGATTACATCACAAAAACATATACGTCAAAACCAAGTCAGCGTGCTTAATAAAAGTTTAGATAAATTCACAATTCTTATATTATTATTTATGTTTATGACCGACCACATCCGCTATGTACAGGTAATACAGGTTTCGCTTCTGCACGAAATTCTTACAAATTGTCAGACTGTGCAACAAACTCCTTAAGCACATAAAAGGGGTAAAACTATATTATACTGCCTCCAAGGTACATTATAAATATATTTACATTAATTGCTTATGCACAAATATCGCTGCTGGACTTTACGGTATACATGGTATATTTTTGAGAAAGAAGTAAAAAAGAAAAAGAAAAAAAGAAGAAAAAAATAATGAGCGATATTAATCGAGAACAATCAGTTGTACAAATCTTGACCAGACTCTCGGTCAGCGTTGATCTCTCGGAGTAACGCGAGAGTCTGGTTGAATGTGACTAAGTAAGATATAGATTATTGACGATATGCTCAATGAGATAAATCTGTATTCGTTGTAATAGTCCGTCTATCACTTCGTTTTATATGCACGCGAAATATCTGTCAACACACCGTATCAGAGGCATTGCAAAGCCAACATACCATTTTGATCAGGGTATCATATTCAACAAATAATATTTACCGTGAGTTAGGGCACTCAGTTGGTCGAGAGACAAAAATCCTTCGTATATACCTCAGTGGCGGATCCAGATCTTTATTGCTAGGTGGGAGGGGGCCGCACACTCCCACCTAGTTCACACACACACACACACACACACACACACACACACACACAAACACACACATACATATATATATATATATATATATATATATATCCCTTGTGCCTCGACCGGTCCATTACATGTAATATGGACACCAGGTTCGTTTCTGCATATAAGTCATATGTCGCGACCGGGAAATTTTATATTGCTAAATTGCTTCCCTTCAGAAAAGGATCGATACCCATTTAGTACAGTATTATAAATATTGCATGGTGCTGAAGGGCCATATGACAGTTTATGGACTCGTCATTCGCTTTGGTCTGAGAGTGACTGTCAGGTCCATAAATTGCTTTCATGCCCTCAGCACCATGCAATCTATCTATCTATCTATCTATATATCTATCTATCTATCTATCTATGTCTGTCTGTCTGTCTCTCTTTATATATAGAAATAGAGGGGGTGGGGTGGTTGCACACGTTAAAAATGAAAGCCTATTTCAAACATTCGCACCTTGCATACTTGCCCTATTGACCTACCCAGCAAAACACACCCACACACACGTACGCCCGCACACCTTCCTTTGAAAATGTATTCAAGATTCAACGCGTTCGCTATCATCAACCAATATTCACTATCCTTCAACCAGTCATGCTGAAACATGATAATAAGGGCAATCACCCTCACTCAGTTTTTTTTTACGTAGGTTCTGGAATTAATAGATGCACGGAGGGTCGGACATAACGCATCAGAAATACATATATTATAATAAAGAACGTTTACAACATTTTCGTTACTATTGACCATAACTACCACAACTAAAGACAAATCTTGAAAATGTTATCTTTTGTCTCTAATCTGCTAACGACATATTTTTTTAAAAAGTGTCACTAATTTTAGAAAGTATGTAGAGTAATTGATTTTATTCACCAGATTAAAAACTTTCGAGGAATAGTCAAGTTTCTTAAAAGTCTGTTAATCATTACTTGACAATAGATTCGTTGTCAATATTGATGTTATCATTGGCTTTGTTCCCCGTTCGAGTAATTGGTCGGAATGATCGTTTGAAATATTAGTCTATGATGTACAATGAACAAGTTGACTCTGAATTTACGTATTAATTTGTTATATTTTATTTAATTATTGTAGCTGTTTCTGCATTATTTGCCATATTAACTCCCTGATAAGTTGGCATACTTATAATCCCAGTATGATATAATGTTTAGGATAGAATGGCTATCCTATTAAAGACATTGATGATAAGTTGTTAATTGATTAGGGAAGGTAGGGATGAAATATCTCCGGACGAGAGATAAATTAAAGAGACTCACCTTTCTTGTACACACAAGAAAACAGTGGACTGTGATTGGCACTACAAGAAGGAAGCGGGGTACTATAAAACACTGACAGAATGACACATTTTCTCGGATTTAACGCCTTGCTATTGTTCCTAAATTGGTCATATGACTGACACGTAAATGCGATTTCAACATGTAGGAATGTAAAACGTGGTACCGAGCAGCAAAGTTAAAACCTAAGTCTGGATCAAATTAAACCGAGTAGAAGCGAACCATACAATATTTGAAGTTCAATAATTCTTACAATTTTTTACTATAAATTTGTGATTTCAAACATATAATGGTATTGCAGATATATTATATTTTTTTTTCTTCTCTCCCTTTGCGTGTATGTATTTTATGTGTGTGTTTGTGTGGGGGTACAACGAGCTATCTCTCTTTTGATGTAGTTGTATCGATATACCATTCGAACATTCCTTAAAGATCTTTCTCTGATAATTCTCCAATGACGCATTCGCATGAGTGTCTTTCCATCTCATTGGGATATTTGTTATAATTTTTGTTTTCGTTTTTAATTGATATCCCATGCTTGTGATATGTTATAGGTGACGAAAGATTCAAAGATTCAAAGGCTTTTCTTTCATCTATTTTACCGTGCACATTTTGCTTCGATCATATTAAAATTGTCCATATATATTTCATTGTTTTAGTAAATGGATGCCTGTTTTATTAATAGCATTTTTGTTGTTGTCGGTTTAGTTCTAAACCCATCAAGCGTGTTCGAAGAGATACCCATACAAGGACCTAACCCGTACAATGGGACATTTGCAAGCTAGACCCAGTGTGGTTACGTGTCGGAATCCGCCCCCAGTGTTCTGTATTGGAAATAACTAAGGCTTCTAATTAAATATTTTCCATGTTATTGCAACACAACTATTGGTTCTATCAAACCAAACATTTCACAAATTCAATTATCAAAATTGTTAAAAAAAACGTCAGTTTGCGGAAAATAATTAAAAATCGATATTTTTTGTGACCAAATTACCCACCCTTCTTAGAATAGGACCGATGCGTCCTCGTCTGTATGTCGTAAAAGGCGACTGAGTGGATGCAACCTGTCTGCAGTGGGTTGCCTTCCGTTTCGTTTGAGGCGAGGAACTTGGTAATTCAGTAGTAGAAAGGCCAGTGGTTGCCACTCTGATGTAACACACTACTTTGACCTCAGCTTGAGTTACATGGGTGGCCATAAGGGCCCGGCCTAATCAAACGATTAATCACGCCAATTTTTATGGGTTATGCTAAAGCCATCCCGTTTCGCCGATTTGCATACTTTTTAGAGGCTACCTATGTGGTTAAAACAGCATAGTATTGTTCTTCAAACCTAACAAAGGACATAGTCTCTGCAGACGGTGTCAAAGGTCAATTGAGTAAAGTTTCTTCTTTGCTCGAGTATATCACACTATGTAGTGCTGACATAAGAAACGCAATAAATGAGCGTAAATCTGTCCTCTTGTAGTGCTTCGTGAATGGAGGGGAGGACAGGTGAGGAAATATTCTATCTGTACGGAAAAACCAACCAAAACTTCAACAAGTACCAGGAACCATTCAACTATCGACTCGGATGAGGAAACTTGTCCGATTCAAGGAAATTGACCAAGACTTCTTATCACAGAATCCAAAATGATGAGAACCAAAAGCTAGCAAACCTACCACCTTTTGTGATAACGAAAGCAATTCAGGCTTGGTTGGAGAGCCAAGAAGTGTAAAAAAAAACTAAGTTTGGGCCAAATACTTGTAGAATGTAGCTGCAGAGCCCACTCTGCCAATCTACGTCGCTCAAAGCGGTTTGTGGCAATATCCATTAATATATCTCCACACAAATATCTTAAAGGTGTTGTTCGATCTAGAGATCCTGAAGGCTGCAGCGAAGCCCAGATGCTCGAAAATCACAGCACTCAGAATGTCTCACAAGTGAAACGAATGAACAATCGCCGTAACGGTAAGTTGATTCCACCAAACGTTTAATCTTGACGTTCAACAGTGCCACTTCGCTTACATCGAGCAGGGTTCTTAAACTCGTGTTGACCCTTTCATTACTAATGCTTTGCGGTGTTTCAACTGCCAAAAATATAGAGACCGCAAAGATGGCTGCAAGACGAAAACAGTCTGTTTCATATATTGGCAAAAGGGTCACAATGGACTGTCACGCTCAGAGAAAATCTCTTGCAAGAATTACCAGATAGAAGATTTCTCATATTCTAGAGACTGTCCTAAGTGGAAACTCGAGACGGAGATCCAACGCGTGAAACAGGAGAAAGGAATGAGCTTTCCTGTGGCCAGGAAATTTGTAGAAGCCACAGCTCCATTTAATACAGCTGGAAACTCCTCCGCTAAAATGTAGAAGAAAACTGCCACAAATACTGCCTCTACCAAGACAGACATTGCATGGCCAGAAGGTCAAAGCAAAATTACAGTCTTGACACCATATAAACCCGTGCTAGTAGCCGCCCAAACCAAGAACGAAGTGAATTACTCAAATAATCAGTGTGACAGTGTAGCATAATACTACAAACGAAAAGCCATCGAAATCCAGCCCACAAAAAGGCTGCAAACCACAGGCTCCAGTGGAAATAGAATCAGTGTGACACATACGATTTCCAACTATACCACCGAGAAGCCAACATAAGAGCAGTGCCAGTGGAAATGCATCCGCTAAACCAAAAAGGAGAGAATTAAAGAGTCTACAAGATTCTCGAAAGGATCTTACGAACCTAGTAAGCGCTTTAATGAATATGGGAGTCTAGATAGTATGAACAGTGGAGAGCCCCCTGATGTCCTTCCATCACTTTTATAAACATTTTTGAAACCATTATACAATGAAATTGTCGAGGTTTAAAAGCAAATATTCATACAATTCTACGCAAAGATCCAACAAATGTATGCCTTTAGGAGACCTTTTTAAAAGGAAACCATTAAGTTAATTCTTAAAAAAAAAACTTTACAATGTACAGAAGATTTTCAAGAAAATCTGATAAGGCTGATAGAGAAGTGTCATGATAAAAAACGAAATTCCTCAAAGCCAATTTAATCTCAATACTATTTTACAGGCTATAGCCGTTATTGTGTCACTATACAAAATTATTTCACTTTGCTAAATATATTTATCCAGGCGCACCAATCAATCAATCTGATCTTGATCATCTTATTGAAAAGTTATCAACGCCTTTTGTTTTACTTGGCGACTTTAACCGCCACCATACACCTTTATCTGTGAAGATCTCAATAAGAGAAGGAAGAAAATAGAAGACTTTGTTTCAAAACACAATCTTTGCCCTTTTAATGATAAGTCGTAGACCCACATGCATCCTACCACAGGATTCTACTCGTCCTTAGATCTTATCGTCTGAAATCCATCTCTCTTACTTGACTTTTCTTGAGAATTTGGTGACGAGCCTTGTGCAAGAGACCTCATTCGAATATACTTAAAAAGTAATATTCCCAAACCGCAAGGGCTCGGGCCAGAGAATTACAATAGACCATCTTCTCAGACTTGAAATATTTATTAGGGAAACTTTCATAAAGAAAGAACGTATAATTGCTGTCTTTTTCGACATAGAGAAAGCTTATCACACCACATGGAAGTACGGCATAATGAATGATCTATTCAACATAGTTCTAAGGGGACGCCTACCTAATTTTATCTTAAATTTTGTTGACAGAGAGAAATTTCAGAGTTAAGGTAGGCAGTACCCTTTCTGAAACCTCTCCTCAGGAGATGGGTGTACCTGCCGTTTCCATCGAATTCATGATGACCCAAAGCTATATCTTCATGGTTGTCTTCTTCCTCCTCTGGAGGAGACTAGATTTTTAGGGCCTTGTTTTTGTTGTTTGCTTAATATTCTTTTTGCTTTACCGTAAAATAACTTTCCTTCCACATAGTAGATACCTCAAGGCCAAATGTTAAAAAGACATGGATTTAATACGAGTCGTGGGAAACAAAGATTGCAGAGCATATCAGAAGGTCTTGTTCCAGTTATACAGATCATTAGTAAGATCAAAACTTTACTATCGCAACACCCCATGGCACTATCTCGAGCCGGTTACTGGATAAAAACCTCAATTAGTACCGAAGAAATTACAGCCACACTCAAAGCTTTGAACTACACTGAAACCTCTCCAAAGAAGAAAGTTCATAATTTTGTTCGGATTCCCTTTCCACACTGAACTGAAAACCTTTCAAAACCCTAAATCTGAGTAACCCGTTAATATTGCAGATATTGCAGGAGAATGATTGGCTCATAAAATCTCCAATTAGAAGATTCCGTATATTGACTTCAAATATTATATAAATATGCATGTTCTTCATACTTGGCAAAATATGTTAAATGAAAACTCCACAACCAAACTTTAGAACAGCGGTCCCACTATTGGAGGGTGCATCAATCGTATAGAATAAGTCGAAGAGATGAAGCAGTATTGTGTAGATCGCGTATCGACCACATATATCTGACTCATACGTACGTACTGAAGGGTGAACCTCGACCCTGTCAATGTTCACAGACAGTGGAACACATTCTTGTTGAGTGTGTCGACTTCCGACCAGAGGCAATTTGATGCGCATTCGATGTGGAAATTATACGATGATGTACTGGCCCAGAAATTCTTGGACTTTTTGTGGCATGCGGTTTGTATAACACATTTGGACCAGGGGAACAATGGGAATTGCTTTGATTCTCTAATTTGTTAAAATAAATGTTACACTATGCCTCGTTACTGCCAATGTCATTTGTATAAAATCATCCTTTAACAGGCTACAATGAAATGTTAGATTTAAAAAAATCGAGCAATGGTTTCTTCTTCTCTATCTTCCAAAGTCGAAGGGATAACTACACCTCAGACAAAGCGAGAAAGGCTAGAATTATGTTCAAATAAGTATGAATTCAAATTGCACAGTTAACTTGAAAACACATTTATTTTACACAGTAAGAGTTTGACAAAACACAAATATATTCTTGTTTGTTCTCGAGTATCAAATTCAACTTTTACTAGTTAATAACCAACCACCCCTGACCCCCACTATTTTAGCCCACATTTCCCACATTTTCATTCAATGTAAACTTAATTTTTACAGTTCTATTTTCTTTCGTACTTTCTTACTTTCTTGTTCTTTGATTTAATTGTATACCCTTTTATTAACATATATTTTCATTTCTTGTAACTTCCTAGGTTGTTGAAGTATTTTCGTATATTTATTCTTAGTATAAATTTCAGGTGTATTCTTTAATCATGTATAGCCAAAACAAATAATTGTATATTGCCACGCATTAATAAATATTTTCCATTGCCAAATTTGTGAGATTATTCATTTTTAGTTTTTAATGTTATTAAATCACCCCCATGCCCCCGAGCCATTTGCTTTTATACATTTTATCTCCCTCTTAATATAATCGACCGCTCCCCCTCCCCATATACAGTCTATAATTAATTGATCATATACCAGAGGTCACTGTAAATATACGTGTTTATTATTGGTTTTTTATATACCACATGCAATTTGAACAACTTCTAAATTTCTATATTATATTTAATTTTCTTCCTGGACATTTTTACCATTGTACATTCCTAAAGCTTTAGCCAGCTCTTTTGTATAGAGTGGTGGTAACCCTAGATGATTGCCTCGCCAATTATTTTAAAGTATTTTGTTTTTAAAATGGTCTAGTTTTTATCCTGAAGCTCTGCTAAAATCACAAAATGACTTTTTAAGTGCTTAAATCAAATTCATTCAGTCATCTGCGTTTTTATTTGTTATTTTTACAAAGTGTCTCCATTGCTATGTCGTATAATAGCATGGATAACTGTTCTCACACCATTTCAAAACGTGTTAGAACAATATATTTAAAGATGTATTCAATTTTACCTAAATTTTATTCTTGGTCAAATAAGATCATTGTTTCGTTTTCTCTCTTTTAATGTATAAAAGTATATTATTTTTTAAATATTTGGTGTATTTTATTTTGTATTGTTCTTCCTTTTTCTCCACAACTTTGAATAATATTTTTGATTTCTCCGTACACTTGTTTATTTTGTTGTCCAATATGTTATTCGAAAATTTAAGATCTGTGTTAAATAAAGTCATCAGCCTCCAATCCTTTAAGTCTGTTGTTTCTCACTTCTCTTTATATAACAATGTGATTATTCCTTCTTTCATAGAAAAGACATTTCTCTCGTTAAAAATATGTTATTACTAAGTATTTAATAAGACAGGTATTAGGATCTGAATCATTTGTGTTACGAAGAGGTGGAAAATCCACCTCTTGTAACAGCTGAGATAGCGTGGCGGTGAAGGAGTGGGGTGGAGGAAGGAGATCCACATACAGACACTTTCCCTTTCCCTTCATTTTCACCTGTCGGCCTCCTCCGCTTTTTGTTTTTCTCCTCAAAGATTACCCCAATTATTTCCTCACTTTTTCCTGATTTTGAAGCTACAAAGCTAGGCTCATTCGAGAAATGATTGAGATCCTCAGTACAGTCTTTGGGAAAATGGCTCAGCTTTTTCATACACCTTCTGCACTGTATGTGGTTAAGACAGCCACAATACCATAATTTTACAAGGAAGTCCATGAGGCAGAAGAACGGTACCTTCTTGGTCCCTTCCCTATCTTTCGGAGGACCCTGATTCCTGTCATGATATTGTCATATCATTTGTATATACCAATTTTGTGGCCGCTTGCCGCCCATTTGAAATTATAATTTCGAATTTGTCAGTCAATTCTTCTGTTTGTATTTCAAGATGGATGCTGGTAATAACGGTAATATGCATATCTAAGAATTTTCTTTTAATTTCCCTTATGTTCGTTTTAATAGGGGAATGCCGTCCACCCTATAATCCCCCCCCCGTCCCCATATGTATATCAGCCCTTAGGGGAGAAGTTCTTGATCTCCATTGCATGGCACAAAATTTCCCTTGCCAATATTATGTACGGCTTGTATTTGGTGTACTGTGACGCCACCCCCTCTTGTTATTATGGCTGACAATATATCTGCTGGGCTTGGTCTCAAAACAATCAACATTTGAGAGATTTATTACCTAATGTCTAATTTTATACATGTTTTTAAGCACGTTTCTTCCCCAACTTGTGAAAGCAATTTCTGTCTGAAAATGCGCTTCTTGTATTTTTAGTAACCCTAACGTGAGAAAGTGAGACAGATGAAATTGCGTTAGAATCAGACAAATTGTACTTGAAAGGTAAATGCCCTTACCTATGGCGCTGCAATCCACATAAATAAATATGCAAAAAAAGACATTTACGCAAAAGATACGAGTGCTTAAAAAATTAGTCTCTTGACTTCAATGATAAAATCATTGAGATAAACACATGAAAGAAATAATTTAAAAAATCCGGTTTGAATCATCCTAATGCTGCTTGCTTTAGAGGCATTACACTACTCTGCTAAGTGAATGTGGACTGAGTGAATCCGTCGGTTGTTTAGGAGGACAAATACTGACAAAGAGACGAAAGGCGTCACAATATCTTAGGAGCTTGCTTGTTAAAACTGCACGGGGATAATAACCCACGGATAAGAAGCTTTGTGTGTGTGTGTGTGTGTGTGTGTTAAATCACGTGGAACACACATCTTTGGCTGACTCGTCATGATAGGAAGCCAGATGCATGCATAGCGATGTTCCCTTCACTCCCTTCGAGAATATATATCATTAACACTATTGTTTTGGGCACCTCTGTATGCTCGCTTTTGTTATTTTGCCACCTACGTGGATGCAACTAATTAGCGTCTACTTTGTTGGCAAACAAAGTACAGAGAAAAAGGACGTTGTTGTCTTATTAAGGTATTGAGCTAGATAGTCACTGAACAGCATGATCGTTTAGTTGCAAAATAAAAAAAAAAAAATAAATAAAAGAATTTAAAAACAGCATGTTAAAGACTTTTTTCGGCAACAAACCATAATTTCCCCTTAATGCTGTCCAGTAATAAAATTGTTTCACAAATAGCTAGACCTTCTTGCCAAGCAATCATATTTTGATATTATTAAGGCACATAATACATACGTTTTGCTTAATTTACTTGATTGTTTGTGATGGTATCTGTGTTAGACAAGTTTGAATTATTAAATATTGGAGGAGCAAATATCCAAGAAAAGTGTGCCCTGTTGCGGTGCCATTGCCAGAATGCATCCATTTAAATAATATGATTTTAAGATACACATTTAGTGACATTGAGAACCATCCATACTTCCAAAATATTTATAAAGATTCCATTTTTCACAACTTCTTTCAACAGCTCATTTTAAAAACACAAGACACAGAGTCTTTCAGAATAGGGTTAGAGGGATTCAATGTTATTATAGAGAGATGTTATAGCTGTTTTTAATCTTATCAGAACTTATTTTCGTAACGTTTTACATTATTTTAACAGGCTAATATTATCAATTTTTCAACACCCAACACCAAGTTTAAATGTGTTATGTAGACACAATGCATTCATTTTACGCCATGCAACAGCTGGTAGCGATGCTACAGCCCAAGTTGAGTAGTCACCACGTTGCTATAAATAGAACTGACGTCATTTACCGACAACATATTGCGTGCACAACGATATTGTCTTTGGACAGACGGAATAGCTCCCAAGTGCAAACAGTAGTGAAGTTTATACTAAAATCTGTATTATATGCTTCGAATTTTTACAATCTATGCTAATGTTTGAAATGGCCGTGAAATATTGTTGTTAAGGGACTTGTCTCGTGGATGATAAAAGTACTACTCCTATACATGTAGATATACAGTCTTCAAAAATATCTAAAAACTAAGTGAAAGAGAGAATACTATATAAATTCATAAATACATTTATCCATACAGTATTCTATCATTAATTATATTTATACCAATCAAACCATATGAGGCACTCTTTGTATTAGGGTTATGCTTTACATACACCAATGTAACAGCTTTACGTGAGCAGTTGCTACTTAAATTAAAATGATGACTCAAACATGGATATATCTATCAGATGTGCGATTTGTTGGAAGAAATGTCCTCATGTATAAATGTGACACAATGCAACACCTTTACTCTAGCAAAGAAATTTCTATTTGGATGGGAGTGAGATGGGATATCTTGTTGCTTAAATACTCGATACAGGAGCAACAACAAAAGAATAAGAATAACAAAATCAAATAAAGCTAGACATTAGGTACGAAAAGGAATGATAAACATCGATGAGCATGTGTTTAATTAGCATCTGCTCGAGTGAAAAACGTTCCAAAACATTTGCGATGCATGTTTCGTTGAAGCATTTATTAATTTTCATTTTTTTTGTGTGTGTGAAATAGATATCTAAACAAAAAGAATTCGACATATAAAAAGAATAATTTTACATATGTAAGAAAGGAATTTATTTCACATATGTTTAATTATTTTTCACGCATGCAAAAATGTTTTTCTTAATTCACGTTTGCGTGTGTGAAATATAATCATTTAGCCTTTATTTCACATATGTAAAAATCTTTTTAACATAATGAAATAGTATTTCTTATATGTGAAATACCTTTTCATATATGTGAAATTCCTTCCGATATGCGAAATAATTTGACTTTATTTCACATATGCGAAGACGAAGTTAACGTGTGTAAAATAGTGTTTCGAATATATCAAATAAATGGGTTTTTTACATATATTTATTGAAATCTCCGATACTCCATGAGAAAAAGATTTGTACATATGAGAAAAAGATTTTTTATATGAATAAAAAGACTTTATTTCACAAACGTGAAATTCTTTTCTACATATGTAAAAAAAATTTAAAATGTTGAAAACGAATTATATAAATTATTTATTTATGCATGTATTTATACATGTAAACAAGCATGTCAGATAAATATGAAATAATCCTTTATTTCACATATGTAAAAAATCTTTTTCACAGGTGTAAAATGGTAATTTTTATATGTAAAATACCTTTCAAATTTTGTAAAATTCCTTGCAACAGGCGAACAAAATGTGGCTTTATTTGACATATGTAAAGAAGACTTTTGCATATACAGAATAGTTTTTCACATATGTAAAATAAATGTTTTATTTTACATCTGTAACACGAAATTTCACATATGAAAAACAAAATTTTGTATATGAGAAAAATAATTTTCTTATATGAATACAAAGACTTCATTTAACAAACGAGAAATTCTTGTCTAGTTATGTAAAAATATGTTCACATTTGTTTTACACATGTAGGAAAGCATTTCACAACTGCGGATAAAAATGTTATTATGTAAAAGCTTTATTTCGCAGATGGAAAAATCGATTACACATATGTGTAATAGTATTTCAGATATGCGAAGCACTTTTTTTAAATATGTGAAATTTACTTTGACATACGTGAAATAATTTGACTATTTCACATATGGGAAAAGAATTTCACATATGTAAAATAGTTTTTCACATATGTGAATAAATGATTTCTTTTACGTATGCAACCAGAATACGTATGTGAAAAAGAATTATATATAGGTCTAACAGATTCTTCTTTTATATATAAACTGACGTAGTTTTAGGGACGGAAAATTCGTGTTTACAAATATGAAAATCTGTTTTATATATATAAAAAAAAGAATTACACATATGTGAAATAACATTTTTTTTTTACATACGTAAAAAGAAATCAACATCAGTGAATCATTTTTACATATGTGAAAACGAATTTCACATATGTAAAATAAGCCTTTATTTCACACATGTAATGTTCTTTCTCACACATCCAAAATAG
Organism: Margaritifera margaritifera; assembly: GCA_029931535.1. NCBI lineage: Eukaryota > Metazoa > Mollusca > Bivalvia > Unionida > Margaritiferidae > Margaritifera > Margaritifera margaritifera. The sequence continues at coordinate 2,249,613 of JAQPZY010001391.1, read as the reverse complement.
TTTTTTTTTTTTTTAAATATCTGAAATATTAATTACTGCTAAAACGACTTGCTATAGGTACCATCATTAGATACACAATGCATTATTAAACAACTTGGAAACATCTACCTTTTATATATTTACTTTGATTTATACTTTTAGATAGATCATGACGTTATAAGCATATTTTTTCAGTTGTACAAGAAAGTGACGTTCTATCAGGTTGTATGGTAAACAGAACCTGTTCACAATCTCCAGTCGGAGCATCCTCGTTCTTATTTTCTGCAGTAGAAACGTATCGGGAACGAGGCTAAGGGTTTGATGATTTTCCGTAAAGAACCGATAGAAAATCTCAGTATCTCGCAGCAAACATCATTGGTTTTTCTTTAACCGTATTTTCATGTCGTCAGTACTAATACGTGATTATCTAATTTAACCATCAACCTTGAAAAATAATTACGGGTAATTTAATTTTGTAAAATCCAGCTCGCTTGAGTGCTTGTTTTGATGATGGATGTCACACTTGCTCGAGTTGGTGGCCTGGGGGATGGGATCAAAAGTATAATATCTAGCGGTTAGAATATATTTATACTGAGATAATCTTGATTGTTTTTAATCAATTAACATACCTCTATGATACATTCAGCAAAGCAATATATTCCGGTAAGGAAATTAGAGTTGTGTTTTGTGACGGAAGTAAACCTTTTGACCGAGAGTGGCATGAAGGACTCGTTCACAAATTGAAAGCTACTGGTATCACAGGAAGCCTTATAAATAGTTCTCTAGCTATCTCAAAAGCAGAAGACAAGGAGTGATACTTCCGGGCGTGTTTTCAGAGTGGAGGTGTATTAGAGCTGGTGTGCCCCAAGGATACGTTTTAGGTCCCTTACTTTTCTTGATATACTTTAATGATATTGTATATGACATACATTCCAATATAATTTTATTTGCAGATGATACAAGTCTTTTGTTTCTAATCGTAGATAATCCAGTCTTAACCGCTCATAACATCAACTCTGACTTGGAAAAAAATTATGAAGGTGGGAAAATACTTGGCTTGTATCTTTCATCCCTTCTAAGACTGAATTTCAGACAATTTATAGGAAAATTAATAAACCCATCCATCCACTACTATATATGCTCAACCAAAGAATTAATGACACTGACTCTCACAAACATCTTGAAGTTTTTCTCCCAAATGACTGCTCATGGCACAAACAAATAGACTATATAAAGGAAAAGGCATTGTCAAGAATTAATGTAATGCGTAAACTCAAATTCCAACTTGACAGGAAGAAATCTTTATCAATTATATTTACGTCTTTTATACGATCTATTCTGGAATATGCTAATGTGGTTTGGGACAACTGCACATTACTCGAGAAAAGAGAACTCGAAAAAAATACAGAATGAGGCAGCCAGAATTGTGACTGGTGCAACAAAATTAGTATCTATTGAAGCGCTATACGGAGAAATAGGATGGGAAAGTCTTGAATCCAGACGACAGAAACACAAACTTACACTTTTGTATAAAATGACAACTGGTTCAAACCCTCCATATCTTACATCTCTGATTCAACCAGCTATTAGTGATATTATTCGCTATGACTTACTTAATGTAAACAATTCCCAATTAGTACAAGCTAGAACAAGTCTGTATTATAACTCGTTTCTTCCTTCGTCCATTCGAGAATGGACTACATTATCTATCGAAACTCGTCAAATAGACTCCATTAACAACTTCAAAAGCACAATTAAACACTCGCGATACTTATGTTCCCAGACTCTTTTATTGGGGTAGGAGGAAATTACAAATCTCTTTGCCCGACTTACAACAAATTGCAGTTCACTTAATCAACATCTATTTACTAAGAATATAATCGGATCACCTCTTTGATGTGCATCTGTAGAAAGTACACATTTCCTTTTTCTTGTGTTTATTACCAACTGTTTCAATCCCTTACACCATATGGTAATTTAACTTTAAATACCTTCTTGTGTGGTGATACAACACCTCCGTGTGAAGTAAACATTCGTATTTTCGATGCCGTTCATAAATGTATTGAGAAGTCCAAAAGATTTACTTATGCGCACATGTTACTATCACGCATGCAGTCCCACGGGTCATGAACAGACGAAAACAACCATTTTCCCTATTCTACCAAATGATTCGTCATCGCCTTCGTAACGACTCGCTCCAGAAGGAAGCACTGTTCACTTTTAATCTCGCTTTTTTGGTTCCTTTTTATTTGTTTATTTATTCCCCTTTCTTTTCTCCATATTTTCTCAACTTTCTATACAATGCTTGACACATTTTAATTGAATATGTCTCCTTTTAACTTCTTTCTTTTCTTTATCCTCGTTTTTCACAACCTTCCTCGTGGTTCATCCTCCTGCTTTGTATACCTTAGCTACATGCTAATGTAGCAAACATCATTGGTTTTTCTTTAACCGAATTTCCACGTCCTCAGTACTAATACGTCGAACAGATGATGAACGTTTCATTGAGAAAATAATTTGCGGGGATTATCTAAGGTAACCATCAACCTTGAAAAGTAATTAGAGGTAATTTAATTGTGTAAAATCCAACTGGCTTGAGTGTTTGTTTTGATGATGCATGTCACACTCGCTCGAGTTGGTGGCCTCGGGGATGGGATCAAAAGTGTAATATCTAGCTGTTAGAATATATTTATACTGAGATACTTTTTATTATTTTCATTTTTCAATCGATTTTGAAAACTTTCTCTCAAATTTAGACCATTAATGTCCAGTAACAAATCTAAGTAGGATGTTCGGATATAATAGTCCACCATTACCTTTAGTACACATACACAAGGCATCCACCTGTAGCCTTGCATGAGATCAACGTGATAATACGATAAACTCCGGCGCTTATGATTATAAACGATTGTGAAACTCGTCTATTCAGCCATCGGATCTTGTCTTCTTTCATAGTTTGTCCGTAGGGATCAAGACACTGTCAAGGCAGGTTAATTTTAAATATGAGGTAATAACGCGTTGCGTCGCATCCTCTTAATTCGCAACCAGCCCTATTCAGGGAGGATCTAAGTAAGGTCGACATGATGCAACTATCGACTATTAGTTATGTTCTTTAATCTTTTTTTTGAGAACATCTCTGATAATTTTATGGTGACAAAGATCAAAAGCAATTGTTAAGAAAAATGAACACTGCTCCACTAATATAAATTGTTACCGGAAGTCCTTCATATTGTACACAAATGACATGTTCTTACTTGATCAGGCCGGATTTAACTGCTTTGGCACGTGAGATTTTGTGACTTTAGCCGTACTCAGACATCAGATAACGTGAGATACAAACGTGAGATACAACATTTCGCGTCTTAAAGGAGTCATGTTCATAGGTGTCTGATAAATAATGTATGTACTAAATAATTGGACACGCATGAATAACGATCATTCCTAAACTTTATTTAAGCTTGTGCGACAATATTTAAAACGAGAGCTGTATACGCGCATGATTAACTAATATCATTATTGTTTATTATATGTGCTGCCAAGAAAGTATTTTATTTCAGGCTAAAAAAACACATATTCTAACATGAAGCCATTTTGTTTCCCTTTACAATATACGTAGATAAAGAAATATTGCATGTTATACAATATATATATATATATATATATCTTTTTGAGGCGTGTGTCAGCAACATTAATGCTCAGTATAACGTAAACGTGAGATGTCATCATACAGAGAGTAATTGAGCTAAATCTTCGCGTGATGTACGCCTACTTCAGCGGCTGAAATCAGTGCATACAAGCTGAATTTGAAATCGTGTTTATTCTTATGGTCGAATAAAGGAAACAAAATGCTTTAAAGGATGTATATATTTCAATAGATAATTAGCCTGGGAATTATTTAAAACTGGCACTTTGAAAACAGGTATTTATCTATTGCAGTAGATACATAGTGTTCAAGTAATTAAATAAAATGAAGTTATACTTTGCTCTTCTTTTCAAATTTTTGTTTTTAAATTAAGCTGTCTTTGGAAGTTTTTTTTTCTGCATCCTTAAGCAGTTGCTAACTTAAGCATTTTGAAGGTATATTTCACTGGAAGCATAATTATCGTTCTGATCAAGGCCTGTTCAAAATATGAAATCAATTTAATTGTATGCCAAAAAGAAACACACATAAATAGGGATCTTGCATGATCTACAATTAAAAAGAACCATAAGAGTGATTTAAAAATATCTCTAAGAGTTTATAGTGCATTTAAAAAAAAAATATCATCATCCTTGTCACTGATTTAAATTGCACCGTGCTGCACACGGGTTATCGTGCAGGACTTACAATCAGTGAGTTGAAGGTTCGAATCCTGCCCCGGATACCCCATATTGATTATCATTATGTGTACTTAGGCACAGTACATTGCTTCCATTACCTTTGCACTAAATTTTTCTTATGTCTTGATGTGTCATTAAACACCAATCGATCATTTAAATCAGTCGAATGATTCAAATAACCAATCAATTAATCCGTAAAGTAGTACCGATCGGTTTCTATATCTTTCCTAATTTTGTAATAAACTATTCAGAAGAGCTCAACCATTAGCAGCTGTACAAAAATTATACAAGGTAACAAGGCAACAAATGCAGAAATATAAACAGCGGTTGTCAAGAGATGTAAAATGTTACTATCAGTTTGTAGACCTCGGATTTTGAAGTCATAAAACTTTGATGACTAAGACGGAGCATTTACTTGAAAATGTAAGAGTCTGAATCACCTCATTATATCATGGTCTGAATTACCTCATTATATCATGGTCTTAATTACCTCATTATTTCATGGTCTGAATTACCTCTTTATATCATCGTCTGAATTACCTCATTATATCATGGTCTGAATTACCTCATTATATCATGGTCTTAATTACCTCATTATTTCATGGTCTGAATTACCTCATTTTATCATGGTCTTAATTACCTCATTATTTCATGGTCTGAATTACCTCATTATATCATGGTCTTAAGTACCTCATTATTTCATGGTCTGAATTACCTCATTATATCATGGTCTGAATTACCTCTTTATATCATGGTCTGAATTACCTCTTTATATCATGGTCTGAATTACTTCATTATATCAGGTGTTTTGCTGGTATATTGTAATACGTTAAGTCCGTCCTGTTTTCCTTGTTACCTGAACTACATCAACACCGATTGAGGAAAAGTGATCATATTTGATGTTTTAGGGGAACGAGTGGATGGCAAAAAAGGTTTCGAGGCCTGAATGCATCTTCTTGGGAGGAGGTAGTGGTGGTGGTGTTAGTGGTGGTTGTGGTCGAGTAAAAGGTCATATTTTCTAAGGCAATATAATGTTTCAGGACGATGAGCAGAAGATAACGAAGGTTTCAAATCCTGAATGCAGCCAAGGGTGGTGTAGGGATGGGTATGGCGGGGGGAGGGTACAAACCGTGAGTGGGGGGGAGGGGGGCACAAGAAAAAGTGCGGATATTTACAAGAGCTCTAGTTCCTTTTCTTTCTTATCTAGTTACACATTACATACCTATTTACCTATTTAAATGCGTATAGGCAAAAATGAAATCTTTAGTCGATGTATCAACGTTTAAATCACCTATGTATCCACGTTTAAATCACCTATGTATCCACGTTTAAATCACCGCATACTAGCGACTAAGTTTATTCCGTTTGAGGACAGTGACTCATAAAATAGATATAGTATCGTATCGTAATCGGCCCTTTTTTTCCATTTCCTGAACTCTTACATTTGTATAAAACCAAATTAATGACTATAGTATTTACCTGTGTAACTTCAAAGCCGGATAACTCTATGCCTAATAATGTAATACACCTGTTTTCTTAATGGGTTTTCCCCTTTTCCTCGAACCAGGTACATGCATTATTGTACTACGTTTTTCCTAACCTACATCCGTGGCAATAAAAAAATATAAAGCAAACAAACATTCGACCATACGATAAGATAATAAGGAGCTCTTTTTGCGCTTGAACTTTCAACAGCTCAAACAGCGATGTCCTTCCTTTTAACACTTACATGTTAAAGAAGGATTACGTATAATACAGTGCGGAGTGATATGGGGTGCCGTGAGAAGGAATTAACATTCGATTAGCGGTGCAAGGGAGGCAGTTCGATTAAGCTTAAGTGACTTTAGAATTGCCTGTAAGAATTGTTTCTCTTGTTAAAGTAGTTTATACATGACTATCGCCTATTTTCCGGAAAAAAAATTTTTTCATGTGCATTCGTAAAAAAGGGGTGTCAACTGCAAACAGAGAGAATTGTAGACCTAGATTTGTGGATGTTTTGTACCACTGCCGATCTGGATCTACGCTCTTCATAACTGGATGCATGATGCACACGGTCATCTTTACATACTTATCCAGCTGAAAAAATATTTAAATAATATAAAATGATTTTGAAGGAAACGTTGACAATTGTACTAAATTATATATATATATATATATATATATATATATATATATATATATATATATATATATATATATATATATATATATATATATATATATACATACATATCAGAAATGTTATCAGCCATGCATGAATAGAATTTCGTGTGTTTTTTTTAATTATTTTTGTCTATGTATTGAATGCCAAATACTTATTTAGGCGAGGTAATCACTTGACTGGAAGGGAAGTAACCTATATGATATTATATGATACTAAATGAGTTAATAGAACTAAGACAAGAGTACGTATTGTTCTAAATTCTATATATTCGGTCAGAAATTCATTAATTCATGTATAGTAAATACTTCATTAGAGAATCTTGAATTTAGTGATTCTAGATAGTTCATCGAAAAGTAGTAAATTAAAGAGGCTAATCATTTTTAAAAAACCTGTAGCTGACCCTAGCTATAGTGTCCATATCCGTTCCTGGAGTAAAACTGCCTTCTAATGACGTTGGTAGCATACTGGCGACTAAGCTTATTCCTTCTGAGGACAGTGACTTATAAAGCGTTATTTTCTAAATGAGGAATGAGTATATAGATACATATATATATATAGCACCTTATTAAATAATCTTATATATCAGTCATCCATCAAATATTAATATGGAAATCAAGTTCGTGTAATATCGGGGAAGGGGATAATCTTTATTATTGTAGCTTATTATTTTGTGAAAAAGATCTAACCAAAGAACAACATAACCCTATTTTGAATATATGAAACTGCCTAAGGTGCCTGTTGCTTTGCTTCGGTGAGTCTAATATCCAGCTGATGAAAATTATTCCAAGTTATATTGTATAATGTGAGATTTGAGTACATTCTGCGCATTGATTATAAATGTAAGCAAACTGTCATTTTGATTCGCTTTTGTAATGTATAGTAATATGTTGTAGACTGGGTGGAATATGCATATCATTCAAACTGAAATTAAACATTCAGGCTTCCACTCAATGAAGTCGGTGGAGTCCTTTTGTAGTCATGTTGTCCTTCCGTCCGTCCATCTGTCTGGTCGTCCGTCATTTTTTCTGCAGATAATTTTACTGGGAATAGTTACATTTCAATCAATTTTGTTTCCAGCTTTATATTGATCATATCTCGAAGGAGTTCGATTTTCAACCTCCTTAGTCATTATTTTTAGGAGTTATGGTGCTTGTTTTTCCTGCATCCTAACTTCAATTTTTGCAACGTACTTTCCCGACCCCTAACGTTGGTTTCCGCGGCATAACTTTACGAAGTAGTGATCAATTTCAGTACAATTAGGCATGCACCTTGATATGATGAGACTTTGAATGACCTTGACTTACAGCTTCCATGGCGTAATATACAGGATTTTTGGTCTCTGTCTGTCCAGCCTGTTCAATCACAATTCTCCAAGATAACTTGACTATGTATCTTTAGATTTTAACAAGATCTGGCATGCAGCTTTTCATTGGTGAGATCTTAATTTGGCCTAATCTGTAGCGTTCCGTAACACCATTTCCAGGTGCTATTGCCCTTAATTGCCTGTTCTCCTAGCTCAGTTTCCACAACATAACTTTGCTAGTGCTTGTTGGCTTCCAAACTTATTTAGTGTGCAGCTTTAAATTGACGAGAGCTTGTGGGAGTTATATTTCTATCATTTTACAACTTTTACGGGAGTTATGGCCTTTTGATTGTCCAACCTTTTTATTTCAAGCAAAATGTTGTATGCAGCTTTATATTGATGAGACCTTGAAACAATGTTTGGCTCCTGATTGCACAACGTCCTAATTTAGCTTTCCGCTGCATACTTTTACTAAGAATTTATGGGATTTAATTAACTTTGGCATGTAGCTACACACAGATGCGACTTTGATTGATTCTCAACGTTGACATCATCATTTACAGGAGTTAAATGGCCCGTGATTGTCCATTCTTCTAGGTTGGGTTTTCCAACATAATCTTATCAACGATTGTTGGGTTTGAACTAAATTTGGCATCCGGTATTTATGAGACCTTGAATGAGTTATATTTCTGTATTCCACGCCGTTATTTACAGGGATGTATGGTCTCAGATTTCCCATCCGACAAAACTTTGGTATAGCTTCAAACATGACTGTCGTATTACAACTTCAGTTTCTTATATGTATTAGTAGGATCTTTGACGAGTTTAATTTCCAGGCGTCCACTTTTGATAATAATATAAGAAATTAACTAAAGAGGACAAACTTGTCTAAAACGGTAAATTATATATGATTATGTGCAAAATAACCTTATGCTGACATAAACTACCTATAACTCTAATATACATATATGACGAAACATTATTGTAGTGCTATCAGTCAGTCAAGATTAGTTGAAAAGTGATATCTGCCCGAAAGAGTTTTGAAAAAAAGCTTAGTTAGTACTGTTCATAGCAATGTTCATTGCAATCTTTAAACATATGCGTACTAAAGAGTAATAATTAGTACCAGTAAAATCCAAGGTATAATCTCACCCGGCTAACAGTAAAATCCAAGATATAATCTCACCTGGCTAACAGTAAAATCCAAGGATTTATAAACTTTAAATAAGTATGTGAACGCAACTGTCTCCGATAATGACCTCCGCCTCAAGCCTGCAGATTTCTTTCAAATCCATCAAGATGTGCATCAGTACACGCAAGTTGATAAAATAAATATTTTAAATTAGTTGATAAAACTGAAGTAATATAAAGTGTCAATATAGTTAATTGACTCTACATGTCAATATATAGAGCGAGTGTTCTCTCTCTCTCTCTCTCTCTCTCTCTCTCTCTCTCAATAATATGATGTTTTGAAAGGTAAAGCAAAAGTTCTTTTTCTTTTTCAACAAAGGTATATCGCAGAAAAAGTCTAAAGAAAAAAAAAAAAAAGCCAGAGGGAAAATCTACTCAGGTCATCTACATACAAATAGGAACCTGACAATAAAATTGTATTTTCATAGGTCAAACCTTGTTTGAATCATCAATTTATCGTGTTAGCAAGGTTTGAATGAAAAGTCTAAGTATAACAAGTCAAAAAACTGCACAAATTTTAAAAAGTCATTCCAATAGTATGAAATTCTAATCAGGTCAACTAAATAAGGGCAGAAAGATGAGTACTAAATTTCATCTACTTATATTAAGTAGTTTTTGTGGAATTGTGATAAGACGCTTTCCAGGACAGAAGCACAGATCTACCGAATGTTGGATGGGCAGTTGGAAGGGCGGATAAGTCAAAATTGCGATGCGTAAGGTACAAGCAGTTGGGACATAATAAATCAAGTTTACAGAATTTTAATGTTTTGATGAATGATGAGTTTTCAGTATGCATATACAATAAAAACGGAACATGTCATTTTGCTTTTCATGATACTTGATGCTACTAGAATATTATAAACTCCATTGTTAAGAGTAATGAAGAAATCTTAGCTTCTTTTACATCTATTGAGATGGAGATGGCATCAACCATTTTTGAAGTAATGAAAGCTAATATTGGATTTGTGGTTTTAACATGCAATTTAATAACTTGTATAAGTGTCCTATACATCATCTATAGTACACCTGGTATAGGTAATACACATGTGTAATTCATGCCCCATAAAGTGTCTTTAGCATTCTGGCTTGATCCACTGGGAACCAAGGTGTGAAATATACAGGTATTGCGTAACTTCTAGGAAGGGTTTCATAACATGATACCCTTTTGTCAGTAACTCCAGGTATACTGAGCGTTTGACAATTTGAAAGTATCAAGGTCTGTCTGAATTCCTTATCTGAACAAAATAATTGAAAACGCGAAATAAATCCATAGACAAAGGAAACAATCAATAAAAGCTTGTCTCTAAAAACAAGTGTTTTAGGTCAGCGAAACCATGTCTAAATGTTCATAGTGGCGTTATTGCCTATTAAAGTTGTTACAATCAAATATTACAGAATTATGTGCAATGTAAAATATGTTAAAGTTTTCGGATATTTTTCTTTGCCATTGTTTTCCCATTCGCTTGAATTCCTTCATTAGTCACAATTTCAAACTTTTAAGCCTGGCTTATACTGAAAGATGATTATCTGATATAGCTGATATTTGTGCTGTGTTGAAGGAAATATAATTTCTGGCGGACACTAACGAGTAAATGATTTCTATCACATCACCTTGTTTGAAAACATTCACCGGAACATTTTAAGTCTAATATTTAAGAACAATAGGGCACCGAAACAGCTTTAAATCTATAAACCAGTCCATATATAAGCTAGAGTCCTATACAGACTGGAATTTTACATTTTTTCTCAATAAGGGTGTTTGAATAATAATAATACCCTTTTTATACTGGCAACCTCTACGAAACACCCAAAAATAGTTTGCTTAATAGTATAAGGTTCATAAGTTTTACTGCATAACAAATATAGTAATGTCTCTTTTTATACAAAATGTTAACATAGGATTAATCATATTTTCTGCTTACAAAATAAATAAATAATAAATGGAGTAATAAGAAACATAATGATATAAATAAAATAATCTCTATTCTACTCATAATGTGTAGGTTTGTTCAGAACTTTGGTTGTAAATTCGTTAGGGTGTAAAATTGTGAAACTGCTGATTTTATTTAATTAATAATACAAATTTTTAATCTAAAGTATTGTATAAAATAATCTTAAAAGATATCATTTTAAAGATAAAATCCAAATCTAAATATGATGACTGGTTACCTGCGTTAAGCTGTTAATGTTTCATCCACATTTTCTGTCACAAAATTTATATCATAATAATATTTTTATATAGATTCTGTTATATATTAGATTGTATAATTTGTTTGTCAAATGGGTCAAATGCTAAATATGACATTTCATAAATAAAATATAGTCTTAGACACCAAAATCAAAATTAAAGGAAACACATATATTGAACAGCAAACAAACCAAAGTGAAAACTAACAATATTGTTTATTATTTAATTGAAGAGACAAAGCCAAATATTTTTTTATAGAATCTCAATCCATTAAACTAATTGTCATTCACCCCAGCATGCCCCTAAAATATTTGAAAACTTTTAAAATATTTGCAAATTATAGTCGTGATTAATTATATGTTTTTTTTCCTTTGTAACGAAAATTTCAAGTTAAAGGATTATGCTTAAATTGCCTATATTTATGATACCAAACTCGAAATAGAAAAAAGGCTGACAGTAATGCAATGAAAAGGTATGATTAGTTTTCATATAAGAGGTCTCACAGTTTTATATTGTCAGTATTTTAGCCAATTCATTTTATGTTATTTGTATGTTCTTTTTTACCCCTTTGTTATTTCCTAAATTGTACCCTGAATTAGTACAAATATCTGCAATAAAAGACCTACCATTTATTACAATTATATTTCAGGCATGTTAAAGATTCATTTATGATTGATAGAGCCATTTAAGAAACTGTATGATGAATATATTCTTATTAGCATGCATGCAAAGTTTCAAACGATTGACAATTCCAGGAAAAAGCAAATTTGTTCAAAATTTCAACGAGAGCCTCACTAATTTACGTACCTTAATTTCGATAACTGTATGTAAAGAATTAGTAATAATATTATTCTCTAACATATTTTTACTAATTATCTAGCAAATTCTATAAATTTGAAACTACTGTAGATAATTTAGTGAAACTTCATACAGTGATATAAAGCACTCTCTTACTATAAGGACACTCATTATAACACAATTCCGTTTATACAGCAGGTAAAGTAATGGATCCCATTTAATTATATGGTAATTAAATTATCTGTATAATGTACTTCATTATAAGGTGGTCTCACTATAAGGCAGTATACTCTGGCTGCCATGGACAATGTGATAATGAGGGAGTTCTGTATCATAAAGACGTAATTTAGTCCATATTAATCACATCCCACACCTCAAGGTCAGGGTCACTGCAGGACTCACAGTTTTAATTATAGGGAAGAATGGAAAAAAGTCTAGAAATGGGTGAAGATAATAAAGAGTATATATGGGTATGATTGGCCATGATAGGTTGATAATGAAAGTAAAATTTTAGTGAAAAGAATCTTTTGAGAGTTTATCCTAGTTGTAACTGAAAAAAAAACAGAGACGATGTTTCACTGATGGAGTTTCAGTCCTTTTACAGACTTGAGTTTGGAAAACTCATTTCAGAAATTAGCACCTGACACGTTGGTGCAGAATTGAAAGCACGTTTCAAACACTTGTAGATCCAGAAAATGCCGCGCCTCATATTGTTTTCTCTATAGAAAAGCTTGCATCAAAGATATGTCCATGCTGATAAATATAGGTTTGATCATGGGCATTCAGAAATTTCAAGTTATTGAATACTTAATATCATGATGTTTGCACAGGTTTACTAGGTGAGCTGAATTACTACCGTGAGTTCTATAGAGAACAACAGCCTTACAGTGGTTCTGCATATGCATTTAAAATTAACTTTACTATAAATGCAAAATACTGGTTCTGTTTGTGGATAACAAGCAAAATGAATACCTTTTGTCTACCTTAGAATGATTTTCAATTGTATATTAAACACACATTCAAATATGGCAACTGTTGTCATAACCGGGGGGGGGGGGGAGTGTGTAGATTTGACTGTGCAAGGTGGTGTGTTTTTGCACATTGGTTAATATCTATAGAATCAAATATTATGTAAAATTAAGACAATTTACCATTTACAGAGTAATTATGGCTACCAATTTGATATTTCATAGCTGTGTTTTGAAACATTATCAGGGATTTACAAATCCAATTGCCCTACTCCCGGGACAAGCTCAGTTCGGCTCTGGAAAGTTCAAGTTTGCAAAGCACTTGCACTTGCCCACGGGCAAGTCCAAAAAATTGAGAGAGAGTGAGATCCAAGAAATTTTATATCACGTCGGTGGTCTGGGTAAATACATCAAACTCTAGCTCCGTGTGAGCTATTTTACCAACAATGGGTCATGCTCAGTTCGTAATGCTTTATGTTCTGCGAGTTTTGTATCCTGCGATCTCGCCACAGTACATATATCAGCACCTTTATTATTGTTCTTCTACATAACTGACCACAGTTTCTTTCGTCTGTGATCTATAGTATGTCATTCCATATTGTAGTCAATGTCAAGGTCAATCTCACACTTTCTCGCGCAGACCTGATAATGTGAATATTTACTATTTAAAGCAGGTTTTAACATATAGGGAATTAATATTACTATTTTAACTTATCAGTTACAATATTTGTACGTATCTGGGATTCACCAATTTTCATGTCGTTAGACACGTTAAAGTTAGCTTCTGGCAGTTTATCATCTTACTTATTCTAAACGATCGGCTTGTAAAAGATTGTTTTGATGCATGTCGCCAATGTTAATGTGATTAGGTATTAATTGTTAATAATATAACTCGTGCGATTTCTTTGAGGTATGTTTGGAATAAAAGGCACTCGTCTCTAACGATAAACAACCAGGAGGATTTCGTTGCGTACGTGATAATCACAGGAGACCAATACATACTTATTGTTTGGCAAACAATTAAATGGATACAAAATTGTGTTCTCAGATCATTCTCAAAAGTCCACTTGTCAAATATTTTGATGCATGTTGCCGATTTCAAGATGCCTAGATGATAATTGTTAACGTGGAAGCGAAGGCCGACAAGAGTGGACACAACACATTCCAGAAAAAAAGCAGAGAATAAAATCATTTATATTTATGGAATACTTTAGTGATGGACTCATTGTTATCTTGTTTTGTTTACTGGATGGATACTTAAATCTGCATGAGCATTTGAACTTAAGTAGAAAAGTAGATAAAGAAAAATGTTATACGTTAAAAGATGATCATGTCTGAGCATCTGTTTATTAGTATTCCTTGTAGCCTGAAATCCTATACAGATAGTTTGAGTGTGTTCATACTAATTATTGTCACAAAAGATGGATAAATAACACTTAAGTTTCATATCTAGGTTTCCACTCCTGTGGCCCTCTAAAAAAATCAAATTCACATAATGTAGACTTTCTTCCAATCTAGAGTGTGGATATTATTTATTTCCCCATCACTGACCTTTCTTTTCTCTTCTTGTACATTTGTTAACTGTGGTCAGTTGTTCATATGAGTACTTGTTTTGTCTGAGATGTTCATCTAAATCCTTGGTAACAATAAAACAAGAATTGCTTAAGTATGTTTTCGTCAATAAACACTTTAATATTCTTTGTAGCATTTTCAGCCACGTCTACCTCTACTACCTTGTCAAATGTGTGCACTACAAACACAGAAAGTGACCGAAATGCAAGTGATACAATCCATGCCAAAGTGGAAGAGGCAGCAATCAAGCAAGGTATACCTTTATTTCATCTTTGCTTTACATACACCCAGTTTCACAGTATTAACTATGGGAGCAAACATGGCCAAGTGGTTCCGGTGATTCTTGATCGGTCACGACTGCAGGTTGAGCACCAGTTTATCCAGTTTAGATCAGCTGTTTCAGTGTCGTTGGACAAGGCATTATACTCTAATTGACTTGGCACTACTTTAGCTAAATGTGTTGATGTTCTACGCAATGAACTAATAAAAAAGTCAATGTAAATACATTCAAGAATAATCTTTGATATAGTATACAATGTAGTGTTGCCTTCAAAGTAAAATTATAGGAGCTATTACCAGTAAGAAAGTGAAAATATCACAAATCTATTTAAGTGAAGCCTAAAATGACTTGGTTTCATCTTGCAGGAAATATAAGAAGCTACACCAAATGTTCAGTAGAAGACGCGCTGAAATTGAAAGATGTTTATCAGGATTATATCAGCACAGATGAATTGAAGGGACCATTACCAAGTAAGAAAATGTTTTTCCGCAATTTGTCAGAAAGCAGGATATATCTTGTACTAGCAGATTGTCTGTCTGTACATACATCTGTTATTAATGCAAAGTAGCTGCTACTAAAAATATATACTGTCTAAGATACACGTGTGTTATGTAGATCTTCACACCAGTTGTTGAGTATTGATATTATGTATGTGTGTATGTATTTTCACCCCAGGCAAGGGGTGAAGTGGATGGGGATGGGGATAGTTACTAACTCACAACCAAGTGTAAAAAGTATAACAGCAGCATTTTCCATCAATTTTTCTGTCCAGCTGTTTAACCATAGATGGTGTGATTAATTTCACTGCAGTCATTTTTCTCAAGCCTAATTGGTGGATTACCCATGGACAGAGGTTGAACTCCATTGATCTGGGAGTTGCTAGATCAGAGGTCGAGACCACTGGGATTTGGTTGCTTACTTGGTATTTGAGTTCAAGGACGGTTTTGGTAAACAAGTTATTTATTCGATTTGAGGTCAGGGTTGATTTTGTAGCTATGTGTCAAAAGTCATACACACCATAATACTATTCTAGAACATTCTGTCATGTGACTTGTCTTATATTTATACAGTATTTGGTAAACAAGATTCCATTCCAATTTTAAATCCAGTGTTAAAAACATTTGTTTTATGATCAGTCTTTGGAATCATCAGATTATTTGGAATCAGAGTTGTGCTGTAATCTCGTAATGCTGTATTTCTGTATACATAATTCGAAAGGAGTTATCTATTGGAACATTAATTGGAGTTGCCTAATATGCTTATTAACCTTGGAATTTGGATATATGACTTTTGGATATTTGTGGACATTCTGAAAGATGATTCAGGACATTCAAGACTATCGTTGGTACATCATGACATTCCAGACTACCCATTCATTTGGAACATTCATTCATTCGGAACATTCATTCATTCAGAACATTCTATATTTAGGACTTGTGATTAGGACACTTAGGAATATTTAATTATTTGGATTCTAATTCACGTTACTGTAAGTGTCTTTCGAATTTTCATTTCAATTGTCTAGAAATAAATTGTTTGTTCATTTTACTTACATTGTTGGTTTCAATCTCTTTCTGTTACATTTTTCTTAGACCATTGAGCCGTAACACTACGAATTATTGGACCGACACATCAAAGGTCAAGGTCAGTACAGCTGAGATTGCCATTTTAATTTTTTGCAGAAATAATGTTTCTCTGCACGCAGTTCCCATCATGGATTAAAGGTGGACTTGCCAAAGCAGGAGCAGCTTTTCATTGAATTGATGGTCAAAAATTCCAAGGTCAAGATTGCTAAATTTCAAATTCGGATCTTTTATTTATGCATAACAACTTGAGTGACCATCAATTTTTTCTCATCAAGCCCTACAGGCATATATTTAAACGCATCGGGGCAAGGTCATTTGAGGAAACATTATGATAGCAAAACATTTATAATAGCTGTGGTTTGTCAGAGGATCAGCCATTCTTTTGATGGTAGTTTTATCACACAACATAAGGCCAGGTGAGATTATGGTATGGTCCTATATCCTTCACACATCAGTCCATCAATATTTGATAGTTTCTACTTGTAAACAGTGTAGTTGTAATCAAATATTACCAAAAGCATCATCGCAACAAGCGCATTCACTTTGTACAAATTATGCTGATCTGCCTTCCAATATTTCATAATTACAAAAATGAAAAACCGTAACTAATTTCAACTCGAGAAGCCACTGCAGCAGTTTTTCTCAAATTTCGCAGGAACAACTCTTCTATCAGATCCTTTCCAATGTGTACAAATCATGCGAATATGCTATCAGTTATGACTGCAAATACTAAACATAACATAGAAGAACATTATATTTAACAACATAAAAGCTCTACACTAGTTTTAATCAGATTTAACTTGAATAACATTCTGGCATCCAGCCCTTCGACTTTGTACAAATGTTGTCATTCAGTAGAGCTGCAAATACAAAAATAGAACAGCCCTAAAAATAGTTTGGTCCTAAGGTGAACGTTGAAGGTTTTTGAAAGTGCCAGAAGAAAAATGGGATCTGCAAAATTATGCAAATTTTACTCTAACAAACTATATTAATGACAACAAAGAAATACATTGATTGTGAGGCAAAAAGTCAGGGTCATAAAGATCACAAGAAAAAACTGTTTGATAACATTTATTCTTTACTATATTCATATCTGTAGATGACTTTGCCATGAGGGCAAGGAAATAATTTCATAGCTTTAGGTCCAAAGATCACAAATTGAGGAGTCTGGCATACAAATAATGAATGAGCGAGTTATAACATAGCATTGTTGATACTGACTGTATATGCATTATTTGAATGTTTTCATTTTGGTGTTGAGGAGGGTAGAGCTTCTTTTTTGAAAAATGACAAATTTGGCGATGAAGACAATGTATGAACACTCTTCACAGTGCCAAGGGTTAAGTATAGATGCTCATTTTCCTAGTTTTTGGGAGTTTCTTTTAAGTCTACGAGATATGCAGCCCTGCTACTTAAAATCCTGCAATTTGTATTCTTGTTCTGATTAACAAAATTATTTGAATAAAGAAATCATCCCGTACGACTGCACACCCAGCATATCAAATTACTAACAAAAAGAGTAAATGTTAGATGAATACCAAAAGGAAACCCAGTGTCATAATAATGTAAAAACTGAGACCATATAAATTACATTGCTGGAAGCTCAAACTGCGGTTGTAAGCTGTACCTTTTCATCCGGTGTTGTTTTTATTTTTGCACAGAATGATAGTGTGTGTTACCATCAGAATTGATGCACGCTCTGGCACTGAGTATTTGTTTTATAGTGATTTGGTATTTTGGTATCCAGAGTGTGAAATGATGGCATTTTACTTCATACTAAATGATATTCCTCGCCACTTTTTTTAAAATAATTTTTTTAATTAAATGATGAAATTGAACGTCAGAACTGGCTGTTGTCAGTAAATGACTCGGCCTTTAAACGCCTTGAAGTATGTCAGAATATTCAAACTATTTTTTTAATACGACAATGTATTCATGCACTTTTGTTCTTTTCTTTCAGAAAAAGTTGACATATTGGAAATCATAGATCTTGATCCAGAACTTCTGGAGGGAAAAGAAAGACTAGAGAAATAAAAGTTAATGCAAAGAAAGATATTCAATGAAAGAAAAGCAAGAATACATAAGATCAAGAAACATTTGATAAAAGACACAGTTTGAATGCCTTTGCTTGCATTATTGTGTTGATGTAGTTTGGTCTCTGTTTTGCTTTAAAGTTCCTCAGAAATGTCACACAGACATATTTGATTTTCACTACCATAAACATTTTATATGCTTGGTTTTATTTACAAGGCCATGAATGATGTGTATGTCCTTGCTTCGTTCGGTTTGGTCCCAGGTGTTTGACTGGAAATCTGCCCCCAAATATATATTTGCATAATGCCAAATTTCATCTCTCGTCGGGTATTTACCAAGTTTGTAACTTTCTTTTTGTAAATAGCCTTAAGCAGCTTTCTTTTTTTCTGTGACAATGAACTGATAAACTGCTGCTGTTCTCTTCATTCGCATGATTGCGTGTACATAACTCACAGTTTGTACATTTTTCAATAAGTCAATTGAAAGAGATTAGGCTATTGTAAGTGTCTGTTATCATAAGATCCATTTTGTATGGCTTATTACTAATTTGTTGCATTTTTCTCAAAATTCACACAAGAACCTTACATTGAAATTACGTTTGCAGTTTGGTCTTACTACCATTTGCATTTTTCTGGTTGAAATATATTTAATTTCACGTATTATACCCTCCCAAATGAAATTAGGGTTGTGGGATTGGGGACATACTGACATCAGCTCCTACATCTGTCTGTTCGACTTTTATCCACTTAATATACCATCAACCTTTTGAGATAACTCCATGCAGTTCGCATACTTTTTTATCGTGATTAGACAATGTGTCCTGTTAGAAATGGACTCTGATGAGCATTTTTAAAATTCGTCGCCCATTTTATTACAAATTGTGTCCATTCATCCATTCATCTATCACACAGTTAGTTGGTTAATATCACCTGAACCGTCTGATATCTGCACGAAGATTGGTATGCATTTTTATCAGGACGAGCTTTCTTAGAGTTATCTCCCCATTTTTCTCTTGCCCTCATTAATGAGAAATGAGATATAGCAACTTTTCCACATGAAGTGATACAGTATATTATGGATTTGTTTAAAGTTTTTCATTTCCTTACATTTCCTAAACTCCTTGATTGACTTTCTTCATACTTTTGATGAATCATAATGAAGCTAAATACCATTAATTCTGTGACACATTTACTTACATTCTATACCTTGGAGTCGAGGTCACAGAGGAAATTTTCATTATGTTTTTTGTTAAAGTTGTTTCATTTGCCTAAATTTCCTAAGCCTCTCAATGGATTATCTGCATACCTGAGATGAATCATTATGAAACTAAGACAATTCAATATGAAACAAGACTGCTTGTCCATTTGGATCCTGACCCAATGGTCATAAAAATTTGCGTTAAGGTTTTGACAATCGTTTTTTCATTTGTTTTCATTTTCTAAATCCCTTGATGGATTGTCTTCATACATAGGATGAATCAAATATGAAAGTAAGACAATTCATTCTGTATATTACCAATTCAACCTTTTGACCTTAGAGTCAAGGTCATATTTTACATCAATGCTTTGATTGTGTCTAATATGGCCGACATCTTAAAAATCTTGTTATCGCTACTCCTCCTGAATGGATAATCGTATCAACACGGGGTTTTCACTAAAATACTTGTTATGATGTGTAGTTGGTTCTAGATAAAAATGGTGCCGATCTAACATCCATTATGGCTATATGGCAGTCATCTTAAAAATCTTGTTATCACAACTGTACTTGAACAGAAAGTCATACTGACGTGGGATTTTCACCAGATGACTTCTTATGATGTTCAGTTGGTATAAATGGAAACAGTGCCGACCTGACGTCCAATATGGCCGGCACAGCAGCCATCTTAAAAATCTTGTCATCGCTATTCCTCCTGACTGGAAAATCATATCTTGAAAATATTGTTTTCTCCACTCCGTTCCAAACCGATGGCTATATCAATATGGGTTTTCACCAAGAGAGTTCTTATATACCTAGTTGGTCCTAAATGAAAATGGTACATCAAATATGGCTGCCACGATGACTGTCTTAAAAATCTTGTTGTCACTACTCCCCCTGAATGGACGATCATTATGACATGGGGTTTTCACCAAAATACTTCTAATGATGTCCACTTTGTCCTAACTGAAAATGGTGCCAAGCTGACACCCAGTATGTGTACCACAGTAGCTAATTTGAAAATTTTGTTATCGCTGAAGAATGTCAAAGCTGGTTTCAACACTCGACAGTTAAAGAAATGGTCTTATCTTTAATTCTCGAAAATTCAATTCACCCAGTAGAGCGTCAGTCCCTTCGAGGGATTCTTGTTCTTAATTTCTTTCTTTGTTTGTTTCTTTCTTTCTAGATTACTTGCTTTCATTCTTTATAAGAAATCCAGAGACTAATAGCAGACCGCCTTGAAAGATCTGAGCACCACTTAGATATTTGTTATTCGAAATTGTAATCCCTATGGTTCTACTAGTAATTCATCATACTCTCATGATACATCAAAGTTATTTTTAACAGTGTAAACTGTATACATTTCTTTTCTCTATCTCTCTCGTTTTTTTAATGCCTGAAATTTGTTAACAAGCACAGACTTTCTATCTGGAGATATATATGATTACAATACTGATGGAGAAACATGTTTAGATCAGTAGAACTGTGTAATTAATTGATATGTTAATAATAACAGAACCTGAAGCAACCTGCTCAGTTTGAGTCGACTGTACATGACTACATAAGTATATGTTTACATGACGTCTGAAAAGGCCGTAACATTCAACCAATGATGCACATGTGCTACTATCATCACCCCCAACCCCACCCCCATACATACACATTTGCATGCATATTATGTATATCTGACTTTTTCCTAAAGCATTTGCAAAAGAATGTCATATTTGCTTCAACTTTATGATGTATTATCTTTAATTATTAAATTTACATTTTATTGGTTTAAATTAACAATTCCTTCCAATCCTACATTTGTAAAAGCTATTTTTTGTAAGCATGTAATACTGAAAAGAAAAATAAGAATTAGATTAAATTGAAATTAATGACTTTGAGAGAATCGGACTTGAGACTTTTACGATGGAATTAACATTACATAATTATACGGAAAGTATCTGGTTCGTAGCACCGTAATGCCAGTGATTGTTTTAATAATATAGTGAATCTATGATAAGATAGAGGGGCGGATTTTGAGGGATTCGTTGTGTTCAACCGAACTCCTTTTCTAGTAAAAACGGTACAATTTTAATTTTAAAAAAATGAAATGTGACTACATACCCATTCCGACTATTTTTCAAAGAGATTCACTTACAAATAATAATAATAATAATAATAATAATAAAATAATAATAATAATAATAATAATAATAATAATAATAATAATAATAAATCATTTGCTAATTTATAAAAGAAATAATTAAACTGATATTCGAACGAACTTCGCAGAGTCCAATATTTACAGAATTTTATTTCAGTCTTAAGTTCCTTCAGCATGACATTTGTTTAATTTTGATCAATAATCATATGATTTTTTAAAAAAAACACAAACCCTTTTAATAAGAAAAATCGTGTTTCAAGCTGTTTGTGCATGAAAAAATAAATAATATCATCTAATGAACCATACAAAACACTGTTTAATATAGGTCAATACGTCGAGCAAAATACAGCTGGAATGTGCATGTTTTTATACGTGCAGGTCGTTCATATTAGTGCTGGATTGCATGCGTAACAAATAGATTAATGAGATAAGTTTCGCGCGGATTTCCTTTATCTAGGAACATTATACTGCCAAGTATGACATTTATTTATTTGTTTATTTATTTATTTTTCCAACGTGTATTAACGTTTCACTGTCAAGGTCACTGTTACTATGCATTTCATTTTCAGATGACAACGTAATTTTACTAGATGATATCAGTCGTCCTGATGAAAGTCATTACGAAATTTATTATTGATGGTTAATTGTAACTGATTTGATTGCCTAAAAATCCTAGGTCCAGAGAGAAGTTTGCAAACATTATTAATTAATTCTTGCTCATCGATGTGTTGAGAAAATTCACACACACACACACACACACACACACACACACACACACACACACACACATATATATATATATATGTATGTATGTATGTATGTATGTATGTATGTATGTATGTATGTATGTATGTATGTATGTATGTATGTATGTATGTATGTATGTATGTATGTATGAAAATATAACTTGGGGGTATAAAAAACTTGGAAAACGATTTCATTTTACTATTTCAAAGAAAACTCAGAGATGCTTAAATTACTAAGGCCATGACGTTTACAAACGTTTCTAAACGTGTACACTATACAATAAACCAAACGATGCCGTTTAATCGAACCGATTCGAAACTCAACCTTTCCTCCGATCTGCACTTTAGGCTTATGGCTGACAGCTATTTATATGGAAGCCATTGATTAATGTTTATAGTCGTAACTTTTAAAACAAATATCTATGCAGTTTTCCAAGTTCCCAATTAACTCGGCATACACATTTACTTGCAAGTGAAAGAAAGAAAGAACAATTCTACTCTATTAAAAACAGACGAGACATTCGTGTGGCATAAATAACTGTGGAAATTCGCACAGATTTATAAACCTTTGAAGATTTGACTAACAAATTAATACACGTATATTCCTTTTTAAACTTTCCATGTGTTGATATGTATTAAAAGTTTGCTTGAAAGGAGACGATAAGATAACATAATCTATACGATTTCACTTACCAATGTTGACAAGAGATATGAATTCATTGAGTATATTTGCCTTTGTGTATAAATTTAATCCCTTGATCCTACCGCAAAGGGGGCCGGAGTTTATTCAGAAATATATCTGACTTTTCATGTCAAAACAATTCAAACTGACTCAGAGAGCTCGACAAATAAGATTAATTACCATATCCTTGCAAAAAGCATTGATTATCTTTCAACTTATTTCAACAAGGAAGAAGTTAAATTGCTTTGTTAATCTGAACACTTACTATCAGCTGCA
This sequence comes from Margaritifera margaritifera, assembly GCA_029931535.1. Classification (NCBI taxonomy): domain Eukaryota; kingdom Metazoa; phylum Mollusca; class Bivalvia; order Unionida; family Margaritiferidae; genus Margaritifera; species Margaritifera margaritifera. The sequence goes on along the minus strand of JAQPZY010001391.1, from coordinate 2,226,180 downwards.
ATACAAATCCGAAATGTTTTACTGAACAAATAGAGACTAACCAACGCAGTATATCGATCTAGATCGCGTGTTTAATATTTGATATAAAAAAGGTGCGTGGGTCTCCTATGAATCTTTTCATATACTTAAATAACACATTATACTGGATACAATTGAATTCAATCTTCATTTCTCGAATAGTACCATGCTTTGTTGACCGTAACATTACCAGTGAATAGAGTATATCTCTAGATTAAAAGGGAGCCGAGGTAGCTCAGTTGCCAGAGCGTCGAACTTGTAATATAATACTGCAGGTTGCAGGTTAGATGCCCACCCAGGCCATCCCGGGTCGGCCGCCACCATGTGTCCTTTGGAAAGGCACATTGCTTCCATTTTCGCAACATGATATGGCTCATAATGTTTGTAGCACCATGAAGTCAGTGAGTTTGTGAATAATATAGCGATAGAGGGGGGATTTAGAGGGATTCGTGTTATTCAACCGAACTCTTTTCCAGTAAAGTGTTACACTTTTCATTATTAAAAAAAAAAACGAAGAATTTGAGCATCATAATCAAAACGATCCACCCCAGTTTTAAACTCGAACCGCATTAGAAACAAATCATGGATTCGCCTGTGAGATAAATTAGATTCTGCTGAAAAAATAATGACAATAGAACGTGACAAATCTAAAACTTCCATTCTTATTTCCATCTTTTCCATTTTTCCTGAAATTATGGGCTGCAGGAGGTAAATAATAAGTTCAATCGGGGAGAGGAACATAAAGTGTCATATTTTGCACATCAATCCATGTGTTGAATGCGTAACTTAACTTCAACAGATATAATCTTTCTTTCTTTCATGAATATCATCTTTCTCCCTTACTCTATCGCCTGTATAAGCTAACCCTTGTATTTTTACGACTTGTGCTGCATTTTCAGACTCAATTTGTATATAATAACCAAATTTTAATAATTATCAGAAATATTTAAGATAATTTTTATTTACATGATATTATATTTCCATTTTTATCATCCCACCGAGCCATATACACTTACGCACACACTACCACTTACTATCCCCGACTATTTTTCAAAGCGATTCTCTTATAAATAATAATAATAATAATAATAATAATAATAATAATAATAATAATAACAGATGTGGTAAGTAATAATCATGATACTCTGAATATAACCAATACGCATATCAAGATATTAGTTAGCATTTAAAACTTATTATCAAATCCTTTCTTTATTTGTTTTAATACTTAAACTAATGAGAGAGAGAGAGAGAGAGAGAGAGAGAGAGAGAGAGAGAGAAATACATGCACCAGCCTGCGTTGAAATCTGCTAGTAGAACTTACTTATCATCTGGAAATTAGATGCATAGGCAAAACTCTATTTTTAGTAACAGTGACCTTTATATTGAAACGTCAATAGACGTTGGAGAAATAAATAAATAAATACATACATAAATAAATAGTTGAACTTTAAGTCAAATTTGGTAGTATAAAGTTCCTTGATAAAGGATAAATTTACCTCATTCATCTATTTTTTACACATTCAATCCGGTACCTTAGATGTCCTGCGTGTATGAACACTTGCTTAGATTTTTTTTCGTGCAACAGCATCTTGAAACACGATTTTTTATTCATATTTGTACAAATTCATTTGATTATTAAACAAAATTGAACAAACATCATGCTAAAGGTAATTAAGGCTGAAATAAAATTCTGCAAATATTAGACTTTACGAAATTAATTCGAATATCAGTTTAATTATTTATTTAGAGAAATGTCCAATTTTCATGCAATGTTTGGGTGAATTTGATTAGTCGCTCCTTTCACACTGTCATATCACTGCTTTGTGTTATTTTATGTTATTTCAGATTACACATAAAGTTTATTCAACCCATGTATGGTCATTTCAAACACATATATAGCTTTAAATTATTGTTATTTTGTTCATATTTACAGTTAAAAAATGTATACATATCAGTAAAAGTATTTTAACTGAACATCTGGTATGCAGATCTTTGATTAGTTTCTTTCAACGGAAATATGTTGTCTGTGTTGACTAGAGTTCTTCAAAATAGGGTACAAACAATTTTACCTATGCATAAATTAAATAAATTAAACGTAATACAAAACTACAACATAAATTTAAATTTAGCGTGTTAATATGGAAGGTAAGTAAGTACATGAGTTGATATTATTGCAAAATTTTGATTATTTTTGCAGCTGCTTAGAATCAAAATACATATTTGTAGAATGTCCCCGATTTGACTGTATAATTCCCGATACTTTGTGTATATTTGAATGTCCCCGTTCTGATGATAACAATTCAAATACAGTAATTTTTTGAAATCAACTATAAAAAAGATTGCAAAATACACAGCTGTATCCAAAGCATAGCAAAACCCATCTTCCTCTTCATAAATTTATTAAGATAAAGATGTCTCCATTTTGATGGTAAAAATCGTATGCCCACGTTTCGTAGGTTTTACAAGAGTGTGTGTGTGTGGGTGTGTGTGGGTGTGTATTTGAATATGCATGTTTATATCATGTGTCTCAGGTGATTAAAGCATACTCAAATATATTTGAATTTTCATATTACACTTGTCTTGAAATTCTAGTTGAAATTATGAATAACAACTAAAAATGTTATAATGTTAGGGGTCTGTACAGTTCGAGTTTATGTGCATGCGCTATAGTTTAGACGGGTAATATACTTTTTAAATTTTAAGAAAAAGTTTTCCGATTTGACATTACAGCTTGCATTTAAGCGCGCGCATGTGATTCAACAAACATAGTCTGGAGTAGTTTACAGGTCACACATCAACGCGTTGTATTCCTACTTCATATCATACATCATGTATACATGAATGCAGGTATGTATGTTTATGTGTGTGCCTATCTCACTTTCTCAGTGAATATGTATGTATGTGCATATATGTGTGTAGGTTTATGTAAACGTGTGTATTGGTATATGTATATAAATATATAATGTACACGTGGATATGTGCATGTATTAGTGTGCTTGGGAATGTGGGTATGCATACGTAAGTATATATCTTAGTATATATCGAATGTTTGTAAATTCGATAGATTTGTTTTACTGTATGTATTAAACGTTTCACCATCAATGTTTGTAACAAACTTAAATGTATATGTATATACTTGCTGATGGCCAATTGGCTAAATGCAAATAAAGTTCACTTATCTCATTACAGGTAGGGTATTCCATATGAGAATATAAGAGCTAAGGAAAGATTATTTTTTTTTATATTTCAAGTCTGGCATTTAATATAGAGAAGTTTTGTCTATTACGTAAATTGTATCTTGACGTTTCTCCCACTAAAGGAGGAAGCAGGTCATTTAAATAACTTGATGAATCATTATAAATAATTATATGAAAAGTGCAGAGTTTGTGAGATTTTCTTCTTTCTGAGAGCGGGGCCAGCCGCATTCATCATAAATATTGCGTTCGTGGGCACTTCCAGTTAGACCTGTGACTATCATAGCAGCCTCTAACTGAAATCTCTCTAATCTCTCTCAGTCTGCATTTCCACATCCATCCCAAGTGACATCCGCATGTTCTAATATAGGCCTAATATATGATAAGCAAATTGTATCTAAAGATTTCCTGCTTAGCTTGTATTTAGGGGATCTTTAATTTTTAGTAATTTAGATGTTTTTTAAGTATATATTTTCAATATGTAGGCTTTGAGTGCATGTACTACTAAGTGTAAGACCCAAATGTTTATGATTGTCAACAAATACAAGTGATTTGTTTTGGAACTTCAATTTGGGAAAGAGTGGGTTATTCTTTTTGTTGAAAACATTGCTTCGGCTTTTGCTGGGCTGAAGCTTGCTAACAATTGATTTGACAAGTCATGTAGAATTTCTAAGTCGGCATTGAGTATATATTAGATATCCTGCATACTTCTTGAAGCGTAGAGAGAGAGAACGGTCGTGGGCAAAATGTCATGTGAGTCTTAGTAGATCATCAGCCATATCTTTTATATATGCAAGAAACAATAATGGTCCTATAACTGAATCCTGCGGCACCCCAGCTGAAACATAACGAATTATAGATTGTGCGGTTTTCATAACAACAGTTTTTGTTCTATCGAAAAGATATTTGATGAACCCGTTAATTATATCTGACTCTATTTCATAGCTTTTAAGTTTATGGATAAGATCTTTATGTCAGACTCGGTCGAATGCCTTCGATTCATCGCACAATATTACGCACATGTCTTCTCCACGATCGAGTGCTTCACAAATACTATGATACGTATCAGTTGGAACACGGTTGAGTGATTTGAAAGAAAGCCCAATTGATATTTGTAAATAAGATTATTTTCATGGAAGTAATTGCATACATGTTTAAAAATGACACCTCCTGTGATTTAGCCTACACATCTAAGTAAAGAAATCGGTCTGTAATTGGTGAGATCATTTTGCTATCTTTCTTCTGTATTTGTAATACTACCGCTTTTTTTCCAAAGAACGGGAGAAATCTTCTCATTAAGAGATCTGTTGAATACAATACATGACTATCTCTTGGGACGCAATAAAGGTATTTTGATGTAAAAACAATCACGGGCTTGAGGGCAGTTAAGACTGGTTGCTAGTTACATCTGAGATCTTTTTCTAGCAGTAAATCTTTGATGTTCGAAGGATCAGAAATCATGTCACATTCACGGGGGTATATATAATGACATTTTACTGCATTTGTTAGTGGAAGGCCCATAATCTCCAGTTAAAAGTAAAAGTAACATCTACTGGTCAAATATGTCGAAAATGTCTCATGATTTTTGTGAAGTAATATGCATAGATTTCAAATCCCTTTTTCTGCTACATTTGACTCTAACGTAATTCCTAAAATTTAGTGCCAAAATGAACGTAAAGTGGCATTGTCCAAATTTACCAACTTCATTAACTACTCCCTCTGATTTGGGCTCTGTTTTGTGATATGTGTGGCATCATTTCTGTACGCTATTCTTATCACAAAATGAGAAACATGAGGTATACATTAGGGGTGAAGAGAGTAGTAAGGGGGTAGAGACTTCTGGATCACTTAAAAAAAAACATTAAAATCAAAATGTTAAATCTTCTGTCCTTACACGATAACGCTTCTGGACCACTCCTAGTTTAATATATATACATAAGTCCTCTGGACCATAGTGATGTTCCAGAGCTGGACCATTGTGATATTTCAGTGCTTGACCCTATTAAAAATGCATAACGTTTTTAAATACAAATATTGCATGCGGATACAAGAACATTTCTGCAGAACTTATTTAAAAAAAAAAAAAAATACCCTCGAGGTCTTGGACCAAATACTAATTTATTGTTTGTACATTGAGTGAGTGCACCAAAATGAAACATTTTGCACAGCATAAACAATAGCACAAAAGGTTTCATGGAATATACAAATTTTCATATGGTTAAATTTATAGATAAAAAAACGGTAAAAAGAATGCAATTATAAAGTTGAAAGTTTATCGATTCAGAGTTGGGAACCAGCAGAAACCATTATTCCATAAAAGTAAATAATGGAAGTACAATACATAGATAGCAGTATTAAGGAGCATGGCATCTTGGATTTTTTGGGCAATGGTGAGATTTTTAGTGTGACAGTTGTGGGATAAACAGTGTATTATAAAATACAATAGATGAAACATACATGTCACGCGAATTTGTATTGATCACAAAAGTAAAGAGGGTAAAAACGCATCCCATAAACATTAGTTAAAGAACAAAAAATGGTACAAATGAAAAACGTTGTAAGGAGACTACAATGCAGACAATGTCCTAACAGGGTAATAAATTACATTTCGGATGAAATGAAAAGAGATACTGTTAAAAACTATGAAGTTTATTCCCACTATATCTAAAAAAAACTGAAAGACAAATACAATGTAAAATACTGTTAGCTGATCTATGAAATTTTAAACAAGATAAAGGGTCTTCGCTGTTGATGCAGCCCTGAGGAAATGTAAACTTTATTCAAATTTCGTTCAAAGATGATAGCAGAGATTCATACAAATACTAAATCTACTATGCAATTTTTTCCTGGACAAAATCTTTATCATGTACAATTTTAATGCACCCATACAACTTTTAATCATAAGGAATTCGTAAAACGTTAATCAGAATCAGCTGATAGGGGAAGAAAGTTTACACCCACCATCAAGATGAAGTAAAAGCCAGTACACCATTCACAGTGTCGATATACAAATGGTTAATATTCAGTTTTCATTGAACTTCATTTGACATCTAGTAGTAACTGCAATGAAACTACTGAAATAAATGGCTCAGGCTCAGTCAAGCAGAATGCATGTGTACGAAGCACAGTCAGTAGTTGCAAAATGTTGAAAATACAACAGTGAATAGTAGAAATACAACAACAGCAACAACAAAAAAAGCAAAAAAACAAAAAAACAAAAAAAAAAAACAACAAGAACGAAATATAAAATACCAGCGATGCAAATATTGTGACATATAAATAAGATTATGATGGTATTACAATGGAGGAAATGAATTGATTAGAGAGAAGAATCGACAGAGAATTACAGGTGAAAGTGGGGACAAAAACCCCACAGTAAATAGAGGATCAAGATATTTACATAAGGAAACCCCGTTTCGTATACAAAGTATAGGTGAACATTGTTCAAGATGCTAACACTTTAGTTAGCAAAATTCAAAACTTTATCATAGATAAACAGAATGTAAACAGACTAACAAGTACAGCACTGTATCCTTGTCCTGCATTTGAGGTTAATGCATTAAATTGGTTAAATCATCCTAACCAAGTTAGCACAGCAAATGATTTAAATTAGATTAAACATTTACTATACTCAAACTCATTTGTTCACATAGAAATCATCCAATAATTTTGTAACTGCGCTTTCTACTTTGACCGTAATGACCCTCTGAAATAATGCAGATCACAGTATGGCATGGAATTCTGGCATAATCGTTTAAACTGGGCAGTGTGGTTGGCAACATGTGGCTCTGGGGTTTCCTTAACATATTTAATAGACAAAAAAGTAATGGAATTAGTGAAAATTTCATACTTATTCCCAGATACTAAAACTGTTGTTTGAATGTGAAATATCTTTACCTGATGATGCATTCAAATCAAATAACAATGTCATTGATATGAAACATTTTTGATCTGCAGCAATTTAACAATTCAGCTACATCATTACTGGAGACAACTCAAAACGAAAAATAAATCAATAATAGATAATGGGCCAGAAGAGCATAAAACTGTGCACCAAGGTTTTCAGAGGCTACACCTGCTCTTGTCATTACAACTCTGGAGCAGGTACTGTTTATTACTGACAAACATTGTCATTTGATAAAATTAATTGCATGGCACACAAAGATGAACCTCATGGTTAGACTTGTTTATGCAAGATAGTAATAGTCTGAATGTATTTCAATGTTAAATCAAAGTGTTAGATTTTAGGTGCACAGGTATAAAGCAGAATATCTAATACAAAGTCTGTTTCGACATTATCAGAAACTGTTAAAAAGCTAATGGAGTTATGAATTTTAGGAAATCAAGGTTACGACAGAGATAAAAACATCATAGTTAAATGCCAACAATACATAACAGACTCAAAAGTGGAATGGGGTTATTTTCTTGTTGGTGACGGTATCTCTTTGTTACCGAATGACGCGGTGATAAAAATGTTTAGTATGACTGGATACAAGAACCATTTACTGAACTCCAGTGACTTGTTTAAATTGGAGTTGTGTAGGACATTGTACAACCCATGCAATAAGGTCAATTTAAGTGCATGCAATTAAGTTATTCTTACTCTCATGGTTATTCTACGAATTTATAAATTACTCTCAAAATATCCCCATGTACGCCTATTCTCGTAATTTTTAAATAATTCTCAAAATATCCCCAAACATGACTGGTTTCATTTTTTTATTTTTAATGTATTTGTATCAGTATACGACATGCACACACACACACACAGACACACAGACAAACACACACACACACACGCATATATATATATATATATATATATATATATGTTTGTGTGTGTGTGTGTGTTTGTGTGGTCTAGATATTTTTAATTCTAATTTTTAGTGTTCTTGCATCCTTTTATACAAGATTGTGACAAACAATATCCTCTAATCTGGCTGATTTAATGATTTTGCAATTTTTATTTTTAATGTTCTCCTATCCATGTAAGAGATGGTGATGCACACAATGCTGAGTGCCCTATGAGCTTTCCAATTAAGTGGAAAACTACACTTAAATCAGACTGGTCTAGTGATTCGTTAATTTTGATTTTCAATGTTCTCTTGTCCTTATAAGAGATGGTAATACAGAAAAACCAGAGTGGTCCAAGACTGTCAATATGTATACTAATGGAATTTTCTGCTTGAATGCCACTACATTTTACCTGTGTTGAAGACCTTACAGTGAAATATAATTGAAAATATATTATTATTCGAAACTATCGACTGTGAAAACTATATTTCTGGACAAAAAGTGTAGAAAGCATATACTTGTAGATTTTAGTATCTTAATGGTGAGAAAACGTGAAAAATATAGGTACAAAAATATAGTTAAATTTTCAAGATTGTCTTTAACATGTTTAATTGGATTTGTATTTTCAGTGTTGTAATCGACAGTCTTTATCTTGTTATATGTAATTAAAATTTTGTGATAGTGTCACAACCTTAAAATATATAGAGGCTCTTACGTGAGTGCTCATTTCATTTGAAATTTATTAAACGAGTTAAATAATTTAAGATCGAAATTACTCGAAGAGTTTTAAAAATTAATTTCAAATGAGCACAAATGTAAAGTTATGTTTATCGCATGGCAAATAATACTGATTTTATCTGACCAATCCGCAGAATATTGTAGTGTAACGATTTTGACATATATTAGAAGGTCTTTGTCATCACGCCTTTCTTTGCATGGTGTTTTGACGTCATTTGTGACATCACGATATGTTATTGCAGGTGTTACATATATGAAAATTATGATATGGGTATATTAACGTAAATAACACAGCAGTCATGTGATAAATTCCTAACTATCAATTTTCCGATCTATCTCTAAATATAACCTGTTAGTCTCTATCTTGTTTAAGTTACTCAAATTGGTCAACATATTCTGATCATGTTTGCTTGGTTATCTTTTCCATCTGTCCGGCTTTCTTGCGATCAATCTGTATTAATCTGTGTCTCTTTCTCAATCAATATGACAAAAATTGAGGATCGTAGTAGGTAAGATGAAATTATTTGAAATAAGTGAGATATCATATATTAGCATTTCATCCTAACCATGTGAAGTACATTATTTTTCTTTTTCATTATTTAACTTGACACAAAACATTGTTATCTACCCTAACACTGCATCGGCAAGCCCAAACTTTAGCAAAGATGTTAAAATCTGTAACAAGATTTCGAAACTTTCTTGCATATTTTGTTGCGGTTCATGCCAGAAGTGGCAAAACGTACACGTTAGAAAAGTAACATGTTAAAAATATTATACAGAAAGGTAACTTAACGTTAAATCAAAAGTCTTATATAAATTCCATCCGTATATTTACTGTTTTGAGAAGACATTTTCCTGATAATTTGTTCCGTAATTTATTGTCTTGTCGCTGAACAAACAAACATTATACATAGCAAGGTATTTTTTGTTCTCAAAATTTCTAATACTCTTTATTGATATTTCTAATCGGCATAATTATAACCTCGACAGCATAATATTAATTATGATGATCAATATTTATTACCTTCTTTACTCTATGTTTTCGGACACAAACAAAAAATACATCTCATTTTCGATATCAAAAACCTTAGGGACACACACACACACACACACACACACACACACACACACACACACACACACACACACAATAGTTCCCAACAAAACTGTCCAAACATTTGGGGCTGGGATTGAGATGGGGCAAGGACGATAACTATTATTGTTTCCGGTGTCGGCTGATGAATGACTGTGTTGACAATCTATGTGCATATGCAGTTGTTTCCCAAACTTAAACAAATGCCGATATGGAAACAGCAGTTTTGCAACCTAGCAACCCAACTAGTTTTGATGTAGTTATATAAAAGGGTTTTATTAATTTTTGTTTAAACGTGCAAGCCACCTGGGATCAATTAAAAATTAAATAAGTTTGTTCGTGTTGGTGAAGTTCGAGTTCAGCAGTCAGAACTGCTGCGAACACTCAAATGATTCTGTATTAAATTAACTCTTTAAGCTTATTCGGTAGATTGGAAAAAGACTGCTAAAGACTATTAGAGATTTCATGCAATACAGTCAGAGATACGTTGCTTCGGCAACACCTTCTATGTTTCTACGCTGAGTTTGCTACACATCCGAACCCGAACAGTTTGATTGCTCTGTCTCTCTGTCTCTGTCTCTCTCTCTCTCTCTTAAACCCCAAAAAGTCACCGGCGGGCGTTCTGTGATTTTCTTTATAATTTGGTCGGACATAAATTTTTTTATAGAATCTGCTTCTCTTTTAATTTACTATCATGCTAAATTTCATTTACATTAGTGAACTCAAAGTAAGCAATTTTAATTTTATGGTGTCTTTTCTCAAGCCTGAGCCAGAGGTTCTTGCTAAAACGTGTTGAGAAAATGGAACCAGGTTATAATAGGTCGCCCAGAATGTTATCTTCTGATTCATATCTAGTTATTATATTGGGGTTTTGTCGACACGTGGTCTCCACGTTTTGTTACTCTAATGTAGATTCGATACTGCTTAGAAGTTGGTTTTTTTTTTTTTTCACAACAAGTTATATCTGCTTCTACTTCTCTATGGCTAAGATGTTGACGTAAATTGATCTTGGAGGTGGAGGAAACCAGAAACATAATAACCCAATCGGAACACCTGGTGGTCTTTCTACAAAATTTCATATCCGAAATACTGACATGAAGATGCAACATATAAAGTGGGGAAATCGCCAGAAAATGGCAATAGACTCAGGCACACGCTAAAGTACGCTAGAGAAAATATAACCATGTTAAAAACATTATGATACATCTATGGAATTATTTACACAATTTCAATAAAAACAAAGTTCTCTGGTGAGTTCATGAGTGAAAAAATAAACTTTGGAATGGTTCGGCCATAAATAAGTCAGCTCAGTCAAACAGGTCGTAATGAAATCTATGATGGTCGTTATGTGCACATGACCTGATATGGTAAACAAGGTACATGTATATGCAATGCCGGCTACTGTAGTATTTCGGAGTTGTATTCACGATCATTGGCAGAATGGTCCGAATGTGTTCCAATTTGCTTGGTGACCACTAAGATTTTGTAAAAAAAAAGTCATACATTTATTCGTAATTTAGAAATAAAGTCAGTATTGAAAGGTAAGAACTAAAACAATCTGTAGAAAAATCTACTACTACTAAAATCAAAATATCTATAATTTATATGGCATTTATCTGCACTTTATCATACCGGTTTGTTTTATTTGTAAATACCAGATGCATAAAAAAATAAAACTAAAGAAAGCAGTAGATACAGAAATACGTAACTAATTGTCAGTTTAAAAATGTAATTTTGATTGTGAAAAAATCCGCACGTTGACATTATCCGTCAGAAGGTCGGCAACTATGACGAAAATTCCGTAAAATGCGGAAAAATCCGTACATGTGGTCAGACTGCCGAAAACCCGGAGAAAATTTCCGGAATTAGATAGATACCAAAAAGTACTCTTTCCGATATCAGAACAAAAAATTTAACCCGGAAGTGCAGTAACGCTCGATCCATGTAATGTGTGATATATATGGACTGAAACTAAGTTCAAGATTTTATCTGGTGGTACATCATTATAATGAAGAAACATACAATGATGTACCACTATAAAAAATTTTGAACTTTTTGAGGGAATGAGGGTTTATATAACAAATTTTATCCAAATGTTTTTAGACTTTTAGATGTTATACCTTTCCCTTTTATTTTATATTCCTTTCACAGAATGTTAACATTTTTACCTTTTATAATTTTATATTGTTATACTTCATGTTTACATTTATTTGGAACTCTTCCTCAATTGTTTTGCAATTCTTCCTTTTTGTTACTTTTTAGTACATACTTTTAATAGGCCATTCTTACGCTGTAATGCTGTTAAACGCAAATACATGTATTCGTTTATTTTATTAAACAAAATCGTATGGTGAATAGCTCTGTAGTACATTGGAACAGTATGCCATTTCTTCACAGGACATCTTGACGTAATTTATGACGTTATGAGACAATATTGTAAGTGTCTAATAACAAAGCATTATGGCATAGGTTTATGGAGTGTAATTTTTACCACGTTTTGTGATAAATGTTAATATTTTTTTCATTAAGTTTAATTGCTGTATAACTGTAAATTTGTAGGCAAAATAACTGTTTATATGGCCGAAATTAGCGAATTTTTAATTCTGAATGTTTTTATGCGTGCATGAATGTCACTATGTTAAGCTTCGCATCGTGTTCAAAATAAATACGCACACCAAGTAAGTTCGCAAAATAATTATCAAATGTGACAGTGAATATGCAAAGACAACACCAAACGGATTTCAAAGATAGGCTGTTGTTTATTTTTACCAATGATTATAAAAAGCAACAAATCCACCCTGTAGTTGTCATATAGAAAAACTGTTTTAACAAGAAACTGAAAGTTACCGAGGGATTTAATAAAAGCTGACATTTAATAGCAAATACCGTATTAAACATTGAGCCGAATTTCATTTACTATGGGTTGCATTGAGAATTTAAAAAAAAGTTATGCCAGATTTTAACAAAAGGTATTTAAAAGGCTATGGCAGAATGAGTCATTATTAAGATAAACAACATGCTTGATGAAAAAGTACAAAAAACAAATATCTGGGATCAATTATGCTATTAATATTAGTATTTCTTGCAACATAAGCTGGGAGATCATTATACGGAGCAGACCACTAATTCATTTTCCGTACCCATCAATCTTAACGTTTGAGAAAACAAAACTACTGTGTGTGATAGATGACCCAGTATACAAATAATATACTTCTTAGTTGAAGTAAGCGCAGACTTTTGAACAATCAAACTTTATGGGCTTCGTTGTATTTTCTCGGGATAAATGTCCCTAAAGCGGGATATTGATAAAAGCTACCTTATTCATCAGTTTCGCACCGGGTAGGTACACAATAGTTTTAATCCGCCCGAAAAGATCGAAATCGTGTACGTACGTGCACAGACAGAATCTATGTAGATATTGAAAGCACTGATAAAAGGCTCGCACAATTAAAAAAGAAAATTGTCACGTTGATATTACAGCCAATGACCCAAACTCTAAGTTTTAAGTACGGCATCCAATGTTCCACAACTTTTAGACTGGTGCCCCGCACAGATAATAATTTGTCTGATTCCTACTCCAAAAATGAGATTTTTCAATAATCAGTCATAAAAAGCAAAAGCAACTGCGTCTCGCAGTCACGGTTTCCTATAAATTTTGAAATTTGTACAATTTTTGACCAGCTCTGTAAGGCATTATCCCACTTGAGCTCGGTAACGCATTGTTGGAAAATGGAAAAGTTTAAACGAACTGGTTGCTGTTGTATTCAGCATTTGACTAGAGGTAATACTTGTTTGGACATGAAACTTTTATGCAACGAATCTTATCACTAGCACAGCGCGTGCAAAACTAAACAAACACAATTAACCTAAACTATGCAAAAGTACCTGTCAATGAAAAGAAACACCGAGAATCAGCGAAACAAAACATTGCTATTATAGGCTATCCGAATAAATACGAACTAAAGTGGGTTTGATTCATAGCGTGTTGTATGTTTGAGATAGCAATACCGCAAATAATATGTGCAAAGCATTACATTATACAACAGAAGACTAAGGTACATGATGTGTACAATATACTATGACTAATAGTTTGGGAAGATATAGTCCTAAAGAATCGACTATACTACTTCAAAATAGACTACTCTCGACTGTTTGCCACTATCTGTATGGGGTCTTTCTTGAGCTTTGGGATTTCACATCATGACGGGATCGCAGAGCTGTAAAAAAAAAAAACAAAAAAAAAAAAAACCCAATAAGTAGCATACTTTTTCAATGACTGAGATAAAGCACCAAATTTTAAATATTATTTAAAGTAGATATTGACATATACCGAAATCTCGTCTGATCTGCTCACGGTGAGGGTTTTTCGAGAGTGCACGACAGTTAATAATTTGTGCAAGGGCGGTAACCCCACCAAAGATGCAAACAGTATAATTTTTAGAATAAAACTCACCAAGGACACTTGACAAAACACTAGACAACACAACTTAAAGTGGGCTGAGCTCAATGATCCAGTAATTTGTTGTGCGTGTCTGATGCATACCAATGATTGTTCAAAAAGTAAATAAAACCACAAGCGATAGCTCCGTAATTAGCGTGCTTGATTCCGATGTTGGACTACAGTGCAGTTTACTCTGTTTGCCCAATAAAAAGCAACTGATGAAAGCCCTAACGGGAAAAAAAACCCACCTTGAAGTGGGCCTAGCCCATTCAAAGCAGAAATGTTGTTGCGCGTCTTAGATGCACCGCAAAAATTTAAATGTATTAGACCAAAGACACTTAAAAGCGAGCTTAGCCCATTCAAATCAGAAATGTTGTTATGCCGTCTCCGATGCACAGCAATAATTAAAATGCACTAGATAAAACACCTTAAAAGCGCGCTTAGTCCAACCAAACCAGAAATGTTGTGCGTGTCTGAAACACACCAATAATTTATGGCTTCACAGTCTTGAGGGAGTTGATAAGGACATCAAACAAATTAGCCCTTTCAAGCAATATGCCTAAAACAAATGTGAGCTGTATCAAACATGTGTAACATTTGGCTTTATTGTGAAACCCGTGACCAATGCCTAGAAAGCAAATAATGTCAGTTTTTTGCAACTTTCTGCAAGTGTGATTCAGTGGATGAATTATTTGTTAATGGTCAAGAATGATAAATATTTCAACTTGTAAATTAAAATGTATACATACAATTAGAGAGAGATTTTTATGGTTTCTCCTGTTGAACCATACTATCATGCATATTGTTAGATTTTGGAGTATTTGTTACCCTTAGAAAAATTGCCAATAGAAGAATGGCTGATTCCACGACCGACAGTAGCTATTGTAAATAGACAATTACCATAATTTTCAATTTCACGTTCATTGACTTTGATCTATTGATCGCAGACTCAACAGGAGTCCTTCCTCGAGTGTTATGCAACTATGACATTGATACAAAGTGGATTATCTGTTTCTTTACATGAAAGTATATATAAAGGGAACAAATCATACGGCGAATAACAGTTCTTTCAAGTCCACTGGATCCAGCAAGGGATCGCGTGTGTCAGGGATTGATTAAGATAAATGCAATAAACTGACAACGGACAATGCAAAACTAGTTTCTAACTAGCTAGCCTAGAGTCTTTTTCAAAGGCAAACACAAAAACAGAGACAAGACAAATAATAAACACAAAAAGCGTTGAAATTACAAATGTTGACATAACTATTTATAAGGGAATTAAAGCTTGCAAATCTCTGATGTGTTGTCTAGTTGGCTTCAACATCATGAACAAGTTGGGCGCGTCAAATTTGAGTTAAGTGCATTTATCATGTGGAACCCAAAATCACAATTGTAACGCCAGTGACTTTTACCCTTGACCTTTGAACCCAGTAATCAATATGGATGTGCCTCTGCCCATCTGTAGGCTACCTATGGAGTTTGATACAATTTGGATCCTGGAAATTTGACTTACAGGGTGGAAGTAAAACAAATTGCAATTTTGGCTTCAGTAAATTTGACCTTTGCTGCCTCGGCCTCTGAATCAAGAGAAAACTGCCCTTGCCCGAAGACTGATGCAACTATAGCCACTCGTGCAGACAAGAAAATCCCATTATCAGCTCCAGTGACCTTGATGTTGGACCTAGGATCGGAAAAATCCATAAGCTAGTGCCTCTTCCCTTGCGTAAGCCCCATGTGAAGACTGAGGAAAAGATCACATCAGACTAAAGTTGCATAAACCGCATTGTGTACAAGCCGAAGGACGAATGAACATACATACCGACAGACATCGCTAATGCTATAGTCCCTCGCACCTTCAATCGAGAAGTGGGGCGGGGGTGGGATAAAAATATAGAAAAATATATTCACAGAACAGGAATACTGGGCACCCTTTATGTTTCACCCTAATATCTCACAAACTGACCGAAACGCAAAATTTAACCAAGATCTGGTGTACGGACGAATGTACAGACAGACACGGGAACACTATATGCCTTTTCGACATCCGTGATAGAGCATACAAATCGATTAGTTTTTAACATGCATATGATAAAATGAGTCTGAAATAAGTTGCTCTGAAAATTAGAATTGTATGGCATAAGTGATGCATATTTTTCAGTGTGTTCGACGTATATTTAATAGCTTTTTATAAACAAGTACTATTTCACGAGTTTTACTTACATAGCTTGGAAATGTTTGTTATGATGAATCATTCTTTGAAATATATGTCCTCTATACATAGGGGGTACCTGTAAGCTATTTCAATATATTTCACAAATTAAGTTGGTGGCGTTAATTTTATTGTATATTTTCAATGTTCATGTATGGAGGCACTGATATTTAAATTTTGAAAGAATCTATGACAAGCTTTTCACACAAGACATTACCTTTTCCTCGCATACGACTTGAAAAATGCCTCCGCAATAATTAAGAATTTGATTAAGTATATCTTGTTTCCATAGAACCTGTTGAAAATTATCACATGCTTTAATTTGTTTTTAGATCTAATAATTGTTTTTAAATTTTTAGCTTTAAGGTAATTACAGGTTGCTTTTATCATGCTGTTTGAAACTTACATAAAGTTGAATGGAAGCAACTAAGTATGCTCAATTTTGTATTAAAATGAGCTCGTTTAACATTTCCTACAAAAGTCAAATTTGTCGCACAAAGAAAGCAAACAAATCACAGTGACTCCCACATTTCTTAGGTTAAATTCAAATTACAGTACATAAATCATACAGCAAATTTGAAACTAATCTATAATATTTGTTAGGGTGGGTTGGTGTCAGCGTCTACCTTAAGTACTTCTCTTACAATTCGCATCGATCAAATAAAACAATTGATATAACGTTACCAAATGAAAAATAAAACAGAAACATAAATCTAGTACGTTTTTCCTTCTGAACAAGTGGCCTCAAGTTAAGAATCGTTCTTATTGCGTAATATGTCATTGACCAAAGCATTCAGGAACTTAATTTTCTACGTCAAAGAAGAACACAAAGCTTCTGCCTGAAAATTCTGTCTTTTCCATTAAGTATGTTCTAGATCCAAAAAGAAGCTTTTTGATTATTTTCCTTTCTTTAAACCGGGGTGGATGGAGATTTAGATAAAATTTGTACAAATATACATACATACTTACATACATACACAAACGCACACAAATACATGCTAATATAAAGGAATACATACATCGTGGCAACATTCTCTATCTTGGGGCAGGATGCACGCGTTCGGTACAACATTTGTCTTCGCAAACTGTACAGAGCCAATAAAGGAGGAGAATAAGAAGACCAAGACCCACAAGACCGCCGATGACTGATCCAGCGATTATTCCGGCTTGCGGATCAACGGAAGAAGCTTTTGAACTGAAATAGAAGAGCGGTAAATCAGCAAAGGACTCACAGCAAATATTCCAATTACCAGAAATTGATAATTTATTCACAAATCATGCAGGTGGAATGTGATTGACAGAGTAAAGACTTAATTAAGGGGATCAACATTCGGATCTTGAACAATAATATGCGAATTATTCTACCGACATGTAAAAACTGTCTGAATAGGTGGCAGCCTATAAAACTGATCTTACTGATCCAATCATCAGTGATTATAGATCATCGCCATGAATTATGTAACGCACATGTTTTTTGTCTCCTTCTCATCCTTCAGTTTCTTCTACTAGAAGCACTAGTAGTAATACAAGCAGTAGTTATTCTTCTCACCAGCCATTTTTTACTACTACTAGTACTACTACTAGTAGTAGTAGTAGTAGTACGAACAGTAGTTCTTCTTCCTCTGCTATTACTACTACTGCTACTTCTTCCTCTGCTATTACTACTACTGCTACTGCTACTAGTAGTAGTAGTAGTAGTAGTAGTAGTAGTACGAACAGTAGTTCTTCTTTCTTTGCTACTACTACTACTACTGCTACTTGCTACTACTATTCTTAGTATAGTGCGAACAGTTTTACTTCTTCTACTTTTCTTCTTCTTGTTCTTGTTCTTGTTCATCTTATTATTATTATTGTGCTGGGGTAGTTTCTTCGAGTGGATGGAAGTGGGTGGGCTCAAAACAATTTGAACCATTTACATATATATGATAATAATTATAGGTTACTGCATTTGTATGGCAAAATATGAACTCGTTTTTCTGAGCTATACTGCACGACGCTAGGAAATACGAGTTCATATTTTCCTATACAAATGTAGTAACCTTTTTATTATATACTCATTTTGTTGGGGTTTTTTTCTACATAAGGCTCAATAAGGCTCAAGAGCACACTACAAGAAACAAAATAATTGAATTTCTGCAAAATTCCAAAGTAAATGCACAACTGTAGTTAAACAAATACACAATAACAGTATTCATGCGCACATAGCACCACCCAGCGACCTTTGAACTTGGTAGCGTACCGCGTGCTCAGTCAGTCGTTTAAACAAATCTCATTTTGCTCTACTTAAAATTGAAATTTATGAACGACTGTGCCTTAGAACAACTTAGCCAGTTGGTCTGGAGTGGAGAGGCTTTTTTTGTCGATTCAACTAAATTCTGTTTATCTAAATGTGATGGAGTTATTAGCTTGGTCGATTCCCTTCAATATAAATGCGGCTGGTGGGACTGGCCTTGACAGCAAGCTGCAAATGTATTGATGTTCTGCCATTGATAGTTTGGAATCATAAGCTGCAAAATAATACATTATTGTAATTTAAATTCTCGAGAAGATGAATGATTCATTTGTTTTTACTTCCAATAAAGTCATTAATTGAATCTGTAGAAATATGATTATCATATTTGGGAAGTTTCTATCAGTTTCTGCACTGGAATTGGGGTCAAATAGAAGGGGCTGTCGTCATCCATCGTTTAAAATATTGCAGTAAAAAAAGAACTGGGTCTCGCTCAGGCGCTGTTCCTGTGGAACAATGCTAGGTATTGTAGACCTGTAGTCATCCCTCCCAGTACCGTCAAAGGTTTTGTTATCTCTCTCAGCATATTGATGATACTGCGTACCGGTGAAATCTGTCAATACTGTTATATCTCCAAACTTTAATTTTCTTTGTTCGTCTCGGGCTCTAACTCCAAACATTTTCCCCAAGTATAACAAGGAAAATTGCAAAGCAGCTGGGATGTGAGAGCCCACCAGTGAAAAATAGTCGTCACCGTAGCTTATCGGCTCTGAGGCTTTTGATTTTCTACCAAATCCTGCCTTCTTCAGTTGCATTTCTTTTTCGAATTTAGTGCTAGGACTGACTTGTAAAATGGACGGTCATTGTGAGTGACGCGATAGCCTTTGGCCTTAAGATGCCTTTCTGTGTTGTTTTTATAGACTCTCGAGAGCAAGGCTCATAGTCTGAACCATGCACTTTACGAAACGTATGAATGTTTCTGCTACATAATCAGGAATTATATTTGAATACAGCGTGTCTCACGTTTGTTGTCATAAATCCATTCTGGGACACTGCGGATATCAAGTACAGTCGCTTGCTTGGTTGAAAGTTTCTTTTGTGACTCAATAAATTCATCCACGTTGTCAACTTTATCATCACTACTTTCAAATGGCTCAAACAGCAGGCTTAGTTCATCCACAGACAAATCTAATAAATCAAAAGCGCCGGAGTCTGCTGCATGAGCGGCCACTGTTTGTTTACACTAACAAGTAGTTTTTAACACTCAGTACTATTTTAGACACACATGCCGTGCAGTATGAAACAGAGCATAAATGCTGCACGATTATGATAATGTCAAGTACATGGACAGAACAAAATGAGTATATAATAATATAGAATCTACTTGCATGGGATTGAAATTTCATTCGCATAGTCTGAGCAGGACATTATTATTTCGGAATATTTTACACTCAAGGATATTTATACAGGGAGAAGTATCCGAGGTCTAAATAATATGATACAACTATTAAGTCCAAGTAATTAGTATGAAGTAGTTTCCCTTTATTTATATATTGTGGTAAATGGTGTGAGGTCGTTTCTCGTGATTTCTAAGTTGTGCTTGTCCAAGTAAATGGTATAAGGTAGTTTCTTTGTATGTTTATGTTGTGGTTGTTCTGAGATTGTGGTATATGCATGAAACTATGAAATAGTGGTCTGTGGCTTTAAAACAGCTAAGGATGGAACATAATAATTCTAAAATACAAGTTATAATGGCATAAAATAATAATTTCTTACCATTCTTGACAGGAAAGCAAGGAAATTGAAAAAAATATGAGGCACTGCAGTTACCATAGCTTTCTACCCGTCCATATGAAAGTTACAATAAAAATTAGCGGTTGCAATTAATCATGTTTCTTTCAATCATAGCATCTATCAGAAGTAATTATAAAACTGCTCCATATAATTTGGTTGAAGGTGTTGTAAATGTCATGAATACGTTTGACATTAACGTGTCGTAAATGTCATGAATACGTTTGACATTAACGTGTCGTAAATGTCATATCTACGATTGACAATAAAGTGTTGTAAATCTCATGAATATGATTGACATTAACGTGTCGTAAATATTATGAATCAGAATGACATTAACGTGTCGTAAATGTAATGAATACGTTTGACAGTTTTAGAAATGCCTTTATTAAAACCAAATAGATGTAAGATGTATATTTCTCATCTGAAAGAAAATAAAAGTATGTATAGTACGAATTTATTTAAAACCGAAAGAGGCGTATCATATTCAGGCATGAGGACGCAAATTTTTTTAAAAAATAAAATTAGTTTTATCTTCTGTTATAATTTACGCTCGCTTAAACATTGGTAACATGTAGATCAGCCTAGTCAAGGCTACAGAACGAACATTTCTCGAAATAAATAACTAAAGAACAAAAAATGAAATAAATAAATAAATCGATTCTGTGTTTATGCTCTCCCATTTTGACAGCCAGCAATTAGTTTGAGCCTTTAGCTAAGTACATAAAGGTAAGGATAGACCAGGAGCCAAAATCAGGTGTTTATGTGCATTTATCTTTTCATGTATATAATTATAGGGTGTGTAGATCTCAATAACTTCCCAGCCATGACCCAAGAGCTAAGTCCCTAACGGAGAAGGAGGGACCCCTAGGTCAATTTTATTTGTGTCTTTAAGTCTTGTTGGGGTCTATTTCTCAAACGTCATATGAATTCCCAGTCGGACATGTGTTGACAATTTGGTCATTGATTACACAAGCCAATTCTACGCATTCCCCATTACCCTATTTCTATGGATGAGATAAAAATTCCAAACATGAATACAGAATCTATACCTTTATGATTATCACCGACCCAAGTTTCATGTGTCTGGCGTTAACAGTGTAGAAGAAAATCAAGGATATTACACACGTACGTAACAATGGAACTATGGATGGAGAGACGGACACAATAACCTAGTGATTCTCACAAAGTTCTGGAAAAACAAATAATAACTATTTTTTAAACCCAGAAACGGCTTCTATTGTAAAAACAACGACACCTCTAACCGAGTGAAATTGGCCTACGCCTAATCAGTATTAATCGTTAATTAGTTATGTATTGTGGAACTCTGCCTTAAATGTCTGTTCTAGCCAAGAATTAATCAGCAGAAACTAACATGATCTTGTTTACTACCGAAAATGGCTTAGTAGGAAGCATGATAGTGACCAAGTCCTTAT
Organism: Margaritifera margaritifera; assembly: GCA_029931535.1. Taxonomy (NCBI): domain Eukaryota; kingdom Metazoa; phylum Mollusca; class Bivalvia; order Unionida; family Margaritiferidae; genus Margaritifera; species Margaritifera margaritifera. The sequence continues at coordinate 2,204,233 of JAQPZY010001391.1, read as the reverse complement.
CCTCCATCTTACTTCCGTTTAAAACTATAACTTAATATTGCGGCCTCATTGCACTAATACTTAGTTACGCGTTAGTGTGAACAATGACTCCATTCTTTTATGACCAAAGTTGCCAAAACGCAATAACCAAAGATGAAACATGTTCTCGGTTACAGTCGTCAAAGCAGGCCCTGTAATCAGAGCATCCAGAGCTACAGAGCACTTCGTTCCAAGGAGCGGTGATATGGGAGTTCATATACGCAAACTTACATGGCTCCTATTAACCCGCCTGCTACCGGCTTTATGAGGGATAGTCCTGAAACGTAGAATAAAATATGCGATATTATATAATAATTTTTTGATAATACATAACGTACAATGTACGATATTTTATAAAATATGTCTACCTTTGTATCTTTAAGAGATACTGTCCTGAATTTCTTCGGAGCAAATTCTCTGCAAATTTCATTGATCTTCTTTATATATATATATATATATATATATATATATATATATATATATATATATATATATATATATATATATATATATATATATATATATTACACACCCATTTAATCTTACATGGCTGATCTGGCGTTCGATACAGATGTTCAGTCTGTGTTTCCGTTTCGCACACCTAAAACTTTTTGAAATGTCCCCTTCTTCGAAGAAAATGGAAATTATCAACATTACCCCTGTTTAATTAGACAGTTATGTAGGTGCCTACCTGGGCACTTTAGTGAAACCGGATAGTTAGTACTGTGAACCAGATTCTCTTACCACAGAGCTATATGATGTACAAGGGACGATAGCTATAGCTACATCATATGATCATCAAACGAGTTTGCTACCAGCTGCAAAGTGTTGAATTCTAGGCGCAAAGACCTTAAACAAAAAGTATTTAAGAAATCGAAGAACAAACTTCTGAACAATGCACTTATTGATCCCGTTCCCAACTGCAGCACTGATAAATCGAAGAAGAGACATTCCACAATGTAAATCATCTAAAATACCAACACCAATAAGAAAACCATTTAAAAAACTTCAGAATTTCAAAACATGGTCTCTGGATTTTTTGTTATGGAGGAAGTACAAGTGGAAGAACTTTTAATTTGTCTATTAATAATACTGAGGATTCAAATCCGTCGAGTAAAATCTGAGGATAACATTTATAAACATTTGCAACATAAAGATAGACGTATCTACGCAGCTCCATTGACTTTGACTAAAATTAAGAAGAATTATATCTTATTCCAATGTTGTTGAGACTAATTCATTACTGAGACACAAACAGGGAATTGTATTTATGTTTACATTTTTAAAATACTTATGACTTTTCAGGTAGAAAATAAATAGAAAACAGAACAAAATCGTTTAGATTTTTGGTGTCAAAAATATCCAAATGATTATTACAAATCTAACCCGCATGTTAGAAAAAGATTGAATCTTCGTCTTTTTTTAAAATTGAAAAATGCATAAATTATCATTTTAAAGTTAAATGTATCAATAATTTATTGTCATGAAAACATTAATAATAAACTTTTGAAAGTACTGTAAATTAATGATATTTCTGTATAATTGAATGTATTTAATTACTGTCAGTATATCAAACTTGCCTTGAAATTTGCTTGGAAGTATTCAGTAAGTAACGTGTAAGGAAAAGGTTCACGTACTTGTCCAAAAGCTATGTTTCATTTGGGAAATAAAACAATTCGACTTGCCTGTGATCGCAGTTTAAATTAATTCATATATCCAATAAAACAAAATTTAAAAATCCTAAAATAAAGAGTAAATTACTGCACATGATCTATTTGGGTCTAGCGCTTGTTACGCATGGGCCTACTTCTCACGGGGGACTTTCAGTTATACATTGTCTTTCATAAACTTTCAAATGTCCTTATTCATTTTTTTTTAAAGTATACATTTAAAAATTTGAAAACAACGTGTGGATAAAGAGTGGATATGTAATAAATACAAAAACACATAAGTCGGAGAAAGAACTCGTTTGATACGGCGTAGGAATATATATATATATATATATATATATATATATATATATATATATATATATATATATATATATATATATATATCGGCCTGACGGTCTGGACATATTCCTACGCGGTATCAAACTCGTTCTTCCCGCCCACTCGGAACAAAACACATATGTAGTTTTTTCCATATATATATATAACAAATGTTCTGAAGAAATCTAGTTAGAGTCACTCAGAAAGTTTTAAATGATGCATTATATGTATAAAAGGCGGGTGGTTTTCGTAGAAACAGGAAAACAAAGAGACTTGTTTTTCAATAGTTTTCGTGATGACAATTTTTAGGTAGTTTTGAATTCGAAATCAAAGTCATGTTGATGCATATCACGAGGGTAGCTTATGTCTGTTTAACAACACATTTGCAACGAAGATTGTACAAAACGTCCCCAAAAATATTCCTACTTACCGTTCCTTCCACATATTAAGAATCTCAGGGACAAATGTAACGAGGACTGTAAGTAATATGGGTTTTGCGAACAAAGACGGGGAGCAGATCGGAAGATCTTCATCCAGTTATACAGGTATTTTATATCATCTAAAGTTGACTATGGCTCGATTGCGTGCGAAGCAGCCTGTATATCTTACCTGAAGATGCTTGATCTGAAAGACAATCGGGGACTTAGTCTTCGTCTGTGTGCATCTAGAACTTCCCTTCCATCTATGTTGAGACAAAGGAACCATCACTTTATCACACACGAATGAAACTGTCTCCCCAGTATGCTACCAAACTGTCTTCAAATCCATCAAATCATGCATATGATGTAGTCTTTAAGCCAAAATTCCAAATCTTGCATGCTCAGAACTCAGACTTAATTCCACCTCGTGACATAAGAATTCGTCCACACTTAGAAACAGCAAAAAGTAATGTTGGAAATAGTGCACAATTCTATATTGTAAATTTACCACTATGGCTATCAAAACCTCCCATTTTATTTGTTTAGATTTTGACAATATTTCTCAAAAAGCTCTCCTTTTTCAGAGTAAATTCAGTAAAATCAGAGCCTCATATCGTGACCTTACGTAACTGTATTCAGACTGTTTCAGAAATGGAGACAAAAGTGGTGCTTCCGTTGATACACCCCATTGCATCATCTCGAGCCGGTTACCGGATAAAACCTACATTTGTATAGCAGAATTTGCAGCCATAGTCAGATGTTTGATTTACATTAGAACATGTAAAACAAATTGATTATCTTTTTGGATTCCCTTTTCAAACAGAACACATTGCAAAACTTTTGATTTGACAACTTTTAATAATTCAGATCTTACAGAAACATGATTTGCTCATACAATCTGTAAAACATTGCATGTAATGTCGGCTGTCTAATCACATTTGCATTAAGCTCAACGAAGGAAGACAAAGAAGCCAAAGTTGCTCTGTAGTCACCTGTTTCCGAAATGAAAAATCCCTTTACTGCCAAAAATATTATATAAATCTGCGTCGTCTGTATACTTCACAAAAGACGCAGAATTACAATTCCACAAACAAGCTTCATAACATCAAACCAAACGTTAGAGAATGGCAACTCTCATATAGAACAAATCGCACGGATTGTATTCTATTGAAGCGATCGCGTATAGGAAGGCACTTACACGACTCATACATACCTCTGCAAGGGTGAACTTCGATCCAAATGCATGCCTTGACAGTGTCCATAGACAGTGGAACACATTCTTGTCGAGTGTATCGACTTCCACCTTGTGAGAATGAAGTGTTTGTTATGCGAACTCATGTAAGGAACTCTATAATCACGTACCAACCACCCCAGAAAATATTAGGCTTTTTCAGGGACAATGCTGTTATATAACAAGTCTTGACCATATATTTCAAGGATTTTATAATTGTTGCTTATATATATATATATATATATATATATATATATATATATATATATATATATATATATATATATATATATATATATATATTACAGAATTTTAACATCTTAACCATTTATAGTTTATCTTGTACTACATCATCTTTACATTTATTTGGAAAGGCGATCTTGCTAAAGCTTGTCTTCAATTCTTCAGTTTTTCACATTGGGAACTTCGCGTTTATTTGGCACCATGTATCCATTATAGTGCCGAAGTGCCGTTCAACGATAATACATCTATACAAGCATCCTACTTTCTGTCACTAGTATTATTACGCATATTCATTCATGAGGCAGATAGGTGGGTGGATTAGGCATAGTGTATAGAATGTCCAGAAGAGCAACGGAAGACGGTGCACACAACTTGATTAAATATGCAGTTGTTTTTCTTTACCTTTTACTGTATAAGAAAATTGCACGCAAAAAGCACATGTACAACCAGGTGTGGCAGGCAATTTGATGCGTCACATGTTGTTATGAAATCCGTTTTCAATTGTAAACAATATTATTGCATTTAACAAACTATGAATGTTGACCAGCGATACAACTATATATTATATTAGAGAGATATTACGATGAAAATCGATATTGTCAAATTTCCCTCCCTGTCTTTAAGCTTAATTACAAATGTATTGCGTAGTTATAGGCCGTTCCAACAATCTTCAATCTTATGAATAATGGTTACTTATCCTGCGAACTATTAACAAAGTTACACATTTTATTGAATAAAATATAATTGTGGAGAGAGGAATTTGGTTCGGTTTCGCATGGAGATTTACGGTACAGCAACACATGCAGCTGTGGGTCATTTAGTGCCGACGGAATTTGAATAAAACGCCTTCCTCACGGACGAACCTCAGCAGCCACTCATGGTTAATACAATGGTAGGAATCGAACCCTTTCAATCAACAGTTCGGCACGTTAACCAATTAGCCACCCATGCAATAGAGAAGGAAGGAGAAAACATTAATTTTTCGACAGCATCAGTGGCATATTTAGTATGAATGAATGAAAACATGTTTTTAGTCTACAGGTTAAAATCTTTGACCAAACTGCATAAGCCAATTACTAAATGAATATGTATATATATATATATATATAAGGTTTGGATTATAGAACATGGCAAGGCGAGAAAATAGTTTGAAACATATAATGCAAGGGGTGGATAAATATTTCAGTCACTTTGATATTTATGTTTTGAAATATGCAAACACTTTAAATAATAGGTATATTTCGTACCTGTGAATAAAACAAATTCTAGCAGACAGTCAGGCAGAGGAAATACTATATAATTGGGGGTTTTATGCATCTGGAATTTTGAGTACCTATTTTCTCTAAATTAATAGTGTTAATACAACTATCACTTTCTCTTTATTCCTCTTTCTTGTTAGGAAATATGAGATCTTCTGAATGAATCGTTCCAGTTGAACATAGATTATTGTATTTGTGCGACCGCGATAAAGTTTCGAAATTGGAAAAATCAATAAATTGTCTAGCAGGAAGTTCGAGCTTTACTGGAAACCTTAAAAAAAAAAGAAATACATTCACGGCTGTGAATGAATGTCTTTCAATGACATATCCGAAAGTTGTAAAGAAAATATAGTAAATTGTTCATCGATTCAAAATTGTAAAACTGTTTATATACCCATATAATTTATATGAAACCAAGATTGTAAAAGTACTTTGACGCAGCTCACGGTAAAGTTTTGTGCTTTTATTAATGGCAAGTAATACCTCAGTAAGTGTTGTCGTCTTGACTTCAGCAGTATCTTAGATTGTAATATATTGTTCGAATGTAGGTATGCACAACGCCAACAGCTTTCCATAACTTCTTATTGTATAATCCAGAAAGTAAATTGTACTCAGGGTTCAACATTCACAGACAATGAGATGTAAAAAATGTACGGTAATGAAGAATATATTTGTGCGACTGAATTTACTCTAAAATCTAATCAGCGTTGTCATATTTATATTTCATTATAACTTCCAAGAGCAATTAAATTTTATGCATATTTATAAGTCATTCATTAAGTCATTGATACATTAAAATAAAAGAAGCGTAGGTGAGCCTGAATTCGCATTGTTGGGTTATATTCAATACAAGCCACATGTAATATCATGTGGTTATATAATCTGGGTTACATAGCTTCTAGCTTCTTAAATCATCTATCTAAAACTCGCTGTATCCATTGTGACCCACGGGATTTCAAGGAGGGCTGAGCAATGGTAAAACCCCAATAGATCCAAACTGCACAATAGGATATCTTATACAAAATTAAACTGATTACACAAGAGTACGTTTACTGTGATGTAGCTTCAAAACATGTCTGTATCGTTGCTGGAGAAGTTGATAGAATTTGTCAAGTTATGGACAGTCTGCTGACCAATATTCGGAACACTAATCCACGCGGAATAACAAGAGGAAATACAGAGAAAGCATAATTAAAAGTAAAATTTCGAGATAATTCAATTAAAATTACGTGGTGAGTTATATCAGCAATTTTGTATTTTGAGCACATAACAACTGACAACCCTTGTTTCGTGTTGTCGTGACTTCCTGGTGTATCCACTGACTTCTATAAAGAGTCGAAAATGTGATTTTTCGAGAAGAACTGTTTGGTCAAAATGCGCTTTTTAAACCAAAATTCTTTTTGAATTGTTCTTTTGTTATAATTACGATTAAACATGTTAGAAAGAGGAATCGGATGCACACGTTTTCTTTACGTTCTTAAGATCAACTTCACATTGATAAAACTCTATCCACTATACCTGTTCCAGTATGTAGGATACTAAAGTCTCAATATATCTGTGTTATAGTCCCAGTGTGACTAGCTTTTCCAGTCAAATACTATGAAAGCGTGTAACAAGAGTTGCACCGGCTTTAGTAGGAAAGCAATATACAATAAATAATTATCCTATAGGTCTCAGGCCAATAGTCCAGTGCACAACGCAGGTTATATTTTGGCACATAAGTGTGTGTGTGTGTGTGTGTGTGTGTTCCATTTATTTTACGGCGCATCGTGGATATAATATGGTGGTTGGTGCGAGCAGACAGGACGATGGATACCCTAACTTGTGGACCTAGGTTCGAATCTCAGTAGTAGAAGAATTAAAAATATACTAACCTGTATGATAATATTCTTTCTCCATATGTAATTTCTATTCATATTATCACGAATCCTCGTGTAGGATCCAGGGTTAGCATTCTCCATTCTGCCTAGTATATATTTGCAATATTCGATATTAACCTCTATATGCCTTGATTTACGTCAGAAGAATCCGGAGTGACTGTGTAACTAGATGAGAGTTAATTGCTAAGTCGCCATGGGAATGTCTCGACTATGCACAAATGCCTATATCCGCTACTATTTTCCATCGTTTTTCGGGGATGTGCGCTTAGCTCAGAGGGTATGGAGGTTGGTTCGTGGAGGTAAGGCGATCGGTCTGGTCACACATAATCTATCGAGAAATACCTACATTTTACAGATGCATGCATCATTTTAAATCGTACTCAATGATTATCACTAGATTCATACAGCATGCAACCCTTAAAATGAGTCATGCATCTGTAACAGGCAGATGGTTTTCAATTAAATAGAAAACCGACGAGACTTGTTTATCAATAATTTGCGTGATGCCATTGATTCCTTCCACATATTAGATATCTCAGGACAATGTCAAAAAGCCGTGGATTTAATAAGAGTCATGCCAAACACAGATTCGTCAGCAGATTTGAATGTCTTGCTTTGATTATGCAGATCATTAGTACGACTGAAACTTGAATCTAGCTCGACTGTGTACGGAGCAGCCTGTACATCTTACCTATAGATGCTTGATCCATTACAGAGTCATGGAATTTGACTTCGTCTGGGTACTTTTAGAACTTACTCTTCAGAAAGTTTCTTTGTTGAGACAAACGAATCATTACTTTATCTCATAAGAAAGGAAATGGCCCCTCAGTATGCTGCCAAACTATCTTCTAATCCATCAAATCTCGCATATGATGTAGTCTTTATTCCCAAATTCTAAATCTTGTACGCATAGAAACCAAATTGTATTCCACCTTGTGGCATACAAATTCGTCATATTTTAGAAGTGCAAATATGAATGTTAGAAATAGTACAAAAATTATATGTTCCAAAGTCATCACCTTGACTATCAAAACCTATAACATAATATTTTCATCTTTACCAATCGAAACATTCCTCAATAAATCATCTCCTTTTTCAGAGTAAATTCAATTAAATCAGAGCCTACTATAGTGACCTTAACTGCTTGTATATATACGGTTTGATAGAGACAAGGCTGGAGCTGCCGCTGCACAATATCATGGCTCCATCTAGCCAGTTACCTGATAAAGCCTCCAGTCTTTTTGCAGAAATTATAGTAATATTCAAAACTTTGAACTACATTGAAACCTCTCAAGAACAAATTTCATTATCTTTTCGGATTTCTTTTCCACACTGAACGCCTTGCATTAATATCCCAGATCTTACAGAAACATGATTTGCTCATAGAATCTAAGCAAAGTATATGGACTATTGGGAAGAGAAATGGAAGACGCTGAACACACTTTCTTAAATATAAAATGTTCATTTTCTAATTTTTGCTGTAGAAAAAAATCGTAAGCCGAGATAACACTTGTATACTAATGTGGCAGACATTTGATGCTTCACCTGTTGTCATGAAGCCTTGTTAGAGTTGTTAGCAATATTATTGCACTTAACAAAAGGTCAATGTTAACCAGTTATAGAGCTAGATGTTGAATTCGGGAGATCTTACGGTATAAAGCGATGTTGTCAAACTTCCCGTCTATAAAGCTAATTACAGAATTATTGCACAGACATAGGCCTTTCCAACAATCTTCCGTCTTAAGAATACTCTCTACATATACTACGAAATAGTAATACTGTAATACATTTTATTAGAAAAATAAAGTATAATAGTGGAGCAGAGGATTTGGTTTGGTTTGGTTTGGTGATTTACGGCACAGCAATACATGTAGGTTATTTAGTGCCGACATAGTTGTGGCTTCCCCAAGGACTAACCACGGCAGCGCTTGGGGCTGATGCAATGTTAGAAATCGAACCACACCATTTCCAACATGAGTCATGTGCGTTTACCACCGCTACTAGAGAGACGGAGAGGAAAACAACTTACTTACCTTTTAAATAGCAGCACTGAGACAATTAATATAAAAGTATGAAAACAAATCTTTGATCTAGAGGTTGAAATTTTTACCCAAGATGTATACGTGAAATCCTAAGTAAGGACACACACACACACACACACACGCAAACACACACACACAAATATATGTGTGTATTATTTAAGCAGTTAGTTGGTCCTGGGTTTACCATACGGGGACACAAGTACGATCACTGGCAGATGATGTTCCCAAACCCGTGAAATCGTTGGTACCCCAATAGTCGAACGTATTTATATGCAAGCAAAAAGAATAAAGGGACTTGTTTATGTGTTGATTAACTAACTAAGCTTAATCAACTTCTGTCTAAATATATTTACAGTTCAGTTTGTCAATTAGAGCATATCTAAATAATAGTATATATTTGCTTTTTCTGGATATAGCGACATATGTGGGAAGTTTATTTTTTACTTATTTTCTGCTATACAATCTATACATAATATGGTTCAAATTGAGACTCATATAGAAAGAGGTGCGATATTTACACCCAAAGTGACAATATAAAAATCTTCATTGTACAAGGACTCTTGAAAATATATCTTTTTTGGAAAGCAACGAAAATGTGTTCTAAGTCAAAGATATCAGCCTGCACATGACAAAGATTAAACACATCCGCGCTAAGCTAGCCCAAATACTAAGGAAGCTGGTGACTTGAAGTATTATCGAGGTTCTGCTTCTGTGCTCAGATTTGAGTTATGGGAAACGAACGATGTGTACACTGAAATAATGTTCTACCTTTATCTTATTTAGTTTTGAATCAGTTTTGATTGTTATCAGTAATGGATTGAATGTTATTTGATTTTATTCGCACACCCTGTACCTCTACTGTACCACGCGCCTAAACGTTTAAGCGTGCTTTCAACTGAAGTATGTTTGAAAACCATAATTTTCCTTAATGTAGCTAATAAATTGTACTGCAATCATCTTTGCAAAAGCGATTACGTACACTAGTAGTCAAAAATATTAATATTGGGTTTATTGTTAGATTATTGTATAATGTGTTCGAGTAAAAAGTATGAGGTGTCGCAACAAGGCGAATGCTGAATCTTTGGTGAGCCGGTGACCGATTCGCACGGTTAAATTATCTGACGATAAAATAAAGATTCATGTTATTTAACAGGTGCACAAGTTTCGCGAGGAAGGCCTCCATGTACGGATTAGAGATATGCTAGTGGAAGGACTAGATTTCTAATCACAAATAGCCCTTAAGCACACAAAACCGTGTTTCAAGGATTTGGAGAACCTAGGCTTTCTAAAGTATTGGAAGCATACAAAAGTAGGTACAGTTATGGATCTGCTACAGTTGAATGACAGAGAAGGATGTACCCTGATGCAATTTACTTGTTATTTACATTTTATGGTGAATGGACTTATTTCTTTCTCCAGGATAGCAAAGGACTAATGGACGAAGGAATAGCGCAACTAGACCAGAGTATAAGATTATATGTCAAATGTATTTTGGGAGCCTAAATGCAGGACAGAACAATCATCACACAGTCCATTTCTACTGTCCAAGACAGGGTTGCAGATTTGTTTGAAAAGATCGTTTTAACGGAGTATGGATATGACTCGTATGACACTATTGTAATAAAATTCCAGCAGTATTATGCTGATTCAAAATTGAAGCTGGATTATTCTGCTGTTAATGATGATATTGTTCTCTTATGGGTCTTAAACTTGATGGTAGTGTGGGCTATAATACAAACTTACAAAAGTCATCCAATAAGTTCACCTTGTTGATCAATGATGCAAATAGAGAGGTGAGAAAACATTCAAACACAAATTCTGAAAATAAATCTGTAATATCTCCTCAGAAGACAAACTACGAAATAAACAACCAGAAAAAAATTATGTAGGACCAAGTACAGGTTCAAGTAATTTAGAAAATAGAGATCAATGAGCAGTCATTCATATTGGTTATAATTATAACAGGAGCAGGGTTACTTTGGCTTGTTAAGTATTAGGAGCATGTTTTTTCAAAATTTCAAAATTCCCCAAAATACCTTTTGCAGTACGAAGTGTACAACATGGATGTATTTCGAAAATATCTATTCTCCACGCCCTTGACATCTGTTGCAAGTACCACCGCATCTAGTGTCAGTATCAGTAATATGACATGATCCATCAGGAATGAGACTATCGTTGAAGCAGTTGAAAATAGCGAACTATTGTCTCGCGTTATCAGCTAACTTATGATGCCACCAGTGATATCTCGCTCTATCAGTCCACTTCTAAAAATACTCTGCAATATTTTTCAAACCTTGTTTAACATTGTCGATGAGCAGAGGTGATCCAGGTGTAGGTGGACCAGGAGTAGGAGTTGGAATAATTGTATTCTTTACAAGGTTTGCAATTGCCAATGCAAGAGAGATAACGATCATTCCTATAGCTGCATCAATTGTTACAATAGTTACATCTTTCTCTTTGAACAATCATTTAAGTCTTTCTCTTCATAATAACCTAACCTTTGAGTTTATATTTTCAGTTGTTCCCTTCAGTTAACTCTCTAAATCTGCTTTTTTGTCTAAGTCTGTGTGATCTCAGGTTTTCAACACTCAACAGCAGCCTTAGTAACTTCTTCCATTTACCATTGTCCTTCTTTATGATGATGTCCTTCATTTATGTCCTCGATCTGTTTTTCATACATATATATTTGTATTTCCAATGATTTTATTACATGGTTCAATTTCCCAAGTTCTTTAGTAATTCCTCTGATTTCTATCAACAGCCATACTCAAATCTTTGAATTATAACGAAACCTTTCAAAGATCAAATTTCACCATCTTTTCGAATTCCTTTTCCACACTGTAATCCTTGGCTCTTCTAGCATTTACAAACAATTCATATGTGATCTAGTGACCCTATTAAGTCGCCAAAATGCACAATAAGATAAGGCCATTTCGTTTAATATTACACTGCTTACATAAGAGAACATTCACTGTCATCTTGAGTCAGAATTTGTCTTTAGTCTAGCTGACAGTAGACTGATATTTGTCCAGATTTGCCCCCAGGCTTCTGGCAAGTACTTGGTATGCCGAAACACGCGTAATAACATGGGAAATATGATGAAAGCTTATTGTAAAAGCAAGGTAATAAATCGAGATCATTTTAATAAAATAGCAACAAAGAGACTTATTTTATTCTATAATAAGTGTAAATACACAGACCGGTATACCCACTCTAACATGTTTACTGTATCAATGTGCACAAGAAATGTATTAACACAAATAAAATCTCTACATTAATCGCATGAAAACCGTAATTAATTGGACAAAATACACGATTTGAATCATTATATGCACTAGCTAAATTAATAAAATGTTGCTGTCCAATAATTATTGTAGAATTTTGGAACTTCTATTTATCGATGTAGTAATGCAGACGTTAATCGCATTGGCACAACCAGCAGAGGAGGGGGTGGGGGCAAGCATTGTACAAAAATTGGACGGAGGGGGCAGGGAGTAGTACCCAAACCTCTTTGAAAAGTGTCGATATTTCTTACCATGAAAAAAATGTATCCCACGGAAAGCAGGAGAAGACAAACTGTGATGTACGACAGATCTTAGGGATAAAAGACTATAAGCCCCTTTATCAGTCAAATTAGCGTTTTTATCAGCGCACCGTCCCCCTCAGCTGAGCACTTGGGTGTGGGAATATACTTGTATAGACTTTACAACATACAGTATGTTAAACCCAGATGTTATATTTCGATCAATAAGCTTGTCGCATTTAACGCAGATATAACTTGATATACCTTCTTACTATATTGGCCGATATTAAGACTGGCAACATGATTTAGAATATTTCCTAGAGTAGAACACACGTAATCTTTTAAACCCTCTCTGTGCTAACATTTAAAAACAAAATGCAAGCAGTGACAGTTTTTTTGGCAAAATCTAACGCCTTATGCGGATCTGTCAACACCTTTTACGCGCAACCGGTAGTATTGTTAGTTCATAAGGAATATTTGGCCCTCGGTAATTTAAAGCTGTTTGTGTCATATGATCTTTTTGAACTGTCGACTTAAGTCAGGTGGGAAATTAAATGTGAGCACCGCATGAGTTTCATATCATACTGAAATCAGCTATAAAGAGATTAGACCCTCTCCTAGTGTGGAGGATATTCATTTAAAATTAGATTAGATTCTCCAAACTAGGAATAACAATGACACTAAGAGACAGGTTGTGCTAACATTTTTATTTTATTTTTTGGCACAGGTACATTTGTAGTAGCTTGTCGGCCGAGACAGCTTTTGTCAAAAATTAATACAATACTTCATACGTGAGTTGCTTAGCCGTAATAAAATATGCTTGGAAACTGGATTTGAGGCCTACAATCCACTGTGGGATCGAATCACTGGACTGAAGTCCTTATATTTATGTTAATTGGGGACAACTGAAATTGGGGACAGCTGATAGCTCGTATCAATTCATTATTTTAATATGAAAGTCGATTGCGTGTTGGTTTTTAGTCAAAACTGGTTACAAACACATATATACACAAGCAGTTACCTGCATTTCATCCTCTGGGGATAACCGCTCTCACAGTTTGAATTACTTCGTTATTTCTAGATTTGTTTCACAGTAGAAACCCTGGTAGGGTTGAATTTAACCGCGTGATCGTATGTATAGTTTGAATTAGCTACGGAATTTCAAGGTTTGGTTCGCCCTAGGATCTCCTATGGGTGTTGAATTCAAACACGGATGTATCAGTGGAGGCGACAACAACCACAATTCGCTGTAAGAAAAAGAAATTAATTCTGTGCGATGACGGTCTAAATGCATTAATAAGAGGACGAACCCCCTAGAATTGACAGATGACCTTTCGCCCATTATAATTCTAATATTTTCCGAGGCTTATTTAGAGATATTTTAGTAAGTGCATTAGTGAAAATGTGTACCGGCTGCTTTCTTTTTGATGCCTTTGTACCATTAGTGGCTTTGACAGCAGCAACCTTAGTTGTAGTTAGACTTGGAAATTGTGCTTCAAAACAGGTAGCTGCTTCAACAAATCTTGGCAGTGGTAGCTCATGAGTTTCTAAAAATGGCGCTGGAAGCATAAAAAAAAATAACGCCACATTGGCCGTTCATTTTTTGTACGCCCGTTAAGCCTCACATGCAGGGGGAGCGCTGAGAATATTCCTCATTCTCAGCTCTTGATCATTGTAAGTAGGCTGTCGTTTCGACTATCTAGCTGTTTTCTTCGACCAAACAGCTTATTGAGTTCTTACTGCGAGATCTTTTCATAATTTGTTCGAGAACATCGGCTTTTCATCTGGCGATCAATTTGTTTTGTCATCTCATCGATAACCACAGAAGTGTATGCTTTGAACCCAGTGGACAGATTTTTTTTTAAGGTTGTATATTTATCAACATCATCGAGGATAAGCTTAAAATCAACCTCAGATACGGCGTTGTCACGCAGCGACCCGGAGATGTGGTCCGCGATCGTATTAAGCGGATTTTATCATGCATTTTGTCGTTCATAGCTACGCACGTACTTGAGTCGGTACATTGTTACGACTCTATGGTCTTAAAATAATGTAACAGAAAGAAAGTGAAACCAACAAATCAAGTAAAAATCAACAAGCAATTTATTTCTAGATAATTAAAAGTAAAACTAAAAGATACTTACAGTAATGTGAATTAAAATCCAAAAAATCCAATAATCCTTAATGTCCTAATCACTAGTCTTAAATATAGAATGTTCCGAGTGAATTAATGCATCCCTGATTGTGATGATGTGCCAATGGTCTGGAATGTCATGATGTGCCAGTAGTCTTTAATGTGTTGATGTGCCAAACTGAAGTACTTCACAATATCTTTGAATAAGTTCAAATAAATCCCAAAATCATAGATTCAAACTCCAAAAAGAGAATGTGCTCTATAAGTAAATCATGTTAATCTTTTGAAACCAATAATTCCTCTCTCTGTATTTGAAATGATTTTTCACAACTGTAATTACTCTAAACATAGTATATATAAAGATAGGTCACATGACAGAATGTTCTAGAAAATTATACGGTGTATGTGACTTTTAACACACAACTCTAAAGGAAATTCTAGTTTTATTTGTAAACAAACCAACCCTGACCTCAAATTAAATAAACAACTTGTTTTCCTAAACCGTATTTGAACTCAAATACTAAGTAAACAATCTAATTCAAGGACAATAGCTAAACACGTAAACCTTATAGATAACATTAAGGTCTGAGCAAATATTAAAGTCAAGAAGCATTTATAATTTCCTAAAATATATATAATATTATATAAACATCATACATAACAATATATCACCTGCTCTAGAGCCACAGGTACAACTAGAGGATTGGTCGGTACAACATACGTTGTCATTGTGCAAAAACTAGTGTGAAAGATGGTATTACTGCAAGTACTTGGCTTTAATAGAGAGGCAAAATATAGCGTTGGCGGTGTCTTTAACTATAGCGTGGCAGAGAGAACGCAGATCCGCCAACTACTGCTCAACCTAGACGTGTACCTGCGGGATGACGTTTCGTTTAGGTTTAGGAATGACAAATTTCTAGATGTGTTTGAAAAGTGCGTCATGTCCCACGTCGAAACCAAAGAGGTTTGTAGCAACTGGGGCTCAGGAAATGCAGAGTGTGATCTGAGATTCTTGCAAAATCAGGTAAACTTTGCCACATGGTGTGCGACCACTGGTTGCGGAGTTAGCGTCCGCGATCACCTGTTGCCTACAGCGGGGCTATCGGCATTGGTGCGAAGCTTTTACCGCTTTCAAGTATACTATCAGATGAAAAAGATTCTTAAGAAGATGAAGTGCCCCATTCCGGGGGAAATGTGCTGGGATGAAAGAATGTGAAGTCATCTGTAATAACTTTATCGTGAACAGAGAGGACGACTGGTGGATAAAGCATAGCGTAAAGAACGGCCTCGGCATATTAGTCTCGTCTCCGGTGTGCAACATGATTTGAGCCAGTAGGGTTTGGATCTAACGAAAACATAAAACACAATTATGTGAATCAGATGTTTATTTATAATGGATATGAATAATGAGTAAATCTGACAACTTACTCATGCGCATAAAGTCAAACAGTCGATATAACAAAATGATGCGCACGAAGTTCAACAAATCTGTGTCTGCTTCTTGTAGGAAAAGATGGCCTCGGCCACCTCATGGAGCGTAACAACTCCAGCCTTGACCATAAAGCGCAAGCAGAGCGATGGGACCCCAGCCGCGGTCGTTGCGAGCGGCCTCATTATCTTCCTACAAAAAGCGGACACAGATTTGGCTGCCAGATGACCATGAAATGGGTCGCATTATTATCAGCAAGTTTACTGGCAGCCATGTTGAGGCTTACTACTTTCGATACACTGTAACTGCCAGGGCTGTTCCTGATCCCGCCGTGCCCAAACTCGAGGCATGCCCTCTGGACGTCCTCCATCATAGCCGCAGGCGTGGTCTTTCAGCTGTTTTGTTCACGCGCAAAGTACGTCGCTGCGGAAGTTTCCCTGAAGACTTCGTCCACCAGCTTCTCGGCGGCTTCGGGATTATCTGCGTATTTGCTGCAGACCCTGACGATCTGATTGTGCTTTTTCCTATTCTGCAGCAACGGTCGTCTGATAGCACAAACTGTCCCACTAGGTTTGATGGCATCCCAAACATCGCCCTAGTCGAACTCTATTTTACACATTTCAGGAAAGGAGAGGTTTGCTGGCCGAGCGTTCCCGTTTTAAGCAATGTGCTCCCCTGCCCTCCACCTGGACGCGTGGCTCTCGTATTTTGTAGAGACCGCATATAACTTCTGCCACTAGGTTGGCGTTTTCATAGTAAGGCCCGTCGATGCCAGTCAGAAGCTCGGGCCTTGTTTCACGCGTGATTGTGACCGACCTCCCATCCCTACGCGCTTCTGCCTTCACTGGGTCAAACTTTCCGTCACTGTCCACTCTGTATTTTGATCCTGGGTAATAAATTCAATGCGGACTAAATTCCTCTGTCGGCTGTAATGGTCCCAAGGATAACAAACGCGTATTCATTGTCCATCCGTCTGTCATAGATTACACATTCACTTCGTACTATGTATCTGCACATACGATCGAAATCCACAACCCCAAACGGCTCATGTTCTTCTTTGATGCGCAACGTGCCTCATCCTAAGCCTGATGGATTGGCTGTTCGTCCTTGTTCTCATTTAACACGGCAATCGATCCTTTTAATTCGCTCAAAGTTACATCTTTTCCGTAAGTAGCCTAACCAGCAATCTCATCGTTTTGTGTGGAATAGGCATCTTGTTACCGACCTTTCAAAATTTAACTATTCTGTGAATGATTATAAACATCAATTGAGCCTATATCACACATGCAGTTACCGAAGGCATATATAAGCGTTTATGGGGCTTTATGCCATTTGAAGGCGATGCCTGCTATGTTATGGGTTTGGGGGGTGGTTGCTTTTTCATCCCCTACCTTCACCATTTTATGGTGTAAAAAACTTTTCAGCTCCTACTTTATGGCGGGGTAGAAAAAATTCAGCTCCTGCTTTTCGCGGGGTAACATTTTTTCATCGTAAAAAATGTCGCCACTTTTCAAAAGGGTTTTCGGTACCCACCGCTCCCCAATCCATGCAAATCAACGGCTTTGCTTTATAATAAAACATGATAAAAAGAAATCTGCTTTTTGTAGTAGATATAAGGAAATATTTCACGACTGAAGTGGATACATTGTACCATGAGTATATATTGCAGTCTGTGCGTAACATATTCATTATTTTAATATGCGTGTGTTGAAACATGGAAATAGTTTATTGCTATTTACAAGATGTGCGCGGTATTACCAGTATATCGGTTTAACGCAGTATTTATTTCAGGTGGTACATTTCACGGTACTTTTTAACTGTACCTGTACTTCTGTAGTTTCCGTCAGTAAGGAATGTCGAGAAATTCCCGATTAAGATTGTTAAAAATTTAATGATATTTTAGCATCTTTCCATTTTTCATGGAAACATATTTCCAAACATTATTAATGTTTTTAAAAAATAGTTGTATTTGTCACAAATTAATTTAGAATATTACAAATATAATTATATTTCTGAACCTTGAATCATACTATCATGGCGGCCGCATGGGATGTTGTGAAAGTCATTCGGGGCAAATACAACTTTTGGTAAAATTACGGATCAAAGAAAGAAGAAGAATAGTATTTCTTTATAAGACTGAGAATCATCCAAAGATTTTCTGGAGAGTTGCTGTTTTCTGTTTGAATTTTACGTAATTTCGCTAGTCCACAAAATATGTTTTCGTTTGTTGAGTCGCTGTTATTGATGTTTATTTGCCCTCTTTGATAAATATCTTGCCTGGGTGTTGGCATCTCACTAAAAGTTTCCCTTTATATTATATCAAAAGGGTAGCTAGTAAATTATAAGCTTCAGTGTCAATACTTCCTATTTTTATCACCAGGTTCTCTAATGTCACCACAATGTCTTTTAATGGGTGTTAACTATAGTGTAAGCTGAATCATCCCGCTTTAGATACAGTTTTTAGATGACAACTTAATCAATAATTAACATACACATAGCAAATTTATGTAGTATGAGGTACTGACTATTTAATTTTCGGCGTGGGGAGACGTCAAGGGTTGGGGGGTCTGCAATTTTCTCTTGAGCCGAGATATTTTACTTTCATTCATCTCAAGATAATTGAAATTTTTCAAATAATGTAATGATATAATAACGTGTTATTTTGCTATATATCAGAGCTGGAACTTTTTTAAAAATCCGAGGCCCTTGCCCCAAAAAATTGGTCCCTAATATAGTTGCGGTATACAGTGTAGATACTGTTTCGTGGTACCCAACTCTACTATTTACCTGTGAAAAAAACTAAATACCAGCAAAGCAGGTGAATAATATTTTCTTGTTTTCTATCTTTTCTATAATTTTTGCTTTAAAACTGAATAATAGGCTATTTAATTTGTGTCCCCGATAGCGTACAGTTTTTTTCATTTATTAAGAATAAGTAAAACCAGGTTTTATCCTGGCCATCTTGACTTCCGCGGTATCCGAGTTACTGACATGCGTTGTTTGAAAGTATGTATTCACAAAGCAAACGGCTTTCAATACTTTCCCAGGGGTCTTCGGGGAGGGCTGAGCAATACCAATCTCTAGTGGATCCCATTAACAGTCGCCAAATGTAAACTGATTACATAATAGAACATTCACTGTGATATTGTTCCAATTGTGTGTTTAGCTTTGGTTGAGAATCTGAGATTAGGCCGGTATTTGTCCAGATTTAAACAGATTAGTTTGCTTATCGATTCACCCGTAATAATATGGAAAAATATGCAGAAAACACAACTAATAATAAGGAAAATATTCATATAATTCTATTAAATTACACGATGAGTTATCAGAGCAATTTTGTATTTTGAGCATATAATTACTCATAACATATTGTCCTGACTTCTGGGTATATGCAACCGTTTTCTGCATTTTCCATTACCAATAAAAAATGTAACTTTTTCCTGTAGAATTATCGGTGCAAAATGGGCTATGTTCTTTTCTAACATTTTGTTCGTAACGGTATGTATGATAAAATATTTTCGAAAGAACATTCGTATATTGATGTTTTCTTTACATTCGTGAGTCCACGTTGATCGTGAAGGCAGATGGCAAGAGCTGTGTGGACAGCGCAGGGCATCAGCTCAGGTACAGTAGGACCTGATAGCCATCCACATTATCCACACTTGTCTGCAGACGTCTCGACATTGTTGTGCCACTGGATTCAGACATGTCTGGACTAGACCTCACTTAAATCCAACTTACGCGCAAGTCATGATATCATTCCCACCCTCTCCCCCCAAACCAGATACCTTCAAGTCCTGTGGCGATGGGCGAGCGACAAATCAGATGGTATGTATACACTGGGAGCTGTAGCTGCAGACCTGCACACAGGCGACTCATGGCATAGGGTCGTCTTTTCAACAGACCTAAGCAGCCCTAAACATTGCCTGCTTGAACTTAACCCCGGTCAGCATACGGCGGTTGACGCGGATACGATATTTGTGGTTGAAACTTTAACAAGAAGACAAAGGTGACGCAAATTACCATCGGTACCTGGAATGTGCGCACACTAATGAACAGTATATTAGCAGATAGACCAGAGAGAGAAACAGCTATAACTGGTAGATAACTGACCAGATTCAATATCCAGATAGCAGCCCTGAGTGAAACCCGCCTAGCTGAAGACAACTCACCTAAGTAGGAGCCGGCTACACATTCTTCTGCAGTGGCCGATGTAATGAAGAGCAATGTGAAGCTGGTGTTTTGTTTGCCATCAAATCATAGTTCGTTAGCAAGCTCACAAATCTCCCAAAGTTCGTGAATGACAGACTAATGAAGATGTGACTCCCACTCTCTGGAAAACGACATGCAACTATCATCAGTTCCTGTACACCCACCATGTCCAACCCATATGAGATCAAGGACAAATTTTATGAAGACCTGGAATCTCTTATCGCAGAAATACCGAAGGCAGACAAACTCATAATCCTTGGTGACTTCAGTGCTAGAGTTGACACAGATCACCAGACATGGCCAGGTGTCACTGGCAAAAAAGGCTTTGACAAATGTAACAGCAAAGGACTCTTCCACCTGAGGAAATGCACTGAACACGACCTCCTAATCACCAACACAGTCTTCCGCCTACCAAACTGCAACAAGACGTCTTGGATGCACCCACTCTCCAAGCACTAGCATTTCACTGACTGCGTCATCGTCAAGAGAAGAGACAGGCAGGATGTCTGAGTTACGAAGGCCATGAGAAGTGCAGAATGCTGGACTAACCACAGGCTTATAATCTCCAAGTTCAATATACAGATTCAGTCTAGCAGACAACAACAAGGCAAAAAAGTAACCAAAAAGCTAAATGTCTCCAAATTGAAACAGGAGAATGTGAAACAGCAATTGCAGAAAGACTTTGCAGCCAACTAGAAACAAATGATGCGAACTCCGAGAATGTCGAGGAAAACTGGGCATCCTGCAAAGACTCTGTGTACTCACCTGCATCCAAAACCCTCGGTCCCGCTACACGTAAACATCAAGATTGGTTTGATGATAACTATGTTGCCATAAATATACAACTGAATGAGAAATATCATCTACAAACAGCAGGTTTCGAAGACAGCACTTCATCATCTAAAAAGGCAGCCTTCACCAACATCAAGAGGACTGTCAAATGCAAACTCAGAGAACTGCAAGACTTATAGCTGAACATCAAGGCAGACGAGATTCAGTTCTACGCAGACAGTAATGACATAAAGAATTTCTATGATACTTTGAGGACAATCCACGGGCCACAGTCATCAGGAACATCTCCAATACTGAGTGCTGACAACACCACACTGCTCACTGACAAAGAAAAGATACTACAAACATGGGCAGAACACTTCAACACTATCCTCAATCTACAATCATCTGTCAGTGAGGAGGCAATGGATCGACTGCCCCAAGTGGAAATTAACACATCACTTGTGTGATCCTCCAGCGCTGACTGAAACTGAGAAAGCACTTGACCGCTGTCAAATGGCAAAGCACCCAGAGCGGATGCTATACCAGCAGATCTCTACAAAGCTGGATGCTCGCACATGGCACAGAAACTGACTGAACTCTTCCATTTAATGTGGACTCAAGGAACTATACCTTCGAGTACAAGGATTCAGCGATTGTCTACTTGTACAAGCGGAAAGGCAACATACAATCCTGCGAGAACCATTGGGCATCTCCATGCTGTCAATAGCAGGCACAATTGTCGCCAGAAGTCTGCTATATCGCCTTGTGCATTACATTGATCACGGGCACCTGTCTGGGAATCAGTGTGGCTTCAGGAAAGGACGAGGGACCACAGACATGTTGTTTGTAGCTCGTTAACTCCTGAATAAATGCCATAACAGAACTCCAACCTGTAACACGACATTCATCAACCTAACAAAAGCCTTTGACAAGGTCAGTCGTGGGGGCCTCTGGAAGATCATGGGAAAATTGGATGCCCAGAGAAATTCATCGTAATGGTTCAGCAATTCCATTATGGCATGCTCGCACGTGTCGTGGACGACGACAAGTCATCTGAAACATTCCCAGTCGCGAATGGAGTTAAGCAAGGCTGTGTGTTGGCCCCAACCCTCTTCAATATGATGTTTTCTGCCATGCTTACTGATGCTTTCCGTAACCTATGACACTGGGATTGACATCAGATACCGGACTGATGGCAAGCCCTTCAATCTGAGGAGGCTACAGGCAAAGACTGTTCGTGATCTCCTGTTTGCTGACGACTGTTCTCTGAATGCCAAATATGAGTCTGTCATGCAATAGAGTATGGACCATTTCTCTTCAGCTTGTAACTTTTTCAGTCTCACAACCAGTATTAATAAGACAGCGGTGATCACCAGCCTGCACCAGGAAAGCCTTAAGTAGAGCGTAAACTCACTGTAAATGGCCAAACCAGTATGGACTTTGGCAGACTCCGCGCCAATCTGTGAGGTGACAGATGCGTCAGTCTGCAAACAAAACTGAAAGTCTAGAAAGCCATTATGTTGCCGACCCTGCTGTATGCATGAGAAACCTGGACACCATGCCAAGAAGATGAACTATATTTACATGGGCTGATTAGGAAACTGATGAGGATAAGATGGTAGGAATGGGTCCCAGACACTGAGGTTCTAACACGGACAGGCATTCGAATCATCCACAGAAGAGCGACTACCAAAGAAGATCTTCTACGGTGAGCTGAAGGAGGGAAAGCGATCTCAGGGTGGTCAGAAGACACACTTCAAAGATTCCCTCTAGTCATCCTTGAAACATTTCAAGATGGACCTTGTGTCTTGGGAAGATCTCACACAGAATCGCTCCACTGGGTCAGTCTCATTCATACTGGAGCTACCGACTTTGAACTAGGGAGAATTGCAGCGGCAGTGTAGAAGTGCGAGCATCTCCTGTTCAGTGTGTCACAGACAGTTCAGAGCACAAATTGGCCTTATCAGCCACTCACAGAAACCAAACCAGCTAGTGATGTCATGGTCATCTTCGAACTCGAAGGACGAACAACAACATTCGTGAGATAGAGTTCTCATGGAAGACTGAATCAAAAACAATACTTCATCCAATAGCTTGCATACGAGATTCTTGATATATATGTGTTATAGGTCCCGGTGACTGGATTTTCACACATGAAGAAAGTTAAACATTCCGTAAAATCGAAAAACGAGCGACTTATTATACAATATATGTACATAACTAAGCAATTAAAGACAACTCGAATAAGTGTAACAACATCTGTTCCTGCCTTATCCAGGATGTAATATATGACAAGTTCTATCCTTATAGGGTTCAGGCCAATAATTGATTTTGCAGAGACATTAATGCTATCGTTTGAGAAAATAAACGTGTGCTGTATAGGTAGACAGTAGATACTTGTCAAGAAATAGGTAGACAGTAGATGCTGGTAAAGCGTTTTAACCACAGCCATCCTAATGTCATCTTTTGCCACAGAAAGTATTTTTTATGATCTTAACTAAGAAGTGGTCTAAAGGTTTCAGAATATTACCTTACCACCCACAGCAGTCCTTATCAAGGTGAGGGTGGTGGCCCTTTGACTAGAAGAGGACTTCATAACAGGACTATACTGAAGAAAACCAGTTAAAAGCACTGAGAGAGAATAGCAATGCTGCATGTATCCATACAATGCAAGTGGTTTACCACAAAACAGAGGAACGACGAAACTTATTTATGATTTATTTTCGGGTAGAAAATACCATGGGTAGTGTTGTGTTGAAAAACAAAGCCGCGGTGATGCACATCGCGCTGATCTTTTATGTCTTTTCAAATTGTCAATTAACTGCAAAGATCTATTAACTCCTAAGATTGTAGTAACTCTTAGGAACAATACTTATTCCTACCTTCGGTCAGTAATATTCATGAGGTCGATGATGGATAGATTAACACAGTGTATGGAATGTTATGTAGAGAAATGATGACGAAGAACATACTTTATTAAATATAAAAGTTCCTTTTCTAAATTTTGTTGTAGGAGAAAGTCGGAAGCATACTGCTGTACATACAAATGTACCAGGTAACTTGATGCTTCAGCAGTTTTCAAGAGACACTTCGCCAATTGCTAGCAATATAGCAATATTATTGTATTTTACAATTGGTCAATATTGACAAGTTATTGAGCTGTATATTATGTTCAGAATATTTGTTTCCTAAAGGCGATATTGCAAAGTTTCACCCAGTGTCTTTTAGGTCAATCACAAAAGTATTACTTAGTCATAGTCCTTTCCAACCATCTGCAGTCTTAAGAATAGAAGTTACGTACACCAGATAATATTAATAAAATAACATACTATATGGCAAAACTACAACATAATTGTGAAGTGCAGGACTAGGTATTGTTTCGTTTGCTGGTATATTACATAGCAACAGATGTAGGCTATTTGGTGCCAAAACAATTAGATTAAAGTTCCTTCCCCAAGAACGAAATACGGCAGCCGCACCGGGTTTGTACAATAGTAGGAATTCAACATTCATTCTCTTAATCACGCGTCCGGAGCGTTAACTACAGTCACTACTGCTCCAGAGGAAGAAGAGACAAATAATTGTTGACCCTTTCGTCAGAACCAATGAGTTCATAATCAGAAACACATGAAAACATGTTTTTGCTCTGGATGTTTAAATTATTGGACCAAGGTGTGCAAGCAAAATAGTAAAATGATACACGCATTATGTCTTGAAAACTGAGATCAGCTTTAAAAAGAGACAAAGGCCTTACCTGTGAATAAAAGAAATATCAGCAGACAGATCCAGGAAATACTATTTTCTGTGTTTCTATGCATTATAGAATGTGTTGTTTCGATCCTTTCCAGAGATATAGTGTTAACAAAAATATTATTTTCTCTTCCTTCTTAGTAAGTATGAGATTAGTTTTGACGCTTTCAAGGTGACCCAGATTATTTGATTTGTGCGGTCCCAAGCTTGGACAAAAATCAATAAATTGTGCACCAGGATGTTGGATATTAGGTGGTATGAGTAAAACAAGAAATATACTCGGGCAGTAATGAATGTCTTTCGATGACATACTTGAAACTTGGAAATCAAGGCTAATACAGTGTTACCTTACTCAAGTTTGAAATATTGTCTAAACGAGCATGTTGCTGATATGAAACATGGATTGTGAAATTGTTTTGTCGTAACTTACTATAAAGTTGTATGCTTTTATTGAGGTTAAGTAAGATTCACATGCATTGTTTGAAAGCATGTATGCACAAAGTTCAAAGCTTTTAATATCTTCGTATTTGTATACACATAAAGTAAAATACTCTTTGTGTTCAAAGTTAACGGACAATGAGAAGTCGAAATGTTTGATCAATAATAGAGAGGATATTTGTGAGATTATATTTAGTATACTATCTTACCACAATATGTTCATACCAATCCTTCATTATAAGCAACAATGCTGTTCAAGAGCAAGTCATTTTTATGCATATTTAAAGGTCATTTATTAACTATTCGTAGATAACAGTATAAAAATGATAAATGAGCCTGAAATGACTAAATTAGCTTATATTGACGTCAAACCATATGAAGATAGCCAGGGTTAGATATTGACGTCAAGCCCCATGCATATAGCCAGGATTATATATTGACGTCAAGCCACATGCATATAGCCAAGATTAGATATTGACGTCAAACCACATGCATATAGCCTGGATAAGACATTGACGTCAAGCCAGATGCATATAGCCAGGATTAGATATGTTCCAAAATCTCTCCAAAAAGTCGGTGTAAAATATGTGACCCTGGGGAGATCAGAGAGATTTTATAACTCAAATGGCTTCTTGTAGGAATTGCGAAAATTTAAATGAGACAAGACCTTTTATAGAACAGAAGTAGGTATATAATACAACCTTTCCTGCGATATTGCTTCAAAGTATTGAACTCTAACTGTTAGAACTCTAAATGTGGTTGAGAAGCTGAGAGTAATTTGGCATATGACCAGATTTGGCCAGTTTTCCGCCCACTGCTTGGCATACCTATCCACGCGTAATAACATGTTAAATATGGAGAAATCCTAATGAGAAATAAGGAAAATACAGGTACAATTCTTTTAAAAGCGCATGATGAGCAATACCAGCAATTCTGTGTTTTATTGCCAGGCCCTGCTTAGTAATGTCGTGACGTTTGGGCATATCCAGTTTTTCAAAATGTTATTTCTTTAGCTGAATTATCGGTGTAAAACTTGCTATTTTCTTTTGTGAACTTGTTTGCAACAGCATGCGTGATTCATGTGTGCTGTACGTTTATATGCTCAAGTATTCGTCGACACAATTTTATCAACAATAACTCTTCCAATATGAAGAACACAAAAATCTTAATGGATTTGTGTTGTAGGCCCTGACTGACAAGATAAAAAGTAATAGTTTCTGAAAATTGCATGTAAGATACTTATTTTATAATATTTGTATATAAATAGACCAATAAATATAAATTGAATGAATTATAATTGTGGAGAAGACGATTGGGTTTGGTTGATTTATTTTTTATTCACGGCATAGCAACACAAGTTGTATATTTGTGTCGAAGAAATTGAACTAAGGTGTCTTCCCCAAGGGATCACCACGGCACCCCAACCGGACTGATCCAATGACAGGAATCTAAATTGCACCTGTTAGGTCACGAGTGCGGTTCTCTAACTACTCAGCCACCTCCTCTATACAGAAAAATGACAAAACTGAATTTACTCTTTCGACAACGCTACAGAGAACATTGTCATTAATGTACGAAAACATCTTTTTGGTGTGGACTTTTAAATTTCTGAACCAAGAAGTATAAGGAAAATAGTAAATAAAAACACATAAACACACAGACACAAACGCACATTCATATATATATATATATATATATATATATATATATATATATATATATATATATATATATAAAGCATCCACAAAACAAACACTAAACACAAAAGTCAAGAGAAATTATTGATTCCTATATGTTTGAATAACGGGGAAAGTATACAAACAAAGGATAAAACATGGAAGAAAGAAAGAAGATTAAAAAGTATAAACGGTCTTAAAACGAGTAATCTACATGTCAATTTTATGCTGCCATCAGCCCATAAAATTGTATAAAAAAATCAATGTTTGAGAAACTATCTTAACTCTCATTAAATTATATTTACCTTTGTAAACGATGGAGAAATCGATTACAGACGAGTTTTGATTGTAAACCAAAATTAGGTGACGATCGTAATTTGAATGCAACGTCTGTTACTGAAGTAGGCTACAGGCTTATCAAAGCCACACAATTCAGGATTGAATGCAGACATAAACAAAATAAAGAACCAAAATCCTTTTAGTTAAATTCACAATCATCACAATCTTTTGGTTAACGATACTGCATACAGTACTTGCTACACTCTACAAAAACAGTAAAAGCTTTAAAATTAAAAATCTTGCTTAAATATGGTAACAAAACTGTCTAAGTTACTATGTTAGCGGTCATTAAATCATATTTACATTTGTAAATGTTGGAGAAATAATTTCCTGATGAGTTTTGATTGTAAACCGAAATTAAGTGACAATCGTAATTTGGGTGCAGTGTCTATTACCAAAGTACACTGCAGGTTTGTCAATGCAACACAGTTCACGGCTGAATGCAGACATAAACAAAATAAAGAACCAAAATTCTTTTAGGTAGACTCACAATCATTAAATTCTTTTATTTAACGGTACTACTCTCCGTCGTCTGTCGGATACGACTGCTCTATAATGTTTCCACAGTACCCTACCAAAGCTATATTCACTCTATCAATCCGATTAAGAAATGTGCTAATGAAAATAAAATCTCTACATTTTTCGTATGAAAGTAGTAATTAATTTAACTGAATACACGATTTGAAGTATTATATGTACAAGGGTAAATTTGGAAAATGTCACTGTACTCAAATTATTGTAAACTTTCAGAACTTTATTTTACCTTTGTATATATGCATACGTAAATTGCATTGGCACAACATGGATAAAATAAATCCATGCAAATTGACGGTTTTATATATATATATATATATATATATATATATATATATATATATATATATATGAAAAAAATATAATTGTTTTAGATAATATAATGAAATATTTCACGACATTTTGATGTCTGTGTCCTGAAATATGCAAACATATTTATTTATATTAATCTCTGATATATTCAAATAGCAGCAAAGGAGGGGAAAAAATATTTTTCTATCCATTCTAGAATGTTTGCTTCTATCCTTTCTAGATGTGCATTGTGAAAAAAATATATATTTCTCTCTTCCGTCTTAGAAACTACGACGCTTTTAAACTGATAAATTTACTTTTTAAATTGTGCGTTCTCTATAAAGTTGTGTGCAATTTTTAAGGGTAAGTTTAGATAGGGGTATCTTGACTGAGTTACTGACATGAGTTGTTTTAAAGTATAGATTCCAAAAAGAAACAGCTTTCAGTATCTTTCCAGTGGACTTCAGGGAGGCTGAGAAGTGACGACACTCCCGCGGATGCCATTACTAGTCGCCAAAATGTACAGTTGCATAGGGTTAATTGCACAGAAGTAAACTGATTACATAAATAGGATAATCATTGCGATATTGCTCCAAATTTATTTTTAGTTTTGGCTGAGAACCTGGAGTAGGTCGGCACGTGTCCGGACTTTGAACAACTTTCTGGCCATTAATTGGCGTACAGATCCAATAACATATAACATGGAAAAATATGGAGAAAACGTCATGAATAATAAGGACATTTTTCATAGAATTCTATTCAAATAAATGATTAGTTACACCAGCAATTTTGTATTTGGACTACATAATCACTCATAGCCATAGTTTCGGGTTGCCCCGAGTTCTGGGTATATACAAATATTTTCCATAGACAGTCGAAAGTTTGATTTTTCGAGTAGAATCATCAGTGCAAAATGGGCTATTTTCTTTTTCTGAAATTTCGTTTGTAACGGTATGCATGATAATACATTTTCGAGAGAGAACATTCGTATATTCGTGTTTTCTTTACATTGTTGGGATCGAGTTCTCTTGGAAAATTTCAATCAAAATTACTTCTTTTAATATGTTGCGTACGAGATTCTTAATATTTTTTTTGTTGCAAGTCTGTGTGACTAGATTTTCATACATTAAAAAGACACTTTTCCGTAAAATTGCAAAACAAACGACTTATACGATATATGTAAACAAATAAGCCATTAAAGACAGCTTGAATGAGTGTAGGGATCGTATTCATAAATCATTTCCCACAGAACTTAATGTTCATATATATATAAATATACATACATTATGAATTAGATTGGCACACAAACCACACATGGTTCCATTCATTAGAGTTAGAGAAATTTATCTCAGCCTTGAGAAACAGGTGCTTCGCAGCATGTTTTTGAGCCTCGTACTGCTATACAATGAGACTGCCTGGTCTGCACCTAATAACATAGCCTCGGACCAAGAGTTTATATGCTATTTTGTCTGTAGGAAATGAAAAACAGGATATCAAAATAAAAGTAAATATTTTGTTGTCAACTGTAATACATAGAAGTTTGTGAATTAATAATGGAAAAAAGCGAATCCATTTATTAGCCAACAAACTCATCTCGAAAGATTTAGTACTTTATTATGTATTGCCCCACCCGTAGACTGGTCCCCTGGCTGTAAATAATTAATGATCTGATACCTGTATCAACAGTTGTACCTGCTTTAACCAGGATAATATATGACAGGTACTATCCCTATAGGGCTCAGACCGATAATTGATTTTGCAGAGACATCAATGTTAATATTTGAAAAAATAAAGTTGTGTTGTGCAGTAAATGGTTCTGAAAAGCGATATTGTCAGCCTTTCACCCCTTACTTTTTAGGTCAATCATAATTATTATATAGTCATAGGCCTTTCGAAATCTGCAGTGTTATGAATACTAGTTACGTACACTACGTAATTTTAAAAGAGTAACATATTATATGGCAAAACTATAATATAAGTGTGAAGCGCAGAACTGGTCTTTTTTTTTCGTTTGCTGATTTATTGCACAGCAACAGATGTAGGTAATTTAGTGTCAATATAATTGGACTAAAGTTCTTTTCCCTGAGAATGCAATACGGCAGCTGTTCTGGACTTATGGAATGGAAGGAATTCAACATTTACTCTCGAGATCATGCGCGTTAACCACAGTCACCGCTGCTCTAGAGTAGGAATAGATAAATAATTGCTTACCCTTACGTCAGCACCAACGAGTTAATAATTAGAACGCATGAAAATATATTTTTGCTCTGGATGTTTAAATTATTGGACCAAGGTGTTCATGCAAAATAGTAACACGACAACTAAACACACACATCTAGACATCCACACACACACAGACACACACATTATGTCTTGAAATCTGAGAAGAGCGTTAACAAGAGGCAGACGACTTACCTATTAATATAAGAAATGTCAGCAGACAGATCCAGGAAATACTATTTTCTGGGTTTCTATGCATTCTAGAATGCGTTGTCTCTATCCTTTCCAGAGATATAGTGTTAACAAAAATCTTTTCCAGAGATAAAGTGTTAACAAAAATATTATTTTCTCTTCCTTGTTAGTAAGTATGAGATTAGTTTCGACGCTTTCAAGGTGACCCTAGATTATTTGATTTGTGCGGTCCCAGGCTTGGAAAAAATCAATACATTGTGCACCAGGATTTTGGATATTAGGTGGTAAGAGTAGAGCAACAAAAATATTCGGGGCAGTAATGAATGTCTTTCGATAACATACTTGAAACTTTTAAATCAAGGATATAACATTGTTCCTTTACTCAAGTTTAAAATAATGTCTAAACGAGCATGTTGCTTATATGAAACATAGATTGTGAAATTACTTTGTCGTAACTCACTATAAAGTTGTGTACTTTTATTAAGGGTACTCAAGACCGAGCTAATTATTGGTCGTCATGACTTCACCGGTATGGGAAATATTCACATACATTGTTTCAAAGTTCACAGCTTTCAACATGTTCATATTGTAATACACATAAAGTAAAATAATGGAGACATTTGTGAGATTGTATTTAGTCTAAAATCTTAACACAATATGTTCTTATTTATACTTCATTAAAAAAACGATGCTGTTTTGTAAAAATTTTTAAAGGCCATTCATTAACCATTCGTACATAAGAGTAGAAAAAGGATCAATGAGCCTTAGGTAGCTTATATTGTCCTCGAGCCACATCTATATAGACTGGGTTAGATAGGTTCTAAAATGTTCTCTCCAAAAAGTCGGTTTAACATATGTGACCCTTAGGGATTACGATGAGATCTAAAAAAACAATTAAACTCCAGTGGATCCTATTAGGAGTAGCTATATTTTAAATAATAAAAAAGAATTAAATACTACAAAAGTGGGACAAGGCTTTTGATAGGAAAGAATAATAAAAGAAATCCCAATGAGAAATATGGAGAAATTGGATAGACCTCTTAAAATTGCATCATGATTTATACCAGCAATTCTGTATTTTTGTCACAGAACTATTGCTAATCGTTGTTTCGTACTGTCGTGACGTTTGGAAGTAGTTGAGAATGTCACTTGAGGCCCCTACGGAAATTTAATATAGGCGCTATCTTGGTTCATACGGTTTGTAACAATGTAGCATGGGCTGACGGTCTGTACTCGAAAACGGAAAAACCCTATGACGTCAGGGGAATCTGTCTGTTTTGTAACAGTGTTGCGTGTGTTTGGAAGAGAAATTTGGGTTTGTTTACCCTCTAAATAAAAGGCTGTAGAGGAGTTCTGAGTTAAATAGGGTCAAAAGTTTATAGGGACAAAATATAAATTAACATGGGAAAATTAATGGTCGAAAGATTAATAAGGACAAAGAGTCGAAAGTTTATGGGGACAAACTGGAAATTCTAACGAGGAGGACATGTTTAAATTTTTTTTAACAGTGTATTGAAGTTGTGTATCTTAACAAAGGTCCTGAACGATGACGGTCGTCTGTATTGGTGATATAAACGCCAACGTCATCAGGTTTATTAGGGTTCTTTTTTAGTTGTTGTCTATAACAACAACGGGGTAAGATGTAAAAGAAGGGGCAAAAATAGAATTTAAATTCTTTCACAATAAAACAAAAAACCCAAACACTGAGCCTAATTTCTATATAAAGTTAAAATCTCTACCTATTCTATAATATCCCCATACCCTACCCACCCTCCTTTTTAAAACAAAACTACCATGCTCATAATGTTTACATATCAATACTTAATTATCTACTATCCACGAACTAGTTGTCTACTATCCAGCACCCCGTTATATACTATCCACCAGCCAAATATCTACTATCAATACAAAGCTATCTACTATTCGGCACACGGTTACATACTGTTTTAGGAAGATGAACAGAAGATAATGAAGGTTTCAAATCCTGAATGCAGCAAAGGGTGGTGTAGGGATGGGTATGGCTGGGGGGGGGAGGGTTCAAACCGGAAGGGGGGCACAAAAAAAACTGCGGATATTTAAAAGGGCTCTAGTTCCTTTTCTTTTTTTATCTAGTTACATATTACATACCTATTTACATGCGTATAGGCAAAAATGATTTCTTTAGTCGATGTATCCAAGTTTAAATCACCTATGTATCCACGTTCACCGTATACTGTCGACTAAGCTTATTCCTTTTGAGTGACTCATAAAATAAATATAGTATCGTATCGTAATCCACCCTTTTTTCCCAGTTCCTCAACTCTTGCATTTGTTTCAAACCAAATTAATGACTATATTATTTACCTGTGTATCTTCAAAGCCGGAAAACTCTATGCCTAATAATGTAATACACCTGTTTTCTAAATGGGTTTTCCCCTTTTCCTCGAACCAGGCACGTGCATTATTGTACTGCCTTTTTTCCTAAACTACACCCGTGGGAATAAAAAAAATATAAAACAACCAAACATTCGACCATACGATACGATAATAAGGAACTTTCAACAGCTCAAACAGCGATGTCTTTCCTTTCAACACTTACTTGTTAAAGAAGGATTACGTATAATACAGCGCGGAGTGATATGGGTTGCCGTTCGAGGGCATTAGCATACATTTAGCGGCGTAAGGGAGGCAGTTCGATTATGCTTAAGTGACTTTAGATTGCCTGGAAGAATTAACTATCTTGTTAAAGTAGTTTATACATGACCATCGAATATTTTCAGGCAAAAAACATTTCCATGTTTATTTGTAAAAAAGGTGTATCAACTGCAAACAGAGAGAATTGTAGACCTAGATTTGTTGATGCTTTGTACCACTGCCGATCTGGATCTACGTTCTTCATAGCTGGATGCATGATGCACACGGTCATACTTTATATACTTATCCAGCTGAAAAAATATTTAAGTATAAAATGATTTTGAAGGGGAACGTTGTCAATTTCACTAAATTATATATATATATATATATATATATATATATATATATATATATATGTGTGTGTGTGTGTGTGTGTGTGTGTGTGTGTCAGAAACGTTATCAGCCATGCATGAATAGAATTTCCTCTGGTTATTTATTTATTTTTTTCTATGTATTGAATGGCAAAATACTTATTTAGGGGAGGTAATCACTTGATATGAAGGGAAGCAACCTATATGATACTAAATGAGTTAATATAACTAAGACAAGAGTACGTATTGTTCTAAATTCTATATATTCGGTCAGAAATTTATTAATTCATGTATAGTAAATACTTCATTAGATAATCTTGAATTTAGTGATTCTAGATAGTTCATCGAAAAGTAGTAAATTAAAGAGGATAATAATTTTTAAATAACCTGTAACTGACCCTCGCTATAGTGTCCATATCCGTTCCTGGAGTAAAACTGCCTTCTAATGACGTTGGTAGCATACTGGCGACTAAGCTTATTCCTTCTGAGGACAGTGACTTATAAAGCGTTATTTTCTAAATGAGGAATGAGTATATCGATGCATATATATAGAGCACCTTTTTAAAGAATCTTATATATCAGTCATTCATCCAATATTAATATGGAAATCAAGTTCGCGTAATATTGGAGTAGGGGATGACCTTTATTATTGTAGCTTAGTATTTTGTGAAAAAGATCTAACCAAAGAACAACATAACCCTATTTTGAATATATGAAACTGCCTAAGGTGCCTGTTGCTTTGCTTCGGTGAGTCTAATATCCAGCTGATGAAAATTATTCCAAGTTATATTGTATAATGTGAGATTTGAGTACATTCTGCTCATTGATTATAAATGTAAGCAAACTGTCATTTTTATTTGCTTTTGTAATGTATAGTAATATGTTGTAGACTGGGTGGAATATGCATATCATTCTGACTGAAATTAAACATTCAGGCTTCCCCTCAACGAAGTTGATGGAGTCCTTTTGTAGTCTGTCTGGTCGTCCGTCATTTTTTCTGCAGATAATTTTACTGGGAATAGTTACATTTCAATCAATTTTGTTTCCAGCTTTATATTGATCATATCTCGAAGGAGTTCGATTTTCAAAATTCTTAGTAATTATTTTTAGGAGGTATTGTGTCTGTTTTTTCCTGCATCCTTACTTTAGTTTTTGCAACATACTTTCCCGACTCCTAACGTTGGTTTCCGCGGCATAACTTTACGAAGTAGTGATCTATTTCAGTACAATTAGCCATGCACCTTGATATGATGAGACCTTGAATGACCTTGACCTACAGCTTCGATGGCGTAATATACAGGATTTTTGGCCTCTGTCTGTCCAGCCTGTTCAATCTCAATTCTGCAACATACATTGACTATGTATCTTTAGATTTTAACCAGATCAGGCATGCAGCTTTTGATTAATGAGATCTTAATTTGGCCTAATCTGTAGCGTTCCGTAACACCATTTCCAGGAGCTATTACCCTTAATTGCCTGTTCTCCTAGCTCAGTTTCCACAACATAACTTTGCTAGTGATTGTTGGCTTTCAAACATATTTAGTGTGCAGCTTTAAATTGACGAGAGCTTGTGGTAGTTTTATTCCTGTCATTTTACATCATTTACGGGACTTTTGGCCCTTTGATTGTCCATCCTTTTTTATTTCAAGCAAAATGTTGTATGCAGCTTTATATTGATGAGACCTTGAAATAATTGTTGGCTCCTGATTGCACAACGTCCTAGTTTAGCTTTCCGCTGCATACTTTTACTAAGAATTGATGGGATTTAATTAACTTTGGCATGTAACTACACATAGATGCGACTTTGATTGATTCTCAACGTTGACATCATCATTTTCAGGAGTAATGGCCCGTGATTGTCCATTCTTCTAGCTTGGGTTTTCCAACATAATCTTATCAACGATTGTTGGGTTTGAACTAAATTTGGCATCCGGTATTTATGAAACCTTGAATGAGTTCCATTTCTGTATTCCACGTCGTTATTTACAGGGATGTATGGTCTCAGATTGCCCATCCTACAAAACTTTGGTATAGCTTCACACATGACTGTCGTATTTCAGCTTCAGTTTTTTATATGTATTAGTAGGATCATGGACGAGTTTAATTTCCAGACGTCCACTTTTCATAATAATATAAGAAATTAAGTAAAGAGGACAAACTTAGCTAAAACGGTAACTTATATATGATTATGTGCAAAATAACCTTATGCTGACATAAACTTCATATAACTCTAATATATATATATATATATATATATATATATATATATATATATATATATATATATATATATATATATATATGTATATATATAATGTGCTTAAACGTTTGGCCTATGACTCTACTTTAAAGTTGTGTTAAATAGTGAGTCATATTTAAGCTGGGTTTAGTTGTAATATTAAATCAAAATAACAACATGTTGACTGACCTTGTGTTCAAGGTCAGAGTTGTTTACTGTATCTGATGAAATATACGCATTTAGTATTGCATTCTGGGTCATAATATAACACGTTTCCTGTTGTGAAATGTGCCATTGATCTTCATCCAAGTAAGCGAATGAAAACAAAAATTGGCCAATTGGATTTATAAACTTTAAATAAGTATGTGAACGCATCTGTCTTCGATAATGACCTCCGCCTCAAGCCTGCAGATCAAGATGTGCATCAGTACACGCAAGTTGATAAAATAAATATTTTAAATTAGTTGATAAAACTGAAGTAATATAAAGTGTCAATATAGTTAATTTACTCTACATGTCAAGATATACAGTGAGTGTTCTCTCTCTCTCTCTCAATAATATGATGTTTTGAAAGGTAAAAGCAAAAGTTCTTCTTCAACAACAAAGATATATCACAAAAAATGTCTAAAACAACAACAACAAAAAAAACAGGGGGAAAATCTACTCAGGTCATCTACATACAAATAGGAACCTGACAATTAAATTGTATTTTCATAGGTCAAGCCTTGTTTGAATCATCGATTTATCGTGTTAGCAAGGTTTGAATGAAAAGTCTAAGTATAACAAGTCAAAAACTGCACAAATTTTAAAAAGTCATTCCAATAGTATGAACTTCTAATCAGGTCAACTAAATAAGGGTAGAGAGATGAGTACTAAATTTCATCTACTTATGTTAAGTAGTTTTTGTGTAATTGTGATAAGACGCTTCCCAGGACAGAAGTACAGATCTGCCGACTGATGGATGGGCAGTTGGAAGGGCGGATAAGTCAAAATTGCGATGCCTAAGGTACAAGCAGTTGGGACATAATAAATTATATATTATTGTCAAAATCAAGTTTTACAGAATTGTAATGTTTTGATGAATGATGAGTTTTCAGTATGCAAATACAATAAAAACTAAACATGTCATTTTGCTTTTCATGATACTTGATGCTACTAGAATATTATACACTCCATTGTCAAGAGTGAGGTAGGGAAGAAAGCTTACCTTCTTCTACATTTACTGAGATGGCATCAACCATTTTTGAAATAATGAAAGCTAATATTGGACTTGTGGTTTTAACATGCAATTTAATAATATGTACAAGTTTCCTATACATCGTCTATTGTACACCTGTTATAGGTAGTAAACATGTGTAATTCACGCTCCATAAATTGCTTTAGCATTCTGACTTTGATCCAATGGGAACCAAGGTGTGAAATATACAGGAATTGCGTAACTTCTAGGAAGGGTTTCATAACAGGGTACCCTTTTGACAGTAACTCCAGGTATATTGAGCTTTTGCCAGTTCGAAAGTATCAATATCTGTCTGGATTCCTTATCTTAACGAAGTAATGAAAAACGCGAAATAAATCCATAGACAGAGGAAACAATCAATAA
Source organism: Margaritifera margaritifera (assembly GCA_029931535.1). Taxonomy (NCBI): domain Eukaryota; kingdom Metazoa; phylum Mollusca; class Bivalvia; order Unionida; family Margaritiferidae; genus Margaritifera; species Margaritifera margaritifera. Next base: position 2,166,815 of record JAQPZY010001391.1, on the reverse strand, counting down.
AAGCTTGTCTCTAAAAACAAACTTGCAGCAAGTGTGTTAGGTCTGCGAAACCATGTCTTAATGTTCATAGTGGCGGTATTGCCTATTACTGTTGTTACAATCAAATATTACAGAATTATGTGCAATGTAAAATATTTAAAAGTTTTCTTGGATTTTTACATTTGTTCTCAATAAGGGTGTTTGAATAATAATCATAGCCGTTTTATACTGGCAACCTCTACGAAACACACAACAATATTTTGCTTAATAGTATTAAGTTCATAAGTTTTACTTCATAGCAAATATAGTAATGTCTTTTTCTGATACAAAATATTAACATAGGATTAATCATATTTTCTTTTTACAAAAAAAAATATTAAATGAAGTCATAAGAAACATAAAGATATAAATAAAATAATCTCTATTCTACTCATAATTTGTATGTTTGTTCAGAACTTTGGTTATAAAGTAGTTAGGGTGTAAAATTGTGAAACTGCTGATTTTATTTAATTAATAATACAAACTTTCAGTCTAGATTGTTGAATAAAATAGTCTTACAAGATATCATTTTAAAGATAAAATCCTTTCTAAATGTGATAACTGGTTACCTGCGTTAAGCTGTTAATGTTTCGTCCACATTTGCTGTCACAAATTTTAAATCATAATAATATCATTTTTCCTTTAGATTTTGTTAGATGTCATATTGTATACTTTGTTTGTCAAATGCGTCAAATGCTAAATATGGCATTTCATAAATAAATTACAGTCTTAGACACCAAAATCAAAATTAAAGGAAATACATATATTGAATAGCAAACAAACCAAAGTGAAAACTAACAATATTGTTTATTATTTGATTACAAGAGACAAAGACATATATTTTATAGAATCTCAACCCATTAAATTAATTGTCATTCACCCCAGCATGCCCTTAAAGTATTTGAAAATTTCTACAATTTGTACAAATAAAAGTCAGGATTAATTATGTTTTCTTCCTTTGTAAAAAAAAGAAATTTTTAACATTTCAAGTCAAAGGAATATGCTTAAATTAACCATATTTATGATACCAAACTCGAAATAGAAAAAAGGTTGACAGTAAGGCCATGAAAAGGTATGATTAGTTTTCATATGAGTGGTCGCATAGTTTCATATTGTCAGTATTCTAGCCAATTCATTTTATGTTTTTTTTATCCCGTTGTTATTTCCTAAATTGTACACTGAATTAGTACTAATATCTGCAATAAAAGATCTACCATTTATTACAATTATTTTTCAAGCATGTTAAAGATCCATTCATGATTGATTGTTTTAATATTTATATAGTCATTTAAGGAACTGTATGATGTATATATTCTTATCAGAATGCATGCAAAGTTTCAAACGATTCACAATTCCAGGAAAAGGCAAATTTTGCTCAAAATTTCACCGAGAGCATCATTATGTCTCCTCACTAATTTACGTACCTTAATTTCTATAACTTTATGCAAAGAATTAGTAATAATATTATTCTCTTACATATTTTTTTACTAATTATCTAGCAAAATCTTCAAAAGTTAAGGTCAGTGTGTTAGTCTTAGAATTGTTACATTCCGCTGTTGTACCGTGTTTTTAATACATGTATGGAATTTGGGCTGGTAGCATATGTTAAAAGAATATAGATTATTATTATTATTAGTGGTAGTAGTAGTAGTAGTAGTAGCAGTAGTAGTAATAGTAGTAGTAGTAGTAGTAATGTCTTACTGATATTATGGGCTTAAAATATTAATTCAGATGATATATAATATTATTTCTAGTATTCACTTGTTGAAATCAAAATGATTTTAAAAAACTTAATTTGTTTCAAAATTTAACTAATGGCAAATTTTCAAAGTTTTGATCACTATTTTCTTACTTAGCAAGGCATTTGTATCATGTTCATATAAAGGTTATCAATAGGATACATTTTATTAATAACTTTAAATGTATCTTACCAATTTATTGGTGTTGTTCTTCATTACAAAATTAAATTATTAATTTAATTTAATATATTGCATATACTCTTAATAATGATATCATTTTCATAATAATAATAATAATAATCTATCAAAGTCATCAATTATGCTATTCATCAGATAATTTTCGAGATTCAAATACCCAACCTATAGTAAAACTCACTTGAAACTTATGAAAGTTAAGGGAAAAAAGGCTATATACTTTTGTACCTAATTTGTACAGCAGCCCTTCGAAATAGATATCGAAGTTTAAATATCAGTGTTTACATCAAGAATATTAAAAAAGATTTTTAAAAAGGTATTTACATAATTTCAAGTAACAAATATAGGTGTGGTTTTATTGTCAAAATAATGTGTCACTACAAAATATATAGCCCCCCCCCCCACCAGTTAGTTAACAACATCCTCTATCGTCGCCACACTCACAGATCTTATGCTGAGCTGGATGCTTGGGTCCATTTATATCGCCTCACAAGATCTGACAATTTATCGCAAATGAGCGCCACATCACCGGATTCCAGAGTGTGCTTTAATTCCAAGTTGTCGTCCAAAAGTAAGTCTTAGGCGTGGGATCAGGTGGGATGGGGAAGGGTGAGTTGGTAAGATATCCACATAGGCCAAATTGGGTTCATATTGATCTGGTGTTTTCATGCCCAGTAGCTGTTCATATAGTTAAAAAGGCAGGGATCTTAACAGTGTCCAAGTTATGTCCCATTGGACACCTCTGTATGTCCCCCATGGAGTTACCCATTCATTTATATTCTCGGTCTCTTTCAACACCGCACTAAATAGCCTTCTTGTGTTACTGTGTCGTACAACACCAAACAAAACCATCATAGGTTCCCACTAAAAAGTCTCCTAGAGAAGCCAAAATTGGATTAATAACCAAATTTTGGGTGTTAATGAAAACATGTATATTTTCCCCAATGGACGAAGAAAGCGAAAGGCTATAGCCAACAAGTATTTTCATAAAATGTAGTATCTCTGTGGGAAAATAAAGGGGAAAGAACTTTAGATATTTCAATGTCAATCCAACAGATAAAATTCTGAATAAATACATTGTATACCGAGATGGATGAAGCTATTAGATAGACAAAGGAAAACAAGGCGATCCTTTGTCTCTAGGTTGAACTCTTGCTCCTCTGTTAAATCAGAATGGAACATGGTTAGGAACATCAACAGCAAAATTGAAAACAGCTGTAATAAATACTTAAAGAAATCTAACAAACTTACCACAACCATACTATAAATTTCAAACACATTGGCGGAAACATTCTTCAAACTTCTTTAACAAAAAAATATTCTGAAAGGTTCTGCCGTGTCAAAACGTGAAAGAACGGATTCCTTAAATTTTAAATCTGCTATCGCTGAAGATTTCACTAAACCTTTCACACTCAGAGTTACCAGACTCTCTTCATCGAGCCCATGACACTTCAGCAAGGTCACACAACATCTCCTAATAACTTCTGAAAACTTACCTGATACAGTTCTCAATACACCAGTACCCAAACGTGGTAAGGACCATTCCAGTCCCCCCAACTATCGTCCTATAGATAATTACTATAAGACATTCAATGTCTGAATGCGAAGCACAGAGAAGCTTAATTTACCGTCTAGTTAGACCTGAAACATTTATTAGAGAAGCTTTCCTAAAGCAAAAAAACATACAAAGACCATATTTTTTTATTTGGAAAAGGTGTTTGGCACCACATGGAAGTACGTCATGACCAGTCATCTATACCTTAGACTGAGGGGCCGCCTTTATATTAAATGTTTTTGAAAGATACATATTTCAGAGTAATTGTTGGTACCACTCTTTCTAAAAAACTCTTCAAATTAGGGATTTACCCCAGGGTTACATATTGACAGGTACTCTTTTCAGTCTCACAATTAACAACATATTGAAATGCCTTAATCGAGGAGCTGACTGCTCAATATACGTTGACGACTTTTTGATTTGCTTTGGATCAAAGAGCATGTATAACATTAACTACAGATATGCTTAAGCAAAGTTCAGAAATGGGCACAACAAAAAGGGTAAAAATTTTAGAAATCTTAAACGTTTGTATGCATTGCGGCTGATTACATAAAATGCATGACGACACAAACCTCAGCCTTGATATTTCTTTTCTCCCTGTTTTGAAGGAGACCACCTATTTAGGACTTATGTTTTATTTTACTGTGATGTTTTGTCCCCACATATTAGATACCTCATGGACTAATGTCAAAGCCTATACGAGTCGTAACAAACGCAGACTAGGGAGCAGACTGGAAGGTCTTACTCCGTTTATATAGAACTTTATTAAGATTTAAACTTGACTATGGCTCTAGTGTATACGGATCAGCAAGTGTTAGAACTTCCCATTTTAAAAGCCTCTATGTTGAGGCAAATGAATCATTAATATTACTGTATCGTAAACTAAACTGATTCATCAGTGGACTACCAAATTATCGTTGAGTCCACATAATCCCTCATATGACGTAGTTAGGCCCAAATACTAAAACTTGTATGCTCAGAAAACAGGCTTCATTGCACCTTTTGGCATATGAATCCGACCTCATCAACAAGCATTAAATCATTCTTGTCAATACAACCAAATTTTCCTTCCAATTCACCATCTTGGTTATCATACCTCCTCCTCCACAAAAAAAAATAGAAAATAAATAAATTAATTAATAAAATAAAAATTAAGAAGAAAAATGATATTTGGCAATTTAAAAGGTCCTCAACCAATCTTTTCGGTTTTCAGAGTAATTTCAATGAAATCAAAGCCTCCTCTCGTGCACACATGTCCCTGGATACAGACGTTTCGAAAGACGAAAGTTACATTGGAACTGCCGTTAAAATATACCACGGCACCATCTTTAGACCTGTTCACCGGATAAAGCCTCCATTTTTTTCTGCAGAAATTGCACCCATATTAAATTCTTTGAACCCAATCGAAACACCTTAAAACCAAATTTCAGCAGCTTTTCGGATTTCCTTTCCATTCTGAAAGCCTTGCAAAATCTTAAATTTTACAACCTGTTAATATCCCAGATCTTGCAGACACATGATTTGGTTCTAAAATTTAGAAAAAAGTATTGTGTACTGTTGGCTGCATATATCGTCATACTGGAACGAAAGATAATGAAATGGCAGACACAGTAGCCAAAGCTGCTTTGCAGTGAACCATTTCTGGATGGAAGATTTCATATACCAGTAGTGACTTCAAATATTATATAAATCGATATGTTTGATATACTTGGAAAAATATGTAGAATGAAAACTGCACAATCAAGGTTCGGGACATCAATTACATCATTCAACCATCATATATAACAAATCGCAAGGATGAGCTGGTAATGTGCCGTTCACTTATAGGCCAGACATAACTGACACATGCATACCTCCTGAAAGGTGAACCTCAATGAGAGTACATACCTTGCCAGTGTCGACTGAAAGCGGGACAAATTTTTGTCAAACATTCCGGCTTCCACCCTGTGAAACACATTTTTTTTAAATATGTGAAATCAAGACGTTTTATGCTGATGGAAAAACCTTTGACTTTTTACACGAACCATGTCTATATAACATATTTTGACCCTATATGTTATGAATTTTATACTGTTTTGCATTTATCTTTGATTTTTCATATAATGTTTAAAGAGTTGTAACATCGATACCTTTTATTTTTGTATGTTGTAGGACCAGATGTTTACATTTATTTGGAAGTGTTTATCTTCCTAAATTGTGAGCAGGTTTTACCTTTTCATTTTCGGAACTTAACTTTTAATTAGCACAATAGAGCCACTATTGTGCTAACATGCTGTTAAACCCTATACCTATGTAAATTAAATGTAATAAAATCGCTCGGGAAGCTGTGGTTATGTTTAACCACTTACGGATTGCACTGTAAGCGTGCGCAAAGTACAAGATACACGCAGCTCAATATTATTCATGAAGAACAATAAAAAGCGATACTTATAGCAGACCAATGAAATACTGAGAACAGAAATAGCATTATTTTCTAATCATGTGTCACTTGCTTCTCTTTGTATACAATATTTATAGCTATATCTGCAAATATGCATACAATCTTTTCAGGGTGAGGGACCGAGGGCCCTGCGAAAGGAACCCCATCAATGAGATGAATATGAATCAATTCCCAGTGTCTTTCAAAAAGTTGATAATAAACATGCTACATTTTCGTCGCTCAATGTTTCGACGGGCAAATTAGATGCGCAAGATTTATAACATTTGGAGTGAAACAACTTTGGTATAAATAACTATATAAATTAAATTTATTTTTATTTTATGAAAAAGAAATTTTTCACGAGGCCAAACAATTATGATATTCCAGGTATCACTTGAAGTGAAAAATTTCTACTTATCCTATGGTATTTTCAAATATGATCCACTGCCCTTATTATTTTGCTTCGAAAGATGTAAAATCTAAAACTTAACACTGTTATGTGTGAACGGCCATTTTATTGAATAGAACTATTTTGAAGATGAGCTCCTGTTATTTCAATTTTACTAGCTCTACTCCTGATGATATTTTGCAAAACCACGATGCTTCACTGAGAATGTTGAACTAGAAGATTATGGTATACTTGAATATGTGCATCAGCTACCACATACTCCAATTTTTACTTAATATGAATTTTCGACAACTCTTTTTGTTTCCCCTTTGAATGTGGGACAGTTATGAAATAGTTGTTAAGTGGAATATATTGATGTAAAAAAACAATTATGCCTCCGATAATATGAAATATTTACTTAATAGCATTGTATACAACGAACTTAATTTATATTAGCCAACATTGGTGATTTGTTGTATACCTTTATAACCATGTCATAAAAATACCTTCCCTAACCTTTCAATTTTCTTCTTTATCTCAAATAAAAGGAGAATTTATGTTTTAAAACAGCTTAGCAGTTCAAGACGAGTTCGAAAGCATATTCAAAATTCCATTACTGTAAAAAAAAAAATTGCGATTCGAAATTTCTGATTTTAAAAATATCACCCTGGAAACAAAAAGACACATGCATGGGTACTAAAATAAATACTCTACTTGGAATGAATGGCTCATTCAAGCAAACAATTTACATGGACTAATGGTAATTTAATGTGATGAAGAAATATGGCATCTTGTAAATTTGAGCTGCAATAATAATACTAATAATAATAATAATAATAATAATAATAACAATAATCTGTCATTGTAAACTATCATGTCAGGAAATTCATAAATAAAAAATCTCTAAACTTCTCTTAGGCCAAATTTTAGACTAAATAAAAAAGGTAAAAATACATCATTGATGCTAAGTTTCACAACAGGAACAAGAGAGATGAGCGTACAAATGTTCCAAAAAATAGGAGCAATTTATAGGACATAGTGCCCTAAGGAATATATTTAGTTCTTCTTCATTGCAAATCGTAGATACAATCTATTTAAACTAGGAATTCATGTTCAGATTAAGAACAATTTGATATGACTGTATTGAATATACATATACATGCATTCAGTATGTCATGAATTCACAATACAGTTCACATTTCATCTGTAGGTGGGTGGGTGGTTATTAATTACAGTGTAAAGTTCTATCCTTTTGCTCACGGAGAACAATATAATACTGTATTTGTAGGAATGTACATGATTCATTGTTTTCACTACAATTCGCAATCAATGCATTTAGTACATGTATCTATAACCATAATGCGTATTTAAAGCAGCATAGATTGGATCAAGGGGTTGATGAGGGAGATTCTTATTCTTAAGGTGCTGTTGTTCACAAGAATTGTGTCATACTTTAGCACCATACCGTACATATAAGTAATGAAAGACCTAAATCCTTAAATTTGATTTTGCATGGCAGCATTAGATTGAACAATGACGCGGAAAACAAACCTAAAACTTGAATTCAAAGTACAGAGTGGAGACAACGTTATAAACCCATCTGAACTGCTGCTCTTCTGAACACACTTAATATAATTTATAAGTCTGTTAACAAAATAAAGACTGAGAATTGTTCTTGACCTAAGAACGATTCGACATAATGAGACTCATTTCATTGATATTATGAAACACTTTAAGGAATTCAAATTATAGAATGCATGAATGGAGGTGGTAATATCATTTAAATTGTTGCTAACATATATATTTTTACTATGGCTTGTCATAATGTATGTTACATTTATTTTTTTAAATATGAATAATATACTTTTCTTAACTACATATGCATGTAAATGGGTTGAATCTATATTCTATAATCAAGAGATATAAAAAGGATGAAAACTCTTTTCCTGAGTACAGTTTGTCATGACTGGATCGAATACATGCATCCTAAACACATGAAGATCTCAAAATATTGTGTCAGCCATATGGCGGTTTCGTAATGTCTAAATGACATACATTATGACTGTAAATCTGTCTACAGTATGAAGTAAAAGTATAGATAAATGAAGCAATTTTGTCACTTAAGATGCTGCCCACTTTAAACAACCGAGTAAATATATACATCTATCTATCAAAGTAATGCCGAGTTTTCATATTAACAGTTTGAAAAATGGGCAATCTAAATTTCATTCGTATTGAGATTGTATGAACAAACGTGCGCTCGAAACGTATTTCATATTACTTAAGACCGCCATATTCTTGTGATTCTCAAGCCCAAACGTGCAGGTTTCAACTTCGTAAAATCGAAGTTGTAAGCCCCAGTCTGCCACCATTTTGAAATAGTGGATTTGCTTGTACCGGGCCCCCTGCGTGTTCAACGGTACCGGTTGCACAAGTCCAGGTCGGCAGATCTAAATGTGTGAAGGAGCATTGGATTAAAAAATAAACAGCAATGCTAGTTGGGATTTGTGAGTATTTATGAGTTTATGTCAAGCTTAAAAAGATGTTGATTCTCTTGGCTACATATAAGGTAATGTTAATTTATATTTAGATTGAAGCATATCTCTTGTGAAAGGATAACTCTTAGCCTTGTCTATTTCCGGCAGAGTTATCTTTCTTAAGTGCTGCGGAATATGTGGTTCTGTCCTCGACAAATTCACAGTCTATACTTAATATCTATGACAGTGTGTAATACGCGTGCTCATGTAGGATGGAAGGTATATTTATGTCATCAAACGTTAGTATTGGAGACCATGGAAACACAATTGCTGCCATTATACCTATAGGAAACATTAGCTTCGCAGTGTATACATAGAAACAGTTACAGGTACACACCATTTATAAGCTATTATAACGTGATTTAGTCTGTCAGAAACAAAGGACATTCAACTTTGCTGGTCAAATATTGAGAGACTTAAAATGAAAAGTGTATTAAGAACATTACAGAGACTTGTATGGTCTGAACATGAATTCCTAGTTTGTATATATAACAAAAATAAATTATTTAGACACAATGTAACTCACATATATGGTTTTAGTCACCTGGTAGACGTTTCACATATATGTGATAACAAATCATATATAGATAGTAACCATCTAGTTCAGGAAAAGCATGACGTAAACCAGCATAGACATAACCGGAGGTCTCAAAGAAGGTGTTCCGATTGTCGTAGACCATTTTGTATCACACATGAACATTTATAAGCGGTAATCACATTGGTCACATGTTGCCCGCTTCCTACATACAAGCCCCCACTGCTCTTCAAACTTTTGGTATCATTACAGGAATCCAGTCTGTTTACCTAAGACTGCATTCTGCATTACAGCATTCTAGTGGACATTAACTATCCGATAGATGGCAGCCTCGTGGTCTCTGAGAACCAAATGAAATCATATCTACCATCATGTTCTTTGCATTATATATTTATAAAGAAGATGGAATATTATGAGTAAATGAACTCTTGCACGAATTATTTTCTATTACATGGAAAACGCAGTAAAGGAAAGAAAAATACTACACCTTTTGGTATTTCATTGAGTTACCTCCCTTACATCCTACATAATACTTCAAGGGAAAAAATGCATTGTGTGCTTCTTTTTAGTTTAAAGTATTGTATTAACCCTAAATCATGATACAAAATGAAGTAAAACACGTTTAATAATTTCACACAGCAAAGTATGAGAGGTTGAAAAGTTTATACAAGTGTGTTTATCTTTTTTTTCTCCCCCCTCCCTCCTCCCCGCCTAACTAAAGATAGTTATTTTTAATTTCATGTGCATGACCATTAAAAATTACATGCATCCATATCATTCTAAGTAATTTACTCTTTTATTTCAAATGGAAATGTACACTACTCCACCTGAAGTTTTGGTGCTTGTAGGGGAAGTAGTACAGGTGCTTAGGGAGTATCCCTGGACCGATGGGGCACTGCCAGTACATATTTGCCTAAGGTAAGGTGATAAAACTTTATCTTCTCAATTTTATCTTCTTTGTTGTTTTCTCTTTTAATTCCTTTGTTATAGGCTACATGTCACTGCACCAACACACTTTCCTCCTGTGTTTAACTCCTTTAGACATCCTACACTTATTATTTTTCCTTGGCAGTTGTCGTACTTTATAATCACATAAATACACCCAAAATCCAAAAGAAGTGTTGAAAAGATGTGATCTACTATATTTGGTCACATGGTAGTTTATTGCTTGAATTTTATTTACTATACAAGGAAGGGAATCATTTTATTCATATTACAGAGGAGATTGGGAGTCTGACTTGTATGCGAGGACTGGGGTTAGTGACTTCGTGTATATGTGGTCAGTGAAAAGTGTTGAAAGCTGCAGAGTTATCTGTGTTAAGTGCAGCGGAAAGCACGGTTCTGTGCACGTCAAATTGACTGACTAAGATTGGGCTCCGTGACAGTGTGTGAAACGCATGCGAAAGTAGTGTAGAAGGTATATTTATTTCACCAAGCAATAGGGTAAACTAATCTCAAGTCAAACACGATCACGAGCCAGACACTTTATTATGCCCACTTCAGTATTTAATTATGCATACCAGGAATATTCAGGAACCTCAATTCTGAACAGAAAAGGTTGCTTACTATGAAAGAGTTATCTTTCCCTAATATATACTACACAAAATAGATACGTCCGTCTCAATATCAGATTCGGTGTAAAATTGTGTCCGACTCAAGATTAAATTACCCTGTCTCACAATTCTTCAACTTGTTGCGCCTTTAACCAAAGCAAGGTATTAATTGACAATATAAATATGAAAATTACACCGTAATCGCCCAGCTTGCGGAATGTTTTCGTTGTAGTACAGCTATCTATACAATTATGTGCTAGCTCAAATGTCCCTGTTCAGATTACGATCGTGCTCGTCCGGCTCAAGATCAGCCTTACGATAATCGCTATTTCATGCTATATCTTGATTATGGCATGAATGGCGGCAACTGACATATGAGAATATGTGCGATTTTGACCCCTGCTATTTTATTCTGAAATATATTATTGAAATTATTTCATCACAAGCCATCGACACTTAACTTCAGTCACTAGTTCTCAGTATACATTAGTGCAAGAAAAAAGTTTTTCCTTCCTGGAGCCATGTGTATATGTTTGAACCAAATAAATATTTGTGCTGTTGACTTCTTTCCATCTTCCTCCTTGTCTTACTTTCATTAAACATTTTTGTTGACTTTATTCTCGAGTTGAACTTCTTCAGTGAACTCAACTTAGCAGACAGGAAGGTGAAGTCTCTTACAATATATATGTTCAGTATGGAACAGTAGAGATCCATTTATTATGTTGGAAACGTTCATGGATTAATGGAGACTAACTAAAATCGGATTGATTTTTAATTTTCATGAACTTTTATACGTGTCAAGTTTCTCAAATATTTACAAATTTCATTGTATTGCATCCAATTTTAGGAGTATTAATTATCATAAATGTAGATAACGTATTCTCTGGGAAGTAAAGCAGGACACAAGCCGTGACTAAAGTATTATTATAGCATCAGAAATCATTACAGTAGAATAAAAGTTTCAAGTTTTTAAACTTTGCAGTGCTAAAAGTAGCACACATTTTAGTGAGGCCTACCATCGGATATGACCTCCCGGGGGGTCGGGGTGGGAGGGGGAGAGGTTGTGACTTTAAATTCGTGGTCTAGCTTATCCACGAACACAACGAAAGTTGGTACCGCACGAAATTAACGTTATTCACAGTATCTATTTAATCCTATCTTTCTTCACTGACCGAATGTTGGCTTAACTTAGCTTTCTTTAGTTTTCTTTTCAAGTTAAAACAGATTACAAAACTATTATGAAGAAGAGACATCCATATATTTAAAAGATATTAAATTTAAATAATTTGAATGTCATTAAAAAATTTCCTTTTAAAAATAACTGTAAACTTTGGTGAATTGAAAGCTGGGCTGCACGATGATTCAGGGGATAATAGTATTTTATTTGAGGTCATTAATGCTTCATGATGATTGAGGGGATAACTGTTTTCTTTTTGAGGACATTAAAGATGTACAACGATTTAGGAGATAATTGTCTTATATTTGAGGACATTAAAGATGCACGATGATTTAGGTAATAATAGTCTTGTATTTGAGGGCGTTAAAGATGTACGATGATTTAGGGGATAATAGTCTTGTATTGGAGGACATTAAAAATGTACAACGATTTAGGAGATAACTGTTTTATATTTGAGGATATTAAAGATGTACAACGATTTAGGAGATAATTGTCTTATATTTGAGGATATTAAAGATGCCCGATGATTTAGGTAATAATAGTCTTGTATTTGAGGACATTAAAGATGTACGATGATTTAGGGGATAATAGCCTTGTATTTGAGGGCATTAAAGATGTACGATGATTTAGGGGATAATAGCCTTGTATTTGAGGGCATTAAAGATGCACGATGATTTAGGGGATAATAGCCTTGTATTTGAGGGCATTAAAGATGTACGATGATTTAGGGGATAATAGCCTTGTATTTGAGGGCATTAAAGATGTACGATGATTTAGGGGATACTAGTCTTGTGTTTGAGGGCATTAAAGATGTACGATGATTTAGGGGATACTAGTCTTGTGTTTGAGGGCATTAAAGATGTACGATGATTTAGGGGATACTAGTCTTGTATTTGAGGGCATTAAAGATGTACGATGATTTAGGGGATACTAGTCTTGTATTTGAGGGCATTAAAGATGTACGATGATTTAGGGGATACTAGTCTTGTATTTGAGGGCATTAAAGATGTACGATGATTTAGGGGATACTAGTCTTGTATTTGAGGATATTAAAGATGCACGATGATTTAGGGGATAATAGCCTTGTATTTGAGGGCATTAAAGATGCACGATGATTTAGGGGATAATAGCCTTGTATTTGAGGGCATTCAAGATGCACGATGATTTAGGGGATAATAGGCTTGTATTTGAGGGCATTAAAGATGTACGATGATTTAGGGGATACTAGTCTTGTATTTGAGGGCATTAAAGATGTACGATGATTTAGGGAATAATAGTCTTGTATTGGAGGACATTAAAAATGTACAACGATTTAGGAGATAACTGTCTTATATTTGAGGATATTAAAGATGTACGATGATTTAGGGGATAATAGCCTTGTATTTGAGGGCATTAAAGATGCACGATGATTTAGGGGATAATAGGCTTGTATTTGAGGGCATTAAAGATGTACGATGATTTAGGGGATACTAGTCTTGTATTTGAGGGCATTAAAGATGTACGATGATTTAGGGAATAGTAGTCTTGTATTGGAGGACATTAAAAATGTACAACGATTTAGGAGATAACTGTCTTATATTTGAGGATATTAAAGATGTACGATGATTTAGGGGATAATGGTCTTGTATTAGAGGGCATTACAGATGTACAACGATTTAGGAGATAACTGTCTTATATTTGATGACATTAAAATGCACGATGATTTAGGTAATAATAGTCTTGTATTAGAGGACATAAAAGATGTACAACGATTTAGGAGAGAACTGTCTTATATTTGAGGACATTAAAGATGCACGATGATTTAAGGGGATAATAGTCTTGTATTTGAGGACATAAAAGATGTACGATGAATTAGGGGATAATGGTCTTGCATTTGAGGACATTAAAGATGTACGATGATTTAGGGGATAATGGTCTTGTATTTGAGGACATTAATGGCAGTTTTACTGTAACAAAATTGAATTTTACCGGCGACGCGTCATCGCATAAAATGGATATTTGCTACAGTAATAACATGTTTAACGTCGTCAAATCCATATACACGAGATTGTTATTCACATTTGAGTACACTTTGGAAAATATCCAAAATTAACAGAAATATACATTCTTTGTAGCACCACGTGACAGGGTGAGTAACGATGTCATAATAGCGTCAACATTTCTGACAGTACATCAGCAGTTGGAACGTCAGCATCTAATTCCAATGCGAGTAGAATAACTTAAACTCTGAAAGAGACTCGGTAGTAATCATAGTGATACATCCCAAATCGGTAAGGCTTTGGATTGTGAACATCCAGCTAGACGTGCAAAGAATAGATACATATAATGAAAGATAGGCATTAAAATATAACATTACCATTTGACGACGTTTCAGCTATCGATGAAATGCTTGCACTGTTAATTTGTAATACTATTTCTTTTGAAACAAAAATGTAATAATTCAGTTTCCATAGCCTCCGTTGTTTACGTTCCTATTAGCAATGGCATGTCATTGAGCTCTTGGAACGCAATAAAGGTATTTTGATGTAAAAACAATCACGGGCTTGAGGGCAGTTAAGACTGGTCGCTAGTTACATCTGAGATCTTTTTCTAGCAGTAAATCTTTGATGTTCGAACAATCAGAAATTATGTCACATTTATGGGTGTATATATAATGACATTTTACTGCATTTGTTAGTAGGAAGGCCCATGACCTCCAGTTAAAAGTAAAAGCAACATCTACTGGTCAAATATGTCAAAAATGTCTCATGCTTTTTGTGAAGTAATATGCATAGATTTCAAATCCCTTTTTCTGCTACAGTTTACTTTAACATAATTCCTAAAATTTAGTGCCAAAGTGAACGTAAAGTGGCATTGTCCAAATTTACCAACTTCATTAACTACTCCCTCTGATTTGGGCTTTGTTTTGTGATATGTGTGGCATCATTTCTGTACGCTATTCTCATCACAAAACGAGAAACATGAGGTATACATTAAAGCTGAAGAGAGTAGTAAGGGGGTAGAGACTTCTGGATCACTTAAAAAACATTAAAATCAAAATGTTATATATTCTATCCTTACACGATAACGCTTCTGGACCACTCCTTGTTTAATATATATATATATATATATATATATATATATATATATATATATATATATATATATATAATAATAATAATAATAATAATAAACAAATTACATAAGTCCTCTGGACCATTGTGATATTTCAGTGCTTGACATCTTAAAAATGCATTTATTTTTTTAAAATTCAAATATTGCATGCGGATACAAGAACATTTCTAAAGAATTTATTTTAAAAAATATTTAAAAAATACCCTCGAGGTCTTGGACCAAATACTAATTTCTTGTTTGTACATTGAGTGAGTGCACCAAAATAAAACATTTTGCACAGCATAAACAATAGCACAAACGTTTTCATGGAATATACAAATTGTCATATGGTTAAATTTATAGTAGAATTCAATCTTAAAAAAAACGGTAAAAAGAATATAATTGTAAAGTTGAAAGTTTATCGATTCAGAGTTGGGAACCAGCAGAAAACATTATTCCATAAAAGTAAATAATAGAAGTACAATGCATAGATAGCAGTATTAAGGAGCATGGCATCTTGGATTTTTTCGGCAATGGTGAGATTTTTAGTGTGAGATTTGTTGGATAAACAGTGTATTATAAATTACAATAGATGAAACATACATGTCACGCGAATTTGTATTGATCACAAAAGTAGAGAGGGTAAAAACGCAGAATGCATGTGTACGAAGTACATTAAGTAGTTGCAAAATGTTGCAAATACAACAGAGAATAGTAGAAATACAAAAAAAAACCAACAACAACAACAACAACGAAATATAAAATACCAGCGATGCAAATATTGTGACAATAAATAAGATTATGATGGTATTACAATGGAGGAAATGAATTGATTAGAGAGAAGAATCGACAGAGAATTACGGGTGAAAGTGGGAGAAAAAAAACCCCACAGTAAATAGAGGATCAAGATTTTTACATAAGGAAACCCCGTTTCGTATACAAAGTATAACATGCTAACACTTTAGTTAGCAAAATTCAAAACTTTATCATAGATAAACAGAATGCAAAACAGACTAACAAGTACAGCACTGTATCCTTGTCCTGCATTTGAGCTTAATGCATTAAATTGGTTAACTCATCCTAACCAAGTTAGCAAGCAAATGATTTAAACTAGATTAAACATTTACTATACTCAAACTCATTTGTTCACATAGAAATCATCCAATATTTTTGTAACTGCACTTTCTACTTTGACCGTATTGACCCTCTGAAATAATGCAGATCACAGTATGGCATGGAATAATGGCATAATATAGTATGGCATAATCGTCTAAATTGGGCAGTGTGGTTGGCAACATGTGGCTCTGGGGTTTCCTTAACATATTTAATAGACAAAAAAGTACTGGAATTAGTGAAAATTTCATACTTATTCCCAGATACGAAAACTGTTGTTTGAATGTGAAATATCTTTACCTGATGATGCATTCAAATCAAATAACAATGCCATTGATATGAAACATTTTTGATCTGCAGCAATTTAACAATTCCGCTACATCATTACTGAAGACAACTCAAAAGAAAAAAAAATCAATAATAGATAATGGGCCAGAAGAGCATAAACTGTGCATCAAGGTTTTCAGAGGCTACACCTGCTCTTGTCATTACAACTCTGGAGCAGGTACTGTTTATTACTGGCAAACATTGTCATTTGATGAAATTAATTGCATGGCACACAAAGATGAACTTCATGATTAGACTTTTTTATGCAAGATAGTAATAGTCTGAATGTATTTCAAGGTTAAATCAAAGTGTTAGATTATATGTGAGTTGTATTTTAGGTGCACAGGTATAAAGCAGAATATCTAATACACAGTCTGTTTCGACATTATCAGACACTGTTTAAAAGCTAATGGAGTTATGAATTTTAGGAAATCAAGGTTACGACTGGTCTTGTGATTTGTTAATTTTGATTTTCAATGTTCTCTTGTCCTTATAAGAGATGGTAAAACACACAACAACAAAAAACAAGAGTGGTCCAAGACTGTCAATATGTATTCTAATGGAATTTTCTGCTAGAATGCCACTACATTTTACCTGTGATGAAGACCTTACAGTGAAATATAATTGAAAATATATTATTCTTCGAAACAATCGACTGTGAAAACTATATTTCTGGACAAAAATTGTAGAAAGCATATACTTGTAGATTTTAGTATCTTAATGGTGAGAAAACGTGAAAAATATAGGTACAAAAATATAGGTAAATTTTCAAGATTGTCTTTAACATGCTTAATTGGATTTGTATTTACAATGTTGTAATCGACAGTTTTTATCTTGTTATATGTAATTAAAATTTTGTGATAGTGTAACAACCTTAAAATATATAGAGGCTCTAACGTGAGTGCTCATTTCATTTGAAATTTATTAAACGAGTTAAATAATTTAAGATCGAAATTATTCGAAGAGTTTTAAAAAATAATTTCAAATGAGCACAAATGTAAAGTTATGTTTATCGCATGGCAAATAATACTGATTTTATCTGACCAATCCGCAGAATGTTGTAGTGTAACAATTTTGACATACATTAGAAGGTCTTTGTCATCACGCCTTTCTTTGCATGGTGTTTTGACGTCATTTGCGACGTCACGATATGTTATTGCAGGTGTTACCTATATGAAAATTATGATATGGGTATATTAACGTAAATAACACAGCTGTCATGTGATAAATTCATAACTATCAATTTTCCGATCTATCTCTAAATAGAAACTGTTAGTCTCTATCATTTTTTAATTTACTCAAATTTGTCAACATATTCTGATCATGTTTGCTTGGTTATCTTGTCCATCTGTCCTGCTTTCTTGCGATCAATCTGTATTAATCTGTGTCTCTTTCTCAATCAATATGACAAAAATTGAGGATCGTAGTAGGTAAGATGAAATTATTTGAAATAAGTGAGATATCATATATTAGCATTTCATCCTAACCATGTGAAGTACATTATTTTTCTTTTTCATTATTTAACTTGACACAAAACATTGTTATCTACCCTAACACTGCATCGATAAGCCCAAACTTTAGCATAGATGTTAAAATCTGTAACAAGATTTCGAAACTTTCTTGCATATTTTGTTGCCGTTCATGCCAGAAGTGGCAAAACGTACACGTTAGAAAAGTAATATGTTAAAAATGGTGATTTTCCGACATATTATACACAAAGGTGAGGCGTTAGCAATTTCTAGTCTTTTGGGTTAATATTAATCTTTAACAAAAGCAACGCGTTACTTTTTAATATCAACATATGTGCTTTGGATAAATGAAAGCTGGGATTGCAACTATGATATCAGGTATAATCATACTGCATTTTTTCTGTGTCATAATATAAAAAAATTCATCCTAATATAAACTAAGCAAAGCATACAAAGTGAGCACAGACTACTGTTGTCAGTCTACTGACCTGGCGGCACTACATACTGTCAGGAATCTATGTAAACAAAACAACGGCGATTCTGATTGCATATACTGACCTGTCAGCATTATTTGGTTTGAGGAATCTATGGCAAAAATACAATGGAATATGTGGTTAAAACAACGGCAATGCTAACTGAAGTCTAGAAAATGCTTTACATGAAAGCAACAGCACGCTTTACTCCAATAGAAAGAGAAAATCTTTGGATTGCGTGGAATAATCAACTTATTTGATTATAAGAGAAATGTTACAAGTTTTAAAGTTAATTTTGGAAGAAATTGTACTCTAAGACGTTTTTAATTTTGTTGTTCTGAAATGTACATTCACTGCGAAATGATTGGAAAAAAAAAAGAAACAGAAAACAAAGCTCATTACAAATGTTTTCTCAGTTGAAACACTATACAGGTACCAGAGTTTATATTTTAGGCCATAGATATTGTCCCTGGTTCTCACAAATTTGTAAAAACCTGGTTGGAACTTCACGTTTGATCAAAAGTGTTATATAAATTCCATCCGTATATTTAATGTTTTGAGAAGACATTTTTCCTGATAATTTGTTCCGTAATGTATTGTCTTGTCGCTGAACAAACAAACATTATACATAGCAAGGTATCTTTTGTTCTCAAAATTTCAAATACTCTTTATTGATATTTCTAGTCGGAATAATTATAACCTCGACAGCATAATATTAATTATGATGATCAACATTTATTACCTTCTTCACTCTATGTTTTCGGACACAAACGAACAATACATATCATTTTCGATATCAAAAACCTTAGGGACACACACACACACACACACACACATTATT
The DNA here is from genome assembly GCA_029931535.1 of Margaritifera margaritifera. Classification (NCBI taxonomy): domain Eukaryota; kingdom Metazoa; phylum Mollusca; class Bivalvia; order Unionida; family Margaritiferidae; genus Margaritifera; species Margaritifera margaritifera. Next base: position 2,147,383 of record JAQPZY010001391.1, on the reverse strand, counting down.
GTATTTGGTGGATATCGAGGACTCGGGTATGGAACCCCGTACTGAGGACATTTGTTCTGGCTATCTTGGAGTGAAAAGAGATACGGTTTCTGGCAGTATATTTAAAGCAAACAGTGACGTATCGAGGAGGGTATTGTATGATTAATTCTAAGGAATATGAAATTTCGCAATGGAAGCGAGGACGTACACGTTTACACAAATAGCCTGCACTATCCATTCAAACTAAGGACACACATAACTAGTGACCAAAACATGGAAACTGTAGACAATGGGATGTCATGGACAACTGAGACTCCCATTATCTTGGAAAATGAAAATGAAGAGAAACAGCAGTATTAATCCGGACATGAACGGTAACGACTCTAATGTTTAGTGCAGTCAGGCGTAATTGTGGTTCGTGTTTTTTTTTTTTTTTTTTTTTTTGGGGGGGGGGGGGTATTTATCCCAGACAAATCTTTACCCATTTCCAGAATCACAGGACGACCACATCACGAGTATCCCTTCCCTAGGTAATGCATCAGTCGTTAATTGTTACTTCATACAGCAAGGTGGCACCCTGGTGATTCCATACCGTTTATAAATGTGTTTTGATGGAAGCACATGGTGGGGTTTGTAAATAAGCTCATGTATGAAAACATGTATTGTGTTATCGTAAGTGTACGTAAATTGATAATATCAAGAACAATTTATAGATGAAGCCAACCTATTCCACAAAGTCCGAAACCATTACATGATTTTATGAAATCTGAAACTGCCTTTTGGGGGTATTATTATTGAGTCTGATATTTTATTTGGATTATATTATTTGTGTCATAATAGTTATTATATATAAAGTTTGTTTGTTAAATTCGACCTAAGACACAGACAGAGTGAACTATCAATAAAAACTAAGGACGCACACAATTATTGAGAAAAACATGGAGACTGTGGACATTGGTACATCGTTTACACATCTAGTCTGAACTATCGATATAAACTAAGGACGCACACTATTAACAAAAACATTGAGACTGTCGACATTGGCACATCATGGACAATAAGGACATGTTTACACATCTAGTCTGAACTATCGATACAAACTAAGGACGCACACTATTGACAAAAACACCGAGACAGTGGACAATGTTACATCATGGACAATTGGAACTTGCATTGACTTGCAAAATGAAAATAAAGACAAACATTATCAGGCCGTGCATGAACAGTTCAGATGGTTAGTGCAAACAGATGTAATAGTGGTTCGTTGTTTAATCCTGGACGGATCCTTGATCCTTTCTAGATACTAATGATCATCCCATTATGATTATCCCTTCCTTAGGTAATACATCAATTGTTAATTGCTAATTCATACAGCAAGATGGCAGCCTGGTGGTTCCTTTTTTTCACATACACGGAGTGCATCAATAAGCTCATCTATCAAAATGTCTTTTGTGATATTTCAGGTATGATTAAATGTACACTCTCAGCCTAATTCAGAAAATATGAAAGCATCATATCATTCATTGTATTTGAAGCTGATTCATTTTTGTTAATTATTATGGCGTTTATTCTATTTGGATTGTATTAATATTTTATAATATTTATTAAAAATGAAGTTTGTTTGTTAAATTCTATGTGATTATTGAATGCGCGTATTTACACTGATGGCTTGCAGACTCACATAATAATTTACAGAAACATGGAGACTGTAAACAATGGTTCATTACGGGCAATCAGGTCATATTTACACAAATAGTCTGAACTATCAATTAAAACAAAGGACGAACATAATTGTTGACACAAAACATGTAGACGGGGGATATGGGTCATCACGGACAACGGGGGAATACTTACACAGTCTAAAGGATCAATTTGAACTAAGAACTAACATAATTATTAAAATTTAAAAAAAAAACCACTGACACTGTAGACACTGTGACACCACAGACAACGAAGACTCACTTTGTCCTGCAAAAAGAAAATGAAAATAAACATTATTAGGCCTTGCATGAACGATTCAGATTCAGGGAGTTAGGGCACTCAGCGTATTTTGGTACATTTTTTAATCCCGAACAGATCATTAATCCTTCACAAAATCAAAGTACGACCGCGTTCTGATTATCCCTTGTCTAGGTAATACATTTATTTTTAATTGATATTTCAGACATCAAGGTGACAGCCTCGTGGTTCCATACATTTACTCAGAAGTACATGATGGCGTGCATAAATAAGTTCATGTGTCAAACATCTGTTGTGATATTTCAGGTGTACGTGATTTTCACCATCAGCAAAGTTTCTACATGACACCAATCTGTTCCTCATAATCTGAAAATATTATATCATTCATAAACTCACGAGCTGAGCTTTTTCTACTGTTTTTGCGTTTATCCTATTTGTATTGTATGCTTTTACCTCGTATTTACTTTTAAATGTATCTAATAATTTAAACTAATGCATCATATTAAAATATGGGCTAGATAGTCGATGTGTTTCTGACATTTTGGTAACAAATTCAGATTTAGGAAATGCTATCATATATGGAGATAAATTATGTTGCCCAATTATCTCGATTTGCCGATTTTCGGAAACTTTGCGTGTGTAAATTTCATGATTTGGTCTTTACGATCAAATACTGACCATTTCGACGTTACGAAATCACTCTCGGGAGCCGGGTTAGATCAGGAGACTTTGTAAGTCGGAGGAATACGGCTATATTCACACTATTGCAGTGTGTTGTGCTACCAAACTACATCTACTCTGTTTTCAGTAAATGACAATAGCCATAAACGACGTTGCCTTATGTTATTGAAAATATTCCATTTTCCGTTATATTCAATTGTAGAATGTTTCTCTCTTTGGTGATTCCTTTCTTATATTATAGTTCGAAATGTGGTATGTTGGGTATGAGCACACATTACATACAAACGAGCATAAAAATGGCGCGATTTCATTTGTTCATCCTCTCTTTTTTATCTTCATGTCATGCTTTGTATTTTTTACAGATAAATTTGCAATTTCACGTGTGTGTGGACGTTATTTTGAATTGATTTTCCTTGCTGTACATAGTGTTTCCCCAAGGATCTAAAAGGGGTTTGGTAATTATCCACCAAAAAGGGCACTTTAAACACTTATCTCATGTTCATAAGGGCGTCTTATTTTATCGTGAATTGTTGTTGCTATTATTTTTGTTGTTGTTGTTGTTGTTTGTTGTAAAAATAGGAAGTCTTCAAGGGCAGTGATCTCCACGGGATAGATCGGCATCAATTTGCAAGAAAAGTGTAGCAGATGCAACTAAACTGAATTCATTTTTCAGTGGGCTCCCTATATTACCAATTGAAATATAGTATTTGTTTTGTTCTAAAAGCAATATTGAGAGATACTCCATCAATCAAATTTTCTTGGTGGACCTTTAAATTTGGTGGACCAAATTATTTTTCTTAATTTTGCCTTGCTTTAATACTTAAAATTTGTTGTTACTTTCTGCAATAATGCACTTTTCTCGCTAATGTGAGATGCCAGCTATTCTTAAAAATATGCCAAAGTTTCATTTCATTGGGGAATTTTTTTTTTTTTTAAATTATTTCTTTTACATCTACAGAAGAAGTCCATCCCAGCATTCTATTTGTTTCAAACGAACAAATTAAAATACATTTGGGCCGCATGTTTAGAGTCTTTATATTTCGATAGAATAATACACTCATATTTACTCCAACAAACTAGAATTGTTATGATCTGAACAGTAAATTTGACAAATCTAAAAGAATTTATATATATATATATATATATATATATATATATATATATATATATATATATATATATATATATATATATATATATATATATACAAGTACAAGCTTAATATATATTTCCCATAGCGTCACGGGGAATTCAATCTCCCTGACCTTCAAATCTCGCAGCGTGATTTTGGAATGTCGAAATCGTGAATAAATTCCAAAGATCTCTGTATTAGTTTAAATTTTCATGGTCTCTGATCTGGTTGCTAAAATAGTGCAAATATAGAATGACGCGAAAATTTATCTTTAAGCGGTAAATAGTGCGGCCAAGAAATTAGAAAAAAGTAAGATAGTATTGCTTAAGTTAGATTTGTATAAAAAAAATACAGACCGTGTCGAATTAATTAATTATTTCACTTGTGTGATAAAAGAAAGTAAATATTGTGGACATATGTACATAGGACAATATCAAACCTGGTTTTCAGTATAGGATTACATTATTGACGAAGGATCATCTCGAAACAAGGATCTATCAGCTAATCATGCAGAACAGTTTCAATGCTCGTCATTCCGCCTAATTCTGCTGATTATAATATGCTCTCGCCATTGATACATGCAACACTATGCTGAGAGTCTGCTAACTGGACACAGTTTCGAATTGTAAGTGGTATTTATATGGTCGAGACCAATCCGTGACTTTAAGTGGTCCATGGTAATCGAGTGTTCGATGTTTGAGTTTTCGAAGTTAATTAAATATGAAAACATGGTCGATTTTAAGCAGGTACTAATTCTCTCTCTCTCTCTCTCTCTCTCTCTCTCTCTCTCTCTCTCTCTCTCTCTCTCTCTCTGTATTTTTCCTTCTCTAATATCATCATCCCCTCCAGGAAACCCCTCTATTCGAAAACTGAAAACCGAAACAAGTTTCGATCCAAAATTTCAAAATTACGCTAAATAAAGCCCCATAAAACCAAAACTCACTTCAAACTTAGAAATGTACTTTAACTGACACGCGTTGGACCAGATTATTTATGGTTAGCAATTACTGTAGTAGGCTTATCGGTGAGAAAATGTTCCAAGGACACGCGAGGTTAAAACAATACCTGACACGCGTGCCGACACAGATTAGGGCCGATTATGGGTTAATGTGAAGTCTTTGCACCATCAAAAGAGCTAGCTTTTAAGGGAAATTATTAAAAACTAAACGCTTGTAGATAAGCCATTAAAAAAAGATTATGTTTAACTGCTTATTATATAAATGTGATTGATGTGTTTCGTTTGTATATGGGATCCATAGAACGATTTTTTTTTCTGTTGTTATGAAATTAACATGCCTGGTTTATATAAAAAAATGAAATTTGGAACTTTTATGACAATAATAAGTATATACGCTTGTATATTTTCACAATTAATATTTTCCTGTAATTTGAACTATTTTCGTCAGCTAGAAAAACTAACCGTGGATAAATTTTAGACGTTTTATGAACAGTTGACAATGGCTAATTCATTAATTTGTGCTCTTTTAAAGTTAAACTCGATTTGTCATTCTATATCATCTGACAACATAATTTCATCTCCATAAATGAATAACAAGTTTACCAATCCAGATATGCTAACACACAGACCTCTCGACGGGAGATCAACTAGTTACAGCTGGGATTGTGTAATTCTCGTACAAGGGATTCCTAAGCAATATAGATACGTGCATTAAAAAAAATAAAAGAAAGAAATAATCCATTGAGACATGATTATTGCAAATTTAGTAAGCACGCTGTTGTAACAAACAAAGCATTAACTACAAAATAGTTTTATTTTATAAAACATATAATTTGTAACTCATGATTAATCTGTTTAAGGGCTTACTTGTCAATACAGCTAAGAATCATGTCGTTATTTTTTACAACAGACATTTAAATTCCCAAACCAAATATAGAGATTATGATTTTACCTAAAATTGAGGGTCCTTTGAGATCATCATAAATCGATGGAGGAAAAGTAAGAAGTGTCATTTATGTTCATCTCAAAATATTTGTACGCATTTCCGCAAATTCCTCATGCCTAACCATAGCATAACACGGACAATTCTCTCTGTCTGTCTGTCCCTCTCTCTCATAAGTATTTTGTATTATGACAACATAGCCCTGAGCAAGTGCTAAGAGTTTTCTCCTAAAAACTGACGGGAAAAGTTGTACTGAATTGACTATTTTTAGTTTGGTACCAGTTTTCGTGGATTCCGTAGCTGCCTCAAACGTCGAACATACAGACCTAAATACAACTTACCCATCTATGAAGATAACAGCACCCCATCACAATCAAAGGCATATACTCGAATTCATAAACTGATGAAAAAGTCATTTTTTATATTTTTGTATTTTATTTATTTTTTGCATTTTTTTTTTTTTTTTTTTTTTTTTTGCAAAAGCACGGAATTTGATAGCCACGACAATTTATGAAGTAGCATTATTATGGGCAGCTATGTAGTATTTTGAAGTGAACTTCTGTAATAGTAAAAGGAACGGCAATTTACTGTGAACCAGATATAGAGACCAATGCAAACAATAACTGTACATTGTAACTGATTGCCGGTCTTTAAAATGAACTCTAATTTCTGTTTTATTGTGTGTGTGTGTGTGTTTTGTTTTATATTAAATGAATAAACTGAGAACAAAATAAATGTTTTAGGTATTACTTTTATTTCCACTCTTCTAAACCTACTGTTACGACTCTATGGTCTAAGAAAAATGTAACAGAAAGAAAGTGAAACCAACAAATCAAGTAAAAATCAACAAGCAATTTATTACTAGATAATTAAAATGAAAAATCAAAAGGTCACTTACAGTAATGTGTTTTGAAATCCTAATAATCCAATAAGAATGACTGTTCTAATCACAAGTCCTAAATATAGAATGTTCCGAATTCACGGCTGTGTCCTTGAATGTTATGATGTGCTAATGGTCTCCAAAGTCCTGATGTACTAGAAATCTTGATGTGCTGATGTCAAAATGAAGTATTCCAAAATCTCTGAATAAGTTCACATAAATTCCAAAATTGTCAATTAAAAATCCAAAATCCAAAAGTTTATGAGCACTGTTATAATCCAATGAATATTTAAAATAATTCCTCTCTTAGAATTTGGAATGAATTTTCACAACTGTAATAGCTCTTTACAAGACTGATGGTAATGTCAAAACTGAAAAAATGTCCACCAAACATGGTATATATAAAGATTGGTCACATGACAGAATGTTCTAGAACATGAGTCATCTTAATGGAATTTTTACTTGTAAACAAAAATCAACCTTGACCTTCAAATTGAGAAAACATATTGATCAAAACAACCTAATTCAAGGACACTAGTTAAACATGTTTTTCCTGATAAACATAAAGATTTAAGCAAATATTAAAGTGAAGAAACATTTATAATTTCCTAAAATATTTATAATATTATATAAACATCATACATAACACTACATAAATGCGACTTACAAATGTCCTTTTACGTATTAGGAATCAATCACGGCTACATTTCCTTGCAAAGAAAACTTTTGCAATCTGAAATCGCCGTTCATTGCATGATGGATAATTCTGCTTTATGAGACATAATTCTGATATTTTATGTCGATGAAAGTAAAATCCTGAATGTCTTTAAACAAAATGTGACTCCTATTAGTTAAGAATATATGGAGAAGGAGACTGTTTGGTTTGCTCAAATCGCATTTTGCTTGACTGTTCACACACACACACACACACACACACACACACACACACACACAAACAAACAACAACGTGCGAATAGAAATTGACATTTGGGAAGATTACACATGCATGTAAATACCGTATAATCCTGAGATAACATTTGGGAACTGTTTTGATATTTTGAAATAATACATTCCTTGATGGATCGACAAATTTGTCAAGCATTGATATAACATTGGAAGAAACACTAATTTTTGAAAATTAGGATCTTTAGTTAAAAAAAGAAGATAACAAAATCCCAGTGTTGTTTTTGCTGGTAGTCGACAATTAATGTCAAAAATCACAGAGTAGGAAGCATTAGCTTTTGATATGTGGAACGTTCTTTAAATCTTGTTTTGTTTTATTGGCAGATCTATGTTTTCTGATAGCCGTTGAAACTAAAAGTTGTTACTGATAAATGTGTACTTGCCTGAGGCTTACGTAAAGGTTCTTTTTATAAGATTCTTAGCATTTCTTAATGCACATGATTCAATCAATCTGTGTAAGGGGGGGGTGGCGGTTGGAAAGGTGTGGGTGGGTGGCGAAGTTGAAATATTTGCAATGATTAGCTGATTGCTGGAAGAATAAAGTTCATTGGTAATTTTATGTATCGAACCTTAGATTGTGACGAACAGAAAACTTCAATCGCTTTCAGACTAAATGAGTTTCTATCTCGTTTTCTCTCTACAGTTGGCGATATAGATAATAATCAAGGCTTTCTATAAAATAGAAAATGACGGAAACGTTGGTGCGTCATAGATTCGTGTTATACGTTATTTTGATATAAACAACTGTTATAATGATGCCAATGAAAATTCGTGCAATGAATAGTAGTGCTTACTGTGATCGTTAATTACGGTCGAATGCTACGATATATCATATTCCTCTATAATGGCATTTACACCAAACTTCGATTTGAAATTAATAAAACAACAAATGCGACCACGTCATGACGTGATTTTGAACCTGTCATCTGTTTCGTCATTTTTGACATAATGACGTCACATCTTGTCGTTTTAAAGAAAGCGTCTGGCATCGAAAATAATAATTACGAAGTCCTTGTCAATATTTCCGTTGTTTCATTTATGTGTATTAGCTGCTTGAAATACATGAGTTTATCATACGGTTACTGTGTTATTTAGATCTATATAACCATATAATATTTTCCAATATTCCACACGTTTAATAACACCCAAAGACATAACGAATGATGGCATGACGATATATATTGTGGAGGTGTAATGACCAAGGCATCCGAATGTAATTTAAAGTCAATTTTATTATTAGTTTTGCGGTCCTCGTTTAGTAACATTGGTATTTATATATAATATCACCTTACATTTGAGATTATTTCAAATGAAATTTATGAAATATGTTAGTGGTAATGTGAGGCAACGTAGCCTCAAAAGAGGCACTATAGCCTCAAGGGGAAATTAACATGGGGAGGCTCTTCAGGCTCAAAAGTGTTTATAGCCTGAAAAGTGTTAATAGCCTCAAAAAAGGCTGTATGGCCTCAAAAAGGTTTATAGCCTCAAAAGTGTTTATGGGATAGAAGTGTTTATGGGATAGAAGTATTTTATGCGGACAGAATATACACATACACCCAACAAACAAACAAACAAACAAACAAACAAACATTGAAACACTATTGGCAATTTGATTTATTTTCTAAGAGATGTGGGTGACCCTGAAAAGGACCGTTTTTTTTATTATATTTTTTTATATATTTTTAAAAAAAATGTTTTTTATGTTTGGTGAGAAGTTTAACTTCTGGCAGGAAGGCCACGTTTCACAACATGTCTCACCGCATCACAGGGGCGCTTCCTTGTGAAGGAGAAGGCGAACTCCTCACAGTCCATCTTACAGGACACTTCTCCTTCTTGTTCCTTCTGCTGATGCAAGAGTTGTTGTTGTAGCTGTTGTTGTTGCTGCCTTTGCTGCTGCTGCAGTATTTGTCTCTCCTCCCATTCCGCTCTTTCCCTGATGATCTCTTCTCGCAGAACTTCTTCCACCAGATCTTGGGCCATTTGCAGGACGATCATCGTCTTCTTCTCTGGATTCTTCTGAATCAGGTTATGTCTAACCCGATGCATGTTCACCATAGCTTCATTCAGTTTACTAATCTTCGCAGTCATGTTGAATTGTTGACGAGTCAACGAGGGTGACCCGACTGAATGAATGAATTTTGAATTTAAGACGTGTTCGGTTATTCAACCATGTACGTTTATTTAAGATGAGTGCACAGCACACTGTTTAATTGTGGTCAAGTGAGTTGCTAGCTTGCAACACCCTTGACACGTTACTGACACACCCCTCCATCGCTGCAAGGTTTCCCCCCTAATTTGGTTCATTGAAGTCGCGATATTGGGCGGTGTGTATAATTGTTTATACCTGTACATAGGATTAGAACCACAATGTTTACCGGTATACAGGTGTGCGCGAAGCGCACTTAATTATTAATTATTCTGTTGATGTGTGGAGTGGCAGGCGGCACGGGCTAGGCAAGGGAGTCGCGAAGCGTGACGGAAACCGAAACTGAAACGCCATGAACGTACATGATCAAATTCTGCCCAGTTAACTAAGTCGGGCTGTCCCTATTACCAATTGTGTGTTAGCCACATATTGTAATTACGGTCACATTTAATCAAGTATTATCAATTTTCCTAATCTCCTATCAATTTTGAATTTCTTGTACAACATGTTCATATGTTTTCCGAAAACAATGTATAAATTTTGGTTTAAGTAACCCATTGAATTTTTGTGATCTTAATTAGATAGTATCAGTTAAGTTTGGAACCGGTGGTCGAATAGATCGTATTTGCATATTATTTGTGATAAAAATATTTTTCAAGCCAAAATGAAAACCTTGAGGCATTTGAAAGAATTCTTAGCCCTTAAAAGGGCTGGGTATTACCCCTAGCGGCGGCATGAAGTCCTCGATTTGTTCAGGCAGCCGTAGAACTCTTTGTGGGCGATTTGGGTCGCCTGGCTCGATGATGTGAAGGATGTCATGATGTTTCATCCAGTCCTCGCATGTTACAGCGGGGACGTCTAGCCGGTGGTGGCGATCAGAAAGTTGCAGATAAAGGCTGATAATGTGGCCGGGATGAGCAGTAATTCTCCCCTTTGTCCTTTATGCGTGCTGCAGCTTTTTTGATGCGGGCCCTCCTGGTTTTTCCCCCTCCACTGCCCTCGGTCGCCAAAACTGTCCTATGGTCCTCGATGAAACTTAAGGTTGCGTTTTTGCCCTCCCATATTTCCTCACCCGTTCCACAATGCAGGGACATACGGTATATGTATTGCCATGTTTGATAGCGAGGAGTACCAATGAACTTTATTCTGCTCCCCTCTATTGGTGGTATGGAAGTGGAGAGTGATGGTGGTGGTGGTGGTGGTGGTGAAGCTTCCTTCCTCCCTTCCGCCGCTTCCTTTCTTAGCTCCGTATTTTTCTCCTCCTTCTTCTTTTCCTCCGTCGTCTTTCTTGAAGACTCTGCCCCCTGTGTCCCAGCTACAGATGTTGCTGCTGGGGGTGGTGTTGGCGGTGGTGGCGCCGCTGGTTTTGGAGGAGATAGCGCTGCTGGTTTTGGGACCATGGCAGGACCGCTCGTCTTCGGCTGGGGAAGCGGTTATCGCTCCCCCTGTTGAGTCTGTGCCTGTCTTCTCCATGGTTCCCCTCTTCTCCAATCTCTTAGGGTTCTTTCTTCACTGTAATGTCTCTTTTCCTCCCATATCAGGAGAAGGGTGGTTCTTTTCTCCTGAGCTCGTAAGCTCCACCCTGTAGCCAGTGAAAGGACAAGGCATTCAGGGCGTATTCCGGGATTAATGACTCCATGACTAGCTCTCTTTGTGATATGTACTACTACTCTGTTCGCTGTCGACTTGAATGAATGACCCGACTGGCAAACGCACCGCTTTATATGCTGGAAGCGCGGACGCGATGGTAAACATGACCCAGATTGATAGAGTGAAATGTGAAAGAGTAGGTACCTCATATTGATAGAGAGAGGTTAAAGATCATATACATTCCATTTATTTTCAATCAATAAACAACACAATACCATTTTTTCAAAAAATCCACATTATTTGAATAAACAAGAAGAAGCTTCTCTAACACAAAATACAAACAAACATTATTAAACATGAACATATTTACAGGGTTGACAACGTTGTGAAGTCAAACTGGACTTCCACTGTTCTAAGTCATTTTGCCCTCTATGCACAATATGTTTCTGAGCTAAAGACAAGAGATACTCATAATGTTCACAAACCATCTTTCTACTTTAGCATCGTTTCTAGCGTACTCCATATCAAAACAAGTCACTAAATGTTCTAAGGGAAATCCAAGACTGCGTTGATGAAGAAAATACACACAATATTGTCCACACACCATAGAATCTGATCCTTGTAATCTCACAGTATTGAATCGAGTGGAGACAGCATTTCTTCTCATAAAGTCAATGATGTCATCTTCCAAAAGAGGTAATCCATAAGAATCAAAATACTCCACACTGTGATCGTTGGGAAAGTACACTGCCACCCAATGGGTTCCTGGTCGATCACTGTCGTCAGTATTGATGATATAGGCTTGAACGTCTTTAGGTTCGCGATGTGAAAGTTCATCTTTAGCACACACCACAGGATTCCAAGAAGCGTTGTACGAACTGCAAGTCAACAGGTAACGAAGTTCCCAGGCAGGTATCCATTTTTTTCACAGGTAATGATAAGTCATCAATTCACGCCTGACTTTTTCCTTGAATATGTCTGTCAAGTAACTCGATGGACGAATAGTCTCTGTACTCTGTTGCAAGAGAGCTTCGATGCGTTGGGTCTCCAGAGAAGTTAATGAAGGTAAGGAACGATCCTGCAAGTCTTTATACCACTTTCTCAACACCTTCTCTTCTGAGATCAGAGACCATACCTCATCCAGATACTCTTCCAATTTTTCTTCAGCACTCATCATGATACGTTTGTCGTGTTGTTTCTGACTTGGATGGTCAATTTGACATCCATAACAATGTTCTCTGGTCAGGGCTCTAATTCTTTCAGCCAAGTCCGTAGCAAAACAGGAGACTAAATGTTATTCTTGTTCTGGCCATCTTGACATCATGACAGTAGTTGTGTTTTCTTTTGGTTCAAGATAAAAAAACATCGTCATCACTTGTGGTTTGTGACTGTTCCATATAAAACAAACCCACATCGCTTATCTCCATAGCTTCTTTGTGTTGCATCTCTAATAGTCTAGAATCACTTCTCTCAAACTGTTGATTTCTAGAGTATTGTTAAATTCTGCATACAAGATGACGTTCACAGTGTTAACCAGAGCTGTGGCAAACTGAAGTTCCACACGAAGTTGACCTGATTTTATAGGGTGGAAATGTCCTTCGTCGCTACCATGGTCAGGAGTGAAATCAAATCCCCACAAAACATATCCACATGCATAATCTTCGTACGAAATGCCGTGGTTGCTGTTGGTACCTAACTGCCCCGTGGCTTCAAACAGAGTCAAGTAAGATCTCAAGTAATTTCTCTGAGCAAAGTTAGGTTCAAAAGGTCTGGTACACAACGTCTGGCCATCTCGAGTGACTTCTATCTTGAAGACATTGAAGTGTTGAAAGTCGAAAGGATTTTGATCCATGACTCCGTTGAGGGCTGCATTAGTGAAGATGTATATGATCAAACGTTTGGGGAGCTGTCCTTGGAACACATGATCTTCGACTTTGGATCGGAGTCCAGAGACAATGGTAAACGTTTTTACTTCCACTCGTCGCACATGATACTTCGCGGTGGTCCTGCTCACAGTTTGACTGATGTCGTTGGCTACTTTAGGTAACACTTATACACGGCGCACGTAACGTTTTGCTTCTTCGATGATGGTTTTGTACTCGCTCACATTAGCCATCAAATGGAAGATGTTCTCAGGCGTACATCCACTCCGTTCAACAAATACTTGTCTTACAACCACATGCAAACGATCGATCTTTACTAAAGTGCGCCCTTGTCAGATTTTCTTTCGACGGGCGTTATATCCTACATTGTGAGGATCGTCATCTGCAGTCACTCTGTGTCGTTGAACTTTTCCGAGGTGTCAGGTTTCCATACCACGGAAGCATCTGGATGGCTGTTCTTGGCTTCTTTTCCGTACATCAATAGATCTTCTAAGTAAGCAAGATAAGGGTAAGTATCCATGCTGCTGCTGACCAGTTTGTTTTTCAAGTACAAATCCACTTCACTGAACGACGAATGCATGAAATTATTGACGGGTGCTACTCTGGCATCGGCCCCAGGATTGCTGTTGTCTGTTTTGAGCACTTTGGGTTTCAGATACAAGTGACTGCTATGCAGATCGATGTAATCTTCGGTTAGTCCTTTGATTTCAAATTTGATATGGACTGAATTCGTCAAAAACGACACACGATGAAATTCTACCCATTGGGATTCTTGCATTGTCATCATGGTAGGTGGCATGGCAAACAGATGTTATGACTTAGTACATTCGCAAGAATCTCGGTGCATCTTTTTTTTCACAGTTAGTAATCAAACACGTCTAATTCTCCAACAGTTCTTCTTTTCTTATTCTTTTCTGAACACCATGTTTATGAGCTCTGAAGGGGTTTCGACGTTTCTTTCTGTCTTGTTCTTGCTGTAGCGTTGAGGAAGAAGGAATGCCAGGCCCAGAAGTGTGAAGCGAATTTATAGGGGTCTCTCGGCGAACCAAAATATCGTTTCCAGTGTGCAGCAACACATTTTTTCCTGCTCTCATAAAGGCTTCTTTAGGATTTTGTTTGTCGATGAGGACGTTTTGAAGAAATTCTTTTCCTTGCGTCAAAGAAACATCTTTTAAGGCATCTATTGCTCGAGTCACCATGGGTTTCAAGATTGGGGCTAGCGTACGAAAAGCGGATTTTAACATATCTCCTAAACCAAGTACTCGTTGTAGAGCAACTCCTCCGTACACAGGATACATCTTGTGTTACAAGTTACAGTGACTTTTTCTTTGGTGAATAGAATATTTTGTCCCAGATCTCTTTTTATACTGATGTTGACACTGTCAAAATACGATTTACTGACTAGAAGATAATGAGGATGTACAAATTCAAGGTGATCGTGATACGTGTTTACACCTTCCTCGTACGCAGTGACCGCAGAATCCGCTTTGAAAGGAATGACTCTCAGTAACGGAGCGGCTGTGTTTCCCACCACGATGTACTCCACCACATCGGAGTGCACAAACAATAAATTCAGTCCATCGTTCAATTTATTAAAAAAAAGTTATGGACAATGTTCTGGCGTCCGTAAAATGCATTTTAAGACGATGAGCAATTTTATGGTACTCGATCAGGACAGTTTCCTTGGCTTTGTCCAAGGCTTTGCCAAATTAGTCCTGAAAGATAGCTGCAATGTCGTCCACCAAATGTTGAGCATTAAAATAATACCCCACATGAATTCTCATGGTATAGCTAGTCAAGAAAGGAGGATTGGTGTGTAACGATTTTTTATATTCGTAAATGCCAGGATTATTTGCTCGTTCAAGATATCCACGATGAAAGTGTTTTGACCTTCGTTGATATTGAGGGCTTGTGTAGGATCAATGATTTCTACCAATGCCACTTCCCAATGAGCTTCGTAATCTAATTGTATGGACTGAGGTAATTTGGCTGTGAAAGAACATAATGTATTGTTGGGAAACACATCCATAGAACTATCACTGGGTAAGGTTAAATAAAATTGGTTATTCATAGTTTGAGGGTTCTGGTGTCCGAGGAGTCACTCGTTGTCAAAGGAGAATGATGTTCAAAATGTTCCAAAAGAGGGCTGTTGTTGTTGTTGTTGTTGTGATTGGATGAAGGATGACTGGCGTTTTCCGCACCGTTGTGGTGGTTGTTGTTGCTACTGTCCGTACTATGTTTCAAGGAAGGACTAGGCAGAAGATAACCGATGCAACTGCTGAGTAAAATGGTCCACAAGTGTTTGTCACCTTGTTGCAGAAAAAAACGATTTGATTTTTAGGCACACGTTCTCCGCACCACTCCCACAAAGGTTGTTTTTGTAATTCTTGAAGAGAGGAACTCTGTGAAAAAGATGTATCTGTTGTGTTGAACGGCATGTTGGTTTCTTCTTCTTTTTATAGTCGATGACTTGGGAAGAATCAAAACTAGGAGGATATCCTTTCCAACGCACTTTGACTTCTTCCACTCGACGTTTACCTACTTTACGTGTTTCCGATATCGTACAAGTCGTCTTCTTTTTTGGTCACTCGTTGTAACTCAGGCAGGTAAAATGTTCCTTTTAACACTTCTCCGTGCATGTCTTCCAATTTATAGACAGGAGGATCACATCCACGAACTTGTCCAGTGACACGAAACAATTCGGTAGTCCAGTTAGGTAAATAACCTTTGTCAAAAGTGTTTGGTTTTTCCAATGCGAACCCAATCTCCCGTCTTGAGCACCACTGCTTTCTTGTGTCTAATCTTGGGCGTTCCAAACAATCAATCAAACACCTTCACTTCGTTTTCAGGGGTGACTTTTTCAGAGACACATACGATGCTACGATGGAACGATTGATTGTAAGCTTTGACCAGACGTGGTAACACGTCGATGTACTTGAGAGTATGTTGATGCGTAAAATATTTCCATATGCGTTCTTTCAAAGTTCTTTGAAAACGTTCCACGACACTGGTTTTGGTTTAAGGATTTTCAGTGGAATGTGCAGTTGTTTCAATTCTTTTTGAAAAGCTTGATTTAGAAATTCGGTGCCTTTGTCTGTTTGCCATCGTAAAGGGTGACGACCACTTTGTTTTAACACCAGTGTTAAAGCCGGTACTAACTCGGCACTGCTTTTAAAAGTCAAAGGAACGGCCAAGCGGATTTGGAAAACACGTCAATGACACAAAACAAATATTTGTAACCACGATTGTACGCTGCCAAATGAGAGACATCGGCTAAATCTGCTTGCCATTGATGATCGATGCCAGCCACTTTGGTTTGACTTCTGGAAAATTTTCGTCGAATGGATTTGTGTAACGTGTACGTGCACGTTGATTGTTCTTGTAACCATTGTCGTATTTCTGGCAAACGTACACTTTTCAATTTGCTTTTAGCTGCCCAATACAACTCCTCCGTAACTAGCAGCACGTGCAGGATTGTAGTAAATTCTCGCTAAAAGTGTCTTCATGTTTTAACTTCTCAATAAGTCACTCACTGTTCGATACTACTTTTGGAGTCGCGGGGCATGGGAGGTTTTGACGAAGCATGACGCGCCCGACGAGCCACAGGAGTCGGTTGTGAAGTGGTGACTTTTTTCTTGATGTCTTTTTAAACTTTTGTCTTTCCTTTTTTTTTCTTCTTCTGCTGAAGAAGGGGTGGACATCATCTTTTTAACCCAAGCTTTCATTTCTTCTCGTTGAGGCGTAGGAGAGGATGTCAACAAGTAAGCTGCAATCTTACTAAGTATGGGAGCAGACGGAGTTTGAAACACTTCTCGTGTGTCGTCTTCTTTTGTCATTACCGTGGCGGTGTCTGTTTTAGTGGTTTTAGGTTTGCTTTTCATCATGGCCTTGAAATCTCTCAGAGTGGGTTTAGCTGTTTCGTCTAAAGCTTTCTGGTGAAAGAGTTGAAGACGTTGCAATAGTTGACCGTACTGTTGCGATTTTTCTGCTTCTGACAAATCACTTAGATTCATTAACGCTTGTAATTCTTGTTGTAACATTGACATCTCGTTGAGATTAGGATTGGGAGGAAAATGAGGTATCCGTTATTCGTACCAACGATGGAGTTCCATCCATCGTTTGTAAGGAACTAAAGCCAGTTTCCATAAGATCCAAAGGTACAAGTGTGTTGTCTTTCCAGAGAAGGGTGTCTTTTTTATCTTCCTTTTCTTCTAGTCTTTATTTCATGACTGCTTCTAAAAGGGGTCTCGCAATCGATCCTAACAAAGGAGCCGCTTTTTTAACAACGGTCTTATCAGAATGGGTAGAAATCCTCCTCGTTGCACCATAATTTTTTTCTTTTGACTGAGAGGCATTTTCTTTTTTACCATTTGGCGAAGAACGTTCCGATGTTTTCCTAATTTTTGTTTCTGTATCTTGGACAAAGGTACCGTTCCTTTCAACACATTCAAACAACATTCGCACACGGTATCGATGATTTCTTTGGGGGCTGTTTGAATGAGTTGTTTTCGCATGAGAGGGTTGGATTTAGTCAGGACGGACAACACATCCCAATGTTTGGCGAGACGAGATGGGAGTCCTTTTTTGGACTACGGTGGTGGTGTGCACTTGTTGGGACCATCTTTGGTGTCAGGAGCAAAAATAGAACTGAGGTCATTCGGATGCCACACTTCTTTTTTTATACTAGAACAGCACGGCGTACCAGCTTCATGACAGGCATCACTCGACGATGAGGTGTTTTCAATGGACTAAATCGTGTCAGTTCTTGTTTGGATAGATCCAGTAAACTTTGTAACACGCCTGTTCTGTCTTGGACTTTGGTTTTAGGTGAGGCCACTTTTTTTAGCGGCAGCCGCAGTGGCCAGAGCAGCCGAAGTA
Source organism: Margaritifera margaritifera (assembly GCA_029931535.1). Classification (NCBI taxonomy): domain Eukaryota; kingdom Metazoa; phylum Mollusca; class Bivalvia; order Unionida; family Margaritiferidae; genus Margaritifera; species Margaritifera margaritifera. Next base: position 2,129,391 of record JAQPZY010001391.1, on the reverse strand, counting down.
GATGCTCGCGGAGAAAAAAGAAGAAGTGAATTTCGAAATGGGTTTCCATTTTTGCATCAAATTAGGAAACACGGGTCTTAAATCAGGTCTGGGCAGGCATCATCACAAAGGGCAAAGAAGAAGAAGCGGTCGGAGAAGGAGACACCATCACCGCACTGCATGGCTTTCGAGAGTACATGCGCGTCCTAGCAGCGGCACATCTCTTTCCGGCAGCAGGAGATGTTGTTGGCTTTTATCTTGGAAGGGCTTTTCTTCTTAGGGCTTTTCTTCTTGGGGTTTTTCTTCTTAGGGCTTTTCTTTTTCTTGTGTGTGGTGTGTTGTTGTGGCCGACATTGAGGGGATTTGGTTTTTTTCTTCTTGGTTTTTGCTTGGACATTAGGATCCCATTTCAAAAGAGAACGAATAATGACACTTCCTAAAGAACCACTATCACCAGGTGTCAAAATGATTTGTTTTTTAGTGTGTGGATCGATTCTTGGATCTGCCAGTTGTGACAAGGCACTTTTATGTTTTTCAAAAAAACGTTTGGTTTGATGGGATATGTGAATGATGCCTTGAAGTAATTGGCATGCTGTCTAAGTAAACCATCGTAAACCTTTGAGACTAGCTTCTAACAAATGGGCATTTTTTTCGCGACTGATACCATACAGGGTACGAATCAATTTGGCAGGAGGATGAGATTGAAAGGAAGTCATCTTGAAGACTGGGAAAGATATGACGTGGTGGATGTTTTTATAGCTTTTTTTTCTTTCAGCGAGTTGCCGAAGGGGACGTGTAAATGACAGGACCTCCTTCTTCACACCAATGGTGAAACAACTGGGTACGAAATCTCAAATAATCTGGAGTGGTGGGCTTTAAATCGATGAGTAAATACGCATGAGGTGTTTGAGTAGCATCGTCATACGCATAATTCAGCCAAGGAGTGCCTAACTGTTTCGCTAACACTTGCACTTGAATTTTGTCTCTGGAAGTTTTAAACAACACCACATAATGCGCATTGAGACCGATGGTATGATGGGCTTTACTGTGCTGAAATACATTTTGAGTAATGTAAATGATACTGGCATTACGATGATGTCCTTTTCGTGTAAACCAAGGTTTAGTTTCTTTTTCGTCTTCTCCTAACATGTCATCGAAGATGACCAGATGTATTTGACTCAAGTCAGACACGATTCCATCGTCTTCGCGAGGAATGCCTTCGACAAACGAAATAGATTCTCCTTGGCTTTCTTGAAGTAAGGTGTAAGACGATTGCCACTCTTTGTAACACCACACGATACGTTGAGGAGGGCGATCAAACAAATGAGATTTGTGTTCGATCAAGCGTTTGACAAATTCGGTTTTGCCTGAACCTCTGCGTCCAGCAATCACGGGAAACACGTATTCAAAACATATGGGTGCCGATAATGACCTGTGAGTGTGTGGATGACGATCCACGGGAACGAAACGGATAGGGGAGCGAAGCCGTGCTGCATCACTCTTGTCATTTTGAGTATGTTGATGGCATTAGCAGGTAGGTAGCATCACATCGATCAGTAAAGCATAAAGGGGGTCGTGCAACATCGTCGCTTTCGCTAGTGGGGTGGTAAGGCACACGAACGGAATCGCTTGCGATGGTCCCGAAGGAGTGGCGAGGTCGTGCTGCATCGCTGATGTCAAAACGTACGTCATCCGTCTCATCGCAAGGCACCGCATTGCGCTCGAGTTCATGATCGAACTTGGAGTCCACAGTAGATCCCTCACTCGGTGGCTGTGTCGAGTTCGTTAGTATAGGTACCAGTGTACTGGCCTCCACACTGAACTTGAAGTTCACAGTGAGTTCCTCATTGAGTGGCTGTGTGGAATTAGTATTCATCTTCTTGCTCGATCAACGATTGGAGTCACAATGAAGTGTTGGTCTTGGAAGTTGTCCCTTTTTATACTGGAGCTCAGCGTGTCCCTACGGTAAAGTGTTGTGGTCTGGAAGTCGTACTCGTTTCTGGTAGACAATTTGGTAGACTTTTTTTAAAGGGCGACTGACGATTTGGTGGTTTGGCAAACGCACGATTTTGTGGGGTTCTACGGTTTTCACTCGAAAGTCTTGAGCTTGTCCAGACTGTAAAGCATTTTTCAAGATATCAAAGTTCACCCCTTGACTGGCTCGATAATTCAGTGTCAGTCTTTTGACTTTGCATTTGGTATGGAGTTGACCTTATCGGTCCAGGTATTGGTAGCCGTAAGTTGTCAGGCCATAACTGGCAAAACTGAGGATCTTCTCTTGGGGATGCTCGTCCGTCCATGCCCCAAACGATCTCCTTCGATGGTGGGGTGTTGGCTACCAGGGCGATGGATGTACATACAACTGTCAAAGTACAGGACTCGATCTCCCAATACTTCTAAAGCCTCCTCGTACAATTGTAAGCGAGCATTGGCTGTTAAGAAGGCTGCAATGACCACACTGCTAAAGTCGTCGGGGTGAATAAACTTGGGCTCTTCTTCGTAATTGACTAATATCAAATTTTCACGGATGATTTCCACGTGTTTCATGAGTTTTCCTTTGTCGTCCACCGGTTGAAAGTAGCGACTGGGATCTGCCAAGTATTCCGTCTTGGGCAAGATCGGTCGTTGTGCCAATTTTCCACACAAACAATTCAACATGACTTTGGCAAATAATCTTCTTCCTTCGTTCTTTTCTACGTCTTCCAAAGTGATACCTTCTACAGAACGGTACTGTTCTTTGAATTTGACTGGGTCTTCTGGCGTCTAACACCAAGAGGGATAACCACTGGCTTCTTGTTTCAGTTTGAGAAATTCGTTGACGTAGCTTGAGAAAATGCCTGGATTCGAGGCGTCGTCCTTTTGGTATTGTTGGGTGGTAGGAAAGTGCCAAATTTCGTATACTTTCAACAAGCGGTATCCCCCGATCCAGAGCCCGAAACAATTCGACACTTACCCACGTTTGCGTCAAAGCGCTCTCTTCCTCCATGTGGTGACAAGGGCGATCTTGATTGCATGTTTCAGCACACGTACGGCATAAAGGAAACATTAGTTTTCCTTGGCAATGATGGGGTAAGACAGGATGGTACAAGTTTGTCGGGGGTAAGACTTTGCATCTGATCAATCCTTCGTATTGACGAATGTGTTCCACGTCTATGTGTTTTGTCAGGATTTCAGGGTGCCCGGTATCGAATCGCTTATATTTGCACACCCAAGGATACAACTAACACATGTCGATGTATTTGATTTCTTCTCCCCGAGATTCGTCCACGTCGTACAGCAAGCGTGTGGCATTGGTTCGTCCTCCAAAACAAACTGAGGCGTAGGTCCAAAGGTTCGATGTCTACCACGTCGAAACTTTCGGCAATGCGCATAAATTCTGGATCGGTTTTGAAACGACGATCGTATTCGTGCTCCCATATTTCTACCATTTTGTATCCTTGACTTTCTAACTTCAGGCGCCGTTGATATGTGTGTTCGTACAACTCTTCCATGGTGACCCCTCTGAAAGGATTTTGTTGGTTTCGTTGAGGAAAACAGGTAGGGCACCTGTGAAACAAGCATCCTTGAAATTCGTACACAGCCATCCACAGAAAGACTTCAAATTTTTTTTCCTCCCCCGTTTCTTGCATCTTGTATCCATTTGTCTTCCTTTTCACACAAGTAATGCAGCCAACGCAAAGCTTTGGCAGAGTTTTGACGGTTGACCGAGAGATAAGTGTTAGGGTCTATGATGCCTAGCTGGTTCTCGAGCATGAACTTTTGTCTGTATACTAATCCACACGCTTTGGCTAGGGTATACGCTTCCTTCAAATGATCGACTTCTCCGTGATCCAGAAATAATTGTCGAAACTTTCCACAGCAACGGCGTAAAATGTCCACATCGGATCGACAATACTTCAGCATTTCTTCTTGAAAGTCAAACGAAACTGAAACGTGCGCGTGGTACCAAGCGTAGAAGGCTTCTCGGTGTTCGGTGTGCATCCCATCGGGGTCGTAATGGTGAACGTCAGGCAAATGCGGGAGCACTACGTGTTGATTGGCTTCGGTATTGAAAAAGTGGGGAAAATACCCTTTGGCCATTTCTGTCATTCCCAATGTTTTAGGCATTCGACTCAAAGGCATGGTCAAATAACTCATGGAATCTTTGAATTGTACTTGTCCCACTTTCATATAGATGAGTTTGGCTCCGTTCGTGGTGACCGTGGGGCATTCGGTACCTTGTTCTGAATAATATTTCAACAGAAATTGTCCATCGTATCCCGAGAAATTGTGAGTCATGACGGTAGCATATCGATGACAGTCCACGTAACGTTGAATGTCCTCTTCGCTCCAAGTGTCGTCGATAGGATCTAAAGTCCATTGTGCAAAATAGGCCAGAGTGTTGGGGCCAAGAAAGATTTTTTCACGTCCTCCTGGAATCTTACTACAATGGGGACAGTGAAAATAGATAGGTTCTTGTATGCACTTCTCACAAGCCCGATGTGAATACCCGTCTCTTGCATACATTCAAAGTCAAAAAGATAAAATCCACTTCTCCCTTATTCTTCTTCTTGTGCTGATCACCCTTTAATTCTTTCTCCAGTTCGTTGTCATATTTTTTAATGTAACATTTATGTTCAAAGTCTACGATTTGGTCACAAATACGACATCTTTTCTTTCCGGGACAAACGTGTTTCTTTCTGTTGTTTGTTCGAATCAGCTGTCAACACTTGGAGCACAATCTCATAAAGTCACAAGCACTTTTCTGCTGGTGAACTTGTGTCATGCGATGTTGTTCGTAATAATAGGGGCTGACAAAAGTTCGCTGGCAAGAAGAGTAATGAATGTGTTCTTCAGGAATGCATGGTTTGGAAGCTAAACAGCCCCGGCATCTCTCTCCACAATGAATATGTTGCTCCCGATTGGCAAATCCTTTGTCACATTTCTCGCAGTAGTAAACGTATCCAAGAAAGACTGTGATACTAGTGATGATATCGAAATATTCTTGATGATGATACACGTGAATGTATTTTCCCTCGGGGAAATTGGGTCCTCGAAATACCAAGCTCCGTGAACCTATTGAGGGTGTACTTTCGACGTGTACCGGGGAGCCAAGACATCCTCTAGTTTCTGCATTTCAGGAATGCCACACACGGTCTCTTTCGATACGCCTGTTTGTTGTAACAGGAGTTCTGCTTCTTTTCGTTGCTTGGCTCTGTCCGATTGTCGAATGTTTTTCCATGCTCCTTTCCATTCTGCGGTCTCGTTCTTGTGGGCATACGTTCGCCCAACGACGATGGATGGCACGGGCTAAGCACATCTGGTCTTGGGAATTGTTAATTTGGACGCTACTGCGTTTGGAAATGCGAAGGTCGTCCACCAGTAACATTTTTCGTCGTCGGCTTCGTCTAGGAGGTGAAACGTGGGTCATGTGAAGTGTGGCTTTTCCATCTCGTCATTGGATTGTTGAACGTGTTCAATTTTGTTCATGACTTTAGACGGTGTTAATTCTGCCGGTGTACTAAACTCGATCCAGACAGGAGACTTCAAACTATCGTGATGAATGGAGTATCTCAACCGATCGTCCGCTTTCGCTTGGCATTGTCGTTTCAATGTCTCTAACAAAGAATCCCACAAATCGGTACTGAAACCTGCGGCTTTCTCAGGGGCTACTTCAGACTTAAAGTCTTTAAAGCGGACCGTGTAAGTGTAAGCCGTGGTCCTACATTTTCTGGAAGTCACGCTTTGCGTCTCTCGAATGTGATAGTAATTTTCGGGAGCTACGGTCACGACTTTTTTTTAGGGATTCTAGACTCTCATGGTCTTGTGGAGGTAGAGGGTATGGTTTCAGACTCACTCATTCATGTCCTCGTCAAAATCGCTGTCATGCACTTGGGCTAGTACTTCAGCTAAAGGTGTTTGAGGCGGCACGGAAAGTCGTCGTCGTGGCCTCTTACTTTCTTCTTCTGGTTTCTCACTGAAATTGTGCGATCGTTTCATCTTGATTGTTGATTCAGATATGATTTATCTCCGTTAGTTCTCTGCATATATATACCCCTGTATCTACCCATGTTTGTGATAATGGCTTGCTTGACTTAAAATTTGCCTAAGTGGAAATGTCTACGAGCAATAAAAAGTTATGTGACGTTAATTTTGAAACTTGCACAGACTCTCAACTTTACCTGTGTCACGACACAAATGTCTATCAGATATTTGCCGTTTTTTCCAAACACACAAACTTGTAACTTTACCAGAAATCGTAACTTCGTACAAGCCTCTAACTTAACTAGTTTGAAAAAGGCCCCTAAATAGTATAGCCCTTCTCTCTCTCTCTCTGTCTCTCTCTCTCTCTCTCTCTCTCTCTCTCTCTCTCTCTCTCTCTCTCTCTCTCTCCATGTGTATATGTCAAAATGACTCAGTGACAACATTTTTGTCAGTTTCAAAACCCGAGCCAATAATGTCACAGTTCAGTATTTAGCGTGGCGAGAAAAAATGTTACAGTACACGAATTCTTAACATGATTGCAAATTCCCGCTAGTCTGCCTGCACCGCAATCGTAGAAAGCCAGACCATAGACATTATTTTGCCACACTGCCTGTCTGGAATCTATAGCAAAACACTTCGTCACTCATTATAAGTAATTCCATTGGCTACAAATATTTTCTTACCGCGTTCGCTTTGAATCGCCCTCAGTTGCTATTGACACAGTGAGAATATTAGACGTGTTTTGTCTGTGCCTGACCGTTAGTCTCTTTACAAATAAAAGCTAACGCACAACCCAATCGTATAATTTGTGATCAATGGAAATTGTATCAGCCTTAAGTCAAAATACATCACGGAATGTTTGGATGCAATATTTTGTGAGAACGTTACATCTACGTTTTCCAAAGAAGGATTTCAGTAGACTATGTCTCCAATTCAGTCTTGTGATATTTTACCAAAAAAAGCGGATTTTCATATCAATGTGATTTTTTAAATGAGATGTGTGTTTTTGAAATTTCTTAAGGAAAATATATATTTACTTGTGCTTGAGCATGTCAGGTATCTTAGCTTTATCCTATTTTGGTACTGCAATGTATCACTTACAAAATTTCTAGATCTAGCGTTGTCCGAAGGAAAAAAAAAGACAAGCACGCAGCTTTACAGTGTAAGAATGACTCGAGTATGACTCATCCAATTCTGCACTCTATGACCCGTCCTATTCTGCACTCTCAATCTACGGCCAAAACATGCGTTCAGTAAAACTGTAACAATGTATGCTTTATTTTTAGTCAGTCCGTTTTAGACTGGCAATTGAACAAGACGTGTTTTTACTGTTCTCTCGTCTATGATTTTGGGAAATGTTGTAACATTGTTTGTAGTCTCAAGGCGTGTGCAGCAAAACATATCTTAAATATTTGGGAGACATACAGCAAATGTTACTGCAGTCATTCGACAATAAATATAACACTACTGTTATAAAATTGATAAATGAAAAAATTTCCAATGAACATTTCTAACATAGAATTTACCCTTGGCTTCAGAAACTCAAAAAAGGGTAACATAATGTTAAATTTTCCGTGTCCTATAATGCCGCAAAAAAAAAAAAAAAAAAAAAAAACAACAGAAAAGTGGTTTTGTGAACATTATGGTTATCTATTTTCGTTTGCTTAGAAACGTAGTGTGTGCATCGATGGCAAATATGACACTATACTAAATGATTGGAGCTCTAGTCTTACGTTACAACGTTGTCAACCTTGAATCATTGCCAATATTTTTATGTTTGTGTATGTCTTTGTCTATGTTGTACACTAAAACTTAAAACCCTCCTTTATGTTTGATTGTATAGTATTTTTGTGTGAGGCTATAGTAGTGTGTCTTAAAGGCACTCCTATCCTTTTTGTTTGGATCCTTTTTGTTGGAGTGTAGGGTTGCATGTTTTAATTGTCATAAAAAAGAGGGGGATGGGTTGTATGGGGGTTTGTTTGGATAGTAATCAACAATCGGGTGCTGGACTGTCGGGTGTGTGTTGTAATCAAAAAGCGACTGTTGGATAGTATATGTGGTTTTTTGGATTGTATCTAAACATGTTAACGTTAGCATTCCCGTTTGAGACTATTAATTCATAGACCCATAGGTTTACATGTATCGTCACTATGACCTGAAGTGTAGAGTCATCATCGATCGTATCGGGCATTCTCCTCAACCTGGACTATCCGATGTATGTCAACGCATCATGGGCTATCACGAAGATTACGGCTACAGCTATTTGGAAGAGACGAATTTATGTGGAGAGACAAGCGTGTCTGAAGCGGGTGCTCATCTACGGACCTGAAGTGCGTAGAAGTTTAAGGGAAGAAGACCAGTGAAGAGGTGTGATCTGTGTTAACTTGGTTAACAAAACTCCAACGGTCTTTTTCAGGGCCACCCACACCTCTTAGAAAAGAAATCAAATTGCCAATAGTGTTTCAATGTTTTTTTGTTTGTTTGTTTGTTGGGTGTATGTGCATATTATGTCCGTATACAATACTTATGTCCTATAAACACTTCTACCCCATAAACACTTTTGAGGCTATAAACCTTTTTGAGGCCAAACATCCTTTTTTTGAGGCTATTAACACTTTTGAGGCTATAAACACTTTTGCGGCTGAAGCGTATCCCCCATGTTAATTTCTCCTTGAGGCTATAGATAATACCTCTTTGAGGCTACGGTGCCCCACATAACTACTTACGTTGAATATTTAATATCTTTTGCAAGTCCTTAATCATTCAACTCGTTTCGTAGATTGCAGTTAAAACAGACATTCGTGTAAGATCTTCCAATGTTGTTCATATAATTTTACATTAATTATAATTTTTTTATTGACAAACAGTTTGCTTACAAAAAAGATAAGTTCATTTGGTCCTGCTCTAACATTCATGTACCAATGTAATACTTATTTTATCTATACCATACTAGTTGTTCAACATCTCTTTCTTGTCAATTGTTTATTTGATAAAATAATTTGAAAGGTAATTCAATGCTTTTTGAAAGGATATTTGTGCTGACACTGTAATTGATCTTGTATAGTGGGCCCTCACGTAAGATTTAATTGTCTTCATATGCAAAGGCAAATACATTTCTGAATACACCCTGGCCTCCTCGGATCTCGGTACAAATGATTGGTTATTATCTGTTAGTCAGTCAACCCTTCAAAGCTTGATGAATGTGTTCTCTGATGAAATCTGCATAGTCATTTATGCCCTACGAATGTTTCAACAGTTTTTAGTATAGACGAATTCTTCTTTCTTTCTTTCACTTGCCATTAAATGTGTATGCAGAGTTAATTTTAAAAATGGAAAACTGAATAGATACCTTTTTCAAAGTTACTCAAATTAATCAATGACTTCCCTATATATAGCTGTCAGCTGTACGCCGAACGTAAAGATTTGAGGAAAGGCTGAGTTTCACATTATGTCGTAATTAGCCTTCACTGTCACAGAACAAAATATCACGGTAAGATATGCACGCGCTCAAATGTCAACTATTGTCCAAAAGGGTATATTTCTAGCTACAATTGCATTTCTCAGTGTTCCACTACCATTTCGTCACGTGACGTAATGACGTCAGCACCTGCATATGACGTCATAGGGTAAAAAGTTGAAGACATATATATTGAGGATATCTACGTTTTTTAGTAGATGTAAGGAGCTAGTTAACGAGTGCAGTGGAAACATTGCATTGTCACGAGTGGCGTCGCCACTCGTGGCAATACAAAAGTTTCCACTTCACGAGTGAAATATTTCCTTATACCTACTCAACAAACGAAGATTTTTTGTGTATTATATATATATTATAGGGCAAAAACCTTCAATTTGCATGGATTTGTTTCTCCATGCTGTGCAAATGCGATTAACGGCCGCATTACTACATCGATAAAAAGAAGTTCCAAAACTTTTACAATAATTTTAGGACAGCGACTTTTACAAAATTTAATTCCACATATAATGCTTCAAATTGTGTGTTTTGTCAAATTAATGACCGTTTTCATGCAAAATGAAGATATTTTTTTTCAATAACATCGGTTCCTGCGCGGATTGATACTGTGAACATAGCGAACAATATTGCTGGTGTGGGGGTACTATAGCAACATGTCAGAATGCTCCAACATGCTTCAGAGCGTAATATCATTAAACAACAGATTGTAATGATTGTGAGTTTACTTGTAAGGATTTTGGCTGCTGTTTTTGTTTATTTCTCCATTCAGACTTGAATATTTGTGTGTTGACAGGCTTGCAGTATACATCGATTAGAGACGCTGCACCCTAGTTCCGATTGTCACTTAATTTCGGTTTGCAATCGACACAAATCAATTCCTGATTTCTGCATCGTCTTCAGACATGATTATGATTGTGATGACAGTTACAGTCGCTACATAAGCAGTTTTATTACTATATGTAATGAAGAGTTTTTCTTAAAAATGTGTACCATTTGTCGTTGAGTGTAATAGTTATACGATACTGTAGGGGTGACACAGAATATCGAATAGCAATAGGTCATGTAAGTTCAGTCACTGACATTTTGCATGATTCATGTAGAAAACAAATTATTAGAAAAGTTAATACTTGAAGCCTGTTTTTTGTTGTTTGAGGTTAATTTTATGCATTCTTGACGGTGCCTTTTCATTGGTTATATAAACGTATACTAGACGATCAACAGTGTTTTTGAGAGAGAGAGAGAGAGAGAGAGAGAGAGAGAGAGAGAGAGAGAGAGAGAGAGAGAGAGAGAGAGAGAGAATACAAAATTAAAAAGACCTTAATATGGAAATACAGGTCTGAAGAATATACATAAGGGCCGATATATTTCTTAAATGGCAAAAAAAAAGTAGTTTCAAAAGTGATATCACGACTGTGGCGATAAAGTGGTATCGCCACAGTGGCGATATCATTTTTCTCCCACTGATATATTTAATATCAATATCTCATTATGAATATAAAATAAATTGTAGCATTTTATGATATAGCGATAAGTCTATGCATGAAAATGTATTTTTTTGCCAGATTTTAGGGTCGTTTAGATGGTAAAGTGAACCTAGTCCTTTTTAATGGTGTGTAAATTTGCACCTACTGCTGAGGTAGTGCAAAGGTAAATTGGCACAGGTGAAGATTTGCACCGTATGCAAATTTTAATATTTAGACACATACATAGTATACACACGCGTGTATTTTATATAAATTCTTGTAAACTTTGGCAAAAATGTGTATAGTCGTATTTTTTAATAACATTTCAGCTAAGTTTAGTTTAGATGACAAGTCTGTTTGTACATGGCCATGTGATCATGTTAGTATTGTTTTAGAATACATCGGCGCATAAATGTATGCTTCTCTGTCTAACCTATGAGGTTGTTGTTGATACAAAATAAGGCATGGTCATTTCCTATGTTTGATATAGCCAATAAAGTGCTGACAGTGCCGTTAAAAACACACTTTTGATAGCCTAGACGTTAGCCTACTGTAGTCATTATTAGTGGAGGAAACCGTAGAAGACCACCGACCTCGGATGGGAGACCACTTTATCCTATTGCATGCTAGAACCGATGAAAAAAACCGGGACCACTACGCTATCCAGATAATCTTTGTATCAAACGTTACTTTGTTACATGAATAAATAGGTATTTCACTCACGAAACAGTTTTGCTTTCTACCATTCTCAAACAGATATACTTCTGTCATTTTTCCAAACATGTTTTCTTTTCTACTCTCTCTCTCTCTCTCTCTCTCTGTATGTTCATTTAGTAATTTGTATATGGAACAATTTTGCATATATGCGAGAAAATGACTGGTTGCTTTACACATTTATGTCTTTCTTTTAATCTTTCGTTCTATTTTCGTTCTATATTTGTTTGACTTTAGTCAGAATTATCGAACATCAGAGTTAATACTTCGTATCTTTATGTTGTAGAAGTTGATAGATTCTCCTAAATACACGTCGACTGGTATCTGTGTCGTTGGTTCACATTGAATATATTATCGTGTGACGAAATTATGGTTTGTTTTATTTTAAACGCTTTTAATATCGGGAGTCTCAAATTTGTGTCTATTATCCAATTGGTTCAGTGTAATTTCAGACTTTCTTTAATTAAAACATACTAAGGTCTGTACTATTTACCAAAAACATTTCGTCGAGTTCTTTTCATTCAGATTTAATGTATTCGTTCTTTTTATTTGCCTTCAGCACCTCTTTAGTAATAATGCTAAAGGCTTGAAGCGGGTGTACTTAGATCTCGAATATCTTTTTAATGTGTTTGTGCAAGTAATTTTCTGCTGAAGGTAATCAGCTCAGCAGGAGGCAAGTTAGTATTTAATTTTTCTTTTTATTTGAATATTGTATTTTTGATACCAAATTTGTTACTGCTTAGGCTTTGATTAGGGATTAATTAATGGGTGGATTATCGAATAGGTGGTTCATTTGGGTATTTCCAAAGTTATGGAGTGTTAACGAAATTCGTGATGATTCATCGGCACACTTCTTAGTTGAATGGTAGCATTAACCTCTTAAATACTCTTAAAAACTCAAACTTGACCAATATCTTTGCAATACTAAGTACCAGTCCACAATCTTATTATCATAAGTCACAATCATGCGGAATACTTACTGGCTTCCGGACAGTGGCTTTATGTGTCAGCCAATCGCAAAACAATCGATCGAAGAAGTCAGAGGCGCTCAAATAAAAAAACCCCCAGATAGCTAGCTGCTTGTTTGGCGCGCTATGTCATTTTCTCAGAGCATAGCAGCATAAAACAAAATGATGAGCAAAATCTTCCTTCAAATTGGACGCAACGTGTTTGATTCAAATGTATATTTTGCTCGTGCTTTATTTTAATTTTTTTATTTTACTTTTTTTTTTTTCTTTTTTTTTTTTTGTTATATGTGGTCCTGTTTGACCGACAAGTGTCCCCTTACATTTAAAATGTTGTTGTTGATTTGTTTCATCTAAACTATATAACCCAAGGCATCCATGTCCTCTGAACTAAATTTTTGTTTACCTTCCCCTATTATTTTCCAGCTGCCAGCTGGACCGAGAGAACAAAAATAATGACAAACATCGTACAAACATCTGTTTCAACTCAAAAATCTAAAACGCCGTGACCTTCTCAAACATCGGACTTGTAATCCAAGTGTAGAGTGTTTGATACCTACCCCGGCCATCCCAGAACGGCTGCCTCGATGTGTTCTTGGGAAAGGTACTTAGCTTCCATTTCCTCGGTTTGATATAGCCAAATAAATGCTGAAAGTGCCGTTAGAAACAAATCATCCAATACAACGTATAGTAAGCACTTTTGACGGCTCAGACATTAGCCTGCTGTAGTCTTTTGTAGTGGAATAAACCATAGAAGACCACCAAATTCGGATGGGAGACCAATTAACACTATTGCATACTGGAACTGGTGAAAGACCCCGGGACCGCAGAGGTGCGGAGAATGGTGCTACCGCTACGCTATCAAGGTCATCTTTATATCAAAAGCTACTTTGTTATATGGATCATAAATAGGTATTACACTCACGAAACAGTATTGCTTTCTACCATTCTCCAAACAGATTTACTTCTGTTATTTTCCAAATATGTTCAAATATGTTTTCTTTTCTACTCCCCCTCCTCTCTCTCTCTCTCTCTCTCTCTCTCTCTCTCTCTCTCTCTCTCTCTCTCTCTCTCTCTCTCTCTCACACACACACACTCTCTCTCTCTCTCTGTATGTTCATCTAGTAATTTATGCATGGAACAATTTTGCATATATGCGAGAAATTGATTGGTTGTTTTATACATTCATGTCTTGCTTTTAAGTGCGGAGCAAGTGTGCTAACACAAAGCTATCCATGTAATTTTTATATCAGAAATTATTTCGTTATATGGTTGATACATAGGTAATACACGCACGAAACAGTATTGCTTTCTACCATTCTACAAACAGATTTAATTCTGTCATTTTCCAAACATGTTTTCTTCTCTCTCCCTCTCTCTCTCTCTCTCTCTCTCTCTCTCTCTCTCTCTCTCTCTCTCTCTCTCTCTCTCTCTCTCTCTCTCTCTCTCTCTGTATCTTCATCTAGAAATTTTTATATGGAACAAATTTGCATATATGCGAGAAATTGACTGGTTGTTTTATACATCTATGTCTTTCTTTAAGTCTGCCTTTCTCGTTTCGTTCTATATTTTTTTTTACTTTAGTCAGAATGTTTAAATATCAGAGTTAAGATTTCGTACCTTGATGTTGTAAAAGTTGAAAAATACCCCTGAAAACACGTCGATTGGAATCTGTGTCGTCGGTCACGTGGAATATATTGTCGTGTGAGGAAATTATGGGTTGTTTTTGTCACGCGCTTTCATTATCAGGAGTTTCAAATTTGTGTCTATTATCCAATTACTGTCAGTGTAATTTCAGACTTGCTTTAATTAAAACATACCAAGGTCTGTACTATTTACCAAAAACAGTTCATCGAGTTCTTTTCATTCAGATTTAATTTATTCGTTCTTTTCAAGTGCCTTTAAGCGCTTCCTTGTTAATAATGCTATGTGTTTGAAGCGGGTGTACTTAGGTTTCGTATATCGTTCTAATGTTTGCGCAACGTAATTATCTGCTGAAAGTTATCAGCTCAGCAGGAGGTAAGTTAGAGCTTGGTTTTTCTTTCTAGCTGAATATTTTATTGTTGGTACCAAATTTGTTACGGCCAAGGCTTTTGTATTTTGCAGCTTGACCGAGAGAACAGAACACAGGTAACATCGTACAAACCTGTTTTCAACTCAATAATCTGACCTTAATCACCCACGTTTTGGTATGAAAGACTACTTTTATACTGTGTTTTATTCTGCCAAATTTAATATGTACTACAGAGCAAACCCATCCATACATCTACCCACTCACCCACCTATACGCCAGTCCATGTATTCTTCCATCCATCCATCCATCCATTCTTTACCAAGGCTGTCCCAGATAATACGGCCGGAGCGGGCTTGGTGGTAAGAAATATCGTGGTGTCGTAGTGTACAAAAAAAATAGAAATAGACAAAAAAAACAATATTTAATGAACGACAAACTGAGCTCTTACTTGCATCCCTCTGAGATGAATAACTTTAGCAGATATTTATGTCGTGCATACAATAAAACGATATTTGAGACCCATCATTGAAAATAAAGTGTTTACGGCCCTTGAAAAGAACTAGTAAATTAAATCGGAATAAAAATAATTTACATACAATACACACACTTGTATATTTTGACATGGCGTACACATACTGATATTTACAGACGGTGCAAATTTACCCAATTTGGTTTTGAGCTACTTCTGGATTTGGTGCAACTTTACACACCATGTAAATTTACGTAAGTACGCAAAGGTGTTAACATGAATAAATTTACATATGTATGTAAGTAAACATACACACACATGTATATATATGTATATATATATATATATATATATATATATATATATATGTGTGTGTGTGTGTGTGTGTGTGTGTGTGTGTGTGTGTGTGTGTGTGTGTGTGTGTTTGTGTGTAGATATCCACAAGTATGTTTACTGGTGCATATACGAAAGGTATAATAATCGACTAAATGTTTACCACGTACGGACTGGCAATTTACCTTCTTACTTACACTAATTTACGATTGTAATTGGTTTCCCAATTGCCAACAATGTTTGTTTCTCTGTCATTCAATCCAAATAACAATATAAAAATCAATTGTATGCATACAGTGACGACGACGACGAAAACAAGATGAATCAGCAGGAATTAATATGAGAACCACGAAAATATATAGAGTCTAATCGACCTGCCGGTCTTTGTCTCCCTCTAGTTCTTCTCAAACTTCTTCAGTGGTGGTAAGTACTTTTTTCAGGTACGAATGAAAGTTACTTTGATAACATGTAAGACGATATAAACGCAAAAGAAGAAGTAGAAAATAATCAGTAATGAAAAATGACCTAATCAGTAAGACAGCATCTGTCATTTACCATCTACCTATTCTAACGAAGGAGCAGGAATAGAAAAAGTTATAATAATAATGACAATTATAACAATAAAATATGATAGCTCGAGGAAAGTCGATGGCACGCCGTAGCAAAATATCCAATTTTTATAAATAATGTCTGAGATTGAAAGCGTTTAGAAGTAGTGCTGTTCGATGCTTGCCATCGTAAATCGCCACATCCACTCTCCACATCACCAACTCCAGGCTCCTCTTCCCACCTTACACCTCAACAGTTACTCATCTGCCAGATCCCCAAATTCATGACTTATATCAATTGTCTCCTCTGTTGCTCTATTTACAAAGTTTAAAAAACAAACGTCGCTATATATCAGTGATAGTACTTGCTTACATCCGCTTTTTGCGAGTCGTTTATATGGACTTCATAGTAAGGAATGCACATACCCTCACCAAAAAATGAACATAGCTAATGAGCGACCGATGCAACCCTTCACAACATAGCTGAGAAGCCATTAGGCAACACATTCCTTTGCCAAAGAAGTTCACATGTAGGGAGAGAGCGCATGACCCTACCCAGAGTTCAGAAACCTCTTCACCGCTACATACATGATGCTGAACGTTATTTACGTAAAGCATTGGAGAATCGGCTCACATATTGTATATTTCTCACTGAAGGCAAGATGTTACCGTAGTATTCAACCAATATCCCAATTCTACTTTATGAAATATTGTAGCGAAATTCAGTCGTAATGGTACCTTTACAAATTATTTACATCATCTGCATCCCTGCCTTGCACCTTTTATAAGTAATGAAAGATTAAGATTCATTCCGTGCGAAAGTACTAAAAAGACCTTGGATTTGACTCCTATAACGACGTGATTCGGTGATGCCCCATCTTTTTACCTCTTGGACCCTACCCCAGGATTGCTGGGGTAAATAGCGCGTTATAGTATACATTACATGTTTTGAGTTATTAAAGAACTGCACCAGAATGAAAGTAAAAATTCTTAACAGAGAAATGGGTAGAGATATACTTTTGACCTTGTAATTCCGCGCAGGGGCTTTAATGGGGATGAGAGAGACTAGGGTTCCTCGGATATTTCAAAAGCCAATCTGTTGTTGCTGTTCGTCCTTCGAGTTTGAAGATGATCATGACAATACTCACTGGTTTGGTTTCTGTGAGCCAGTGGGTGACTGATCGGGCCAATTTGTGATCTGAACTGTCTGTGGTGCACTGGGCAGTAGATGCTGCTTGGGGTTGATTGATCAAAACAGGACGTGCTCACAGTTCTGAGATTTATGCTGCTCGCACTTCTGCACTTCTTTTTCAGTTCTCCTCTGCTCATAATCTGTAACTCCAGTATGCATGAGACTGCGCCAGATAAAATGATCATGTGTAAGATCTCCCCAAGACTCATGGTCAATGTTGAAGTGTTTTAAAGATGGCTTGAGGAAGTCTTTCAAGGATTTCTTCTGACCTCCCTGAGTTTGTTTCCCTCCATCAGATTGCCGTAGAAGATCTTCTTTGGTAGTGGCGCGTCTGACATCCTGGTGGCGTGGTCGATTCCTTCCATCAATGTTTTCATCAGCAGAGTGTAGATGTTTGGAATGCCTGCTCTATGACCTTGTCCTGCCATCTTATCCTCATCAATTTCCTTGGCTATCCCATGTGACAATGGTTTAGCTTCATGGCGCAGCGTCTGCACAACGTCCAGGTTTTGCGTGCATACAACGGGGTGGGCAACACAATGGATTTGTAGGCCTTCAGTTTTATTTGCAGACTGATGCCTATGCGCTCCCACACATTTGCGCGTAGTCTGCCAAAGGACACACTTTCTTTGGCTATTCTGGCAATGGTTTCTTCATCGATGTGGACTGCGTGTGACATTGTATTGCCAAGGTAGGTGAACTTGTCCACTGCCTGGAGGATGTGGCCATTCACTGTAATGGTAGGTTTTACGTACAGCTTTCCTGGTGTTGGTTAGTGCATCACCTCTGTCTTCTTGATACTGATTGTAATACCGAAATTGTCGCAAGAAGAAGGGTAATGGTCCATACTCTGTTGCATGTCCGACTCAGATTTGGCATTCAAAAACATTCGTCAGCATATAGGAGATCACGAACAGTCACTTCCTGTAACATCGTCTTTGCCTGTAGTCTACTCAGATTGGAAGAGCTTGCCATCAGTGAAGTATCTGATGTCGACTCAGTGTCATTGTCACGCAATGCATCCGTAAGCATAGCAGAGAACACCATACTGAAGAGGGTTGGGGCCAACACGCAGGCTTGCTTCACTCCAGTGGTGACTGGGAATGGTTCAGATGGACTCAGCGTTGTCCATGACTCAAGCAAACATGCCATCATGGAATTACGGAATAATTACGATGAATTTCTCTGGGCAATCCAAGTTTGCCATGATCTTCCAAAAGCCGCCCCACGACTGACTGTGCCAAAGACCTTTGTCAGGTCGACACATGTCGTGTACTTGTTCTTGTTCTGTTCCTGGCATTTCTTCTGGAGTTGACGAGCTGCAAATATCATATCTTTGGCCACTCATCCTTTCCTGAAGCCACACTGACTTTCAGGCAGAGATCTTGATTAACGCAGCAGTATTCTGGCGACGATTTTGCCAGCAGTGAGATGCCCTTATGGTCTGTTGCCTTTCTACTTGTACAAGTGCACGATGGATGCATGTTTGTATTCCTGGGGTATAGTTCTTTGAGCCCAGACATTTGACAAGAGGTCAATTACTTTCTCAGTTTCTGTCAGTGGTGGAGGATCGGCAAGAGATATGTTGATTTCCACTTGCGGGAGTTGATCAATTGCCCCCTCGTTGATAGATGATTGTTGATTCAGGATGTTGTTGAAGTGTTCTGCCCATCTGTGTAGAATCTTTTCTTTGTCAGTGAGAAGCGTGGTACCGTCAACACTCAGTATTAGAGATGTTCTGGATGACCGTTGCCCGTAGATTGTCTTCAAAGCGTCGTAGAACTTCTTCATGTCATTCCTGTCTATGTAGGACTGAATCTCATCTGCTTTGTTGCTCAGGCATGAGCCCTGCAACTCTCCGAGTTTGCATTGGACAGTCCTCTTGATGTTGTTGAAGCCTGACTTATTTTTTGATGATGAAGTCCTGTCTTCTTAACAGGTCTTTTGGAGCCGATGTTTCTCGTACATTAGTCGTCTCGTCAAATCAATCTTGATCTTTACGTGTGGTGGGACCGATAATTTTGAATGCAGCCGAATACACTGAGTCTCTGAAGGATGCCCAATTTTCCTCGACATTCTCGGAGTTCGCATCAATTATTTCTAGTTGGCTGCACAGTTCTTCAACAAACGATGGTTTTCATATTCTCTTCTTTAAATGTTTGAATATATTGAGTTTTTTTTCCTCTTTTTTGCTTTGTGGTCGTCTGCAAGACTGAATTCTGATACTGAGTTTGAAGACTATGAGCCTGTGGTCAGCCCAGCATTCTGCACTTCTCATGACCTTTGTCACTTAGATAGTCTATCTGTCTCTTCTCCTGACAATGATATAGTCATTGAGATGCCAGTACTTAGAGTGCGGGTGAACCTAAGACAACTTGTTGCGGTTTGGCAGGCCAAAGACTGTGTTGATGATTAGAAGGTCACGTTCAGCGCGTTTTCTCAATAGAAGGAGTCCGTTATTGCTGCATTTGCTAAAGTCGTTTTTGCCGATGACGCCTGGCTATGTCCGGTGATCTGTGACAACTCTAGCATTGTAGTCGCCAAAGATGATGAATTTGTCTGCCTTCGGTACTTCTGCGATAAGAGACTCCAGGTCTTCATAAAATCTGTCCTTGATCTCATCTGGGTTGGTCATGGTGGGTGCATAGGTGCTGATGACAGTTGCATGGCTCTTTCCAGACAGCGGAAGTCCCATTTGCAATAGTCTGTCATTCGTGCCCTTTGGGAGAT
Source organism: Margaritifera margaritifera (assembly GCA_029931535.1). Taxonomy (NCBI): domain Eukaryota; kingdom Metazoa; phylum Mollusca; class Bivalvia; order Unionida; family Margaritiferidae; genus Margaritifera; species Margaritifera margaritifera. The sequence continues at coordinate 2,109,548 of JAQPZY010001391.1, read as the reverse complement.
TTGTGAGCTCGCTGACTAGCTGTGATTTGATGTAAACCCAACACCAACTTCACGTCGCTTTTCTTCACTATGTCCACTCCAGAAAAAGTTGTAGCCGGGTATCCCTTCGGCGAGGTGTCCTAGTCAGCATGGCGTGTTTCACTCAGGGCCGCAATCGGAATGGTGAATAGGAGCTGTTCTTCTCTTAACTCGATCTGCTGATGTACTGTCCATTAGTGTGCGCATATTCAAGGCACCGATGGTGAGTGGAGTACCCCTTGTCTTCTTGTTAGGTTTTCGACCACTAAGGTGGGATCCCATCAGCTGCGGTATGCTGACCAGGGTTAAGATGAAGCAAGCAATATTTAGGACACGTTTTATAGCCCCTTCCTCGTCCTATGAAGCAATATGATTCTAAATAGGGCTGCTCAGTCGCCCAGGAAGCTGCTCAGTTCCACTGTTGCTTCGGTCCAGTGAAAAGCGACCCTATGACATGAGGCGCCCATGTGCAGGTCTGCAGTTACAGCTTCCAGTGTGTCCACAACCAATCTAAATCCCAATGAGAGTCACTTACTGAACTTTAATGACCTATCAAGAACAGAAACATGTGTTTGCAGTTACAAAGATCTCGAAGGCCTTCAATGTGATGCCCATAACGACATGGTTTAGTGAAATCCTATCTTTTTTATACCTTTGAACCTCTGCTGTTAGACCCCAGGAGTCACTTTGAGGATTAAAATCCATTTCGCACATAAATACTCTCAAGCTCTTTGATTTGATACGCATTAGGGCATGTCTTAGTGATGTCCTATTTGTTGACCCCATTGATCCCTTTTCCCTCCCATCATATCAAAGATTCTGGGCAGACCGTGAACAGCAAGCTACAGGTAGGGTATATTTGGAATAGTTTAAGAACTGTACTACAATGCAAATGAAAATCATAATTTCGAATAGTTTAAGAACTGTACTACAATGCAAATGAAAATCATAATCAACAGAGAAGTTAGAGTATTTTATGTATTCTGGATCTTTAATCTTGCCTTGGGGCCTCCCAGAGAAATTTCGAAATTTTACTACAGATATACAGCCTATAAAGAAATCATGCACCTGCCTAGCTTGACTACTGTCTTGTGAAAGGTTAAAAAAGATTTTGCGTTTACGGGAAATGTACCTACTGACACTGAAATGAAACTAACATTCAGTGTTTTTTTCCAAATGCGGGTATAATGATTGTTATAAATATTATTATTATTATTATTATTATTATTATTATTATTATTATTATTATTATTATTATTATTATAGCAACAACATAACAACTTTAACGGTCTTAAACCCATAGTTTGATTGTCTCATAAAATCATTGTATCCATCTCAGTTGGCTTTTTGGAGAAAATTGTGTATGAATTAGAAGTATAATTTGCGTGTTTGATAAATTTCGATACCCGGTTAAGAGAAAAGTGTCAATACAAAAACGCAGGTTACGCATTGCATGATCTGCACACAATTAATTGGTTTCAATGCACCCATATTAGTGCCACATCCTTAAGATAAATGAAACGTCACTGTGACCCATATTTCACCTTTCACTGGCTTTGGTTAACTTGTTAGGTTCTGGCATGCAGTATACAAACTTTCCTACCTAGACTCATGAAACCTGATGAAGGGAAGCATCTTGATAATTACTTCACCCATATTGCAAAAATAGTTCTCTTTGACCTATATCTCATGCTTCTGTGACTTTGTTGAAATTTTGTTTTTAAAGTTAATTTAGTGTGTACTCTTCATTTTAGAGTGTTTTTTTTTTTACAGTTATTAGCTTGATAATTGGATACATCTCTGTTAGTAGTACAATTTACCACCAAAGTTTTCTTACCTACATCTTATGCCTTACTAACATAAGTAATTTTGTTTGTTTAGCTCATGACGAGCTAGCTTACTGCATGTTATATATATATATATATATATATATATATATATATATATATATATATATATATATATATATATATCCACGCCGTATAATTGTAACGCACTATAATAACCTCTATATACCTTGATTTCTGTCGTAGAATCCAGCGGTGAATGTGCGCTTGGCTGAAAATTACTTACTGGGTCGATAAGCGGGTGTGTCTGCTATGCACGAATGTCTATATCAGCGAATTTGTAGCATCCTTTTTTGGGTATGTGTGCTTGGTCGAGGGGTTATGGTGGTTAGTGCGTGCAGACAAGGCGATGTGTGCCGTAACCCGTGGACCCCGGTTCGAATCTCAGTAGAGAAAGAATGAAAAATTCTCTAACCTGTGTTCTTTCCCCATGTTTAAAAATTCACTTCATATTATCACCCATCCTTCTGTACGATCAAGCGATAGCACTTTCCGCTCTGTATGGTGTATATTTGTAACTCACTACATGTTCTAACAGAAGTACCGTTATGACATTGCAGTTGAAAGTAGGAATACATATGTTTATTCAATGGTAAAATTTCAATTTATGACTAGACATTTATACTGTTATACTGTTATAGATTACTCTCAGCGTGTTCAATGTGTATTGTACACGTGAATGAGTAGGTATTAGAACAGGCATGTGCAACCTACGGCTGCTTAGTTACATCATAAGAATCGCTTATCCGGCCCTCACCCTGGAGGCAGTTGCACATTTCTGTTTTAGAAGAATGCAGCTTCAGTGGCTACTAGGGTGGAGAATACTAATAGTTTGTGATTTTTATTAACAATTATTTGAAGAAGAGAAAAGTAAAAAATACCCGTTGGTTTTGATCAACTCATTATGGTTCCTCTGCTTTACTATCACAGAAAGGAATGTTCTTTATTGTTTTATGTATTGTATGCCCTGTCGCAAGGGCCAACATTTTGTGGGTCACGATCACTTTGGCAGGAACTTATTTTCTGCATGGCCGCTTGAGACTATGAAAAGCTTTGTAGAGGCGAACTATGTACTCGGTAATTACGTTCTGGTTGTCAACGAGTTCTGAACAATAACTAAAAACACAGAATCTTACCGTTCGAAGTTACCACGTATTGTTTATATACTGCACGGGGCTTAATTCACCGTTTCAACTGGCATCTTTTCATCTCAGTACTGCTTAGTCGTGATCATGATTTTATCTAAAATTGAGGGTCCTTTGAGATCATAATAAATCTATGGGGGAAAAGTAAGAAGTGATATTAATGTTCATCTCAAAATAGTTGTGCACATTTCCGCGCATTCCTCATGCCTAACAATAACATAACACAACTTCTCTCTCTCTCTCTGTCTCTCTCTGTCTCTCTCTCTCTCTTTCTTTCTCTCTCTCTCTCTTATTCTCTCTATCTTATAATATTAATCCATGAACAACGGGGTTATAAGTAATTTGTAATAAAACAATGCCTCGAGCAAGTGCTAAGAGGTTTCCGAAAAAAACTGACAGTTTTTATTATTCGTGTGGTACCAGTTTTCGTGGATTCCGTAGTTGCCACAAACTTTTAATATACACACCCGACGAAAAATTATCCATCAAAGAAGACACCAGCACCCCATCACAATCAAAGGCATATACACGAATTCATAAACTGACGAATAAGTCTCTTTTTGTTTGCGAAAGAACGGAATTTTATAGCCACGACAATTTATAAAGTCGCATTATGGGCAGCTATGAAGTATTTTGAAGAGGACTTCTGTAATATTACAGGGAACGGCAATTTACTGTGAACCAGATATGGAGACCGATGCAAACAATAACTTTACACTGTAAGTGATTGCTTGTCTAATTTCTGTTATGTGTGTGTGATTTTCTTACATCAAATGAAAAATTTAGAGAAAAAATAGGTGTTTTAGGTAGTACTTTTATTTCCACTGTTCTAAACCTACAGAAATGCGACTTACAAATGTCCTTTAACATATTATTAATCAATCATGGCTACATTTGCAAACAAAGAAAAGCGTTTGCAATCGGTAAGTCGCCTGTTGGTGTTGTGACATTAAGACTGCGTCAGACATTGCTTATTTGCTTTATATCGCCGCTCGTTGCATGATGGGTGATACATAATATAATATTTTATGTTGATGGAAGTAAACTCCTGAATGTCTTTAAAGCTGGCATTAAGTGTGGTACATTACAGTTTGTAACATCCATATTTAGTCAGTACTCAAAAAGTCCACAGACTGACCATACAAACCTGGGACTCTATTCATCCATGGAGTTTACGAGTCGTAAGCTGGAGATAATCTGAATCTCTAAGTTAGCCACCAGGAGGACAGGGGCAACGGAACAAAATGTGACTCCTATTAGTTAGGGATGTAGGGGGGGGGAAGTAGACTGTGGTTTGCACAAATTGCATTTTAATACTTATTTAATACACTAGTAGGCCCCATGAAATGCAGACAAGCCTGCTATCTAGACCTCTATTTCATCTTGTTGGAAATGTACATGAGGGAGATTGCTCCAGCTCGTCATTGCGTAACCTATGAAAACGTTATTTTAATGCCCTTTTGACCAGCCTGGAAAATTTAGGTTAGCGCTGAAATCACCAGTGTGTTATATAATTTATATAATTTGTTCTGCCATTTACCTGCAGTTTAAAGCTGGGAGGATTGTACAAGTATAATAGCAACTAAACACGTCTGTACAATGAGCAAACTCGCGATGTATTACATTTTCAAACTAAAGTTTCTGTTTCGATCGTTTATGAATAATTAAAAATATGCTAATTAGTAACAACTAATAGATAAATTCTTAAGCCCAAGATTCAGATTTCATTTTTGAAAAATGATTCTTTTTTGTGCTTACTTTCCAGACTAACTCTAAAAGTCTGTCAATAAAAAGAAATGAAATAAAAAACGATAATCTTATTTTTTTTAAAACACAGTGGTGTTTTTTTTCTCCACAAATTCAAAGCAGAAAAATTACAATATACATGCAAAAATAAAATTTAATAATACCCCTTTACGTTTCTTCGCATTTTAAGATATATTTAATTGTCTAGGCTATGTTCTTCGTGTGCAAGTTGGTCAAGAAACAAGGTCATTGCAGTGTAAAAACCTGTCAGGCGTTAAAGCAGACACAAATTCCTGTATAGTAAGTTTCGGTTCAAAGGCATAAAGTTGAAGATTCAACTTTTAGTTAACTTACGTAAAACCAACTCCCGGACATAGTTGTAAATAGCATGATTTATAAGCACTTCTTGTTACATATAGACCGATTTTTGAAAACTGTTTCTTTTTGGATATATAAATCTCACCCGTATGACACATATGTTATCATGTTTTGGGGATATAACTTCTAGTTTAAAAAACAAAATCAATAAAAGAAACATTTAAGAAACTGTTATGTGCACAGAGTGCGCACAATCATTGTGCATAATCAATGAACTCTTTGTGCCAATTCACTATTGGCTGATAAGCGTTGGGCTGTGTCAGATCTACCGAGAAAAAAAAAATTCAATCCTTTTCTGTTTATCGAACATGTGTGTCCCTTCGAGAAGGAAGGGAAATTAATTAAAAGGAAAAATGTTATCTGCAGAAACATATATACAATTATACAGGTAAAACACTTGTTGTGAATTAGTGCGAAGTTTTTCGGTAAGAACTATTACTAGGGGCAGTTTTTAATTATCGATATTTAATAACTTATTGGGAACCATAAAGTAAAACTATCATTTTACATGTTCATTTTTAAAAGGTGCTTTTGTATACTGTCAAAAGTAATTTTTTTTTTTGTGTTGATAACTTGGCTTTTGTAAATAAATGAATGTACAGGTCGGATTTTAGGAGCCACAGTGGCTGAGTGGTTAACTTTCCGGAGTCGCTACCAAAGAACTGCGGTTTCGAATCCTGCTATCGGATCAGCCTGGGTCGGCTACACTGGTGTGTCCCTGGGTAAGGCACTTTACCCCTAGCTGCCTCGCCACTAAATAAACCACTTGTGTTGCTTTGCCATAAACACCAAACAGAACTAAACTGGGACGGATTTTCGTGCAGAATGATGGAATGCCTTTGAGAGGAATAAATGCCAGCTATAGAGTGCGTTCACAATATCAGTGCACTGGCAATAAATATAAATAGCACGTCAACTCTGGAAGTTAGGATTGTTGTAATAATGTCTGTTCTGAATGGTCTCGCTGTCAATGTATTATACAACTGATCTATTTGCAGTTTTCTTTTTTCTTTTTTAGCGAAGTCCCGAAATATGCTTCACCCATTGTGGTGTAATTGACAAGATTTGAAACCCAAACCAACACCAACATTCTGCATGAAAATCAGGAATAATGTTGAAAATTATAACAGTTATAAAAAGAAATTAATAAAAGTTTACAAAATTTTATTATGCGAAAGTAATCGACTGCCATGTCAGAAAAAAAATACAGAAAACTAGTTTTGCTCAACCTGTATTTTAAATCTGTTTTATTTGGATAGAAACTTCATGCACGGCTGCATCATAATACATACTAGTATTAAGTACCTGTAACCTCCACAAGGGTTTCATCTACAAATATTCTCAGTTCTGTATGAAAATGGCCTTGTTGTTTGAATATGTCTTATTGTGATTGACTCATTGATTGATTGATTGATTGATTGACCGATTGTCCTGCAATTAGACTTTAGTATGATATAAAAATGTGATGACAAAAAAGAGTAATGTCTTTGTTGTATAATACATGTATGAATTCTCTCTCTCTCTCTCTCTCTCTCTCTCTCTCTCTCTCTCTCTCTCTCTCTCTCTCTCTCTCTGGCATGTGCAAATTTAATGCTGAGAAAAAGGAGCGAATGTTTATGTTTACCATACTATGTATTTCGTGGTGGCTTAGTATTTTCAAGCCGCTTTAGCTGAATAAATCGATCATGAATCTATGTATTTTGCATTTCTATTGTATTTTGTAGAGTGTTTTATATTAATCTCAACACAAAGAATACTAATATAAAACAAGAACCCCACAACATTTTAACCGAATTTAAGTCTCTATCTATTGCTACACCCAGACGGCTCGTATAAGACCCTTGCTGTTCTGTAATTCCAGAGGTTAAGTACAAGGGGTCAAACTGTTCTATGATAGCACATGTATGTACAGAGTTAGTGGTTGGGTATAATTGTCTAATACATACTTACTAACAGTTTATCTTTTTGTATTGTTTTGGCGCTATTAATGATAAAGATACTCTGTAATTGTACAATACTTACACGGTTCACTTTCCAAGTCACTTAGATTATACATTTGGCGATTCATAGTACCTTGTAAAGGTGATTGCTATTACATAGGGAACACGAAGAAATTTTTTAACAGTTTTCTATTCTTCAGGTCGCCTGATGTGTAAAACCTTACTGAAAAAAAGACTGCATGAGTAGGAATATTAATGTCTAATACAGTTCTTAATAACTGTACTTTTAAGTTACGGTATACAGGCTGGTCCTGTAGAACATCCTGTGCATTTTGGTTATCACTAAAAACCTGTTTAAATTTGAAAAAGCAAATAAAATTAAACAATACCTTATTGACACCACTGTACTCGTATACTGATTGGTGTTTTGGTGTAAATATTTTGTGTATTATTTTAATGAGACTTCATTCACAACATAATTATGGATACGAGCATAATGCACGATATGTACATCGAAGTCATCAAATTACTAACTGAAGCATGCATATACTTATAAAAGCACATTGAATGCATATATCAGTTTATGAAGCAGCACATTGAATGCATACATCAGTTTATGATTGCTTCTACATATAGTTGCAAGTCTTAAGATTGAGATGATGAAAAACACATATTGCTGCAATGAAATGTTTCATTTTAGGACTGATCATCCTGATGATAAATGCTTGACTTCTACCTGTCTTTCTTTCTTTCTATCTACTGAAGTTCAATGCGCATAATTTCCAAATTCGGTTTGTCGTAATTCAATGTCACTGTAACAGGATCTGTCATGAGATGCACAACCGTTCTCTCATGTTTTGAATACTAAGTAGGCAAATGATGTAATAGGGTCAGATATAGTTAATTGACTGTTGCATATCATGGGCGTCTTTTCAATAGCTTTATATGTATAAAACTTCGCCACAAACAGGGCTTTTTAACTTTACATTCGGGTCGGATACCAACTATATAAGGAATGTATACGTATTGTCAATATCAGTTTACTGTACTTCTTTCCTATGACGTGTTGTAGATTTATTTGCCTGTATGGGATGTATAAGCACGAGTGTGTCCCATCACTATTGACTCATATGCATGAAATATTAATACAAAATACCAGGGACGGTTATATACATCAGCATTTCTTCTTCTAATTTAGCTAAGCTATTGGTATTTGATGTTTGGATCTAAAGGGAGATAAAAAAATTTGGAAACCTGTAATTTGATAGCGCATATCTCTCTACAGGTTTCCCACCGGGCAATCGAGAACATGGTTTCGCGCGTGTGTATCTCCAGCTTAGGAGGAAAGATACACTCCAAACTCGCGAACAAGCACCGATCGTGTAAACGGGGACATTCCTACAAATCATGTTTTTACATTGTTCTGGGCTAAAATTGTTGGTGGAAGCAAGATTTTACCCTTTTTCCAACCGAGGACGTCCTCGGTTGGAGGTGTGTCCTCAGTACGTTGGTGTGTAATCTCATGAATGTCCTCGATTTACACCAAACACACACACACACACAGACACACACAAACACACACACACAAATAATTCCCAACAAAACTGTCCAAACATTTGGGGCTGGGATGGAGATGGGGCAAGGACGATAACTAGTATTGTTTCCGGTGTCGGCTGATGAACGACTGTGTTGACAATGTATGTGCAAATGCAGTTGTTTCCCAAACTTAAACAAATGCCTATATGGAAACAGCAGTTTTTCAACCTAGCAACCCAACTAGTTTTGATGCAGTTATATAAAAGGGGTTTATTAATTTTTGTTTAAACGTGCAAGCCACCTGGGATCAATTAAAAATCAAGTAAGCTTATTCGCGTTGATGAAGTTCGAGTTCAGCAGTCAGAACTGCTGCGCACATTCACCTGATTCTGTATAAGATTAACTGTTTAAGCTTAATCGGTAGATTGGAAAGAGACTGCTAAAGACTATTAGAGCCTTCATGCAATACAGTCAGAGATACGTTGCTGCGGCAACACCTTCTATGTTTCTACGCTGAGTTTGCTACACATCCGAACCCGAACAGTTTGATTGCTGTTTCTCTGTCTCTCTCTCTCTCTCTCTCTCTCTCTCTCTCTCTCTCTCTCTCTCTCTCTCTCTCTCTCTCTCTCTCTCTCTCTCAAAGCCCCCAAAAGTCCCCGGCGGGCGTTCTGTGATTTTCTTTATAATTTGGTCGGACATAAAGAAATTTATAGAATCTGCTTCTCTGTTAATTTACTATCATGCTAAATTTCATTTACATTGGTGAACTCAAAGTAAGCAATTTTAATTTTATGGTGTCTTTTCTCAAGCCTGAGCTAGAGGTTCTTGCTAAAACGTGTTGAGAAAATGGAACCAGGTTATAATAGGTCGCCCAGAATGTTTCCTTCTGATTCATATCTAGTTATTATATTGGGGTTTTGTCGACACGTGGTCTCCACGTTTTGTTACTCTAATGTAGATTCGATACTGCTTAGATTTTTTTTTTCCACAACAAGTTATATCTGCTTCTACTTCTCTACGGCTAAGATGTTGAGGTAAATTGATCTTGGAGGTGGAGGAAACCAGAAACATAATAACCCAATCGGAACACCTGGTGGTCTTTCTACAAAATTTCATATCCGAAATACTGACATGAAGATGCAACATATAAAGTGGGGAAATCGCCAGAAAATGGCGATAGACTCAGGCACACGCTAAAGTACGCTGGAGAATATAAAACCATGTTAAAAACATTATGATACCTCTATGGAATTATTTACACAATTTCAATATAAACAAAGTTCTCTGGTGAGTTCATGAGTGAAAAAATAAACTTTGGAATGTTTCGGCTATAAATAGGTCAGCTCAGTCAAACAGGTCGTAATGAAATCTATGATGGTCGTTATGTGCACATGACCTGATATGGTAAACAAGGTACATGTATATACCATGACGGCTACTGTAGTATTTCGGAGCTGTATTCCCGATCATTGGCAGAATGGCCCGAATGTGTTCCAATTCGCTTGGTGACCACTAAGATTTTGTAAAAGAAAAGTCATCAATTTATTCGTAATTTAGAAATAAAGTCAGCATTGAAAGGTAAGAACTAAAACAATCTGTAGAAAAATCTACTACTACTAAAATCAAAATATCTATAATTTATGTGGCATTTATCTGCACGTTATCATACCGGTTTGTTTTATTTGTAAATACCAGATGCATAAAAAAAATAAAACTAAAGAAAGCAGTAGATACAGAAATACGTAGCGAATTGTCAGTTTAAAAAGATAATTTTGATCGTGAAAAAATCCGCACGTTGGCATTATCCGTCAGAAGGTCGGCAACTATGACGAAAATGTGGTCAGACTGCCGAAAACCCGGAGAAAATTCCCGGACTTAGATAGATACCAAAAAGTACTCTTTCCTATATCAGAACAAAAAATTTAACCCGGAAGCGCAGAAACGCTCTATCCATATAATGTGTAATATATATGGGCTGAAACTAAGTTCAAGATTTTATCTGGTGGTACATCATTATAATGAAGAAACATACAATGATGTACCACTATAAAAAAAATTGAACTTTTTGAGGGAATGAGGGTTACTGCATTTGTAACGGAAAATATGAACGAGTTTTCTGAGTTATACTGCACGACGTCATTAGTGCAGTATAGCTCAGAAAAAACGAGTTCATATTTTCCCATACAAATGCAGTAACCTTTTTATTATATACTCATTTTGCTTTTCTACCTAAGGCTGAAGAAAAAAAAGAACACACTACAAAAAACAATGTAACTAAATTTCTGCTATATTCTAAAGTAAATACACAACCGAAGTTAAACCAATACACAGTAACAGTATTCATGCGCACATGGCACCGCCCAGTGACCTTTGAACTTGGTAGAATACCGCGCGCTCAGTGATTTGTTTCAAAAAGAAATCTCATTTTGGTCTACTTAAAATTGAAATTTTGAGTCATATTGTGAATGACTGCGCTTTGGAACAACTTTCCCAGTTGATCTGGAATGTAGGAATTTTGTTTTTATGTCGATTCAGCTAAATTCTGCTCTTTTAGTTTTTAGCTGGTTCTATTACGTACGATGTACATGTAGCTAGAGGGACTGGCCTCGACAGCAAGCTAGCTTATACATGTGTTACTGTCCTGTCATTGATAGTTTGGAATCATAAGGTGGACAAAATATGAAATTCTTTTAAGTGAAATTCTCAAGAAGATGCAGGATTAAATATTTTTTTTAGGGAATATTAAATTCATTTCGTTTTGGAGTGCAGTAAATTCTTCTTTGGAATGTGATTTATATTGGAAATGTAGTCTAGATTGCAGTGCAATTTCGCGCCGTGGATCAGAAAGTACATTTTGAAGAAATTCAGGATGCAGAAAAGTAAGTACATTTATTGTTATTCTTATTACCAGCTATAGATGACATATTTATATGTACTGTCATAATAAATCCAAACAATTTCTCCAAAAAAAAAATAAAAAACGGCAAAATTGCAAAGCGGCTGAGGTGTGAGAACCCATTTCGTCAGCGGAAAATAAGGCTTCTTCGTTATCGTGGCTTCTTGGCTCCGAGGCACTTGCTTTTATACCAAAACCCGCCTTCTTTAGTTGTATTTTTTCGAATTTAGTGCTTGGACTGACTTGTCAAATTAGCGGTCTCTGAGAGAAACGAAATATCATTTGGTCATAAGATGCCTTTTTATGCTATTTTTTATAGACTCTAGAGAGCACGGTTCATAGTCTGAACCATCGGCTAAATAAGTGTTTAAATGATCGGAATGATATTTTCAATACTGCATGCCTCACATTTGTTGTCATAAAGCCACCGCTGTACATTGTGAATATAACGTTCAGTCACTTGCTTGGTTGAAAGATTCTTTTGTGACTCAATGAATTCATCCACGCCGTCAGCTTTATCATCTCTACTCTCAAACAGCTTGTTTAGTTCATCAAACAGCCAAATCTAATAAAGTAAAAGCTCCGGTGTCTGCTACATTTGCGTACATTGTTTGTTTACAATAAAAAGTAGTTCCTAACACGCGATACCATTTTTAGACACACGTGTCGTGCAGTATGAAGCCGTGCAGTATGGAGAAATACTGCACGATTCTGACAATGCAAAGTTAATGGAGAAAAAAATGAGTATATAATAATGAGGGTTTATATAACAAATTTTATCCAAATGTTTTTAGACTTTAAGATGTTATACCTTTCCCTTTTATTTTATATTCCTTTCACAGAATGTTAACATTTTTACCTTGTAAATTTTATATTGTTATACTTCATGTTTACATTTATTTGGAACTCTTCCTAAATTGTTTTGCAATTCTTCCTTTTGTTACTTTTTAGTACATACTTTTAATAGGCCATTCTTACGCTGTAATGCTGTTAAACGCAAAAAGATGTATACATTTTTTTTTCAAACAAGAATCGTCTGGTGAATAGCTCTGTAGTACATTGGAACATTATGCCATTTCTTTACAGGACATCTTGACGTAATTTATGACGTTATGAGATAATATTGTAAGTATCTAAAAACAAAGCATTATGACATAGGTTTATGGAGAGTAATTTTTACCACGTTTTGTGATAAATGTTAATATTTTTTTCATTAAGTTTAATTGCTGGATAACTGTAAATTTGTAGGAAAAATAGCTGCTTATATCGCCGAAATTAGCTAATTTCTAATTCTGAGTGTTTTTATGCGTGCATGAATGTCACAATGTTAATCTTCGCATCGTGTTCAAAATAAATACGCACACCAAGTAAGTTCGCAACGTAATTATCAAATGTGACAGTGAATACGCAAAGACAACACCAAACGGATTTCAAAGTTAAGCTGTTGTTTATTTTTAGCAATGATTATAAAAAGCAACAAATCCACCAAGTACTTGTCATATAGAAAAACTGTTTTAACAAGAAACTGAAAGTTAACGAGGGATTTAATAAAAGCTGACATTTAATAGCAAATACCGTATTAAACATTAAGCCGAATTTCATTTACTATGGGTTGCATTGGGAATTTTAAAAAAGTTATGCCAGATTTTAACTAAAGGTATTTAAAAGGCTATGTCAGAATGAGTCATTAGGAAGAAAAACAACATGCTTGATGAAAAATTACAAAAAAACATATATCTGGGATCAATTATGCTATTAATATTAGTATTTCTTGCAACATAAGCTGGGAGATCATTATAGGGAGCAGACCACTAATTCATTTTCCGTACCCATCAATCTTAACATTTGAGAAAAAAAACTACTGTGTGTGATGGATGACCAGTATACAAATAATATACTGCTTGGTTGAAGTAAGCGCAGACTTTTGAACAATCAAACTTTATGGGCTTCGTGGTATTTTCTCGGGATAAATGTCCCTAAAGCGGGATATTGATAAAAGCTACCTTATTCATCAGTTTCGCACCGGGTAGGTACACAATAGTTTTAATCCGCCCGAAAAGATCGAAATCGTGTACGTTCACAGACAGAATCTATGTAGATATTGAAAGCACCGATAAAAGCCTCACACAATTAAAAAAGAAAATTGTCACGCTGATATTACAGCCAATGACCCAAACTCTAAGTTTTAAGTACGGCATCCAATGTTCCACAACTTTTAGACTGGTACCCCGCACAGATATTAATTTGTCTGATTCCTACTCCAAAAATGAGATATTTCAATAATCAGTCATAAAAAGCAAAAGCAACTGCGTCTCGCAGTCACGGTTTACTATAAATTTTGAAATTTGAACAATTTTTGACCAGGTCTGTAAGGCATTATCCCACTTGAGCTCGGTAACGCATTGTTGGAAAGTGGAAAAGTTTAATCGAACTGGTTGCTGTTGTATTCAGCATTTGACTACAGGTAATACTTGTTTCGACAAGAAACTTTTATGCAACGAATCTTACCACTAGCACAGCGCGTGCAAAACTAAACAAACATAATTAACCTAAACTAAGCAAAAGTACGTGTCAATGAAAAGAAACACCGAGAATCAGCGAAACAAAGCTTTGTTATTATGGGCTATCCAAATAAAAACGAACTAAAGTGGGTTTGATTCATAGCGTGTTGTATGATTGATATAGCAGTACCGCAAATAATATGTGCAAAGCATTACATTATACAACAGAAGACTAAGGTACATGTTGTGTACAATATACTATGACTAATAGTTTGAGGAGATATAGTCACAAAGATTCGACTATGCTACTTCAAAATAGACTACTGTCGACTGTTTGCCACTATCTGTATGGGGTCTTTTTTGAGCTTTGGGATTTCACATCATGACGGGATCGCAGAGCTGTAAAAAAACAAAAACACAATAAGTAGCATACTTTTCAATGACTGAGATAAAGAACCAAATTTTAAATATTATTTAAAGTGGATACTGACATATCCCTAAATCTTGTCTGATCTGCTCACAGTGAGAGTTTTTCGAGAGTGCACGATAGTTAATAATTTGTGCAAGGGCGGTAACCCCACCAAAGATGCAAACAGTATAATTTTTAAAATAAAACTCACCAAGGACACTAGACAAAACACTAGACAACACAACTTAAAGTGGGCTTAGCTCAATGATCCAGTAATTTCTTGTGCGTGTCTGATGCATACCAATGATTGTTCAAAAAGTAAGTAAATCCACAAGCGATAGCTCAGTAATTAGCGTGCTTGATTCCGATGTTGGACTACAGTGCAGTTTACTCTGTTTACCCAATAAAAAGCAACTGATGAAAGCCCTAGCGGGAAAAAAAACAACCTTGAAGTGGGCCTAGCCCATTCAAAGCAGAAATGTTGTTGCGCGTCTCAGATGCACCGCAAAAATTTAAATGCATTAGACCAAAGAAACTTAAAAGCGAGCTTAGCCCATTCAAATCAGAAATGTTGTTATGCCGTCTACGATGCACAGCAATAATTAAAATGCACTAGGTAAAACACCTTAAAAGCGCGCTTAGTCCAACCAAACCAGAAATGTTGTGCGTGTCTGAAGCACAGCAATAATTCACAGTCTTGAGGTAGTTGATAAGGACATCAAACAAATTAGCCCTGACAAGCAATATGCCTAAAACAAATGTGAGCTGTATCAAACATGTGTAACATTTGGCTTTATTGTGAAACCCGTAACCAATGCTTAGAAAGCAAATAATTTCAGTTTTTTGCAACTTTCTGCAAGTGTGATTCAGTGGATGAATTATTTGTTAGTGGTCAAGAATGATAAATATTTCAACTTGAAAATTAAAATGTACACATAAAATTAGAGTGAGATTTTTATGGTTTCTCCTGTTGAACCATACTATCCTGCATATTGTTACATTTTGGAGTATTTGTTACCCTTAGAAAAATTGCCAATAGAAGAATGGCTGATTTCACGACCGACAGTACCTATTGCAAATAGACAATTACCATAATTTTCAATTTCACGTTCATTGACTTTGATCTATTGATCGCAGACTCAACAGGAGTCCTTCCTCGAGTGTTATGCAACTATGACATTGATACAAAGTGGATTATCTGTTTCTTTACATGAAAGTATATATATATATATATATATATATATATATATATATATATATATATATATGTGTGTGTGTGTGTGTGTGTGTGTGTGTATATATATATAAAGGGAACAAATCATACGGCGAATAACAGTCATTTCACGTCCACTGGATCCAGCAATGGATCGCGTGTGTCAGGGATTGATTAAGATAAATGCAATAAACTGACAACGAACAATGCAAAACTAGTTTTTAACTAGCTAGCCTGAGCGATTTCGACTCTCAATAAGTCTTTTTCAAAGGCAAACACAAAAACAGAGACAAGACAAACAATAAACACAAAAAGCGTTGAAATTACAAATGTTGACATAATTATTTATAGGGGAATTAAAGCTTGCAAATCTCTGATGTGTTGGCTAGCTGGCTTCAACATCATGAAAAGTTGGGCGCGTCAAATTTGAGTTAAGTGCATTTATCATGTGGAACCCAAAATCACAATTGTAACGCCAGTGACTTTTACCCTTGACCTTTGAACCCAGTAATCAATATGGATGTGCCTCTGCCCATCTGTAGGCTACCTATGGAGTTTGATACAATTTGGGTCCTGGAAATTTGACTTACAGGGTGGAAGTAAAACAAATTGCAATTTTGGCTTCAGTAAATTTGACCTTTGCTGCCTCGGCCTCTGAATCAAGAGAAAACTGCCCTTGCCCGAAGACTGATGCAACTATAGCCACTAGTGCAGACAAGAAAATCCCATTATCAGCTCCAGTGACCTTGATGTTGGACCTATTATCGGAAAAATCCATAAGCTTGTGCCTCTTCCCTTGCGTAAGCCCCATGTGAAGACTGAGGAAAAGATCACATCAGACTAAAGTTGGATAAAGCACATTGTGTACAAGCCGAAGGACAAATGGACATACATACAGACAGACATCGCTAATGCTATAGTCCCTTGCACCTTCAATCGAGAGGTGGGGCGGGGGTGGGATAAAAATATAGAAAAATATATTCACAGAACAGGAATACTGGGCACCCTTTATGTTTCACCCTAATATCTCCCAAACTGACCGAAACGCAAAACTTAACCAAGATCTGGTGTACGGACGAATACACAGACAGACACGGGAACACTATATGCCCTTTCGACATCCGTGGTAGAGCATACAAATCGATTAGTTTTAACATGCATATGATAAAATCAGTCTGAAATAAGTTGCTCTGAAAATTAGATTTGTATGGCATAACTGATGTATATTTTTCAGTGTGTTCGACGTATATTTAATAGCTTTTTATAAACATGTACTATTTCACGAGTTTTACTTACATAGCTTGGAAATGTTTGTTATGATGAAACATTCTTTGCAATATATGTCCTCTATACATGAGGGGTACCTGTAAGCTATTTTAATATATTTCACAAATTAAGTTGGTGGCGTTAATTTTATTGTATATTTTCAATGTTCATGTATGGAGGCACTGATATTTAAATTTTGAAAGAATCTATGACAAGCTTTTCACACAAGACATTACCTTTTCCTCGCATACGACTTGAAAAATGCCTCCGCAATAATTAAGAATTTGATTAAGTACATCTTGATTCCATAGAACCTGTTGAAAATTATCACATGCTTTAATTTGATTTTAAATTTAATAATTGTTTTTAAATTTTTAGCTTTAAGATAATTACAGGTTGCTTTTATCATGCTGTTTGAAACTTACATAAAGTTGAATGGAAGCAATTAAGTATGCTCAATTTTGTATTAAAATGAACTCGTTTAACATTTCCTACAAAAGTCAAAGAAAGCAAAAAAAGCACAGTGACTCCCACATTTTCTCAGGTTTAATTCAAATTACAGTACATAAATCATACAGCAAATTTGAAACTAATCTATAATATTTGTTAGCGTGGGTTGGTGTCAGCGTCTGCCCTAAGAACTTCTCTTACAATTCCCATCGATCAAATAAAACAATTGATACATCGTTACCAAATGAAAAATAAAACAGAAACATAAATCTAGTACGTTTTTCCCTCTGAACAAATGGCCTTAAGTTAAGAATCGTTCTTATTGCGTAATATGTCATTGACTAAAGCATTCAGGAACTTAATTTTCTACGTCAAAAAGAAGAACACAAAGCTTCTGCCTGAAAATTCTTTTCCATAAAGGATTAAGTATGTTCTAGATCCCAAAAAAGCTTTTTGATTATTTTCCTTTCTTTAAACTTGGGTGGATGGGGATTTAGATAAAATTTGTACAAACATACATACATACACAAACGCACACAAATACATGCTAATATAAAGGAATACATACATTGTGGCAACATTCTTTATCTTTGGGGCAGGATGCACTCGTTCGGTACAACATTTATCTTTGCATACTTTACAGAGCCAATAAAGGAGGAAAATAAGAATGCAAAAGCCCACAAGACCGCCGATGACTGATCCAGCGATTATTCCGGCTTGCGGATCAACGGAAGAAGCTTTTGAACTGAAATAGAAGAGCGGTAAATCAGCAAAGGACTCACAGCAAATATTCCAATTACCAGAAATTGATAATTTATTCACAAATCATGCAGGTGGAATGTGATTGACAGAGTAAAGACTTAATTAAGGGGATCAACATTCGGATCTTGAACAATAATATGCGAATTATTCTACCGACATATAAAAACTGTCTGAATAGGTGGCAGCCTATAAAACTGATCTTACTGATCCAATCATCAGTGATTATAGATCATCGCCATGAATTATGTCACGCAGATGTTTTTATTCTCCTTCTCATCTTCTGCTTCTTCTACTAGAAGCACTAGTAGTAATGCAAGCAGTAGTTATTCTTCTCACCAGCCATTTTCTACTACTACTAGTACTACTACTAGTAGTAGTAGTAGTAGTACGAACAGTAGTTCTTCTTCCTCTGCTATTACTACTACTGCTACTTGCTACTACTATTCTTAGTATGGTGTGAAGAGTTTTACTTCTACTTTTTTTCTTCTTCTTCTTGTTCTTGTTTTTCTTCTTCTTCTTCTTCTTCTTATTATTATTATTATTATTAATATTTTGCTGGGGTAGTTTCTTCGAGTGGATGGAAGTGGGTGGGCTCAAAACAATTTGAACCATTTACATATATATGATAATAATTATAGGTTACTGCATTTGTATGGCAAAAATGAACTCGTTTTTCTGAGCTATACTGCACGACGCTAGGAGTGCAGTATAGCTCAGAAAAACGAGTTCATATTTTCCTATACAAATGTTGTAACCTTTTTATTATATACTCATTTTGTTGTTGTTTTTTTCTACATAAGGCTCAATAAGGCTCAAGAGCACACTACAAGAAACAAAGTAATTGAATATCTGCAAAATTCCAAAGTAAATGCACAACTGTTGTTAAACAAATACACAATAATAATATTTATGCGCACATAGCACCGCCCAGCGACCTTTGAACTTGGTAGCGTACCGCGTGCTCAGTCAGTCGTTTCAAAAAATCTCATTTTGCTCTACTTAAAATTGAAATTTAGAATCGTATTATGAACGACTGTGCCTTAGAACAACTTAGCCAGTTGGTCTGAAGTGGAGAGACTTTTTTTGTCGATTCAACTAAATTCTGTTTATCTAGTTGTGATGGACTGGAGTTATTAGCTTGGTCGATTCCCTTCAATATAAATGCGGCTGGTGGGACTGGCCTTGATAGCAAGCTGCACATGTGATGTTGTTCTGCCATTGATAGTTTGGAATCATAAGCTGGAAAATATAAGATTATTGTAATTTAAATTCTCGAGAAGATGAAGGATTATTTTTTTTTTACTTGCAATAAAGTAATTAATTGAATCTGTAGAGTTTCTATCAGTTTCTGCACTGTAATTGGGGTCAAATAGAAGGGGCTGTCATCATCCATCGTTTCAAATATTGCAGTAAAAGATGAACTGGGTCTCGCTCAGGCGCTGTTCCTGTAGAACAATACTAGGTATTGTGGACCTGTTGTCATCCCTTCCAGTACCGTGAAAGGTTTTGTTATCTCTCTCAGCATATTAATGATACTGCGTACCGGTGAAATCTGTCAATACTGTTATAACTCCAATCATTTTCCCCAAGTAAAACAAGGAAAATTGCAAAGCAGCTGGGATGTGAGAGCCCACCAGTGAAAAATAAGGCTTCTTCGTCACCTTAGCTTATCGGCTCTGAGGCTCTTGAATTTGTACCAAATCCCGCCTTCTTCAGTTGCATTTCTTTTTCGAATTTAGTGCTTGGACTGACTTGTAAAATGGGCGGTCATTGTTAGAGACGGGATAGCCTTTGGTCTTAAGATGCCTTTCTGTGTTGTTTTTATAGACTCTCGAGAGCAAGGCTCATAGTCTGAACCATGCACTTTACGAAACGTATGAATATTTCTGCTACATAATCAGGAATTATATTTGAATACAGCGTGTCTCCCGTTTGTTGTCATAAAGCTATTCGGGGACACTGCGGATATCACGTACAGTCGCTTGCTTGGTTGAAAGTTTCTTTTGTGATTCAATGAATTCATCAACGTTGTCAACTTTATCATCACTACTTTCAAATGGCTCAAACAGCTAGTTTAGTTCATTCACAGACAAATCTAATAAATCAAAAGCGCCGGAGTCTGCTACATGAGCGGCCACTGTTTGTTTACACTAACAAATAGATTTTAACATTCAGTACTATTTTTAGACACACGTGAAATGCAGTATTAATCAGTGCAGTATGGATAAATGAGTATATAATAATGTAGAATCTACTTGCAAGGGATTGAAATTTCATTCACATATTCTGTGCAGGACATTATTATTTCGGAATATTTTACACTCAAGGATATTTATACAGGGCGAAGTATCCTAGGTCTAAATAATATCATACAACTATTAAGTCCAAGTAATTGGTATGAAGTAGTTTCTCTTTATTTATATATTGTGGTAAATGGTGTGAGGTCGTTTCTCTTGATTTCTATATTGTGGTAAATGGTATGATGTCATTTCTCTTTATTTCTATGTTGTGCTAATAAATGGTATAAGGTAGTTTCTTTGTATGTTTACGTTGTGGTTGTTCTGAGATTGTGGTATATGCATGAAACTATGAAATAGTGGTTTGTGGTTTTAAAACAGCTAAGGATGGAACATAATAATTCTAAAATACAAGTTATAATGGCATAAAATAATAATTTCTTACCATTCTTGACAGGAAAGCAACGCAATTAAAAAACATATGAGGCACTGCAGTTACCATAGCTTTCTACCCGTCCAAATGAAAGTTACAATAAAAATTAGCGGTTGCAATTAATCATGTTTCTTTCAATCATAGCATCTATCAGAAGTAATTATAAAACTGCTCCATATAATTTGGTTGAAGGTGTCGTAAATGTCATGAATACGTTTGACATTAACGTGTCGTAAATGTCACTAATACGTTAGACATTAAAGAGTCGTAAATGTCATGAATATGATTGATAATAACGTGTCATAAATGTCATAATTACGATTGACATTAACGTGTCGTAAATGTAATGAATACGTTTGACAGTTTTAGAAAATGCCTTTATTATAACCAAATAGGTGTAAGATGTATATTTCTCATCTGAAAGAAAATAAAAGTATGTATAGTACGAATCTAAAACCGAAAGAGGCGTATCTTATTCAGACTTGAGGACGCAAATTATTTTTTTAAAATAAAATTAGTTTTATCTTCTGTTATAATTTATGCTCGCTTAAACATTGATAACATGCAGATCAGCCTAGTCAAGGCTACAGAACGAACATTTCTCGAAATAAATAACTGGAGAACAAAAAATGAAATAAATAAATAAATCGATTCTGTGTTTATGCTCTCCCATTTTGACAGCCAGCAATTAGTTTGAGCCTTTGGCTAAGTACATAAAGGTAAGGATAGACCAGAAGCCAAAATCAGGTGCTTATGTGCATTTATCTTTTCATGTATAGAATTATAGGGTGTGTGGATCTCAATACCTTCCCAGCTGTGACCCATGTCCCTTAAGGAGACGGAGGGACCCCTACGACAATTTTATATGTGTCCATAAGTCTTGTTGGGGTCTATTTCTCAAACGTCATATGAATTCCCAGTCGGACATGTGTTGACACTTTGGTCATTGATTACACAAGCCAATTCTACGCATTCCCCATTACCCTTTTTCCATGGATGAGTTAACAATTCCAAACATGAATACAGAATCTATACCTTTATGAGTATCACTGACCCAAGTTTCATGTGTCTGGCGTTAACATTGTAGAAGACAATCAAGGACATTACACACGTACGTAACAATGGAACTATGGATGGAGAGATGGACATGTGTCTGGCGTTAACATTGTAGAAGACAATCAAGGACATTACACACGTACGTAACAATGGAACTATGGATGGAGAGATGGACACAGTATCCTAGTGATTCTCACAAAGTTCTGGAAAAACAAATAATAACTATTTTTTAAACCCAGAAACGGCTTGTATTGTAAAAAAAGTACACCTCTACCCGAGTGAAATTGGCCTACGCCTAATCAGTATTAATCGTTAATTAGTTATGTATTGTGGAACTCTGCCTTAATGTGTCTGTTCTAGCCAAGAATTAATCAGCAGAAACATATATGATCTTGTTTACTACCGAAAATGGCTTTGTAGGAAGCATGATAGTGACCAAGCCCTTATCCTCTATCTTACTTCCGTTTATAAACTACGACTTAATATGGCGGCCTCATTGCATTAATACTTAGTTACACGTTAGTGTGAACAATGACTCCATTCTTTTATGACCAAAGTTGTCAAAACGCAATAACCAAAGATGAAACTTGTTCTCGGTTACAGTCGTCAAAGCAGGCCTCTGTAATCAGAGCATCCAGAGCTACAGAGCACTTCGTTCCAAGGAGCAATGATATGGAAGTTCATATACGCAAACTTACATGGCTGATGTTATCCCTCCTGCTACTGGCTTTATGAGGGATAGTCCTGAAACGTAGAATAAAATATGCAATATTATATAACAATTATTTGATAATACATAACGTACAATGTACAATATTTTATAAAATATGTCTACCTTTGTCTCTTTAAGAGGCACTGTCCTGAATTTCTTCTGAGCAAATTATCTGCATATTTCATTGATCTTGTTATATATATATATATATATATATATATATATATATATATATATATATATATATATATATATTACACACCCATTTAATCTTACATGGCTGATCTGGCGTTCGATACAGATGTTCAGTCTGTGTTTCCGTTTCGCATACCCTAAAATTTTTAGAAATGTCCATTTCTTCGAAGAAAATGGAAATTATTAACATCACTCCTATTTAATTAGACACTTATGTATGTGCCTACCTGATCACTTTAATGAAACCGGATAGTTCGTACTGTGAACCAGATTATCTTACCACAGAGCTATATGATGTTTAAGGGACGACAACTACGCAGCTCCATTGACTTTGACTAAAATTGAGAAGAATTACACCTTGTAACAATGTTGTTGAGGCTATTTCATTATTGAGGCACAAACAGGGAATTGTATTTATGTTTACATTTTAAATATTCTTGTGACTTTTCAGGTAGAAAATAAAAAGAAAATAGAACAATATCGTTTAGATTTTTCGTGTAAAAAATATCCAAATGATTATTACAAAACTAACCCGCATATTAGAAAAAGATTGAATGTTCGTCTTTTTTTAAAATGCGTAAATAATCACCTTAAAGTTAAATGCATCAATAATTTATTGTCATGAAAACATTAATAATAAACTTTTGAAAGTACTGTAAATTAATGATATTTTTGTATAATTGAATGTATTTAATTACTGTCAGTATATTAAAATTGCCTTGAAATTTGCTTGGAAGTATTCTGTAAGTAGCGTGTAAGGAAACAGTACACGTACTTGTCCAAAAGCTATGTTTCATTTGAGAAATAAAAAATTTCCACTTGTCTGTGATCGCAGTTTAAATTGTTTCATATATCCAATAAAACAAATTTTAAAAATCCTAAAATAAAGAGTAAATTACTGCACATTATCTATTTGATCCTAGCGCTTGTTACGCATGGGCCTACGTCTCACGGGGGGGGGGGGGGTCAGTGGGTTATACATTGTCTTTCATAAACCTTCAAATGTCTTAATTCATTTTTGTTTAAAGTATACATTAAAAATTTGAAAACAATGTGTGGATAAAGAGTGGATATGTAATAAATACAAAAACATAAGTCGGGGAAAGAAATCGTTTTATACGGCGTAGGAATATATATATATATATATATATATATATATATATATATATATATATATATATATATATATATATATATATATATATATATATATATATATATATATATATATATATATATATATATATATATCGGCCCGACGGTCTGGACATATTCCTACGCTGTATCAAACTCGTTCTTTCCGAACCACTCGGAACAAAACACATATGTAGTTTTTTCTATATTCAACGATTGTAGCCTCAATGTTAAATTCCCGTTAGAGGTCACAAGGTCCCATTTAATGTCAACAACTTCTAACAATGTAACAATGAATACAATGTGCTCCCGACGGCATAGATGTCAGCTTTATAGCCTCAATTTTAAATTCCACTTGTCGCCATAACGGGGCTCAATGTAATCCTACGGCGCAATGCTCATTTCCGATAGTGACTCATTACAAATGTATTTCTTTGTTTAACGTTAACAATAATACTCAGACTTCCTGCTAGACAACGTATTGTTATTCCCAATTTTGAAACGTACTGGCGGTTGCAGACATATAATAATCTATTTTCGCCTTGAACAAGTGCTAGACTACTCTGTGTGCCTCAAACAAGGATAAAGACATATTTCAAAAGAAATATCACAGTATACGTTCTCGCATGTAATAAGTTTCCTTTTGTACAAAATATCTTGTCCTGTTGTGCATCATTGGCAATAATTAATAAATTCCACTGAACTTTTAAAATAGTTCAGCTCTTGCTCTTGATAGGCAGTGTTGCTTACAATGAAATATAGATACGAACACATTTTGTTAAGATTTTAGACATTAAATAGGACCTTATGACCTCTAACGGGAATTTAACATTGAGGCTACATTGTTACATTGTTAGAAGTTGTTTACCTCATTTGTAGTAGTAAAGTGGGGCGATCGGGGAACTACTGGAGGTTAACATTACGCCGTAGGTTTACTATGGAGGACTATCTAGGGACATTGGGAATTTAACATTTCGCCTTCATGTTTAAAAACGTGTATGGGTTTATATTGGGGTAGACGGAAAATGTAATGTGAAATAGTGGTGTTTTATCCAACACTTAATGATCTACTGTCCATTTCCTGCACTACACTATCAGCACCCACATATACCATCCAACAAGCAGTTATCTGCTATCCAGTACCCCGCATTTACTATTCAACATGCCGTGTGTAGTGATCAGTACTCAGTTATCTAATATCCAATACCCCGCACTATAATATCAACACACCGTGTGTAGTGACCAAGACCCTACAAGTACTAACCATCGGAAAGGGTAGTTGTGCTAACATACCTTATACTTCCAAACACTCAAACATTTTAACCACTTAGCCACCGCTGCTAGACAGAAGGAAATACAAATACATTACTCATTCTTTCGACAGCGCTACTAAGATAATTATTATCAATATATGAAAACGTGCTTTTTGGTCTGAAGACTGAATTAATTGAACGAAAATCCATAAGTTAAATACTACATAAAGACGCTTACACATAAAGACACACATATATACATTCAAACATACTTACACACACACACACACACATACATATATATATATATATATATATATATATATATATATATATATATATACATACATACAAACAAGTATATGTTATTGGTTTCTATGCATTCTATATTATTTGGCTTCTAGCCCTGCCAGATCTATAGTGTTAATAAAACAACACCTTTATCTTCCTTGTGTGGAAATATGGAACATTTATGGATGACTCTTTCAAGTTGAACATAGGCTATTGTATTTGTGCGACCGCTCTAAAGTTGCAAAATTGGTAAAATGAGCAAGTTGTATAGCAGGAAGTTTTTATGAATTGGTAACGTTAAACAAAGAAATACATTCAGGCCCGTGAATAATGTATTTTAATGACATACATGCGAGTTCTAAAGAAAGAATATACAAATTATTCTTCGACTGAAATTGGAAACTGCCTAAATACGTAGTTTGCTTATATGAAACCTATATTGTGAATTTTCTTTGTTGAAACTGAATATAAAGTTTTGTGCTTTTATTAATGGTAAGGAAGCACACGGGTCAACGCTGAACGGAGGCTGGACTGTTGACATGCGTTGTTTGAAAGTATTTATACACAAAGCTTCCAACTTTTCTGTCTTTATATTTTATCATCCAGAAAGTAAAATTCACTTTGGCTTCAAGATTAATTGACAATGAGAAGACAAAAATTGTGCAAGTTAATGGAGAAGATAATTGTGACATTATATTTGATCTAAAACCTTAACAAAATGTATCTATATTTCATTGTAAGCAACACTGCATATCAAGAGCTGGCTAGTTTGATACATATTTATAGGTCATATCATTGATACATCATAGTACAAGAACCATACATGAGCTTGAAGACGTATAGTTGACTCATAATGACCTCAAGGCAGATATAATTACCATGCATTTATATAACCTAGGTAAGGTAGGTTTTAAAATCTTCTCTCTAAAACTCGGTGTAAACTATGTGACCAAAGAGATCTCGCGGAGAGCTGAACAATTTTAAAAGTTCAGTGGATTTTATTAATTGTTGCCAACATGCACAATAGGACAAGACATTTTTTTGTGCAAAAATAAACTTATTACATATGAGAACGTATACTGTGATATTGCTTGAAAATATGTCTTTAGCCTTGTTTCAGGCACACAGAATAGTCTGGTATTTGTTCAGCTTTGGACATTCTTCTGGCCAGTATTTGGAATACCGATCCACCCGAAATAACAAGGGGACTATGTTGAAAACCTAACGAAAAAGAAGGAAAATAGCGAGGTAATTCTATTACAATTACGTAATGATTTATAGCAGCAGTTTTGTATTGTGAGCAGATAACCACTAGATAACCCTTGTTTCGTATTGTTGTGACTTCCGAGTATATTCATAGGTTTTCCATAAAGAGTCGATACTGTCATTTTTCAAATATAATTTTCTAAACCAAGCGCGCTATTCTCAAATGTTTTTGGAAAATTTGCTTGTAAGGGTATGCATGATAAGACATTTATGTTTATGATTTGTTTTCGTTTATAAGAACGAGTTGTGATAGACAAAATTCCATCAACAATGCCTCTTCTAAAATTAAGGGCACGAAATAGCAAATGTATCTGTGTTATAGACCCAGGCTGACTACATTTTCATATACGAAAAAACAGTTTCGTGTAATCGCAACAAAAAGACTAATTATATGATATTTGCATATAAGTAAACTATCTTAGATACTTTCAATGAGTATAACAGCAGTTGCATCGGTTTGTCCGGGATTTAATATGTGACAGGTACTTTCCTTACAGGGCTCGGACCACTAATTGATCTTTCGTAGACATCAATGTTACAATTTGAGAAAATACATTTATTTTGTGGAGTAGATGATCCAGTACACAGCACGGGTACTTCTTAACTCAAATTAACGCGAATTTTCTGCACAATCAAAATGGGGTGCTTCGCGGCACCATTTTTGAGATAAATGCTCCTCATGCCAGAACCTATAAAAGCTACCTTAATGAATAGTCATGCACGATGTAGGCACAGTATACTCTTTGTGTGCAGGAATAAACGGGAATCGTTTAAATACTCAGAGACAGTGTATGTAGAAGTTGCAAGGACTATCAAAGGTCCTGGAAAACTGAAAACGGAAATATCGACGAAAATTGTACAATCAACGGCCTGATGTCGAAGAATGAAGTACGGTATTCAGTTCTCCTACTTCGATACTGGTACCTTGCTCCTTCAGTCAGTCAGCTCCTTGGTAGATATATGTAGTTATCAATATATTTAATGACTTAGTAAACAAATAGGTAGAGAGTGGTTGTTTGCGAAGACTTTGAACTATAGCCATAGTAATGTTATTCTTTGCGATGTAAAGCAACCTTTATGATATTAGAAGAAAAGAAGTTGAAATTCTTCAGAGTATTTGCTGAAGATATCTAGTTATATTCACTGAGAAAGATTTAAAATGATGCTTGTATCTATAAAATGCAAGCAGTTTTCAATGAAACGGAAAAACAACGAGACATTTTTCTTAAAGACAATTTATAGCTAGTTTTCTATTCGAAACCAAAGACGTGTTGATTCATATCACGCGGATCGCTTACGTTTATTCAACATCAAACTGTTAATTCAAGGAAATGTCATACAATATTCCTACTTTCCCTTCCTTCCGCATATTATTTATTTCATTTAGAAATGTCAAAAAGCCCTGGATTTAATACGACTCGTGACAAATACAGATTGTGGAAATTTTGGAAGCTCCTGCTACGGTTATGCATGGATTCAGTACGATATAAACTTGACTATGACTATATTGTATACGGATCAGTTGTAAATCTTATCTCTAGATGCTGCATCCGATATAAAATCGGATTTTGATTTTCCCTGGGTGCATTTATAACTTTTCTTTCGGAAAGCCTCTATATATCAGTCATGGATTACAGAACAGTACAAGGCAAGAAATGAGAGATGAAATGCAGAGTGTGGATACAATATCGTAATCACTTAGATGTTTATGTCCTGAAACATGCAAGCAATATAAATATTAATATATTTCCTACCTGTGAATAACACAAATAACAGCAGAGAAGCGGAGAATCTGCTGTTTTCTTCGTTTCTATGCATTCTGAAGTTCTTTTCTTCTATCTGTGCTAGAGGAATGGTGTTAATAAATCTGTCCCTTCTCTTCCTGATCACGAAATATGAGATCTTTCTGGACGACTCTTTCAATGTTAAAATAAATTATTGTATGTGTGCGACCGCCATAACGTTTCAAAATTGGGAATAACAATATGTGGTCAAGCAGGAAGTCTGAGTTTAATTGTTAACGTTACACAAAGAAATACATTAGTAATATATGTGATACATTCGTCACTATCGGGAACGATCATTGCGCCGTTGGATTTCATTTAGCCCCGTTATGGCGACAAGGGAAATTTAACATTAAGGCTATAAAGCTGACATATATGCCGTTGGGAGCACATTGTACACATTGTTACATTATTAGAAGTTGTTGATATTAAACGGGACCCTATGATCTCCAACGGGAATTTAACATTGAAGCTACATTGTTACATTGTTAGAAGCTGTTTACCTCATTTGTAGTAGTAATGTCAGACGATTGTGGGACTATCGGGAACTTACATTACGCCGAAAGTTTACTTTGAGGGACTATCTAGGGACAATGGGAATTTAACATTTCGCCTTCTTGTTTAAAAACGTGTATGGGTTTGTATAAGCTTAGACGGAAAATGTAATGTGAAATAGTCGTGTTCTATCCAATACTTAATGATCTACTATCCATTACCCCCACTATACTATCAATACCCACATATACCATCCAACACGCAGTTATCTGCTATCCAATACCCTGCATTTACTTTCAAACATGCCGTGTGTAGTGATCAGTACTCAATTATCTAATATCCAATACCCGGCACTATACTATCAAACACGCCGTGTGCAGTGACCAAAACCCCTACAAGTACTAACAATTGAAAAGGGTAGGATTGCTTACATACATTATACTTACAAACACTCAAACATACTATAACACAAAAGTGGTAGAATGTAAAAGAAGGGGGATGAACTATACACACACTATCACACATAAGCAAGGGTAGGAGCGTTTATAGTCACGCTATACCCACAAACATAAGTGGGCGTTTTAAGTGTTAGTTGGTTGTGAACAGACAAATACACACACAAGCATGGATACATAATACACATATAGTGACAATGATTTTCACTAATAAAGTTTAATGGCTCTGAAAAGGGTCGATGAGGTGAGTTGACCGAAAAGAGTTAATACAGGTAGCACTGCTTCACAGTTCTTATTACAGCTGGTCGATAGACTAAGACACGTCTCAGGCACCCTTGCCACTCCACATATAACATTTTCTTCCAAATAGCTGTATCTGTGATTCCATGTGCTTGCCCACGATGCCTTGACGTATAATCGGAGGTCAAGATTAAACAGAATTTTGGAAATGATGGTCGATGGCACCAGTTTTACCGACATCTTGTTAGGTTGTCTCGAGAACAGAAGACAAAACTGGTCAATGCGCCTCTATATATAGTCTAAGAACGGATAGAAAAAGATTTTGAGAAATTCCACTGATTAGAACGCGTGTAACATAATTCAGTTAGGGCGTGTTGTCTATCTTCCAGTTAGAAGACAGCGGACGCGTGAAGTCACTTTCAATGTATATGCGCACCAGCGTTCGTACGATTTAACATTGCTGAAGAGTTCAAGTACAATACTTATGGCTGAAATGAAGATGATGTATTGGGCTGCGCCTGCAGTGAATACTACTTATACTCTCAGTGATAGTACGACTGTCACGGAATTGTGTATACTGTATATCAATGTATATATGTGAACGAAAATGTACTCGGGTTTCGTTGCCGCGTACAGCGTTACTCGAGGGTGGTTTAGTTTTTCGGCTATAGTTATTTCGAAATACTGAACGTGATTCAACCCATGCTACATGTGCAAATTTGCCTGCAGTGAAAATCCAAGTACCTCGAGTTCTCTAGCTGCGCATATTCATCACAGCTAGGGTACTTATAGAGCGAATTCTCTATGTCAAAATTACATTACGACGAGTCTTGTCAGGAAGCTTACCACTTTACGGGAGCAATCTTCAGCTGTAGAGTTATGTGAAATTTAGAGTTGCATTCTTTATTACTATCTGTTTTATATGACAGAATTATTTCAAATATCAGACGTTTTAGAATTTATTCAAACTTCTACAGAGAGTCAATACTTAGGTCATATAACGCCATGCTATTAGAAATACTATAGTTTAGTTCAAGTTGGTCATTTGTTATAACTGAACAGAGGGATTGAATTTAATTATACGCTGCATGCATTGAATGATGAAATGTAATGTGTAACGAAACGAATTCATGTGCGCACATGCGCAACATATATCAATGCAAAAGTACTTAACCGTGCCATATGTACTACACGGTTCCGTTGTTATACTTTTAGCTGCTCTTGTGTATGGTTTGGTGGAGTCGCAGAACTCTGTGGGATTTCTTGTGACGTGTATGCTGCTGGTGACGTTGGCGCGGAAGAAAGTACTGGTGTTCTCATGTGATGGACCTAGGTTTCGAGACCAGCGGGTCTGTGTTGGAATAGAAGGATCTCGAGGGACCCTTTCAACAGACTGGGAGGGGCGGGCCATGCTTGGTGGCTCCTTGACCATTGACTAGAGCTGTTGGAACCGGATATACATCTTGGTCGTCAACTGGACACCACGATATATATATATATATATATATATATATATATATATATATATATATATATATATATATATGTTCCATGTTTTAATTGTTATCTCACTATTGCTATCTGAGCAAAATTTCATGCAAAAACATTTCAATATCACTATATGAGTGATAGATTCATAAATTCATGCATACATATTTCAATATCGCTAAATGAGTGGTAAATTGATGAATTGATAGATTGATAGATTGATAGATTGATGAATTCATAGATTCGTGCATCCATATTTCAAATATCGCTAAATGAGTGATATATTGATAAGTGCATAATACATGCGTCCTTCTTGTGGATAAATGGTTAATGATGCATTATTCGAGTTGTATATAAATCACGTGCTTTGGTCACCCTTCGTGCTAAATAAGACCTTGTTTGTATTAGGGTGTAAATCATATACTTCTATTCGTTGATTGGTGATACAACGTTATTCGCGTTTGTTTAAGTTCCATTTTTTTATTCATCTTTGATTTTTCTCGTTGAGTTACTTGTTGTTGATAGTTCCATGTTAGGGACTATATCATTTTCCTTATATCTTTTTGTTACAATGGTGTCAGATTCATTCATCGTTAAATTGCAAATAAACATCTCATTAACGCAATTGCTTTCGGTGTCTTCACTAATCCAATCCCAACCCGGCCTCATCCTGTTACAACGACTATACTACTGCTGATGTAGCAAGTGTCCTTCCAGAAGAGAATAACTTCAATTTGGCTTTCTGCGATTTCATATTTTTTTTTGCAAGATTTGTTGCCTGCTGTAGTACCACATTCACCTCCTTCTCCATTATTACCAGTGTATGATGATTACAAAAGGAAAATGAAAGAAGAGTTGAAGAGTTTAGTGCAACGTCAGAAATAAGAAGAAAAAGTATTTGTTCATCAACAGCAAGAAGAGGAAAACAAAAGAAAGCAAGAAGAAGATATGAGGAAATTTTGCACGGTGAGAAGAAGGAAAAGAGTTTATAATAAAGCGGTTAGCTTTTTACAAGAGATTTTCGTGGAATACAAATATCCGAGGGAAAAGTATCAGACTTATTTAGCCAAACGGAAGAGAAGGAGACATTCACCATTCACGACTTCTAAACCTTCTATGCCTACATCGATGACTACTACTGAGACGCCAGTAGCAGAAGCAACCATTATTACCCCTACCACATCAGGGGCAGCAGAAGTAGAACTTGGACGTGGAAAAGGATTAAGAAATTTGCAGCTGATGATGTCAAGTTATTCATATTTTTAAGGGTTATCCAAAACACCCAACGGTCCTTTTTAGGACCACCTATATTTCTTAGAAAATACATACTATTCAGTGATTGAAAAAATCGAACAAAACTCAAATCCCTCCATTATACAATTTGTGTGTGTGTGTGCGTGTGTTATCTTCTCCATACTAAAACACAAATCAAGACAGAGATACGCGTTCCTTTTATATTTTTTATATTCTTGAATACAGTCACAATGAAATGTCATGACATGTCACAAAAGTCTATTTTCTAGTTTCTTTCTCTTTTCAATGTCTTCACTGGTATGGGTTCTTCTGCTGCTGCTGTTTTTTCTGCTTGTCTCGCCTTTTTTATGTTCTTTACTGGCATATGTTCTTCTTCTGTTTCTGTTTCTATTTGTCCTTGTTCTCTTTTTCACGAGAACACTCTGAAGACTAATGCTCTTTTTCTTGACATTGATAACAGTTATCTTTAATTTTGTCTTAGAGGTTCCCTTTCTTTAGCAATGTGGACATTCTGGAGCCCAGTGTCCTTTCTCTTGACAGACAAAGCAGGTATCTTGACTTTTATCTCGGGAGGATTAGTCCGAAGTCTTGTTGGACATGTATATTCGAATGACTCTCTGTAAACCTCTGACAAGAAGTGCGATCTGCACATACTGAAACTGAACGAATGTATCCTCTTAGGGCGATGGGTGATTTATAGATATAGAAAGAGTGTTTGTACCCTAGTCAAATACAATTTTTAATCAACATGAATGGATCAAATTTTTCCAATGAAAATCCAGACGTCAAGCGGCAATAACGTTCAAAAAGTCTTACCAGGGGTTTACGCTCGCGATTGTGAAGAAGATATGAGTGATCCTGAACGGACACCATCTACCTCCACTACAAGACATATAGAGTCCAGATCAGCCAAGAATGAAACTCGTTCACCAGCTCCTAAAGATTATTTATTCACTAGACCTAGCCCGAAAGTGACTTGAAGACAATTTAAATGACGTTTTACACTTACATATTCAAATTTAAAAAGTTAAAGTCTCAAGTTCTACTAGAGAAAGCATCTGTTTTCATTACGAATTTATTTGAATCAATGCCAGAGCAATTGAAACGACAATGCCATGCTCATGATGAAGATTGTTTGAGACTATCCATCACATACGATAATTTGAAGCCTTCTGTGTAAATCGAGTTTAGTACACATGCAGAATTAACGTCTTCCACAATCTTGGACAAAATTCAACACGTCCAACAATCCAACGACGAGTTTGACATCACCGATGGAAAAGCTACTCTTTACATGACACACATTTCAATCCAACAGACAGCGGAAAACGCAAAATTTTATTGGTAGATCTATTTACCAGTACCAAACGAAGTATCGTCTAGATTAACAACGACCAAGACCAAATGTGTGTAACCCGTGCCATCACAGTGGCTAAAACTTATGTCGAGAAGAATGATACAGCAGAATGGAAAAGATCACCAAAAAGCATTAGCAAATCGGACAGAGCCAAACAACGAAGGGAAGTAAATATTTTCTGCCGCAAACGGGCATTTCCAATGAGACTGTGTGTGGAGTTTCTGAAATGCAAACATTTTAAGACTTGTTGGGACCTTGTTACACTTTGAAATTATACCCTCAAGTTGTTCGTGGAGCTCTCGTGTTTGAATGACCGGATGTTCCAGACGGAAAATATATTCACGATTATCATTAGCAAGATCATTGCGATGCTATTACAACCTTCAGAAGATTTCTCGGATACAGTTACTATCGCGACAAATGTGATCAAGGATTCAACAGTCGGGAGCAACATATAAATTGTGGAGAGAGATGTCGTTGGTGTTTAGCTTCCGGACCCGGCATTCCTGAAAGAAAAGAAGAAATTCATTGCTCTACATGCAAGCAAAGATTTTGTTAGTCCAGCCTGTTACCAGCAACATCGCACGAAACAAATCCAAAAACAGAAAACTGCTTGGAAATTATTGAGAGTTTACCACACTTGTGAACATCTTGCAAGAACTAGTAACCAAAAGTCACACGTTTGTGCAGAAAAAAAGCTGTCGTTTTCGTGACCGAGTCGTTGACTTGAATCATCAAGGTTACATTCAACGATATGACAATTAACTCAATGAAATATTAAATGACGATCAGAGCAAAAATAATGATAATAAGAAACGTGCATATTTTATCTTTCTTGAGTTTGTTCACAAGAGACAGGTATTCACACCCTACCTTTTGTGTTGCTCATCACACTTGCAACAAAATGCATTTAAAAATCTGTATGGTTTCACTGTCCAAATTGTAGCGTGATTCCAGGAGGACGAGAAAAGATTTTTCAGGGCTCTTGTACTCTTTCTGATTTTGCCGAGTGGATTTTAAACCCAACCGATGACACTTGAAGCGACGAGGAGGTACATCATTATGGAAACTGTTATCGATACGCTAGTGTCGTGGCTCACAAAGTCTCAGGATACGACGGACAATTTCTTTTGAAATACTATTCAAAACATTTTTAGCACATCACTTTTGTTTGGATTGGTGGGCTGATTATGCATAATTTCTTAAATATAATATCTTTAAAGTAGTTTGTGTTGTAAAAGAAAATCTCACGCACAGACCACATGCACATACATGTAATGCAGCCAATTTGATGTGTCACCTGTTGTTGTCATGAAATTCTTTTACAAATGTTAGCAATATTATTGATTTAACAACTTATGAATGTCGACCTTTCCTCCCTGCCTTTAAGGTTGATTACAAATTTATTGCACAGCTATAGGCCTTTCAAAGAATCTTCAGTCTTACGAATACTGGTTACCTATACTACAGACTGTTAATGAACGTATACATTTTATTGTAAAAGTAAAGTATAATTGTGTAGAGGAGAATTTGATTTGGTTTGGTTTGGAGATTTATGTACAGCAACACATGCAAATTATTTAGTGCTGAGACAATTGGACTAATGTGTCCTCCCGACGGACTAACAACAACAGCCTGACCAGGCCGATTTAGTGGTATAAATCAAACCCCCACCGTTTGGATGAGCAATTGAAACAAATCGTCGAAGATTACGATGTGTTGTGTATTAGACATTTAAATCCAGGCAGTATTTTGTTTGATCCACGAACCACTGCTACGTGCTTGCTGTACAAAGATAACGAATCTCAAGAAGAGCAACCAAATGCATCAGTGTGTGTTCTTTGTGTCCTTGTTGTGTAAATATTCTCGATTCCCCACTGGTCATCCTACAATTTTGACAGTACAAATCGACGTGGAACACAGTCGCCAATACGAAGTTTTGATAAAGTGCTACGTTTAGCCACCGACCAACTTGTACCATCCTGTTTTACCTCATCATTGCCGTACATGTGCGGAAACCTTAAATCGAGACCAACCGTGGCGCCCCGGTGATCAATAACGAGTTTTGACAGGAAAGTGGGTGAGTTTGGAATTGTTTAATGCTTTCGATAGTCAACTTCGACGACTTAAAATAAACTTTAAAGTCAGGTCAAGATCAAGACTTTCACGAGAAAACGTTGGATCCTCACAAAATTGTACGTTTGTCAGATCATAAAATCACCAGTAGATCCTTCACAAAAAGTGTATTGGATCGTCTACTAGCAACGAATGCGACTTCCCGATCACAACATGTTACCTTACGAGTACAGAGAACGGAGAGATCTCGAAGACAGAAAGATAATTATGAATAGAAATTTCCACCGAGAATGATAAATTCATCACAGAAACAGTGTGAGGACCCCAATGCTGAATCCATGTTAAATTAACTTCAGTGCTATGTGGTACCCTGAGATCAGAGTGGTGCTGAACCCTGAGACATAATCGATGCAGTACGATCTTGGTGCTCTACAATCGAAAGCGATTCCGTTCGTGTGCCCATCTATCGATATCATCCATGCACTTACAAACCACTGTGGTTACCACCGCAACAACTTCATCAAGATTTACAAAGCAAAGAAGAATGCACGTTTCCCGTAGCTTTGCCTAGTTATTGTAATTATAAACTGATTCCAGACGTTCGAAGGGAAAAGGCCTAAATATATGGAAGGGCCTAGTCCTAATTCTTTAGCCCGAGCAGAATGTGTCTGCTTGGAACGAGGAAACCAAGCACAATGTTTCAGTTGTGGTATGAAACTTCACGAATGGAAGTATAAATATACGGCTCTCCTTGATCATTCCAGATGGTCACCGTGCCGTCGCTACCTTCCTTTGGTCGGTCCAAAATCTGATCCTGATATCGGATACTTTAAAAGCAAAGAGGATTCATACTTTACCTTTAGAGCTGCGAAAATGCATTTACAGAGAGTTTGTCAAGATTGAAGTGAAACGCAAAAAACAATTGCGTCCTTTACAAATGAATAACCTATGGTATTTGAATGCCATAAAAAGACTGATTGAAGAAGGCTATAGCATTGTGGGAAAGATAGGTTTTGTGCCGAAGCACAATAATTTTCTTCTGCGAAGACGTTATAAAGCTTGCCATGCCACGACTTCTATCATCAATGCTACACCGGTTTCAAAGTGAATGGACAGTTTAGAAGAACCCACTGAGGATCTGTTTGCTGATGTTGATCAAATAGAAAAAAAAACGTTATAAGACTGTCCATGCCACAACTTCTGTCATCAATGTTGTGCCAAATTTGTGCAAGAAAGTCAATGACTTAGTAGATTATCAAGTACTTTTAAAGAACTTATTCCACAAGATGAGACAATTCCATTGAATGTTGCACGACGTGTGGTGTGTGTTCGTAACTACATTTCTTGAATTTCGTTTACCAGCAGTTTCTTTGTGGCAAATTTATGAAACGTACATGCAAAGACTTGACCACCAAAACTTTTTCTGTGCACGACAAACTCATTGTGTTAAAAGTGTTCCAAATAGTGATAACAAGGAGTTGTGTACCTCCGCGTAAAGAAGCCATTCGTTGTACTTAATCTACTCTTCATACTAAACAAGAAGTGTTTTTAGCAAGCTAGATAAACCAACAGATTTACGACTGGAAAAGTCTTGGATTCGATGCTGGGACAAAAAAGGTAACTGATTATACTAAAGTCAAGGTGTGTTACAGATGTAAGAAAAGAAAAACATGAACTTTGTTTTTGAAATGTAAATATTGTTGCTGTTACACTATGAAAAATTAAAATGTGTAAAATATCTTGTGTCATTTATGGAATGGCAGCATTTGAAACGCAACTCGAGAGTTATTGGTACGTCTTCCATTCTCAAAGCAATTTACGAAAAGTTCCATCGTCATACTTGGGAGGAACTGTATATTCGCACCGCCACCCTTTAATATGATGATTGCTGGCCCAAGTGGTTCAGGCAAAACCTAATCTGTCAAACGTGCAATTGAACACAAATCCTTTTTGTTCGATCGTCCTCCACAACGTATCGTGTGGTATTACAAAGAGTAACAAATGGCTTAAACGTTACTGAAATAAAGTCAAAGAGAATCCATTTAATTTGTAGAAGGAAATCCTGGCGAAGACAATAGATCGTGTCTGACTTTAGTAAAACACATCTTGTAATCTTCGATGACATGTTAGGAGAAGACGAAGAAGAAATTAAACATGGGTTTACACAAAAAGGATATCATCATAATACCAGTATTATTTACATTATTCAAAATTTATTTGAACAAACTAAAGCGCATCATACTATCAGTCTCAATGGACAGTATGTGGTGATGTTTAAAAGTCGAAGAGATAAATTTCAAGTTCAAGTCTTTAGGACAAGTGATCCATTGTTGGACCTCTTTTAGGAAAAGTGATAGGAAGAGGAAAATACAAAGGACACATTTCTGCAAGGACATCACACGTGTACCCTTGGATCTTATAGAAGGACAAAAATTAAATTTAGCTGCTTACAAACAATGGATGGAACTCCATAGTTGGTACGAACAACGGATACCACATTTATTTCCTAATCCTAATCATACCGAGATGTCATATTTGCAACAAGAATTACAATCGTTAATGGATCGAACAGATGTGTCAGAAGCAGACAAATCGCAACAGTATGGGCAATTATTGTAGCGTCTTCAACTATTTCACCAGAAATCTTCTGGCAAAACGATTCTGAGAGAAAAACAAAAAGTAGCAAAAGCTTCAAAGAAGATGACATACTCGACAAAAAGGGGATGGCTGCGCAAGCGGAAGAAGATTTTCATACTCCACCTGCTAAAAAAACGGAAGTTTACAACACATGGTTTGATCAAAAAGATGAAGTCAACAACCATGCCAGCCGAAGATAATATGAAAGAAGTGAAGAAAAAGGTCAAACAATGACCGATCATCACTGCTCAACCATCCTTTACTCATGCTGGTCGGACACGTAAAGCACTGCAATCCAAAAAAAAAAAAATGTCACACGAAAAAAAAAAAAAGAAAAGAAAACAGAGCATTCGCAGTTGGTTAACTTATTGAGGAGCAGCAAAATCATGGATACACGTTTAACCAGCATTTACTGCAATCCTGCTCAAGCCGCTGGCTACGGAGGAATTCAAATATTCTATCGTGCAGCTAAAACCAAGCTCAAAACTGTACGTCTGAAAGATGTACAACAATGGTAACAAGAACAATCGACGTACACGTTACACAAACCCATTTGACAAACATTTGCCAGAAGTCAAACAAAAGTAGCTGGCATCGATCATCAGTGGCAAGCAGATTTAGCGGATTTCTCTCATTTAGCGTTGTACAATCGAGGTTGCAAATATTTGTTTTGTGTCATCGACGTGTTTTCGAAACCAGCTTGGGTAGTTCCTTTGACTTTTAAAACAAATTCAGAGTTACCGCGAGCTTAAAGTTGTCGGCACCTCTACAATAGCAAATAGACAAAGGCACACAATTTTGAACCAAGCTTTTCAAGAAGAATTGAAAAAAGAAATCTTCATATTTTTGCCACTGAAAATCCTGAAACAAAAGCTAGTGGCGTAGAACGCTTTCAACGAACTTTAATAGCATGTGTTTGGAAATAGTGTATACATCAACATGCTTGAAAATGAACCGACTTGTTACCACGTTAGTTAAAGCTTACAACAAATAGTACCTTCGTAGCATCAGATGTGCTCCAGAGAAAGTGACACCTCAAAACAAAGTGATTGCGTTTAATGAGTTGTTTGGAACGTCAAAGATCAAACAAATAAAGAAATGTTAAAGACTGAAGATTGGGTTTGCACTGGAAAAACGAAACGCACCTTTGACAAAGGTTATTTACAGAAATGGACAACAGAATTGTTTCGTGTCACAGGACAAGAGCGTGGACGTAATCTTCCTGTCTATAGACTAGTAGATATGAACGGAGAAGCGTTAAAAGGAGCTTTTTACTTGCCTGAGTTGCAACGACTGATTAACAAAGAGGACGACGTGTACGATATCGAAACCATTCTCAATCGAAGAACAGGGTAAAGAGGGAAAATATCGACTCCAAGATGTGAAAGTTTGTTGGAAATGTTATCCACCTAGTTTTGATTCTTGGATTGCAGCTTCACAAGTCATTTACTATAAAATCGAAAAAGAAGCTACGATCATGTCGTCAAACACCATTGCATCTCCTCAGAGTTCATCTGTTCAAGAACTATAAAAACAGCCACTGTGGGTGTGGTGTGGACAACGTGGCTCTGAAAATAAAATTGGCTTTTTCTTTTCCAACAAGACGACAAACAACTGGCGATTATTTTACTCCTCGGTTGTATTGGCCATCTTCTTCTCTGTCCTTCATTGAGATATACCGACAGTAACAACAAGAACGGTAGCATCGCCAACGCCAGTCGCAACAAATGCTCTTCCAATCACAGCATCAATCCTCTCCTGGAACATTTTGAAAAATCATTATATTTTCACCTCAAGTGACTCCTTAGAGACCAGAACCATCAAACTATGAATAATGAATTTTAGTTAACATTACCTGGTGACAGTTCTATGGATGTGTTTCCCAACAACACATTATGTTTTTTCACAGTCAGATAACACCATGGCATACAATTAGATCACGCTGCTGACTGGGAAGTAGCTTTGTTAGAAATAATTCATTCTACTCAAGTCCTCAATATCAACGAGGGTCAAAACACTTTCATCGTAGATATCCTCAACGAACAAGTTCAAGAACACTTGGACAAAAATTATACTCTCAATTGAACATCTATACCATAAGAACTTCTGTTGGATGTTATTTCGAAGCTCAAAATCTCATCGGAGAGATTTCAGCTATTTTCAACGATCAGTGTAGCAGAGCACTAGAGAAAGCTTGCCGAAGTGCACAGATAGATACCGTAAAATTGATATCGTTTTAAAATGTATTCTTTTGACGATGTCCATTACCTTTTGTCCCGGTTTTCTTGCTATTCTGGGTGAAACACAGTAATCGCTCCTATGAAACACATTAACAACAACAATAGATTCTACAAGTATTTTCGCTACCCTATCGAATTGAACGAAGGACTATATTTGCTGTTTGTGTATTTTGATGTCGTTGAGTACAACTTCGGGGGAAACACGCCTGCTCTGTTTGTGAGAGTGATTCCTTTCAAAGTACATTCTACAATAGCTGCTTACAATGAAGGAGGAAACACATGCCACGTTCACCGAGAATTTGTACCTTCTCATTATCTTTCTGCTAGGAAACTGTATTTTGACATTGTCAATATTAGTATAAAAAGAGATCTTGGACAAAATATTGTATTCTTCAAAGGAAAATTCACGGTGAAACTACATTTTCGACAAGGATTCTCTAGCGAATTGTAACAGATGTGTCTTGTGTACCAAGCGGTAGCTCGACAACGATGACATGGTTTATAAGATATATTTAAATCAGCTTTTGTGCTGTAGTACCCATCCTAAAACCGATGGTCACTCGAGGATTGTAGGCTTTAATAGATGCAGATTTGACGCAAGATAAAGAATTTCCCCAAATAATATTCATTAACAAAGTCCTAAAGAAGCTTTGATCAAGGCAGAAAAATGCGTTGATTCAGACAGGGAAAGAACTACTGGGGCGCCGAGACACTTCTATAAATTTGCTACACGCTTCTGGCGAAGGCATAAATTCTTCCTCTACTCAACAGCAAGGACAAGGAAGAAAGAGATATCGGAAACCCTTCAGATCACATAGATGCGTTCAGTCAAGGAATAAGAAAAGAACAACAACAGCCAGAAAATTGGAAGTTGTTGATTACTAGCTGAAAAAAGAAAATGATGCACCGAGATTCTTGCGAATGTTCTAGGTCAGAACTCGATCTCTTTGCCATGCCACCAACGATGATGATGATGCAAGAATCCCAATGGGTAGAAGTTTAACCCGTATCGTCTTTGACTACATCAGCTACTATCGAATTTGAAATCAAAGGACGAATTGAAGAATACATCGATATGAAAAACAGTTATTTGTAACTAAAATCAAAGTTCTCAAAACAGACAACTGCACTTTAGGTGCCGATGCCAGAATAGCTCCCGGCAACAATTTCATGGATTCGTTGTTGAGCAAAGTGGATTTGTACTTGAATAACAAACTAGTCAGCAGCAGCATGGACACTTACCCTTACAGAGCGTACCTGGAAAATCTCTTGACATTCGGAAAAGACGCCAAGAACATACATCTGGATACTTCAGTGGCATGGAAACCTGACACTTTGAACAAGTTCAACAACACAGAGTTGACTGCAAATGACGATGTTCACAATGTTGGATTTAACGACCGCCGAGACAAAATAATCAAGCAAGGACGTAGTTTAGAAATGATGGATCGCTTACACTTGAACATATAGTTGCAAGACAAGTATTTCACAAATGGTGTGGATGTACGTCTGACACTGAACCAAGGCGGTACCGTGTTTCATTTTATGGATAATGCTAACGAGTACAAAACGAGCATCGAATAAACCCGACTTTACGTGTGACGTGTGGAAGTATTACCTAAAGTGGGAAACGACATCAGTCAAACTCTGAGCAGAACGACAAGGAAGGATCCTCTACGACGAGTTGAATTAAAACCTTCATATTTACCCCAACCCAAAATCGAAGACCATTTTTTCCACGGTCAACTGCCAAAATGTTTGCTCATTATTAGCACCGTTAGCAAATGC
The DNA here is from genome assembly GCA_029931535.1 of Margaritifera margaritifera. Taxonomy (NCBI): domain Eukaryota; kingdom Metazoa; phylum Mollusca; class Bivalvia; order Unionida; family Margaritiferidae; genus Margaritifera; species Margaritifera margaritifera. Next base: position 2,067,050 of record JAQPZY010001391.1, on the reverse strand, counting down.
AGCCCTCAATTTTATCGATTAAACAACGTTCGAGTTCCAACATTTCAATGTGTCCAAGATAGAAGTCACCCGAGATGGGCAGACGTTGTGTACCAGATCTTTTGAACCTAGCCTTGATCAGAAAAATTGCTTGACATCTTTCTTTACTCTGATTAAAGCCACAGGACAATTAGTAACCAACAGTAGCCACGGAATTTCATACGACAATAATGCAGGAGGGTATGCTTTTTTGGATTTGATTTCACTACAGAACAGACCTTTTGAACCTAACTTTGCCCAGAAAAATTACTTGAAATCTTACTAGACTCTGTTTCAAGCCACATGAGAATTAGGAACCAACAGTAGCCACAGCTGGAGGATATGCTTTGTGGATATTTGATTTCACTCCAGACCAAAGCAGCGATAAAGGATATTTCCACCCTATAAAATCAGGCCAACTCTGTGTGGAACTTCATTTTGCACTAGCTCTGGCGAGGACATGAATGTCATCTTGTATGCAGAATTTGATAGAACCCTGGAAATCAACAGTCTGAGAGAAGTGATTCTAGACTATTAGGAAAAAGATGGAACACGATCCTATGGAGATAGGCGAAGAGGATGTTTACTATGCAGAACAGCAACAGTCACAGACCACAAGTAAACAAAAAAAAATACATTCATAATGTCAGGATGGCCATAACATGAACAACGCTTAATTTCCAGTTTTGCTCGTAACTTGGCTGAAAGAATCACAGGCCTAATCATAGAGCATTATTATGGATCTTAAATCGATCATCCTAGTAAGAAGATACACGACAAATGTTTGCTGATGTCGAGAAGAAAAATTGGAAAAGTATCTGAAAGACACATGGAAATGGTAAAGTGCGAACTCATAACTCGTCACTACCTGTAAAAGAATGAATACATGAGAACCTAATGACCTTCTGACTCAAAGTTTGTAAACAGCTTCTTGGATTCCAGTAGTGTGTGCTAACGATTCACTCCCTTGTTGAACACCTAAAGACTTTCAAGCCAGTCATCGACCAGAAACCAACTGGGTAGCCGCCTACTTTGCCAATGACCACAGTGTGCAATATTTTAATATATATATATATATATATATATATATATATATATATATATATATATATATATATATACACCCTTGTAACCTGAATTCCCAGGTCATCGTGTACTCAGATAACCTGGTTAATGGCTTATATGGCGTTAGTACAGCTATAATACACCTTGGCCCGCGGATACGACAACCTCTATTCTTCCAGGTTTTTATTTTTTCCTAAATTATTTGGCTTATACGCAAGTATATACTATGGGACTAAAAGGATTAGATTTCATTAGAAGCTTGGTGTTCATCGATGGCAATATGACACTGTGTTAGAGTTATCCTTGTAAATATGTTCATGTTTAACATTAGCATTTGTAAATGAGAAGGAATGGGCTAGCCCTAATCTTTCCTCTTCATTTGTTGTTGTTTGAGTTACCGTTGCTTATAAAAGAATGTTGACTTAGAAAAAAATGTTTTTGTTTTTTTTATTGTTGCTATTTTTTGAAAAACAAAAATTCTGTTTTAATATGCTTTTCACATTCTCGCTGTCGATCATTAATTTTTTTCTCTAAATGTGATGTTTTGTTTCACGCCTGCGTATAGAATCTGAGGGATATTTTTCTTCACGATCGCGTTTCTGGTATATAAAGCGGTTCGTTCGACAGTGGTATCATCGCTCGTCGGCTAGACAAAGTAGCAAATGAGCATAAGCGGAAGACATCATGAGGTATCGTTGTATTTGGCGATGGTGGAGCACTTCCTGGGCTGAGTAAAGAAAACGAACCTACATCAAAATAGAAGATTGACAAAAGGAAGCCAAATCTATTTAAGAATGGGTAAAAGGCTTATTAAAGAGGAAATGCAGAAAGAAAAGAGTATGGGAAGAAGAAAAGAGGATGAAGTTGGAGCAGCAAAGGCGAGAGCTTCAGGAAGCTGGGATGAGCAACAGCATCCGCAATAACAGTAACAGCAACATCAACATGCAGAGTTAGGTAAAGTGGTCATCAGTCCTCAGGGTTGGGCTAGATGGAGCAGATATGCTGCTTTCGGAGCCAGCCCCATGGAGATGGAGCCATTAATGAGAGAAAACAAACAAACGGCTCTTTCTAGAGCCAAGCAGTTCTCTTTGAAATGGAGATACTATTCACATTATTGCCAAAAATCTGTTTGTGTCTATTCACAACAAAACTGAAACCTCATCTACCCTCTACTCTTTAATCTTGTGTATCACTGTGTAATAATAGGGTTGTGTAACATGTCTTCGAAAGTTCTATAAACATGACGTTATACCTGCTCCTACATTCTAATTGGATGATAAAAAAACACTCCATAGCTGAAATATGTTACACGCCTTTTGATTGGTGGAACCTTCCAATCCGCCAGTAGACTGTATAAAGTGGCGAATTGACATTGCCATTGACTAAATTCTTCTAATTTCCTTCTCCCTAAATTCCAAATATCCTTTTTATTTCTGAATATAGTTGTATTGACTAAGTTCTGCCACGCTCCATTTTCATTTTCCAGCAACCGTTTAACCCATCTTATCTTAATATACCTAATGAATGAATAAATGTGAATCATATTTAATCCTCCCTCAATCTCCGGGAATACTAGTATATCACTCTTAATTCTCTCTACAGAACTAACTCGTACATTATTTAAATTTGAATTGGGTAGTAAAGCAGAGATAATCCTAAAAGTTAAATACACCTTGGGTTCAACATGAACTGACAAGGATTTTGTCCAAATTCGTACACATTATTGGAGAAGATATTTGTCATATTAAAGTTTATCCAAAATCTAGACACAGTCTGTTTATCTTTTACTTCATTTTAGACAACACTTCCTTTCAAGATGAGTTCATATATATATATATATATATATATATATATATATATATATATATATATATATATATATATATATATATATAACGTTTATTCATCATTGATACGTTAAAATGAAAACAGCATAAAAAAGCTTGATTTTGCGTTGTTGGCTTGAAACGACCTTAAGCCACATGTAACACCATACATTTATATAATCTGGGTTACACAGTTTATTAAATCTTCTTTCTAAAACTCGGTGTAACACGTGACCCACGGGATTTCAGTGAGGGCTGAGCAATTGCACATTCCCAGTGGATCCTATAATCAGCGACCAAAATGCAGAATAGGACAAGACGTTTTATACAAAAAAGTAAACTGATTATGTAAGTGATCGTTTGTTGTGATATTGCTTTAAAATATGTCTTCATAGTTGATGGAGAAATTTAGAGCAATCTTACCCAGATTCACTTTCTATCATAGTGCAGTCAAGTTCCAAGCTCAAAGATCACAGGTATTAGTAGGGAAAAACTCACGAGACTTGTTTGACATGTGCCGCTTGTGGTACTTATATATTATACATGATACTTTTTTATAACTGTAACACGAGTCACTCGAATACCTTGCATCACTTACTTGGTCCTGGTGTATCATGGTGACTTTTTTGTTACCCTGCAAAACTTTAAGTAAATGAAAATTTGACTGTTAAATTTTTTCCCAAACTACAATGGGTTTTTAAAAGTTCTACTCAACAGTAGTCATTCACTGTATTGGATCAATGCACCAGAGCTTCTGCGTTGATTCCACAGCTAACATTATGATAATAAATCTAATTACATTTTTTGCAAAAGAAACTTGGGTTTTTAAGTTACAGAAATATTTTTTTCAGACTAGAAGTTTAGATATATTATAAATATACAATCTAGAAGATGGATACATAGTTATCATGTCCACCAGCACTGTATGTAATAACATATTTGTTTCTAATGTGTGAAATAGAACAGCAGATGATAAGCTACATCTTGATTTATGTACAACAAATTCCGCTATAAAGTTCCATATCAAAACCATAAGTATATTGATATGTTATAAATTATTGAACTCTACAAAAAAACGCTGTTGTCCAGTAAAAAATACACAAAATCGAAAAAAATGGCATCTACTCTCAAGTTGGTTTAGCCTTGTAAACACTATTGTTGTCATGTATGTGAATGTATTCTGACTACACTTTGTAAGCTAACTTCTGTCAGCAAGAATAGGACTCCGATATTCGAGGATCTGTTTCGGTTAACCGAGTTAAGCTTGTAATGGCTGAGCTTATTATATTTCTATACCTTATGTGCAGAATTGAGACCTTGTATTTGGGCTTACACTATATTAAAAGGATTACGTGCTTATTTTCAGTTTCCACTGTTTACTGTAACCAAAGAGACCATGCAAGTGCTGTGAACATGTTTATTCAAAACTAAAGAGGGTTAAAATCCAAGTTCATAAACTTTGTAAGGAAATCAAACTTGTATTATAAAATCTAGGTCAGCAAAGAGCGGCCAAGAGAATAGAGGGTATCTTTGCACAGAACAAATTGCAGTGCACAAAGAAACACCAATTATTTCAACCTTAAATACTGCGAGGGGGATATAGTTTGTTGCCCAAATTGCGAGAGATTTTATGCAAATAAATTTTTTTCTTTATGCATAGAGTTGAATATCACTTGACAGTTGGACAAATGTGCATTTTTAAAACCCATTCCGATGACAATATTAGCTGTTGAAGGAGATGCCATATATACCACCTTTGAAGACCTGTTGAATTCTTAGAGGACAGATGAAGTGGAATCTGTATTTCAGACATATTTAACTAAAACTACTACAGCAGCTAGTTTGTGCGAAAAAAAAATAGAAAAATAAATATAAAAAAACCAGGGAGTGTGACAAAGCTTGGGAAGATTTTATGTCGAATTAAAATTTTTGCGAGGAATGAAAGCATAAAGATTGTAAAAATATTCAGTCGAGAAAAAAATAGTTCTCTAAAAAGTGCCATCTACAAAATACCAGAGAGAGAGAGACAAAATACCGGAGAGAGAGAGAGAGAGAGAGAGAGAGAGAGAGAGAGAGAGAATTGTAACATCAAGAATAGCATAAAGGAAAATAACTACTTCTTATTGCTTACAGGTGCTGAAATCTTGAAAGGCGAAGCACTGCACACTAAACGGGAGAAGAAAAAGCAATAGAGCTGTACTACTTTGTATCAATTATAAAGTTGAGCAGACACACAGTGTTTGGTGATTAAAGATGCATGATAACTAAACGTATGCAGACTTCCAGATAATGAAGCAATGGAAAGACATAGAAAATATACACCGGAAGCAATAACAAAACACAGCTCAATAGCAAATATAAATTCATCAGTAAAACCTGAATTTGTAGAATTGCGCAATGCCGTTTGTTCCAGATTAACAACTTTTAACGCTCGACGAGGTGCAGTACCCAATAGATTGACAAGTGATAATTGGTGCAAGAGACATTAGTAGATTAAGATGTCCTAGATTTAGAAGTTGGATTGTCTTTCATCAGTTGAGAAGAAAGTGTTTTGTGACTTACATGTCATTTTTTAGAAAGGTAAAGCGTCTTGACTTGTATCATGTTTAATACTTGAAAATATCTACCAAAGACCATTGCCAGGTATGACTATTGCCTAAGTAGGGTTGCATTTGCACAACTTTGACAATCGTAGTGCAGTAATCTTCAATAAGTTTAAATACCATATTGACTAGTCTCATGTTCTTTGTTCTTGTGATGATGATACCGTTGAATAGGTATTATGTTAAAATGTGGCTCATTTATTGGTAGTAGTTCTACATGTACCAATTGCTTTAAAATATTCCTGTCAAGCAAATTTAATGGAGGAGAACGTTGCATCGTGTTTGGCTTATAATAGCATATATGAATAGTAAACCTTGCAAATTTCATTATGGCTTGTTGTTTTACAGGCACGTATGATACCGTCATCATCTTCCCAGCTTTTGACATCCCAACAAATGAAGCATACCCCTAAAGCTAGACCTCAAGCAAGCCTGCAAGTGACACAAGTATCAGTTCCGAAAATGGCATTACCGGTGTCCTCCCATGTGAAGACGCCACATTTCCCACAGGGATCACAAACATAACTGCTTTAGTTGACGCTACCAATACCCCTCTAAATAACATAGATAATATGACCAACGAAGAAGGTATATGTTTCAAGCTTAAATATATTGTTTGGACTATACTTTTACTTTTAAATCTGTTGCTATTAAAATTTAAGTGTGGACGAATCTTAAAGCAATTATTTATCTCGCTCCCAAAACTGTTTACTGCTACGAGTTCACTGCAGTTGCTGAGAAATAATTCACAAATATACGAGCTTCTTTTCCAGGTATCTATTTCGTTTATTTTTTTTTATTTTTTTTTTCTTTTGTTGTTTTTTTCCTTGAAGATGCATTTAGCCCGAATTATATTCAGTTATTAGGCTCTTCGGTTTAATTAGTGGAGTGCTTGAGAATGCTCTTTGGCACTGAATTCTGGCATTTATAGGATGAGTGAGTGTCTCTTCAATATTGCACTTTCTGACGGTATCACTGAAGTGCTTACGAATGATCTATGGAATTCAATTTAAACATCCATAGGGTGAGCGAGGTCAGGCCTGTCAGTCCGATGCAGTGATGACATGTAAAATAATGCAATGCCTCTGTGATTTACAACCACCTCTGAATAACAGATGAGATGGTCTTAATATAAATTTTTGATTTGGTTCTTTGTTTTAAAGCACAGCAACACGATTAGGTTATTTAGTACTGAGGCAACTGTGTTAAAGAATCTAGCCCAATGACACACCCGTTTGGTTGCAAGTCCGGCACGCTAACCACTGAGGCACCGAAGCTGCTGCCTCAAGCATCCGCCTATTATGACATGCAGAAGGGTGCAGTAAGTTCTGCATCTTCGAGCACGCCGAGGGAGAACCAAACTAGCTAGACAACAGGGCTGTCTATACTTTGAACTCCAAGAAGGTTAAGTCCTAAATGATGAGGTATTAAACTACTGACCAAGAAAGCTGAACATTGAACCTGATCTGATCTGACTATTCTTGATATTATGTTCAATATGAAATATGAATATAATGATATGAACAGCTTGCTACAAATAATGATACCTTGCAAAAAGTGATAGATTCAAACCACTGGCTTTTATATAAGGGTGTACTTATGGTATGCATTTGAATCTGATTTTAGCAAAAGGCCATACTAGAAAGTCATGTTTTTGTATATAGGAAAAAAACGAATGTCATGCACGTGTGTTTCAGATTAAGTTAAAATTCTGCTTGAAAAATCAGTTGGCAAAATGTTAAGTAATTAATACAAGAGTTATTAAAGAGCTGAAGAACTTGCTAGATACCCCTGCTTTTATCAGATAATTTTATAGTTCCCTGCCTAAGGTTGTCAAAATTAGCAGGGTGTAACTGCATACTAAAAGGTAGGTAATAATAACTCAGTAATGATATTCATGTAAGAGACTTATTTACCTAAAGATATACCGTCATCTTTGCATAATTGTGAAAATATGCTAAGCAAACGGTGCAAAAAAGGGCAGTGATCCACTGTTGGTGTTAAACCCATTTTGTCTTCAACCCACATTCCAGTTTTAGTGGCTATAGATGATAAAGTCTTGAAAGTAACATGTTAGCTTGAAATCAGTTAACTATCTTGACATGCACACAGAGCAGTGTTTTTGATATATGTAATTGTTGCTAAAAATCAAATTAAATCTACAATGTCTGTATTTTTGATAAATTTAAAAGTGGCTAAAATGTACACGTTCTGTCTGACTCGCAAAAATTAGTCTTTTCACAAATATTCAGTAACGTTGGTTTACAAATAAATGAGTTTCCAGCCGATTTATTCTCATAGAAGTTAAGGATTTCTCAATTACTTCAGGCTATTTGGGGATTTTTGAATATGCAAATAGTCGAACAGAATGTGCAAAACAAACAAACGTAAATGCATTAGCAAAAAACATGTACAATTAGGTAAATCGAGACATGATTTCACATCAGACTAATTGTTTAAACGTATTATCTGCTTTTAAGGTAGATTCAGTAGTAATGCCATGTATAAAAATAGTTCATGTGAAAACATACAACAGCTTCATTAAGGGACCGACCATTTAATTTTCAGTTGGGGAGGGGGGCCTGAGTTTTCTTTCAAACCAGGATTTTTTTTTGTTCGTTTACCTCAACATTATTATTTTCTTTAACTAATATAATGAATACAAATTAGTTCATTTTTTGATAAATTCCCGCACACATACACACACAAGAAAAACAAATAACCGATCAGTTTCTCCTAGGGCGGTATTATTATCACTATTCTGTCTCTAAGTCAATACAGTGTGCGTGGCTCAGAAAATGTGTGCAAATCTCTATTTATGGAATTCAAAGAGACTGTGTGAATTTCAGCACGAAATATAACAAAAACATATACATAAATTGCGGCTTTAATAAGCCATACATTTTCAGAACATGAATGTATTATAGTTAAGACGTTGACATTTCTGTTAGAATGAAAATCTTTCTAAAATGTTTCAGAGATAATATATTACCCTCGTTCTGTCTGTTTGTCAGTCCGTCTGTTATAGCACTTCCTCCGTGATGGCTTCTTAGAAATCCACTTAACATGTTAGTTATCTTGCCGATGTGATTACCTTGAGCAAGAATGGTATCATTCCTTCCTCTCTTTTTAGGGGTCCCTGAGAGAAAGGCAAGTCAAAAGTACACAAATTGCATATACAGTGACAATCTTTTAGAAATTATGACCAAACTGAACACATCCCGTCATGACACGTCATATATGTAACAGAACTTGCATTTTGACCTCTAAGCCACTGTTTGCAGGTTGAAGTAAGCATGGGGTGGAGTATGAAATATGCTTTGAAAAACATAGGGACTATCGATGCTGAGTCATCTAAATTACCCAAGTTCATATGCTTCGAGTGAACCTACTTCAAAAGACGCAAATGAAATAGATGAGTAAAAGCTAATTTTGTTTCACGACAAATTTTAACCTCTGTCACCGTGCCTCCACCTCAAAAACTTGCCAGATATGCAGACAAGAAATATTATTCCATTGTTATTAGAGTGAAAGATTTCACTGGGACACACGAACAACAAAAAGTTTAAAAGATGCATTCTTTGATTGGATTGATATTCCTATTGCCTGCAGCCTTACAGGTACTCTTTATATATACTTAGTCCAGGAAGAACATATAAAGTGTGTGTAGTTATTTTTCCTGGTTAGAATATCACCTCTTAAAGCAAAGTTACTGCAATGCCCTCAGTATATATGTCAGTGTAAACAGATTATTTTAGTTCAAATTTAGAAACAGTCCTATACTGAGGTATACAATTATCTATGTACAGTCATCTGGATCATGATTTACCAATTTCCTTTTCTTTTTTTTTTTTTTTTTTTCTTTTTTTTTTTAGTTGATTTAGTTGATGCCGGCATTAGCTTAAATATCGTGCAATTTAACGAGTCAGATATGTAATGCAGAAGAAGATAGATGCAAATGATGTAGAGAGGATCTGGTATTGACTGCATTTGCTCACTTATACAATTATACTAATTTTGCTCGTTTTCAATTATATTGTTCAATATCGGGGCGTATTTATAACAGCTTCTTATTAGCCCTTCTCCCAGTAAAACAAACTAGAAGGAAATTTATGAAAAACATGTACAATGTATTATTTCGTTGGTTGCTTAGTTTAAGATGTAGGCCCGATCATTCCTAAAGGTGTCTAAACAGGCTTTGATGAATGAAATTAACACAAAGATCACTACACTATGGACAGGGTTTGTTTCTCACCTTATATTTTATATAGATAGGGATGTTTTAGATATATATAAAAAAGTTCAGATTGTCTTTTTTTTTTACTGTATTGTTGTAATTGTTGTTGTGTTGACGCCTTCTAGAGATTAGTACTAGAAGATTGAGTATGAAAGCTTCATTTGTGATGAACTATGTGCTTTGAATTTGCTTTAACTTTGTACGTGTAAAAAGAACGAAGATATGAGGCAATGTCTAATTTAAGACCTCCAATTGATTGTGATCTGTAGCTGTAACATATTTTGAAACATGACAGTCTTAAAACTATACATTGTAGTCTCCTAAGAATTGCCATGTTGCCATTTCCCTTATGCTCCTAAGCTCTATTATGTCATATGTACAGTCTAGTAGCATTTATCCTACTTCTGTTTATCCTGTCTTTATCCTGTTACAAGACGTTGAACAATTTTTCTTTATTAAAAGCACACTTTTATCTTACAGCCTTATGTTTATGGTTCGATAAACTTTCTATTATCTCCCAGTTGGTAGTACTCATTTACCATTCAAGACAGCTGATACATCTGTCATATATGTGCTAAACTGTAATTGCTTACCTAATCTACCTTTTGAGTCAATAAATCACAATGAAAATGGAATTAAGCTTAACATTTCTCAACTGCTTATTAAGATTGATTGCCATAATTTGGCCTTTGTTGCATATTTGGTGTTTTCATGTTAAAGGTGTAAAAGATCTGAGATTAAATGTTTGTTCTATCATATTTGTCTTAAATTGTGTCGTACGATTTTCACTCAATTGTCTTTCTGCTTCTCTGTCACCTCCTTTACTTTCCACTCTTTCTCTACATGCAATCTCTATGCACATGGGCATGTACTCTCTCTCTCTCTCTCTCTCTCTCTCTGCAAACACAGACACACAGGGCCTGCCTCCCCATTACCTCCTTAAATAACTTTCGAATCTCTATTTTTACAATCATTCTATATCTCCCTCTCTCGAATTCTCACCCACATACACAAAAGTTCTCTCTCTCTCTCTCTCTCTCTCTCTCTCTCTCTCTCTCTCTCTCTCTCTCTCTCTCTCTCTCTCTCGCTCTGATACAACTCACATACACACAACTACATGTCTGGTGCATGCATTAAAGTAATCAAAGGGAATTTGTAAGAGTTACTTGCCTTTCCAATATTTGTATCTCCAACTGCTACTGCAACTGGGCATCCCGATTTGATTATCGTGGCTCTATAACCTTGACAATCTTTGAAATTATGGGGTTAAATTGAAAAATATTTGAATCTAAAGTTTGTTTTAACCTCGAACTGAAAACATTCCTTGAATAATTGAATTCAAAACATTAAAGCTGAGTAAAAAATATTGCTTTTTCTATTAGGAATTTTATATTTACATATTTTAATAATGCTTTAATATATTTAACAAATGGGAAATAATTTGGAGAATCAACTGACACAAAAAACAGAAGTTGACAAAAGTAACTTATGACGACGGTTTACCTTCCGTAAGACAAAATGATGCAAGAAAACGTTTGGAAATCATTGAAAGCTCTTTAAAAAGCTTTTGAATAAAATTTCGTGGACTGTACGAAATATTTACATGATGTACACGATTGCACAAAACTACTCTGTGAAATTTGGTAAGCATCACAGTATAACAATGTTTTTATTTTGTACGCATTTTTTTATTTAAAATCTTGTGAGCACAACTGAGCCCAAACCACACAACATAGACTAATATAAATGCAGTAAGCTTGGCATGTTTGTATGCATATGTACATGACCTATTTAAATTTTCAGTTAATTATTGCAATTTGTCTACGGTTACATTAAGGCGGAGCGTATTATTGTGTGTTATCCATATGTTACCAATTGGGTTTTGCGCAGTAACTTTAGTTATCAACTATCTACATTTACCAACTGGTGTGGATATCTTGCACTTGGGGTGCGAAACAATCCTGTCGATTTCGGGCTGCGAACTCAAACGTTAAGGTGACTAAACAAAGAAAAATGGTTTCCGCAAACAAAACTGGGTTCTTAAACATCTACAGTTACCAATCATTGTGGATAGCTTGCACCTGGTGAAAGAAAGAACCCTATCAATTACATGGTCGAACGGCCAAGGGTCAAGGTCATTTACTGACAGAAGTAAAATGGTTTCTGCATAATAACTTGCATTCTCCTTTATCTACGGTTATAAAACTTTGTGGATGGTTTGCACTTTGGGTAATAAAGAAGGCTATTGATTTTGGGGTCAAAAAGTCACATTCTGGCACCCCCAGTATTAAAGCGGATATTGTTGTCCATGCACAATTGACTATGCCGCTTAATAATTAGTCATCAGACAAAGACGGATTGAAAATCGAAACCTCGTGGCTTAATGGTGGTCCACTTATAATCACGAACCGCAACGACACCAAGGCTATCAATGAAGCAATAGATTAAAGGTACTGAAAAGATTCTCCACACGTTGGAAATATTCACCAACGCCGGTTCAGGATGGACTCACAGATGTACAGAAGTCCAACTGCATTTTTCCCAAAACATGCCATTTTGCGGATCAAATTATATACCAACACCAAAATATGTTACACCGCGGTCAGTAATAAATGTGAACAACTATGACAATGGATGTTTTGAATGGGCGCTCGCATCAGCGTGACAGTGCAGATCAGCCGTGACAATATCAGCAATATAAATGAGTGAACTGAATTTTGGCTACACTGAATTTCCAGTGCAGGTTACCAAGGCTACACAGGACAAGTTTGAAGAACTGAACCCCAGTATCGCTGCTAATGTGTACACTTGTGACAAAAGCTTTTATTCGCTTGAACTATCCCCACGTGTACAAAGCAAACATTCCTATGGACGGACCGAGATTGGTCTGCTGTTGATAAGCGGCATGAATCGTTCAGAGTCATTGGATAAAGAACATTTCCCGGTTGATTAACCGACACAGCAAGTATCACGGTAACAAGTTTCCATGCAGACGTTGCCTGGATTTATTTAGCTTCCAATGGCTACTTGATGATCATGACTTTTATTGTGGTGGAATGACTAGAAAACCTCAGCGTAAAATTATGCCAGAACCCAGCAAAAACATTCTGAAATTCACCGCGGTGCAACGAAATAAGAACGTACCGTATGTCATTTATGCGGACTTTGAATGTTTGAATGTTCCAGTGAACACTCCTGAGGTTATAACAAATACAACACAAGTTGCGGAACAAGTCCGATGCTGGTTTCGTTACATTGTTGTCCGATTTGACGGAGCAAGGGAGCCACCAATATTGTATCGTGGTAAGGACTCGGTTAAGGTATTTCTTAAATCGCTCGAGATTATGGTGAAATGGATTCGCAAACAGCTCTATTTGCCCGAAGACATGATCATGACCCGTGATGATATTGACAAGATTGTCGCAGCCAACAATTGTTGGATTTGCGATGGTGCTTTTATTTTCACCGATGCAAAAGTTCATGATCACTGTCATATCACTGGCGCATACAGAGGAGGCACACACAGCACATGCAACCCACAGCTGCGAAATTGCCCAAATAAAATAAAAATTCATGTGGTGTTTCATAACCTACATGAGTATGATGGCCACCTGATTATACAGGCAGTAGACACGGCATCGAAGGTGCCAATAAGTGTAATCACCAACATGGAAAAATACATGACGTTTAGACTGGGTCATTTGCAGTTCATTGATTTGCTGCAGTTTTTGAATTTCAGCTTGGACAAGCTAGTTAGCAACCTTGTGGTGGCAAGTTTAAAATCACCAGTCGATAAGTTAAAGTTGATGACGCGAAAAGGTGTATACCCATACCAGTACATGAGTGGATGGGAAAAGTTTACTGAAACTCAGTTACCACTGATCGAGGCATTCCATTTGTCATTGTCTCATGAAGGCATTTCCACCGATGACTACGCACACGCAAACAATGTTTGGTCCGGATTCGAATGAAAAAACCTCGGTGGCTATCATGATCCCTATTTGCGCACCGATGTGTTGATGCTCGCAGACGTCTTCGAGACGTTTCGGGATACCGCCATGAGTGTGTAAAATCTCGGTCCCACAAACTACTTTTCGTCACCGTGAATGGCCCGAGATGCATTGCTGTTGAAGACAAAGATCGAGTTGGAACTGCTCACCGATATTGACCAGCATAGGTTTGTAGAAGATGGCATCTGCGGCAGGATTTCAGTGGTGAGTCATTGTTGCACTGGCGCGAATAACCCGAGCGTGGATGGATATGACCCCGCTTTTCCAAACAGTTACATCATGTATCCTGGAAACCACAATCTTTATTAATGGGCAATGATGCAGCCCCTGCATGTTGGTGGGTTTTCGTGAATTAATTCCGTGGATGTTGACGTTCAAAAACGTACACGATTATGACAGCAACAGCAACCACAGATACTTCTTTGAAGTTTATCTGGATATCCAGATGAGCATGATCAAGCCTACAATAACTACCCACTGGCACAGGAAGTGCTGTCGGTGCCCCACGTTTGGCTGTCCCCGTATCATTGTACGATCGTAGATGAATCCAGACGCAGGTTTACCGAATGCACCAAGCTTGTTCCAAATCTTCGAACTAAAACCATCTATGTAGTTCACGTGCGAAGCCTACAGTTGTATCTGCGATTGGGAATGTGTGTAAGCAAAAATTCATCATGTGGTTAGATTTTGTCAACATGCTTGGATGGCTCCTTAGATCCAGATGAATACGAATCTGAGAACGAATGCTAAAAATTATTTTGAAAAAGAATTTTTGAAACAATTGAACAATTCCGTGTTTGGCAAAACTATGGAAAATCTGCATGAGCGAATTTCCGTTGACCTTGACCGTGATACCGAACAAGACAAGCTTCGAGGCTCATCACGGACCCGGTATTTGAATCCGAAATATCTTCGATGGTGAAATCGTTGCTGTACATTGTAAAAAATCAAAACTGAAGCTGACAAAGCCTATCTACGTTGGCGCGTCTGTGCTTGATCTTTCAAAGCTGCTCATGTACGAGTTTTATTATGATGAAATCAAATCGCGGTACGGTGACAACATGAAGATGTTTTACATAGATACAGATTCGCTGTTGATGCATATCACAACCGATGATGTGTACACGGACATAGCCGAGTTTTCATTTGTTAATCATTGTTGACAAAGAGTTAACAAAGGTTCAGCAAATGATTTGTTACATGTATCTACATTCGGAATGCCAACATTGCTAAATATTCTGTAGATCAATACTTGGTTGTCTCTGGCAAGTAATTTATGCCGATTGAAACACCCATACCAAATAGGTTATATAATTTCCTCAGGTGTGGCCTCAACCCCCGTATGGCGTCTACGCCATCTGGCACAGTTACTTTCATCCATGTGTCTCAGAATAAGTCGATAGACACCTTTGAATGCCTCCCCCCCCCCAATGGACAGTGACGTCTCCCATGCAAGAGCTGACGCTGCTATTTCGACACCATCTGCCACAGCTTCTTCCATCCCTATATCTCAGAATGAGTTTGTAGACGCCTCTGAATGGCTCCCCATGAACAGATAGGTATCCCTTGCTAGACATGACTCTACAACTTTGACACCATCTGGCTCAGTTTCCAAACATGCGTCTCAGAATGAATTTGTAGACGCGTCTGAATGGCCTCCCATGGACAGTGATGTTTCTATTGCAGGACATGACGCTACAACGTTGACGCCATCTGGCACAATTAGATCCATCCATGTGTCTCAGAACGAGTTCATAAACACCTCTGAATGCCCCCCCCCCCTCACACACACACACATTGATAGTGAGGATGATGTGGAAGACATGGACATTGCAGACCCTGACTTTAGTATACCTGACACTGATGAGTATTAAAGTGATGCCTTATCTGATGTCATCGACTACAGTTATTCAAGGAAACGAAAGCAAATCATTCCGTTTGCAAGAATCTTTAAAAAGAGAAGAGATGAATCTAGCAAATAAACCATAGGATTAGTTAGACAAGACAGGGAAATGATGGGAGAAGGAAACAATGCAGGTAGAAAAGACAGCAAAGACACTTTAGAAGAAAGCGGGTCAGTTGTAATTTGGATTCCATTCATTCCAACAGAACCAAGATGCATACCTAAGAAAACAGTGAAGTATATCCATTCATCCCTACTGTTTCTGTAGTCCACCCTTGGTCGAACAGTCACCTTAGCAAGTAGGCTCAAGAAGACATGTTGGGAAGTGCTCGACTTAGGAATGAATTATAGCCAGTCAAGCGATACATGTAATCAAAGTTCAATCATAAAGGTCCCATGCGGTAACAGATCAGGTTTTGCGGTTTCTAGGTGTTGTGAGGAGGCAATTATGGTCATTTGAATATTGTTTTCATTTTTATATTTATCCATGTCATTTGTATTCCCATGCTCTTGTGAAAGCCTCCAAAAATCCATCCTTCTGTCCATCAAAGAAACAAAAAACACACACACACAAAACCATTCATTAAACCTGATGGAATAGTTCGTACATGATATAGAGTGGAGCGACACATATTTTGTTTCTGATTTTTGACGTCCAATCCCCCATCTGGGAGTGGAGAAGTGACCAAAATGTCGAAAATTGCAACTTCTGGTACAGTAAAATGAGATGGAACTTGCAGTATTGACTTGTCAACCACTGACTCGGTTTCGTTCTGTGTTATAATTTGTAAACCATAGGGATCCCACCTATTTGAACATAAATATACTTACAGGGCAAAACGAAAGTAAACTTCAGATTTGGAACTGATATAAGCCTCTGGTTCTTACTTTACCTCTAGGGATTTGACCGTTAGGTCGTAACTTGGAAACTATACCTTGCATAACTTGAAAACCTTATACCCATATATATATATATATATATATATATATATATATATATATATATATATATATATATATATATATATATATATATATATATATACAAACTGAACCTGAAAATACAAAGTCAGATATGCAGCTGATATTGTCCCCTGGGTCGAACACCAGGATCTTGGCCCATGTGTCATATCTTGGAATCAAATAAATCCCCATACAGACAATCATAGTTCCACATACCAAGCATGAAAAGAAGCAATCAGATGCGCAGCTAAATATTCTTCCATCTGTCTATCCTTATTATCCAAACAACTTCGATCCTGCATTATAACTTGGAAACCATCGAGATCCCCACACTATAACTATATTTTAAACTTATTGGGAAGGAAGAGACGAATTCAAATGTTAAACTGAAATTGTCCCCTTCGTCTATCCTTAACCCAACCCCCTTTCCAGAGACTTGGCCTCCAGGTCAGAATTTGAAACCCATTAAGAGCCTCATACTTTAACTATATAAGCACTTGAGGTAGTCACATGTGCAACAGATATCCGATATTTTCCATTGAGTGTATTATTACTCTTTACCACCTGACATATTAATTCGCCTGTGACTTATTTCATGGACCTTTATTGAACATTAGGACGCTCCACACCCTATGACCATAATAACACGAGCTAGACAGGAAAAATGAAAACACACGCATGCAGACTAACAACTAGTCTCAAATTTGGGGATGGAGTTAAAACTAATAAGCATTGTAATGTGTTTTACAACAAAAACTTCTAGTCATTACTTTATACTTTCTTTTCATTGGTTTATTTATTGATAGATACGTGTTGTTGTATGATTAATAATTTACAAATGTTAAAAGGTTCATTATCGACCAGCGATAATAGAGTCAAACAATTAAAATGTAAACGATGAAGTGGTGAGGGTAATATATCAAGTTTCCCGATCAACGGGTAATGTAAATGGTGTGTCTATGATTACGAGTAAAGGTACTTAGGATGAACGACTGTACATATATTCTAAAAATACTCAGTGTAATTGCTCTAAAGTTAGATTTTAGAATAGATGTTTACTTTTTTTCAAATAATTTAAAATGCAAGGTACGTTTACTGTATCAAAAAGTTCCTTCATGTGTTGAACATTATAGTAACGATCGCGTGTAGGTTGGAGATCGAAACAATCTATCATAAAATGTTTCACAGTGAAGGGTTCACTGCAAGAAACACACTCAGGTGGGTCTTCGCCCTTTACGATGTAGGAATGGGTTACATAAGTATGACCAATTCTAATTCTTGCAGTTGATACCTCGTCTTTACGGATGGTTCTGTAGGAAGGAGCCCAGTACCCGAGGGTTGGTTTTATTATATGTAGTTTGTTATTCACTGCATCATCCTATGATGCCTGCCACTTAATAAGTAAACACTTCACGCTTCTGGCCCTGGCATTACTTCTTCCTCCACTTCACAGCGAGGACAAGGTAGAAAGAGACGACGTCGAAATCCCTTCAGAGTTCATAAAACACACGGTGGCGTTCCAAAAAAGAATAAGAAAAGAAGAACCGTCAGAGAATTAGACGTGTTTGATTACTAAAACCTTTGAAAATGATGCACCGAGATTATTGCGAATGTACAAAGTCAGAACTGGATATGTTTACCATGCCTCCAACCATGATGACGATGCAAGAATCCCAATGGGTAGAATTTCATCCTGTATCGTCTTTGACGGATTCAGCTCCTATCGAATTTGAAATCAAAGGAAAAACCGAAGATTACATGGATCTGAATAACAGTTACTTGTACCTGAAACTTCAAGTGAAGAAAACGGCGGACAACACCCTTCCTGGGGACGGTGACCGAGTGGCACCCGTCAATAATTTCATGCATTCCTTGTTCAGCGGAATAGATTTGTACTTGAATAACAAACTGGTCAGCAGCAGCTTGGATACTTACCCTTACCGTGCTTATTTGGAAAATCTCTTGACGTACGGAAAAGAAGCCAAGAACACTCATCTGGATGCTTCGGTGGTCTGGAAACCTGACACCTCGGAAAAGTTCAACCACACAGACCTGCCAGTAGCGGCGAAGTCTACTGAGGATGGTAATAATGGTAGTAAAGATATAATTCCAGCAGTCCTACACAATGTGGGATTTAACGACCGTCGAAAGAAAATCAGACGCAGTTTAGAACTGATGGATCGTTTGCATTTGGACATGTGTTTGCCAGACAAGTATTTGTTAAACGGAGTAGATGTACGCCTGAGACTGAATCGCAGTAGTGCCGCTTTTCATTTGATGGCCGAAAACAACGAGTGGAAAACCATCATCCAAGAAGCCAAACTTTACGTGCGACGTGTGGAAGTCTTACCTAAAGTAGCCAACGACATCAGTCAAACGTTGAGCAAAACCACTGCCAAGTATCCTGTGCGACGAGTGGAAGTGAAAGCCTTTACCATTGCCGCTGGACTCCGATCCAAAGTCGAAGATCACGTCTTCCAAGGACAGCTCCCCAAACGTTTGCTGATTGGCATCGTCAGTAATGCAGCCCTCAACGGAGTCCACAATCAGAATCCGTTCGAGTTTAAACACTACAACGTCTCCAAGATAGAAGTCAGTCGAGATGGCAAGACCTTGTGTACCAGACCTTTTGAACCTAAGTTTACCGAGAAAAATTACTTGCGATCTTACTTGAGCCTGTTTGAAGCCACAGGACAGTTAGGCACCAACACCAGCCACGGTATTTCGTACGAGGATTATGCTGGAAGGTAGTCCTTGTGGGGATTTGATTTCACTCCGGACCAAGGCAGCGACGAAGGACATTTCCACCCTATAAAATCAGGCCCACTTCGTGTGGAACTTCAGTTTAAAGATCCTCTACCCGACACGGTGAACGTCGTCTTGTATGCAGAATTTGATAACACTCTAGAAATCAACAGTTTGAGAGAAGTGATTCTAGACTATTAGAAGAAAAAAAAAGATGCAACACGTAGAAGAAGAACCTATGGAGATAGATAATGATGAGGGATTTTGTGAAGTTCAGCAGTCACAAACTACCACGGATGATGATGACGAAGTGATTCATTCAGAACCTAAAAAAGAAGAAGAAAACAATACTGTTCCAAAGTTTGTTGGATTTATTTCTCGATGGCCTGAACAAGAAAAACATTTAGTCTCCTGTTATGCTAAGGAATTGACTGAAAGAATTAACAGCTTGACCCGAGAACATTGTCATGGATGTCAAATGGATCATCCCAGTCAGAAACAACACGACAAATGTTTGATGATGACAGGTGAAGAAAAATTGGACGAATATTTGGAAGAGGCCTGGTCTCAGATCTCGGAAGAAAAGGTGTTGAGAAAATGGTATAAAGACTTGCAGGATTCTTTTTCACCACCACTCACTCCTCTGGAGATCCATCGCATCGAAGCTCTCTTTCAACAGAGTACAGAAACTATCCGACGTGAGAATTCGTGGAATTACTTGACAAAACCATTCAAATTTAAAGTCAAGTGTGAATTGATGACTTATCATTTCCTGTGAAGAAAAAATGGATACCAGGGAACTTCATTACCTGTTGACTCGCAGTTCCTACACTTCATCTTGGAATCCTGTGGTGTGTGCTAAAGATGAACTACCTCATCGCAAACCTAAAGACGTTCATGCCTATGTGATCAATACCGACGACAGTCATCGACCAGGAACCCATTGAGTAGCTGTGTACTTTCCCAACGATCACAGTGGTGGTGTGGAATATTTTTATTCTTATGGATTACCTCCTTTGGAAGACGATATCATCGAGTTTATGAGAAGAAATTCCATCTCTACTCGATTCAATAATGCCCGATTACAAGGATCGGATTCAATGGTGTGTGGACAATATTGTGTACATTTTCTTCATCAACGCAGTCTCGGATATTCCTTAGAACATTTAGTGACTTGTTTTGATAGAGATTATGCTAGAAACGATGCTAAAGTAGAACGATGGTTTTGTGAACATTATGGTTATCTCTTGTCTTTAGCTCAGAAACGTAGTGTGCATCAGAATGATGTAGATGTAGAAAAGTGGAAGTTCAGTTTACCTTCCCAACGTTGTCAACCCTGTAAAAACGTTCCTGTTTAATATCTTGTTAATTGTTTTTACCTTTTTATGTTAGAGAAGCTTCTTCTTGTTCATTAAAAAATGTTGATTTTTTGAAAAATGGTGTTGTGTGGTTTTTTATTGAATTTGAAAAAAAATTATTATGTTCTATCTCTCTTTCTATCGATCTGAAGTCACCACCTCTATCCATTTTCTCACTCTCGATCTGAACCCCATGTTTTCCATCGCGTCCGCGCTTCGAGCATATAAAGCGGTGCGTTGGCTAGTGTAGTCACTCTCGTTGACTCGTCAAGATCTCAACAACACTTCAAGAAGATGGCAGGCAAGATTAGTAAACTGAACGAAGCTATGGTGAACATGCAGAGGGTGAAGCATCATTTGATGGAGACCAACCCTGAGAGAAAGACAATGATCTTCCTACAAATGGCTCGTGATCTGATGGAAGAAGTCATGAGGGAAGAAATCATCAGGGACAGAACGGAATGGGAGGAGGGACAAAGACTGCAGCAGCAGCAGCAACAGCAAAGACAACAACAACAACAACTCTTGCAGTCCATGAAACTACCCGACGGAGAAATCAGCTGTAAGATAGACTGCGATGAGTTTGCCTTCTCTTTTACCAGAAAGAGAGCTTGTCTTAAAGCCGTGAGACCCGTGGCTAAACGTGGCCGCCCTGCTGCGGCTGCTACCGCTACTGCTACTAGAAGTTAAACAACATAACTTCTTAACCCAAACGGTCCTTTTCAGGGCCACCCATTAATCAAGAAAAGATCAATTTTCATATCATTGCCATATATATATATATATATATATATATATATATATATATATATATATATATGTGTGTGTGTGTGTGTGTGTGTGTGTGTGTTTGTGTGTTTGTGTTTTTACCCACCAAACAAAAATCCCTTTCCCAAAAAAAAAATAATGTTTGTATAGAGAGTGTGTTTGTGTTTGATTTTAAAAAAATAAATGGTTTGGTGTGTGTTTGATAAAAAAAAATTTTAAAAGATGGATTGTATGTTTGTGGTGTGTGTTTGATTAAAAAATAAAATAAAAAATAAAAAAGGATAGTGTGTTTGTGTGTTTGATAAAAAAAAAAAAATTTTAAAATGGATTGTATTTTTGTGGTGTGTGTTTGATTAAAAAATAAAATGAAAAATAAAAAAGGATTGTGTGTTTGTGTGTTTGATAAAAAATTTTAAAAAGTAGTTTCTTTTAGGTCCGCGCACTGGGTCTGTGTTTTTAGGGTAAGGGGTATTGGAGTGCAAAATCAGCGAAGCCTAGAATGACGTCATAGGGATGACGTCAGACGCGGGGTAGTGGGGTGATGTTTTTTTTTTTTGGAAAGGGATGTTTTCCTTCACGTCCGCGCTTCTAGTATATTAAAACAACACCTTCCCCGATAGAGCTAACCCGTTCACTTGTCAAAATGAACAAGGTCGAAATCATTCGGCAAATTGGAGTACATTTAGAGGTGGCGTGGCACCTCCTCCATGACCTGGAGAAGAAGGAGAAGGAGAAGAAAGTACCCATCAGACCCCACCTGATAATGGAGGAGGAGGAGAAAGAAAATTGGGATCCTGAAGCGGACCATCCTCCGTTTATCCTTCACAACAACAACAAGCGCTGCATGAATGCAGCAACATGGAGGGGAAGCTGTCCCGCTTGTCGGGCAAAGCCAGGGAGGTGCCCGCACCTCTAGATGTATTCTAAACAACCCAACGGCCCTTTTCAGGGCCACCCATTACTCAAGAAAAGATTAATTTTCATATATCTGCCATAGGTGTTTGTATGTTTGTGTGTTTGTTTTTTCCCACTCCAAAAACAAAATTAGTCGCATTCCCTGGTATGTGTTTGTATAGAGTGTGCTTGATAAAAAAAAATAAAAAGGATGGTGTGGTGTGTGTTTTGTTTGTATGTTTGATAAAAAAAAAATTATGTTTTGGAAAAAGGGATGTTTTCCTTCACGTCCGCGCTTCGAGCATATAAAGCGTCGTCTTCCACAGTTGCGCCATTCACACTTCAACTGAAGAATGAATACGATCGAATTATTGCAGGAAGCCTGGGACTGGATGGTGGAAGTCAAATATTACCAAGAACGAATGATGTGGTGGTATCCAGTGAACCTACACTGCGAGATACAATACTTAGCCCACATAAACATAGCCATGTGCCTGATTCAAGAAGTGAAGGAGGAGGAAGTAAAGAAGATCAAGAACTCCTCCTCACCTTGTCGAGTGGGGCTTCTTAAAGAAGCCATGGATCACTTGAAAAAGTTAGAAGAAGATTTAAAGTGTCCAATCCTCACTCGACAAGAAGCGGCCCTGCTCCGAGTTCAGACCATTCTTAAAAAATTATGGAGCAGGAAGTCCAAAAAATCAAGGCTATGTGGGCTAAGGAAAAAAAAGAAGAGAAATTCAATCGCCTGAACTTGAACTGGATGAAAATCCAGGACAAGTTCAGGCGATTGGGACATCCCGACTGGATACCGCAGAAGAAGAAAAACAACAAGTTCCACCTCCCAGGCTTCCTAACCAAATGTTGGAGGAAATAAAAAATCTCCAACGGCCCTTTTCAGGGCCATCCATTTTTCAAGAAAAGATTAATTTTCCAATGATTGCCATGTACCATATATTTTTTTTTCCGTTGGTACCCAGAGTGCCATCAATGCTCAATTCCCGTTGGTACCCAGAGTGCCATCCTCTATGATAAATTCCCGCTTGTACCTATAGTGCCATCCTCTATGTTAAATTCCCGCTTGTACCTATAGTGCCATCCTCTATGCTAAATTCCCTCTTGTACCTATAGTGCCGTCCACGTCCTAGTTACCCATCCTATACTACTTACGTCGTGCGGACAATCAGTGGAGACGTGTTCCAGTATAAAATAGAAGGGTGACCTGCCAGAGACTTCAGACTTACTCCTAACCTCTAAGATGGCTCCCAAACGTACACACCACCAACAAAAGAAGAAAACCAAAAAAAGGACTTCCACCTCGTCTGGCGAAACATTGGGATGTCTTGTCTGTCCTGACCAAATCCAATCATCCCATGCGAAAACAACTCATTCAAACAGCCCCAAAAGAAATCATCGATACCGTGTGTGAATGTTGTTTGAACGTTTTGAAAGGAACGGTACCTTTGTCCAAGATACAGAAACAAATATTAGGTAAACATCGGAACGTTCTTCGCCAAATGGTGAAAAAGAAAATACCTCTCCAGCAAAAGAAAAAAATGTTGGTGCAACGAGGAGGATTTCTACCTATGCTGATAGGACCGTTGTTAAAAATAGCGACTCCTTTGTTAGGATCGATTGCTGGACCGCTTTTAGGATGTGTCATGCGATAAAAAAAAAAAGATAAAAAGGACACCCTTCTCTGGAAAGACCACACATTTGTACCTTTGGATGAAATGGAAGGACGAAAACTGACTTTAGTACCTTACAAACGATGGATGGAATTCCATCGTTGGAACGAACAACGGATACCTCATTTACCACCCAATCCTAATCTCAACGAGATGTCACAGTTACAACAAGAATTACAAACGCTGATGGAACGAAGCGATTTGTCAGAAACAAAAAAATCGCAACGGTACGGTCAACTCTTACAACGTCTGCAACTCTTTCACCAAAAAGCTGTAGACGAAACAGCTCCACCCACTCTAAGAGATTTCAAAGCCCTGATGAAAAGCGAACCTAAAGTCACCACCACCAAAACACACCGCAACGGGGATGACAGTAAAAGAAGAAGAAGAAGAGTTACAAACTCCACCTCCTAAAAAAATACGAAAGTTAGCCACACCGGGTTGGATGAAAAAGATGATGTCTACCCCTTTGCCATCAGAAGAGAAAAAGGAAGAAGTGAAGACAGAAGTCAAAACAGAACCGATGACCCCTGTTCAAACATCCTCCTTTACACCAGTGGCTCGTCGGACACGTAAAGCATTGCAATCCAAAAAGATACCCCACGAAGAAAAGAGCGTTGGTACTTGGTTGACTTATTGAGGAATCAAACCATGGAGAAACTTTTAGCCACCATTTACTACAATCCTGGCCATGCTGCTGGTTACGGAGGAGTTCAAAAATTGTATCGAGCTGCTAAAAGTAAATTGAAAAGTGTACGTTTGCCAGAAGTACGACGATGGTTACAAGAACAATCGACGTACACGTTACACAAACCCATTCGACGAAACTTTTCTAGAAGTCCAACCCAAGTGGAGGGCATCGATCATCAATGGCAAGCCGATTTAGCCGACGTCTCTCATTTGGCAACCTACAATCGTGGTCACAAATATTTGTTTTGTGTCATCGATGTGTTTTCCAAATTTGCTTGGGTCGTGCCTTTGACTTCTAAAAGCAGTACCGAATTGGTACGTGCCTTAAAATTGGTCTTGAAACAAAGTGGTCGTCACCCTTTACGATGGCAAACTGACAAAGGCACCGAATTTCTAAACCAAGCTTTTCAAAAAGAATTGAAACAAAGACAGATTCATTTTTTACCACCGAAAATCCTGAAATAAAAGCCAGTGTCGTGGAACGTTTTCAAAGAACTTTGAAAGAACGCATGTGGAAATATTTTACACATCAACACACTCTCAAGTACATCGACGTGTTACCTCGTTTGGTCAAAGCGTACAATCAATCGTACCATCGTAGCATCGGATGTGCCCCCGATGAGGTCAGCCCTGAAAACGAAGTGATCGTGTTTGATCGATTGTTTGGTACACCCAAGAGGAGACCCCAGAAGAAAACCTTGCTGGAGTTGAAGAAGGGAGATTGGGTTCGCATCGGAAAAACCAAACGCACTTTTGACAAAGGTTATTTACCCAACTGGACCACCGAATTGTTTCGTGTCACTACACCCGTCCGTGGACGCCATCCTCCAGTCCATAAATTGGAAGACATGCACGGTGAAGTGCTCAAAGGAACATTTTACTTGACTGAGTTACAACGAGTGACCAAAAAAGAAGACGCCTTGTACGACATCGAAAGCATTCTCGAACAAAGAACACGTAAAGTAGGCAAACGTCGAGTAGAAAAAGTCAAAGTACGTTGGAAAGGATATCCTCCTAGTTTTGATTCTTGGATTGCTGCTTCCCAAGTCGTCGACTATAAAAAGAAAAAGAAGTAACCAACATGCCATTCAACACAGCCACGACCTCGACTCCTTCGCAGAGTTCCTCTCTTCAAGAATTACAAAAACAACCGCTCTGGGTGTGGTGCGGAGAACGTGTGCCTAAAAATCAAATCGTCTTTTTCTGCCAAATCTTTGTAGTGTATTGTGTCATCGGAGCAGCTATTGCCAATTTGAGTTTGCAACAAGGGGACAAACAATTGTGGACCATTTTACTCAGCAGTTGCATCGGTTATCTTTTACCCAGTCCCTCTTTGAAATTTACGACGACGGACAACAGTCACCACAACGGTAGTACGACCAACGCTAGTCCACCTTCTTCCAGTCACCACAATACCACTCCTCTTTTGGAACCATTTGAACATCATTCTTCTTTGAACTCGAGTGACTCCTCGGACGCTAAAACTTTGGAACTACTGTGAATAACCAATTTTATTTAACTTTACCCAGTGACAGTTCCATGGATGTGTTTCCCAACAACACCTTATGTTGTTTCACGACCAAATTACCTCAGGCCATCCATTTGGATCACGAAGCTCATTGGGAAGTAAATTTGGTAGAAATCATTCATCCTACGCAAGCTCAAAACATCGACGAAGGTCAAAACTCTTTCATCGTGGATATCTTGAACAAGGAAGTGCATGATGAGTTGGAGAAAATTAAACCTGGCTTTGAGCATTCCAGAAAGGTATTCATGACGATCACTCCCCCCTTTGCGAGCCATACCATGAGAATTCATGTGGGCTACTATTTTAATGCTCGACATTTGGTGGAGACAATTGAGGCCATCTTCGAGGCTCAATTTGCCAAAGCCTTAGTCAAAGCCAAGAAAAGTGTCCAGATCAGTTACCATCCTGTGGCACGTCGTCTCGTCTTACAATTTTCGGACGACGAAACATTGACCATCACTTTTTCTCCTGGGTTGTATGCTATTTTGGGTGGAAATAAATTTTTTAAAAATAAAAAAGGTCAAAGCAACTTAGATTTCGGAAAGGCTTTTAAAACCCCTATCGAATTGAACATTGGACTGAATTTAATGTTTGTGTACTCCGATGTGGTAGAATACAACGTGGTGGGAAACACAGCCGCTCCGTTACTGAGAGTCCTTCCTTTCAAAGTGGATTCTTCTGTCGCCGCGTACGAAGAAGGTGGAAACACGTATCACGTTCACCGTGAATTTGTACACCCTCATTATCTTCCAGTCAGTAAATCGTATTTTGACAGTGTCAACATTAGCATAAAAGGAGATTTGGGACAAAGTGTGCCATTCATTGACAAAGGAAAAGTCACGGTGAAACTACATTTTCGAAAAAGGTTCTCCAACGAATTGTAACAAAAAAAATGTATCCTGTGTACCGAGGAGTGGTTCGACAACGAGGACATGGTTTAGGAGATATGTTAAGATCGGCTTTTCGGACGGTAGCCCCTATTTTGAAACCGATGATTTGAAATCGAGGATTGCATGCCTTAAAAGATGCCGCTTTGACACAAGGAAAAGAATTTTTGCAAAATGTCCTCATTGACAAACAAAATCCTAAAGAAGCCTTTATGAGAGCAGGAAAAAATGTGTTGATGCACACTGGAAAAGATCTTTTAGGTCTCCGAGAGACTCCTATAAATTAGCTTCACGCTTCTGGCCCTGGCATGACTTCTTCCTCCACTTCACAGCAAGGACAAGGAAGAAAGAGACGACGTCGAAATCCCTTCAGAGTTCATAAAACACACGGTGGTGTTCCAAAAAAGAATAAGAAAAGAAGAACAGTCAGAGAATTAGACGTGTTTGATTACTAAGCCTTAGAAAAAATGATGCACCGAGATTCTTGCGAATGTACCAAGTCAGAACTGGATCTGTTTACCATGCCTCCAACCATGATGACGATGCAAGAATCCCAATGGGTAGAATTTCATCCTGTATCGTCTTTGACGGATTCAGCTCCTATCGAATTTGAAATCAAAGGACAAACCGAAGATTACATCGATCTGAATAACAGCTACTTGTACCTGAAACTCAAAGTGGTCCAAACGGCGGACAGGAGCCTTCCTGGGGCCGATGCCCCAGTGGCACCCGTCAATAATTTCATGCATTCTTTGTTCAGCGAAGTAGATTTACTTGAATAACAAACTGGTCAGCAGCAGTATAAATACTTACTCTTACCGTGCTTACTTGGAAAATCTCTTGACGTACGGAAAAGAAGCCAAGAACACTCATCTGGATGCTTCGGTGGTCTGGAAACCTGACACCTCGGAAAAGTTCAACGACACAGCGGTGTCAGTACCGGCGGGGCAAAACGCTGCTGATAAAACTATAATTCCAGCAGACATACATAATGTGGGATTTAACGACCGTCGAAAGAAAATCAGACGCAGTTTAGAACTGATGGATCGTTTGCATTTGGACATGTGGTTGCAAGAGAATTATTTGTTAAACGGAGTGGATGTACGCCTGAGACTGAATCGCAGTAGTGCCGCCTTCCATTTGATGGCTCCTGGTGCCGACTACAAAACCATCATCCAAGAAGCCAGACTTTACGTACGCCGTGTGGAAGTCTTACCTAAAGTAGCCAACGACATCAGTCAAACGTTGAGCAGAACCACTGCCAAGTATCCTGTGCGACGAGTGGAAGTGAAAACATTTACCATTGCCGCTGGACTCCGATCCAAAGTCGAAGATCACGTCTTCCAAGGACAGCTCCCCAAACGTTTGCTGATTGGTACCGTTAGTAATGCAGCCCTCAACGGAGTCCACAATCAGAATCCGTTCGAGTTTAAACACTAGAGTCTCAAAGATAGAAGTCAGTCGAGATGGTAAGACATTGTGTACCAGACCTTTTGAACCTGACTTTGGCGACGACCAGAAAAATTACTTGCGATCTTACTTGAGCCTGTTTGAAGCCACAGGACAGTTAGGCACCAACACCAGCCACGGTATTTCGTACGAGGATTATGCAGGAGGATATGCGTTGTGGGGATTTGATTTCACTCCTGACCAAGGCAGCGACGAAGGACATTTCCACCCTATAAAATCAGGCCCACTTCGTGTGGAACTTCAGTTTGCAGAAGCTCTACCCGAGACAGTGAACGTGGTCTTGTATGCAGAATTTGATAATACTCTAGAGATCAACAGTTTGAGAGAAGTGATTCTAGACTATTAGAAAAAAAAAGATGCAACACGAAGAAGAACCTATGGAGATAGAAGAAGATGAGGGATGTTGTGAAGTACAGCAGCAGTCACAAACTACCACTGATGATGACGAAGTGATTCATTCAGAACTTCCAAAAGAAGCGAATAATACTGTTCCAAAGTTTATTGGATTTATTTCTCGATGGCCTGAACATGAAAAACATTTAGTCTCCTGTTATGCTAAGGAATTGACTGAAAGAATTAACAGCCTGACCCGAGAACATTGTCATGGATGTCAAATGGATCATCCCAGTCAGAAACAACACGACAAATGTTTGATGATGACGGGCGAAGAAAAATTGGATGAATATTTGGAGGAGGCCTGGTCTCAGATCTCGGAAGAAAAGGTGTTGAGACAATGGTATAAAGACTTGCTGGATTCTTCTTCACCTCCACTCACTCCTCTGGAGATCAAACGCATCGAAGCTCTCTTGCAACAGAGTACAGAAACTATCCGACGTGAGAATTCGTGGAATTACTTGACAAAACCATTCAAATTTAAAGTCAAGTGTGAATTGATGACTTATTATTTCCTGTGAAGAAGAAAAAATGGATACCAGGGAACTTCATTACCTGTTGACTCGCAGTTTCTACACTTCATCTTGGAATCCTGTGGTGTGTGCTAAAGATGAACTACCTCATCGCAAACCTAAAGGCGTTCATGCCTATGTCATCAATACCGACGACAGTCATCGACCAGGAACCCATTGGGTAGCCGTGTACTCTCCCAACAATCACAGTGGTGGTGTGGAATATTTTGATTCTTATGGATTACCTCCTTTGGAAGACATGATCGAGTTTATGAGAATAAATTAAATCTCGACTCGATTCAATAATGTCCGATTACAAGGATCGGATTCAATGGTGTGCGGACAATATTGTGTACATTTTCTTCATCAACGCAGTCTCGGATATTCCTTAGAACATTTAGTAACTTGTTTTGATAGGCAATATGCTCGAAACGATGCTAAAGTAGAACGATGGTTTTGTGAACATTATCGTTATCTCTTGTCTTTAGCTCAAAACGTAGTGTGCATCAGAATGATGTAGATGTAGAAAAGTGGAAGTTCAGTTTACCTTCCCCAACGTTGTCAACCCTGTAAATACGTTCCAGTTTAATATCTTGTTGATTGTTAGTTTGCATTTTTATGTTTAGAGAAGCTTCATGTTGTTCATTAAAAATGATGATTTTTTTAAAAAAATGGTGTTGTGTGGTTTATTGAATTTGAAAAAAATGTAAAATGGATAGGCTCTATCTCTCTTTCTATCAATCTGAAGTCACCCACTCTATCCATTTCTCACTATCGATCTGAACCCCATGTTTTCCATCGCGTCCGCGCTTCAAGCATATAAAGCGGTGCGTTGGCCAGTGTAGTCACTCTCGTTGACTCGTCAAGATCTCAACACTTCAAGAAGATGGCAGCCAAAATTAGCAAACTGAACGAAGCTATGGTGAACATGCAGAGGGTGAAGCATCATTTGATGGAGACCAACCCAGAGAGAAAGACAATGATCTTCCTACAAATGGCTCATGATCTGGTGGAAGAAGTCCTGAGGGAAGAAATCATCAGGGACAGAACGAAATGGGAGGAGAGACAAAGACTGCAGCAACAGCAGAAAAGACAACAACAACAACAACAACAACAACAACAACTACTACTACTACTACTCTTGCAGTCGATGAAAGTACCCGACGGAGAAGTCACCTGTAAGATAGATTGTGATGAGTTTGCCTTCTCTTTTACCAGAAAGAGAGCTTGTCTTACAGCAGCCACAAGACCTGTGGCTAAACGTGGCCGCCCTGCTGCGGCTGCTACTGCTGCTACTAGAAGTTAAACTTCTTAACCCCAACGGTCCTTTTCAGGGCCACCCAGATCTCTAGAAAAGATAACTACTCTTACATTGCCATATGTGCTTGTATGTGTGTATGTTGTGTCTTTGCCCACCAAACAAAAAATTCCCTTTCGCAAAAAAAAATGTTTGTATAGAGTGTGTGTTTGTGGTGTGTGTTTGATAAAAATATAAAAAAATGAATTGTGTGGAGTGTGTTTGATTTTAAAAAAATATATTTAAAAAAATGGATGGTATGTTTTGTGGTGTGCGTTTGATAAAAAAATATAAAAATAAAAAATTTGTATGTAGGGTGTGTGTATGTGTTTTTATCAAAAGGTGTTTCTTTTAGGTCCGCGTACTGGGTCTGTGTTTTAAGGGTAGGGGTCATGGAGTGCAGAATCCGTGAAGCCTAGAATGACGTCATAGGGATGACGTCAGACGCAGTGTAGTGTGAGTAATGTTTTTTTGTTTGGAAAGGGATGTTTTCCTTCACGTCCGCGCTTCTAGTATATTAAAACAACGCCTTCACAGTTGAGCTACCCCATTTATCTATCAAGATGAATAAGATAGAAATTGTACGACAGATCCGAGTTCATCTAGAGGTGGCGTGGCACCTCCTAAAGGAAGTGGAGAAGAGGGAGGTGGAGGAACAGGAGAATAAGAAGTAGCCCATTAGACCCCACCTGATGATGGAGGAGGAGGATTGGGAGCCTGAAACAACCCATTCTCCATTTGCTTTAAACAACTCAAACAAACGCTGCATGAGTGCAGCAACATGGAGAGGGAGCTGTCCGGCGTGTCGGGCAAAGCCAGGGAGGTGCCCGCACCTCTAGATGAACTAAAAAACCAAACGGCCCTTTTCAGCGCCACTCATTGATCAAGAAAAGATTAATTTTCATATGATTGCCACAGGTGTTTGTATGATTGTATGTTTGTTTTTCTCACTCCAAAAACAAATTAGTCACATTCCCTGGTATGTGTTTGTATAGAGTGTGTTTGATAAAAAATATAAAAAAAGGATGGTGTGGTGTGTGTTTGATAAAAAAAATAAAAAGGATTGTGTGTATGTATAAAATTTTTTAGGTGTGATAAGATTTTGTCTTTGGAAAAAAGGGGATGTTTTCCTTCACGTCCGCGCTTCTAGCATATAAAGCGGTGCATTCCGCAGTCGCACCATTCAAAGTCAACTGAAAAGAAGACCTTGAATGACAACCATCGAGAATCTACAGGAAGCCTGTGATATGATGGTGGGAGTGGAGTCCCTGGTAGAAAGGATAGTGTTGTTGGAGATATCCAACCACTCTACCCTTTGTCTCCAACCAAGTGGCTGCCCTAAAGAATGCCAGGAGTCTAGTACATGATGTAATGGTGGAGGAAGCCATGAAGACCTCCTCGGTACCCTGTAGAGTAGGGCTTCTCAAGAAAGCCCTGGACTTACTGGAAGGGGTGGAGAATTTTCTTCACCAAGTAAAAGAAGATTGGTGGTTGTATCCACCCCCCAGTACCGTCAGACGGGAAGCAACAGCCCTACTCACAGTCCAAATACTGGTTAGAGATGTGATGGAGAAGGAGGTTGCCACCATTAAGAAGGTTTGGGCAGAGGAAAGAATGGAGAAGAAGAAACAACAAGACTTCCATCGCCTGAATTTGAACTGGATGAAAATCCAGGACAAGTTCAGGCGAATGGGACATCCCGACTGGATGTCAGAGAAGAAGAAGAAGAAGAAGAAGAAGAAGAAGAAGAAGAAGAAGAACATATTTCACCTCCCAGGTTTCCTGACTCACTGTTGGAGAAAGTAAACACTCCAATGGCCCTTTTCAGGGCCACCCATTTCACAAGAAAAGATTAATTTTCATTATTGCCATACTTCTATCCCTTCCTCCCTTGTGTCCTTTTCCCGTTCCTTTCCCGTTTGGGCCTGTAGAGGCCCCATAGTCCATTCCCGTTTGGGCTTGTAGAGGCCCCATAGTCCATTCCCGTTTGGGCCTGTAGTGCCACCCGGTAAAATCGCGGGCCTATTTACCCACCCTCTACTACTCATGTATATATCTAAGTTCGAGTGTGTCGGCACGTTATAGTGCCGAACATCATTTTTTGGTGATGTCGCGGTGGCCGTGGTAGTATGGGCGCTGGAACGTGCAGGCATGCGATAGTTGTCTTATCTCGCCTAAAGAGGTCCTAGGTTCGATGCCAAACAGAAACCCAGAATGGAACGAATTATTGATATGCTTGTTCAGCGCTAGGGGGTGTCTGTAGTAATCAAGATTCCTAGATTCGTCAACCATAGGAATTTTAATAAGCATCTATATATATATATATATATATATATATATATATATATATATATATATATATATATATATATATATATATATATATATATATATATATAAGTACATAGTTTACATAGTCTTAAGAGTAATTCTCCTTAGGCCAGTGCTTGGAGTAATGTTACATTACTGTCTTAATATCAAAACCTATCCCGAACCCCAGCTGAAAAATGCGGTCAAGCATCTGCTTATTCTTAAATTCTCTCGGATAGAAATATTTCCGTTTCATAATTTGTTTAAATATCATTATGGCGAGTCATTAGTTCCTTATGCATTAAGAATATATATATATATATATATATATATATATATATATATATATATATATAATGGGTGGCAAAGTTACTGCGCACAATATGTCTAATATCATTTTTGAATGGTGTAGTACATTGTGTCCAATAAGGTCTATTTAAATGCCTACTAATGAGCTATTCTTATTCTTAAAAAAAAAACAATTCACCGAAAGCTCGTTTCCGAGGGCAAGCTATCTCGGTAGCAGAGACAACAGACCCGCACGAACCATGCCAAGATGTTCAGTTTGTGCGACCAAGACATTGCCAAGGAGATCAGCACAACCAAACTCCTCCGACTGGAAAACGCTGCGCGGCTGATAACTGCTGCCAGAAAAAAAAATAATTGCTGCCGGAAAACACCTTTAAATCTCGTGAACGTTTCTTTTACATACATGATTTTGTAAAAATTTATTTTTTCTATGATTATCAAACGTTTTCAAGTTCGATTCACGAAATGTTATTACGAAGGTGCAGAGAATCTATGCACCGTGTAAAGGACACGACTCCCGAATTTTTATATATAATATTATCGACTTTTTTTCCAATACCTTGAAGGTCGAAGCAAAAAAACAGTTAACGAAATTCAAATTCGGTAAACATTCTAATTCTAATGAATTAAAAAGGCAAGAACAAAATCAATCAAGGTTTAATTCAGCAATGAATTATAATAGTAAAAACAATCCATGTAATGATACGTAAGTATTAATTATCGGCGGGTGCATTACCAATGATTAAAAAAATGATTAAAAGAGTATTATTCAAACATCGATCTATAAACGAACTTACCTGAATAAATAAGACAAGAACGAAATCAATACCATCTAAAAAATAAAACAATTTAGTGGGGGCTTTGTTGACATGTTGCGAGTTTGAAACGGGAGGGATCTTGTTAAATGTGGGGGCGTTTTTGACGGGGGCGATTTTGCAATGGGGCGAATTGACATGTATCCTACTTGAATATTGTGATTTTCTGGAGTGAATTCCACATCGTCTGTAGCTTCGCGAGACCATTTAGGCATTGGCTTCAAGTTGGTTACTTATTCCTTGTTCCCAGACTGAATAAGGCATAAGTAACCAGTTCAATAAGGAATAAGTAACCACTTACTTGTTCAGGATTCAAAAATGTTCACGTCGAGTTGGTTACTTATTCCTTATTCAAATTTAGTTGGCTACTTATTCCTTATTCCCGATTCAACAAGTAATATGTTACCACATACTCATTGCCGATTAAAAAATGCTACATTAAATTTGAACACTCTTTCGGGCATTCGTAGTTATTATTCTAACCCAACTGGAGAAATACGACTGTTCTTTCTTCTACCAGCTATATACAGAGGGAGCGGTCATAATCAGCCAGCATTTGAAATTTCAACCGGAACTTTCTCATTGGGACAGCTTTTGTCCTCTACGGCGCCTCGCCTCATCGATTCCGATTGAGTTTAAAAAAGAGCGGGAGATCAACTGCTTTTAATCTTAAAGTGGCAGTGTTTTTACTTGTCCTGCAAGGTATGTACTCTAATCTTTATAAATGTACATATGTGGTGGTATGTTGTTGTATTGCTGGTGTAGGTGTTGTGTTATTTATTAATATATTGCTTTAGTCTTTCACGTATTTTATGTCTGTTTCTTGTACATCAATTTTATGTGCATGCCGTGCTAAGTAATTTAAATTTGTTATATTTAACTATTTGTTATATGTTGATCCTACCTTAAGTTGGGGGCCCCGAGTGGTCTCAGGCGCTCGCCTTTACCGATCACTCCCATCTCACCTCTGTCCGCGTGGGTTCGAGTCTTGGGCTTGGCCACTGTGGTTATGTGAGAAAGCTTGCCAGTAGCTTCCCTTGGGTCGGTGGTTCTTCCTCCACCAGATATACTGGTCAGCATGTATTGCCTAGCATATGCTGAAAAATGGCGTTACGCCCATAAAAGCAAACCTACCTTAAGTAAATTAGTTATTATGTGAGTTACAGGGTTCTCCGGGATGCAGGAAATCCATTAGTTTTAAATTTTGGACGCATGAAAATTCCAATAGCTGATTCCTCAATGCCTAAATGTTTTGTTGGTAAACTGTTATTTTATTTGATCCATTTCTACAAGGCGAGTATCAATCATTTGGAGTGAAGGCAATCACACAGATTTCCAGTGATTGTAAACGGATTAGAGAAAGCCTCGTAGACTATAGTACAAGTCATACTGGTCATGTAGGCGTTCAGTACCGACTATTTCAGCAATGGGTCTCATTTTTTTTAATTTGATTGCACGTGCCATTAAATTATTCCTTTTCTTTGGATCCTCATACATCCATATTCCGTTGGAAGGTCATTATTTACACGCCCTGAGAAATACATATCGCAAAATAAATGTTAAAGGACATTTTTGGACGAATTCAACCTTAAGATGTGATCAAGTACAAACAGGATTTAATGTTGTGCGCCGAGTCTGATATGGGAGCGATCTTGTGAAAAGTGGGGCGTTTTGAAATGGGGCGATCTTGTGAGAAGTGATGGTGTTTTTTGATGAGGGCGATTTTGCAATGGGGCGAATTGCCATGTATCCTTGTGGATGTTATATCCGATTTGCTCTAAATTATGATACAATATTTTTCTTCCGTCTTCACAGAACGGCAAAAAAATTCATCATGTACTTTGTTTGCACAACTTAATATACTCAGTGAGGAAGATGTGAAGAAAAATACAGCAAAAGAAGCGTCCCAGTCGTACGAAACCCGCCTTAAATCCCCTAGATGTCACCCATTTTACAGATGGTTGATGGTCTCGCGAAAAGGTTGCATGTGATGGAAGGAAGTTCGATACAAGTGACAAATAATCTAGCTATGCAACTATGCACATTAATCAGCAAGGTTCATGTCAACATAAAAACCTCACAGTAACAGGAAAAGTAACCTCAGTAATCTTACCACACAGAATTTAGAGAAAACTAAATTTTCAGTCGAAAAACAAGACTAACCCGAAAAAATCAACAACTAGAAGAGCAAAGCGAAAAATTGTTGACGTGTATAAAAAATCGCTAAATACCACGAGGCAGGAATATGAAAAACAGATGACACGCTTGAAGAACATGCTCACCAACTTCACTATGTAGATGAAAAACAGGCAAAACAAATGGAAATAAATGACGAACTCGACAAGAATGTGCTCCACTGACAGTAGACCCAGTGTCATGGTATGCATTCCGGTTGAGGTTCACCCTTCTGGAAATATGCACGAGTCAGATTACGAAAGAAAACGGTGAATTTACGCAACTTTATATTATGGATCTAACAGAGGTATTATTTCAAAATTAAAACAACCACTGCACTAGCTACGGGTTTGAAGTCTCGACCTGCGGTTACCGACGATAATACACAGTTGATAAAATCTAGTGAAAGAGCAAAATAGGCAGCTGAAAATGGTTCGACCCTAGTCAAAAAGCACAAAGAACTTAACAAACATTTAACACAGAAAACGAGAGCTGAGGGGCTTGTAAATTAAGTCAAATTTTCAGCAATGTAAAATCGACACTATAAACAGCGAAATATCAAGATTGACAAGGGTCACTTCTGATGCTTTAGGAAAGCTTAGATAAGAAAGAAAATTAGATTAAAAATGGAGACAATTTTGAATTCTGGGCAGAAAGTTCTTAATAGCACACAAAAAGTTCGAAGACAATATAAATATCTACGAATTGCACGAAAAAATAGAAGCTGTCATGAATAAGTTAGAAACTGAAAAAGAATCGAATGAAATGTATTTTAGTGGAATTGTTGATTTTTTTTAATTACGGTTTGTTAACAAAAGGCGTTTCTGCAAATACGGTGTTCTGTTGTAAAAATAGTTTTAGAAATAATGTCTGACCGACACCAGAAATGTGAATAATTACTGCCTAAACAATGGTGTCAGAAGCTGTGGTATTATTGAAAATTCAAGCAGCATATGGACTGACCTGCGAAAGGTCAATATTGTCTCTCCAGTCAGATGCAACAACCAGGCATCTGAATCACTGGGTTGCATATGGTATAAAACTTTTACTACTTGATGATCCACAAAATCCAAAATTCTTTACGCCAACTGTTGGCCCAATCGCTTCTGGAAATATAGACGATACAGTTAAGCAACTGCAACAAAAGTTCACAGAAATGTATACCATCGCTAATCAGCTGGGCGTGAATCACAATCATTTAACCTATTAATTTATGCAAATCGATGACAGAAAGTCAGACCGTGCCGTAAATAAAAAATCAGCATCTAACCCGATTGATTTAGGAAAAGCAGTTAAATGCCAAGAAACAAATCTGTATTCTTTTGCATATGAAACCCACAAAGTGAACAATATGCCCATAGCTATGACAGAGCGAAGTACAAAATATCTGTATCCATGTGAGAAAAATTACAATGGAAGAGGTATGATTGGGCTACAAAGTATGTATGTATGTACTTTACAACACTTCAGCACAAACGTGGCTATCAAATGCCAACAAAAGTTCCTGTCCGAAAAATGTGAAACGATTGGAAATAAATTTAGGAAGATAAACCCTACCAAATAAATGTATAATTAAATATAAGAAGATAAAATATAAACCGAAAGGACGTTACAATTCTATATAAAGTATATTAAAACACAAAGATAACATATGTAAAATCCTTAAAACATGATTAAAACGTGTTGTACAAACCGCATTCTTTTAAAAAGTCAAAGATTAAGTACAGTTTCTTCAAGCAGCATACGTCAAAATTATTCTGTCTCACAGGATGGAAATCGACACACTCGACAAGAATGTGTTCCACTGTTAGTGGACATTGGCAGGGTACACACTCCGGTCGTGGTTCACCTTTTAGGAGGTATGCACGAGTCCAGCATGTATGTCTGATACGCGATCGCACCACCTCATCTCTCCGATTTGTTCTATACGAAGTACGCCACGCTCCAATAGTGGGGTTGATGATCTTACTTTTGGGAGTTTTCGTTTCACAACATTTTGTCAATGATCACGAACATGCTGATTAATACAACATTTGAAGTCAGTATATCGAACTTTTCATTCGAAAACGGGTGACTGCAGCACAGGTTTGGTTGGTCTACTTGCCTTTTCATTACCTTTTATGGCAATGTGGCTTGGCAGCCAACAGTACAGACTACTTTTCCGAGATTCCATGAGAACATCGTGTTACTGTAATATCTGGGATATTAACCGGCTGTTGATTGAAGATTCTGCAAAGCTTTCAATGTGGAAAAGGAATCCGATACGATTTAAAAAAAAAAAAACGATTTTTCTTTTGAGAGAGAGAGAGCGGTTTCAACGTGGTTCAGCTTTTTGTATGGTTCTAATTTCTGCTGCAAATACTTTATCCGGTAAGCGACTCGAGATTATGCAATGGGATGTTGTAAAGGCAGCTCCAACTTTGTCTCCATATTTCTAAACCGCCTGTATACATAGATGTATGGCTACGATAAAAGGCTCTGATCTCATTAAATTTACTTTTGTAAACGGATAGGATTTGCTAGGAACCTTTTTAACTGGCAAAAATCAAATAAATTTTTTTTTTTGGGGGGGGGGGGGGAACCAAGGTGTTGATTTTGGAACATAATTTTGCATAATTTCCAACACTGATATTCTTGTTGTTTCTAAGTAAGAATACGTATCCCAAAAGGAAAAATGAAGTTTGATTTCTGAGCGTAGAAGGTTTGGTATTTCGGCCTGAAGACTACATCATTTGCGGGATTAAAGGACAGTGTGGTAGTATACTAAAGAGACAATTTCGATCGTTCGAGATAAAGTGATGGTTCCTTTGCCTCAACACGGAGACTTTCTGTTGAGGAAGTTTTAACTGCAACAAAAGTCCATGACTGTGTGTCGGATCAAGTATCTGCAGACAAGATTTACATGGTCATCGAGACACAGTCGAGCCATAGTCTAGTCCAGATATTACGAACGACCTGTATGACCAGAGTAAGACCTTCCAAACAGCTCCCCAACCTGTGTTTGCCACGACTCGTGTTAAATCAAGGGCTTTTGTTCATATGTCCCTTACGTATTTAGTATGCGAAAGGAAATTTGGTTTACGGAAAAAAGCCCTAAAACTCGGATCTCCTCCGCAACAGCAAGACGACAGCCGTCAATGTAGAGCTTTGGGTCATCATGAATTCGATGTAAACCACCAAGCATAGATAAAATAAATGCTGCGATGAGGGTTTCACATTACATATTTGTCATAAAAACCCATATTATTTTGGGTTATGGTGCATCTCAATGTATAGGACTGTACCACTACAGCAAGTGGAAGATGCACGTAGCTACATTTTACACTTCTGTAACTTTTTTTTTCTTCTTCAAATCGGAAGCCGGATTCTCAGTCAACATGATGTACCATAACGGAGTTGATATAAATCTGTGAGAAAAAACACTTCCTGATTAAGAATGTCTCAAGATAATGATGTAACTCGAAGGGGTAAACTTACTTTGCAGTTGGCAGTGCACATGTTTAACGAAAGTTCTATTTTTCTTGGGGGGGGGGGGGCGGTACTCCTTTCGAAAGATGTTTCATTAACTTTACAAATTGCTTGGGATCACTTAAAAATTTAAGTAGAATTGAAATCGACAATTGTATATTCTTTATACAGCACAATAACATGCAGCCATTAAATCCAGTGTCATTTCTAGTATACTTGTTATACGATCAAATTCACCGACATCAAACTTAAAAAGCAAAAGAAAAAAACATTTTTAACACCATTGCAGATAACTACTCTTCCATTGATCAAACAATTATTGGTCCTCTTAGAAGCCAGAAGATAGAACAAGTGTCTTGTGCAAATGTTTCTGTTGTCATTTTCTTTTATTCCACCTTATTGTAAAGAAAGATAAACCATTCGATTTATCAACATATGTATTGTTTTGGCAGCAGTTCTTGCCCATTCGCACTAAAAGAATACTGAAAACACGCCTCGTAAAACCCCAAGAGAACATCAACCTGTCCATAACAAACAGTAGCAAACTACAGCAATATACCAATGTTCAGAAAATCAAAATGACCTACATTAAAAGATAGACATGTCTTTCACAAATCCATCATTCAAGCATCTCAGAATTTACAAGACCTTATCAATGACGTCAGTTTAGGCATAATTATATATTTTTAAAACATTGTAGAAACGTCGTCTGCTCCTACTGTTGGATTCCATGAAATTTCCTAAAGCCTATATGCTAAAGCACCGCCTTTGCCTGAGCATATTCCGGAAGGTGGACTCCCTAGACTTATAAACAATCCTCGCTACACATCAACAATTACAGATAAAATTGTAAAGGTGAATATATTGACCAGATCAGCATAAAGCATAAAACCTTGAAAAATATACTGCAAGTGTTCGAGAAGAAAAAATTTTTTTAAACACTCAGTGATTATGCTCTCACAGTTCGCTTATTGTAACCTCGAGTTATCTCCCCTTTTGTGAATATTTCACATTAAAAATAATATGTATGTGTCTAGTGCTTTACGGCACCTCAGCACAAAAGTGGCTATGTAGTGCCAACAAAAGGTTATGTTCCAAAAATGTTAAATTGAATTGCACAAAAATGTAGGTACATAACGACTTCCAAATAAATGCATAACTAGGCACAGCAAGATGAAACGTAAAGATGTAAAAATACTGTAAAACGTATATAAAATAGCAGATAAAAATAGCACATTTAAAATCCTTCTAACGTGATTAAAATTTCTAGTATAAACCGCATTCCCTTAAAAAGACGAAGATTTTCTCTGGTGGTATCTGCTCGTACAGTCTTCTCATCAACATACTTCTGTCTCACAGTGTGGAAATTGATACACTCGTCAAGAATGTGCTCCATTGTCAGTGGAAACTGGAATGATACACACTCTGGTCGAGGTTCACTATTCAGGAGGTATGCACAAGTCCGGTATGCGTGTCCGATACGATCGTCACAATACCACCTCATCTCTCCGATTTCCTTTATTGAAGGGATGCCACTTATCTATAGTGGGTTTGATGTTTTCAAGTTTGTAAAGTTTTCATTCCACATAGTTTACCAAGTATGACGAACTTTACACATTATATCAAGTCAGTATATAGAATCTTCCATTCGCAAACGGGTGACAGCAGGTGAGCTTTGGCTGTTTTGTCTGCCTTTTCATTGCCCTTTATGTCAATGTGACTAGGCAGCCAACAATACACACTTTATCCAGATTGTATGAGAACATCGTGTTTCTCTAATATCTAGGATATTAACGGGTTGACAAACTCAAGCTTTTGCAAGGCTTTCAATGTATAAAGGGAATTCGAAAAGATGATGTAATTTGTTTTTCGAGATGTTTCAATATAGTTCAAAGCTTTGAGTACGACTAATTTCTGCACTAAACATTTAGGCTCTATCCAATAATCGGCTCGAGATGGTGCCATGGGGTGTCGCTATGGCAGCTCCAACTTTCTCCCCGTCTTTTGAAGTGTCTGTATACGGGTAAGAATGGCTGCAATACGAGCCTCCAATTTCCTTGAATTTACTCTTGAAAAGGAGAGGAAATACAGATACATTTTTTTCAATTTAATGTAAATGCAGTAATTTTCATATCTTGTAATAGTTGTGTTTTCATTTTTAACAGCCTTTTACGTAGTTTAAGAGGGTTCTCGCTATGAATAAAACAGCATTTCAACACAGTACGTGTCTTGAATACTACAGACTTCGAGGAATCCAGATGCTTCGAAATCTACGGACCTTGAAACAATTTTGGAACAGTCTACCGACAAGCGAATCGCAAAATTAACTGTCAAAGGTATGGAAATGTACGAGACCGCCCGAGGCGAATATAACGTCAAATTAAAGACCGGCTGGAAGAACACTGCCGATGCTTTGGCAATTTTTGTTGATCGTCCTTGTGATATAAAATCTTGACGAAAAATAGAAAAATATCTAGTCGAATGATACGACAAATACTGTACTCTATCCGCAGAATACCTTAATGTTTTGTCAAAAACAAATAACCCCTTTAAGAGTTGGAAGCTCAAGGTACGTTAGTGAAAGCATACGAAATGATCGTCGAAAATATTTCAAGACCCCAACAACCAACTTGCATCACTTCATTCTGGCTCTTCTAAACACAGCAGCAAAGTCTAAAACAAGTGGTTCGCCTACATCTAACATTTGTTCTGTGCTTACTTGAAACCTTGCTACAGCTGACGAAGCACGCGCACGAGTGGAATTCGCGCAGAAAGAAGCAGGAATAGGTAAGCAGCAAGCACTTCTTGATGAACATGTAAAGTTGTCTAAAGCGATAGCTGCATGTAAGAAAGCAGAGCTGGAGGCTAACATGGAGATTCTAGCACATCATAAGGAAGCTGTTGCACCTAAGTGGAGGCTTTACAGTCAGTTGGTGATGACCGTAGTGGATCAATTCTAAGTAAATTTGATATATCTTGGCCTCTTGACCCCGTTGAAGGTGTTAGACACCATGTTAATCAACAAACATAATTGCATGAAACTGTTAATTTCAACCCCGACTTCGATGACAAGGACAATATGGACATGAAGTTTGGTGTTGAGCATTAAGACGTACACCACAGCGTCGATTACACAACCACACCACTTATGTTCCCGAATTTTGTACCAACACAGCAGCCTGTGTGATACAGACACATCGCCGTGTCCACCACTACGATCAAGGATCTGTATCTACCGGAAACTTAGACTTGGACCAAGAACACAAACATGTGATGCACAAGAACACTCCTCTACCTATATATCAACCTACCGAGTAAAATGCTGATGCACATGCTTACCGCCCTAATAATGGACAAATCAATTATGCTCCAGCAGGACTTGAACTACAGGAATACGGTGGTCAGTCTATCACTACGTAGCCGACTTCTGAATGAAGAATGACTTGCTCCGTTCACGTCTTGATAACTACAATGATGGGCCAGAATTGTATGCCGTTTGGACTGCAATGCATTCCAGCTCGAGTACCCCGTGACTTGATTTACGTTTCAAGTCGAAATCCTTGTGACCCACATTTTACGCTTTAGAATGACTCTGACCCGAAACCCCTGTGACCCACATTTTATGCTTTAGAATGACTGCTTCTGTTTGTTCTATATTTCTTGTGCTTAAACCTCTTTTGGCGTGAAAACTGACAATGTGCATATATGAAAATTTTCACTGTGCATATAGCTTGGAGTTATTAACCCAATTTTTGTAGTGGGTCTCTGACAACTCATTTTAACACTACAGGGTTCAATATTTGTAACCTTTTCTTGTAGATACAGAGGACACCTAATCCTACTTATTAGTTATCATCGCTTTTGGGGGCTGGAATTAGCGCAAACAATTTGTGGCCATTAGATACATTTTAAAAAAAATCAATTTATGCTTGTAAGAAACTTCACATTGTCCTTCCAGCCTGGAGAATATAAAACTACTATACCATTTATGAGAATGTTACGGTATCCCACCACAGTGTAGTGAGATACTATAAAATTGCTGTGCTGTTCTTTTTCATACTCGTTTTATTGTAGGTACTTTCATATTTCCATACCCTCTGGGTGTCTTAATATATTGGGGAGTGTATTCCGTGAAGTGATATTTTCTTGGGGAATATATGTGCGCCAGGTAAGGTTTAATTGCAACAAAATATACATCAAGATTTCAGGGTTAATCATTTAAAAGTCTAACTATATTTTTGAATTACAGTCTTGATCTGTGTTTGATTTCATCATTTGAATTTAATATTGATAATAATAACGAATGGTATTTGAATGGCATTGCATTATAAAGTCAAAAATATATTTTGGTAGCAGAAGTAGATCGTTTTTTAAAATGTTCCAAAAACGTTACAACTTTATACGTCAATGCACCTTTATGGTTAATACATTATTTTGCAAAACAAGTCATCTTGACCCCTAGAATATGCAAAATTTATTCCGTTCAGATTTACAAATTTCACATTTATTTTGCAAAACAACTCATCTTGACCCCTAGAATATGCAAAATTTCTTTTCGTTCCGATTTACAAATCTCACATTTATTGCAAAAATTTCAAGAATTCATACATTAGATGTGATTTTTAAAGCGGTTTATTTTAGCCAATTGTTTAAACTATTTTCAATATTGTGTATAAATAGTGTCCTTACCAAAAATTGATAGAGGACTATGTTATTTGATTACATTATTTGCATGCAGTGGAGTTTTGTTGTTGC
Organism: Margaritifera margaritifera; assembly: GCA_029931535.1. NCBI lineage: Eukaryota > Metazoa > Mollusca > Bivalvia > Unionida > Margaritiferidae > Margaritifera > Margaritifera margaritifera. Next base: position 2,022,366 of record JAQPZY010001391.1, on the reverse strand, counting down.
TAGACATGGGCCTGTATTCCCAGTTATTTCTAAAGATTGCATATTATTGATAACACGAATGTTTAGTTCTGATTTTGTGAATACTACAACAGTCTAAAGAAAATACGAAATCATATAACAGTTTAAAACATTTTTGAACGGAGTGTCCAGAGATAATGAACTCTAACATGTTAACTTTGTTTCTTTTCCTATGCCAAACAGGTCACCACAGAACAAACCAATATAAATGTTTCTTAAGGAATATTTACAGGGATATGAAACAAGCCGCAAATCAGGATTTTAATATTTTTCTTCGTGTTGGACGGACATGGTTGTTGTAGCGGGAAAATCAAGCAAGAGCGTATCATCATATATTCTTTGTACTCAAGATTCCAAAGATGCCATAGATGCTCTTCTGACTACAAGAGAAGCAGTTGGGGTATCACAAAAATAAACAATATTTGTTTGCTCGGATAAATGCTAGCACCCCATTGAGTGGCACCATGACCTGAAAGAATCTCTTATGGAAATATATTGTCACTGTTTCTCGAGCGAGTGACTTTTGGGTGAATTCATCTAAATTAATCTGTGATGTTCCTATGTTCCCTGCAGCCACGCAGATCTATGAGAACTATAGAGTATTCTAGTATTTGTTCCTTTTGTGGATTTTTAAAGTCATCGGTTTTACTTTGATAAATTTTCCCCATTTGGGAACTTGACAGCACTAGGTTAATTGCATTTACACTGAACATGGAATAAACTTTGTACTTGTCTTGTAACCGTGGGTTCCGCACGTACTGTGTGCGGTTTATACTTGTTCCTTACATATATTGTGAGTGAATAAGTGTCAAAGGTATTGTAAGAAATGACTACTTATTTTACAATCGCTGAAATAAGATGCTGAATATTTTTCAATGCATTCTGATTAAGCGATGCAATCAATGTTTCGAAACTATAAAACTTATAATAAGTAACTTTGGATTTAAAATGTCACTGATTTATGTTGCTTTGTTGCTATCGTTCAAGTCTTTTTCTGCAAAATATCTGCTCAAAACGTTTTAAGGAAGGAGCAAGTGAATGTCTGCATTTATCAACATGTACTTTATGTCTATGAAATAACTGCTTTTTTGAGGATTAAGTGGAAAATCCTTCCACTTTCCATGAATTATTTCATTCAAAAACATTTCTAATTAGCTGTTATTCAAAGTTAGCGAATGTACAATACATTTTATCCTAAATTCTATTGTTTAATACGTCGCATTAGGTTCTGCACAAGAAAAATTTACTTGTTAACTTAACATTTATATTAAAAAGGTCAGAGGACTAACATAACACCAATAAAATCACTTGTTTGTTTTTTATCTGAGACATGCATGAACAAATATGACTTTCTCCCTTTCAAATAAACATATAACACCACCTTAAAATCCATACTACGTTTATGTAACCTGATCTTTTGGGAAGTTGATTATATTGTTACACGCAAAGGGTCTCGTACCGAGCGAATCAAACACCTGCGAGAGCGTGGCTTAAAAGTCCATGTTTTCCCCGATTTACATGGACCTAAAGACAACAGTCGTTGTCAACTGAAAGGTTCTTAAACGCGCAAATACTACAGTAATTTTCCTCTAATCACCTAATGACCACACATCGCCAAACTCTCACACTCGCATGGTATTTTTCTTCTTTCACATTTGTATGATTTATTAGTAAGCCTTTTCGAACCGAATATTAGTACTTCACATGTAATACAAAACACGACCCAAGCACCCAATACAAAGAATAATTCCTATATCAAATTACTAAAGACGTATACCTAACAATATCCAGATAATTCCCTATGCCATGAAATTAGGGAGGTTCCATTTTACGAAACTAATCCATGCTGTCATAATATCTCGTGAATACCATACATTATGACGTCTGCTTCTAGAAATTTGCTAATTACTCGGGTTGAGAAATATCTTCCCAACACCGACTCCCCATAGCTATAAATGGAGTCGTAAATGCAAACAGTACATACACTAAATTTATTAAAATATATTACGTAACAATCTGTAGTTCTCAACTGATATTTTCATTTGGATGAGGCTGGGAAGGATGGAAAGTTAAAAGTGTAAATGTCTTTTGGACACGCATTTCTGGTGTTCTTTTTTATGTGGATAGAGGCATTATTTTATGTAAAATCTGTATTCCAGATGAGGAGCTATGCTCTTCCCCCTTCTATACTTTGGCAGAAAACACGGAGATTATCTTCCCTGAACGTATGGAGAAGTCATATATCGTGTGCTTCATCTTCAAAGGGAAATTCCTTCCATTTCCGATCTTTCAAAGACTTCTTACAGCCTGTTATCTTCCTGGTCCATTGAAACAACTAGTTCTTAACATTTCACCTATTGCGGTTGTTATGCATTTAGATTCATGGTGTCGCAAACCGACTTGAAACGTAAAGAATCGTATAAGTTTTGGACATGACACTACAAGAGGTGAGAAGAAAGGACCACAAACTCACCTCTTTCAATCGAAGTTCGTAAATATATAGCCGAAGAAGCCTAACATGATCATCGGCTATCTTTGTCATAGCCTAAAAAGTAATTACACAGGGCGTAAGAATATTTACAGAGAGGTGTGATGGGGTCAGTGTCTCAACAAAACAAGCTGTTATTGAAATTAGCACAGGCCTCTATATGTCCAACTAAACGCAAGAGGAATGGATAGTTCAGATGGAACAATCACATATCTGAACTTTGTAAATATTGCTGGGATTTTTTTTTTCTTTTCTTTTTAAATTTTCTCTAATTTGATTCTTAGTTTGTTCAGCTGCGTAGAGAAAGCGCACATTTTTTCCGAAATATTCTTTTATTTTTTTATAAACACAATTTACTGTTTCAAGCTTACCATACTCCTCAAAACCTTGACAACGGGCCACTATCTACAAGAAGAACCTAGATTATGTGTGGATGTAGTAGTATTTAACGGCACCTCAACACACAAGCCTAAAGCAATTACACATGGCGTAAGAATATTTATGGAGAGGTATGATGAGGTCAGTGTCTCAACAAAATTAGCACTGACCTCTATATGGCCAAGCAAACGAAAGAAAATTGGATAATTTTAACCAGAGAATATTGTTCACCATTTTTCAAAAGGAACAATCACATATCTGAACTTGGCAAATATTGCTGGGAATTTTTTTTTTTTTTTTTTAAATTTTCTCTATTTTGATTCTTAGTTTGTTCAGCTGCGTAGAAAAGACGCATATTTGGCCCTAAATATTCAGGGTTTTTTTAAATAATTATTTTGTTTTTTTCTATATATTTTTAAACAGTTTACTGTTTCAAGCTTACCATACTCCTCAAAACCTTGACAACGGGCCACTATCTACAGGAAACTAGATTATGTGTGGATGTAGTAGTATTTAACGGTACATCAACACACAATTGGCGATATGGTGCCAGCTAGATGTAAAATTTGAACAATGTAAAAATGAAGAACTGCACAAAAACTGTAAGGTAAACCCTTCGAAATAAATGTAAACATGAAGTACAAAAAGAGAATGCTGTTCTTCGTTCTTAAGAGTTCGACGATGAGCATGACATCAGTAAATCGTTTGCTTTCTTTGACTCGTCAGGCCAATATGTGCTCTGAACTGGCTGTGGCACACTGGACAGCAGATGGCGCTTGGGGTTACTTTATCAATAGAGTACATGCTGCAGTTCCGAGATTTACGCTCCTTGCACTTCTGTGTTGCCTCCGCAATTTTCCTCAGTTCTTAGCCTGTAGCTCCAGTAGGGACGAAACGGCGCCAGATGGAACGATCATGTGCGAGGTTTTCCCACGATTCAAGGTCAATGTTGAAGTGTTTCAAGGATGACTTGAGGGAGACTTTGAAGCGCTTCTTTTGACCTCCTCTAGATCGCTGTCCTTCATTCAGCTCGCCTTAGAAAACCCTCTTGGTAGTCTCTCGTTTGACATCCATGCGACGTGGCCTGCCCATCGTCTATTATTTCATCAACAGTGTGGATACTTGGAACGCCTGTCAATGTGAGGGCCTCAGTGCCTTGGACATTGTCCTGCCGTGCTGTCCTCGCAAGTTTACTCAAGCAGCTGATGTGCAAATGGTTCAGCTATATGGCATGGCGTCTATACACCGTCCAGGTTTCGTGTGCATACAGCAGGATGGGCAACACGATGGCTTTGTAGACCTTCATTTTTGTTTCCAGACTGATGCATCTGCGCTCCTACATATTTACGGGTAGCTTAGGCAATTCTAGGCTTGGTGTCGTCATCGATGTGGACTGTACCTCACAGTCTACTGCCGAGGTAGGTGAACTTGTCTACTGCCTGTGAGGTCCGACTATTCACTGTGATGGCAGACTCTACGTAAGGCTTTCCTGCTGCATGCTGATGCATCCCCTCTGTCTCTTGATACTGATGCAGAGACCGAAATTGTCACAGCTTCGTGAATGTAGTACTGTTTTACGGAACCTTCGCACAAAAGTGCCTATGTAGTGGCAACTAAAGGTTAAGTTCGAAAAATGTACAAATGAATGTTACAAAGATTTTGGAAGTTGGACCCTAACATAAAATCTAAAATTCAGTACAAAAAGATAAAACAAAACACATGAAGCTATTAATATTCTGTAAAATATTTATAAAATAACAGATAAAGGTAACAGATGTAAAGTCCTTAAAACATAATTCAAATTTGTTCTCTAAACCGTATTCCCTTAAAAAGTCCAAGATTCTCTCGGGTGATATGTCTTCGTACAGTTAATCTAAACAGATCACGTCAAAATACTTGTCTTACAAGGTGGAAATCGACATACTCGACAACAATTTACTCATTCCGGTTGAAATTCACACTTCAGGACGTATGCACAAGTTAGGTATGTGTCCGATACGTTATAGGCAAATACCACCTCATCTCCGATTTTTTCTGTACAAATGATGCCACTCACCAATAGTGGGTTTGATGTTCTGAAGTTTCTTCGCGTTTTTATTGCATATATTTGCCAAGTATCACGAACATGCCGATTTACACAATATCTGAAGTCATTATATAGAATCTTCCATTTGGAAACGGGTAACCGCAGGGCAAGTTTGGCTGCTTTATCTGCCCAATCATTGCCCATTATGCTAATGTGAATAGGCAGCCAATAGCACAAAATACTTTTCTCATACTACGGGAATATCGTGTTTCTGTATACTCTGGGATATTAACAGGTTTCAGATTTAAAATTCTCCAATTTGTCTTTAGAGAGGTTTCAACGTAGTTCAAAGCTTTGAGCTGTACTTTATACGCAGCATGAAGACCTGTAAATAAGCAGTTAAATTTTAATACTATTATAGAATTCTGTGAAGCTACCCCACACAAATTTTACGCTTCTGGTTTTACATGGATCATATAATATCTAACTCTCTGATAATGGAATTTTTTTTTTTTTTTTTTTTTGGGGGGGGGGTATCCTTTTATTCAAGTCTACTCTGTGTATTCTAGTTTACTGTTAAAACAAAGATTCCTTTTCTCATAAAGTATAACCAAATTATGTACTTTATTAACTACATATATTATATATATTAATTTTATTTCGTGTCAACTCAAGTAAAATTATATTAACACCATAGATGCGTACTGCATATCTACTGGAACATGCTAACCGAAGTTGTCCAGGATCTTCATTTCAAGGTATGGTCAGTGTCCGATATAACTCCTGCACTGTCATTGGACAATAATGATATATCAAACAGACCAGTTACAGAGGAAACCACTGCACTCGGGGAATCCCGGCTCAAACATATCCTTCGTGAAAAGCCTCCTTAGGCAGCAGATATTCTATTACGAAATAATAAATGAAAATATTACTGCATGAGGAAGATAGGACTTTTAGTTTTATTTTTATTGTCGAGACCCCAGTATCTTTAATACTATTATAGAAACAAAGATTCCTTTTCTCATAGAGTGTAAACAAATTATGTACTTTATTAATTACATCTATTCTATATATTAATTTTATTTTGTGTCAACTAAAGTAAAATCATATTTACACAATAGATACGTACTGTACATCTACTGGAACATGCTAACCGAAGTTGTCCAGGATCTTCATTTCAAGGTATGGTCAGTGTCCGATATAACTCGTGCACTGTCATTGGACAATAATGATATATGAAACAGACCAGTTACGGAGGAAACCACAACACTCGGGGAATCACGGCTCAGGCAAACAATTCGTGAAAAACCTCTTTAGGCAGCAGATATTCTATTACGAGATAATGAATGAAAATATTACAGCACGAGGAAGATACGACTTTTTGTTCTATATTTACTGTCGAGACCCCAATAATTTTAAAACTATTATAGAATTCTGTGAAGCTAGCCCAGACAAATTGTACCCTTCAAGTTTTATATGGATCATATAATACCTAACTCTCTGATAGTCGAATGTTCTTCTTTTTTTCTTTTTTTTTTTCGGGGGGGGGGGGGGGCATTCCTTTCTTCAAGTCTGCTCTGTGTATTCTAGGTTACTGTTGAAACAAAGATTCCTTTTTTCCGAAAATATAAACAAATTGTGTACTTTATTTATTATATCTATTCCATATATATTAAATTTTATTTTGTGTCAACTAATGTAAAATCATATTTACACAATAGATGCTGCACATATACTGGAACATGCTAACCGAAGTTGTCCAGGATCTTCATTTCAAGGTATGGTCAGTGTCCGATATAACTCGTGCACTGTCATTTGACAATAATGATGTATCAAACAGGCCAGTTACGGAGGAAACCACTGCACTCTGGGAATCCCAGCTCCGGCACATCCTTCGTGAAAAGCCTCCTTAGGCAGCAGATATTCTATTACGAGATAATAAATGAAATTATTACAGCATGAGGAAGATAGGATTTTTAGTTTTATTTGTATTGTGGAGACCCCAATAATTTTAATACTATTATAGAAACAAAGATTCCTTTTCTCATAAAGTATAAACAAATTATGTACTTTATGAATTACATCTATTTTATATATTAATTTTATTTCGTGTCAACTCAAGTAAAATCATATAAACACAATCGATGCGTACTGCATATCTACTGGAACATGCTAACCGAAGTTGTCTAGGATCTTCATTTCAAGGTATGGTCAGTGTCCGATATAACTCGTGCACTGTCATTTGACAATAATGATATATCAAACAGACCAGTTACAGAGGAAACCACTGCACTCGGGGAATCCCGGCTCAGGCACATCCTTCGTGAAAAGCCTCCTTAGGCAGCAGATATTCTATTACGAGATAATAAATGAAATTATTACAGCATGAGGAAGATAGGACTTTTAGTTTTATTTGCATTGTGGAGACCCCAATAATTTTAATACTATTATAGAAACAAAGATTCTTTTTCTCATAAAGTATAAACAAATTATGTACTTTATGAATTACAACTATTTTATATATTAATTTTATTTCGTGTCAACTAAATTAAATTTTATAAACACAGTCGATGCGTACTGCATCTCTACTGGAAAATGCTAACCGAAGTTGTCCAGGATCTTCATTTCAAGGTATGGTCAGTGTCCGATATAACTTGTGCACTGTCATTGGACAATAACGATATATCAAAGAGACGAGTTACAGAGGAAACCACTGCACTCGGGGAATCCCGGCTCAGGCACATCCTTCGTGAAAAGCCTCCTTAGGCAGCAGATATTCTATTACGAGATAATAAATGAAAATATTACAGCATGAGGAAGATAGGACTTAGTTTTATTTTTATTGTGGAGACCCCAATAATTTTAATACTATTATAGAAACAAAGATTCCTTTTCTCATAGAGTATATAAACAAATTATGTACTTTATTAATTATATCTATTCTATCTATTAATTGTATTTTGTGTCAACTAAGGTAAAATCATATTTACACAATAGATGCGTACTGCACATATACTGGAACATGCCAACCGAAGTTGTCCAGATCTTCATTTCAAGGTATGGTCAGTGTCCGATATAACTCGTGCACTGTCATTGGACAATAATGATATATCAAACAGACCAGTTACAGAGGAAACCACTGCACTCGGGGAATCCCGGCTCAAACATATCCTTCGTGAAAAGCCTCCTTAGGCAGCAGATATTCTATTACGAAATAATAAATGAAAATATTACTGCATGAGGAAGATAGGACTTTTAGTTTTATTTTTATTGTCGAGACCCCAGTAGCTTTAATACTATTATAGAAACAAAGATTCCTTTTCTCATAGAGTGTAAACAAAATATGTACTTTATTAATTACATCTATTCTATATATTAATTTTATTTTGTGTCAACTAAAGTAAAATCATATTTACACAATAGATACGTACTGTACATCTACTGGAACATGCTAACCGAAGTTGTCCAAGATCTTCATTTCAAGGTATGGTCAGTGTCCGATATAACTCGTGCACTGTCATTGGACAATAATGATATATGAAACAGACCAGTTACGGAGGAAACCACAACACTCGGGGAATTACGGCTCAGGCAAACAATTCGTGAAAAACCTCTTTAGGCAGCAGAAATTCTATTACGAGATAATGAATGAAAATATTACAGCACGAGGAAGATACGACTTTTTGTTCTATATTTACTGTCGAGACCCCAATAATTTTAAAACTATTATAGAATTCTGTGAAGCTAGCCCAGACAAATTGTACCCTTCAAGTTTTATATGGATCATATAATATCTAACTCTCTGATAGTCGAATGTTCTTCTTTTTTTCTTTTTTTTTCCGGGGGGGGGGGGGTCCATTCCTTTCTTCAAGTCTGCTCTGTGTATTCTAGGTTACTGTTGAAACAAAGATTCCTTTTTTCCGAAAATATAAACAAATTGTGTACTTTATTTATTATATCTATTCCATATATATTAAATGTTATTTTGTGTCAACTAATGTAAAATCATATTTACACAATAGATGCTGCACATATACTGGAATATGCTAACCGAAGTTGTCCAGGATCTTCATTTCAAGGTATGGTCAGTGTCCGATATAACTCGTGCACTGTCATTTGACAATAATGATGTATCAAACAGGCCAGTTACGGAGGAAACCACTGCACTCTGGGAATCCCAGCTCCGGCACATCCTTCGTGAAAAGCCTCCTTAGGCAGCAGATATTCTATTACGAGATAATAAATGAAATTATTACAGCATGAGGAAGATAGGATTTTTAGTTTTATTTGTATTGTGGAGACCCCAATAATTTTAATACTATTATAGAAACAAAGATTCTTTTTCTCATAAAGTATAAACAAATTATGTACTTTATGAATTACATCTATTTTATATATTAATTTTATTTCGTGTCAACTCAAGTAAAATCATATAAACACAATCGATGCGTACTGCATATCTACTGGAACATGCTAACCAAAGTTGTCTAGGATCTTCATTTCAAGGTATGGTCAGTGTCCGATATAACTCGTGCACTGTCATTTGACAATAATGATATATCAAACAGACCAGTTACAGAGGAAACCACTGCACTCGGGGAATCCCGGCTCAGGCACATCCTTCGTGAAAAGCCTCCTTAGGCAGCAGATATTCTATTACGAGATAATAAATGAAATCATTACAGCATGAGGAAGATAGGACTTTTAGTTTTATTTGCATTGTGGAGACCCCAATAATTTTAATACTATTATAGAAACAAAGATTCCTTTTCTCATAAAGTATAAACAAATTATGTACTTTATGAATTACAACTATTTTATATATTAATTTTATTTCGTGTCAACTAAATTAAATTTTATAAACACAGTCGATGCGTACTGCATCTCTACTGGAAAATGCTAACCGAAGTTGTCCAGGATCTTCATTTCAAGGTATGGTCAGTGTCCGATATAACTCGTGCACTGTCATTGGACAATAACGATATATCAAAGAGACGAGTTACAGAGGAAACCACTGCACTCGGGGAATCCCGGCTCAGGCACATCCTTCGTGAAAAGCCTCCTTAGGCAGCAGATATTCTATTACGAGATAATAAATGAAAATATTACAGCATGAGGAAGATAGGACTTCGTTTTATTTTTATTGTGGAGACCCCAATAATTTTAATACTATTATAGAAACAAAGATTCCTTTTCTCATAGAGTATATAAACAAATTATGTACTTTATTAATTATATCTATTCTATCTATTAATTGTATTTTGTGTCAACTAAGGTAAAATCATATTTACACAATAGATGCGTACTGCACATATACTGGAACATGCCAACCGAAGTTGTCCAGGATCTTCATTTCAAGGTATGGTCAGTGTCCGATATAACTCGTGCACTGTCATTGGACAATAATGATATATCAAACAGACCAGTTACAGAGGAAACCACTGCACTCGGGGAATCCCGGCTCAAACATATCCTTCGTGAAAAGCCTCCTTAGGCAGCAGATATTCTATTACGAAATAATAAATGAAAATATTACTGCATGAGGAAGATAGGACTTTTAGTTTTATTTTTATTGTCGAGACCCCAGTAGCTTTAATACTATTATAGAAACAAAGATTCCTTTTCTCATAGAGTGTAAACAAAATATGTACTTTATTAATTACATCTATTCTATATATTAATTTTATTTTGTGTCAACTAAAGTAAAATCATATTTACACAATAGATACGTACTGTACATCTACTGGAACATGCTAACCGAAGTTGTCCAAGATCTTCATTTCAAGGTATGGTCAGTGTCCGATATAACTCGTGCACTGTCATTGGACAATAATGATATATGAAACAGACCAGTTACGGAGGAAACCACAACACTCGGGGAATCACGGCTCAGGCACATATTCGTGAAAAGCCTCCTTAGGCAACAGATATTCTATTACGAGACAATAAATGAAACTATTACAGCATGAGAAAGATAGGACTTTTAGTTTTATTTTTATTGTGGAGATCCCAATAATTTTAATACTATTATATAATTCTGTGAAGCTACCCCACACAAATTTTACCCTTGAAGTGTTCCATGGATCATATAATATCTCTCCGATAGTCGTTTTATTTATTTTTTTTTTTTTTGTTTGTTTGTTTGGGTGATGTGAGTAGTAGAGGGGGGGGGGGGTAAATAGAGCCAAACTTTTTTTTTTTTTTTGGGGGGGGGGGGGGGGGGGGGGGGCACTATAGAGCCAAAAATTTTCTGTATGGCTCTCAAGTGCCCCCACCACGTTAATTTCCCATAGGGGGTCTATCCAGAGCCATACGGGAGTTTTTAACGTGGCGGGGGCACTTGAGAGCCATACGGGAGTTTTTAAACGTGTCGGGAGTGTGGGAGGGAATAAAATTAATCTTTCTTGAAAAAGGGTGGTCCTTAGAAGGACCGTTGGATTTTTTTTGTTAAAGTTCATTTAGAGGTGGGGGCACCTCCCAGGCTTTGCCCTGCATGCAGGGCAGCTCCCCCTCCATGTAGCTGCACTCATGCATCTGTTGGTTTTTTTAAATGCAAAAGGAGGATGGTCCGGATTCCAATTTTCTTTATTGGAATCCTCCATCATTGGATGAGGTTTGATGGGAATTTTACTTTCCCTCTCCTCCTTCTCCCTCTCCTCCTTCTCCTTTTTCTCTAAGTCATGGAGGAGGTGCCATGCCACCTCTAAATGCACTCTAACTTGTCTTATGATTTCAGATCGGTTCATTCTCTTGAATAAACTGGGTAGCTTAAGTTGTGAAGACGTTGTTTTAATATACTAGAAGTGCGGACGTGAAGGAAAACATCCCTTACACCTAAAAAACAAAACAAAAAAACATCACCCCACTACCCCGCGTCTGACGTCATTCTTTCTACGTCATTCTTGGCTTCGCGGAGTTTGCACTCCATGACCCCTGACTCTAAAAGCGCGGACCTAAAAGAAACTACTTTTGATAAAAATCAAACATACACACCATACCATCCTTAATTTTTTATTTTTTTTTAAAAAAAACTTACACACACTACACTACCATTTTTATATTTTTTATATTAAACTTTCATACACCAATCCTATTTTTTAGTTTTTTTTAAAAAAAAAATTATATATCAATCACACCACACACACAAATAATACAAGGGGAGAAGGGGTTTTTTTGTTTGAGGGGTAGACTATCACTAAAACATTACAAACATATAAAACACACATATAGATATTGGCAATTTGAGAGTAGTAATCTTTTCTAGAGATTGGGTGGCCCTTAGAAGGACCGTTGGGTTTAAGAAGTTATGTGGTTGTTTGTTTTCAACTTCTTAGGGTTGATGTAGCCGTGGCAGTAGCTCCAGCAGGTCGGCCACGTTTAGCGATAGGTCTTACCGCTTTCAGACAGGCAGGTCTCTTTCGGGTGAAAGAGAAAGCAAATTCTTCGCAGTCAATCTTGCAATGGACTTCGCCGTCAAATAGTTTGCTGGACTGCTGCTGCTGCATAAGTTGTTGTTGCTGCTGCTGTTGCTGTTGTTGTCTTTGTTGCTGCTGCTGCTGTAGTCGTTGTGCTGCCTCCCATTCTGTTCTTTCTCTAAGTATTTCTTCTCTCAGGACCTCTTCTACTAGATCATGCGCCATTTGAATGAACGTCATCGTCTTTCTCTCTGGGTTGGTCTCCATCAAATGATTCTTCACCCTCTGAATGTTCACCATAGCTTCATTCAGCTTTGTAATCTTGGTGGCGGCCATCTTCTTTCTTCTTGGAACTGTTGAGATCTTGACGAGTCAACGAGAATGACTACACTGTTGTTGTTGTTCTTGAATTAAAGTCGTATGCGCCCTTCGGGCATGCACGACTATATACCCCCGTTAGGGGGATTAAATATGTGATTGAACACATTTCTAGTTGGTCAGGTGTGTTAACAGTTCGTAACACACCTGACACTTACAGATGTACACTCCTCCAGCGCAGCATGATTCCGCACGAAGCGGTTAGATTGAATGCGCGCTATTGGAGAGGTAGTACACTTAACACACCCTACAGTCAATGCATGGTTGCCCCACAAAGGGGGTTCATTGAACGCACGAAATCGTAAGGTGTGTTGATATACCTGTATATAGGACTAGAACCACAATGTTTACAGATATATATGTGCGCGTTATAGCGCACGTTGTTGATTGAATTGCTTGAAGTAAGCAGTCCGGGGTGGAAAAGGCGGCACGGACCAGGCAAGCGAAGGCGCGAAGCGCAACTGAAAAACCATTAACGCCAGGAATGTACATGATCAAATTCTGCCCAGTTAACTAAGTCGGACTGTCCCTATTACCAATTGTGTGTTAGCCACATGTTGTAATTATGGTCACATTTTCACAGTTACATAAAAATTTTCCTATTTCCCTATCAATTTTGAATTTCGTGTACAAAATGTACATGTGTTTTCCGAAAAATGATAGATAAATAAATAAATAGAGGTTAGAGTACCCCTTTAATATTTTTGTGATCTTAATCAGGTATTATCAAGTTATCATTGGATTCGGTGGATTATTGATCATATTTGTGTTGATATTAGTTATCTTTCAAAAAGGTTTTCAAGCCAAAGTGAAAACCGATAGGCAATTTGGCCCGTCCATAAAAGGACTATCCAAGGTCTTCCGGCGGTCGCAGGTATGGCCTTATTTCTTCCGGTGGCTCGAACTTGCGTCTTACCCTGTTCTTGCATTTTTCCGGAGGATCGATCAAGTCTGCCACCACTAGCTGATAAAATGGTGCCCAGATCTTGATTGGAGGAACCGATAGGTTAAACATATCAATAGTACAGTTTACCAACAAAATTGCCAATGGGATGGGGCAATCTGCAAATCTTTGTCCCATCTTTCTGATGTTTTCTTTGGAATTTTGAATTTGTGGCATCTGTTTTTTTGAAATTTTTCCTCCTAATTTTAGTTGTTTAGCTACATCTAGGACCGTGCTGAAGTCAAAGTAGCAATTTTGGGCTGAATGGCCTGTTGAGTCTTGCACGAGGTGGACAATTTGGTGAGGCTCATATTGATTTATGAGCCAATGGTCAGCTTCGTGGATAAGATCTTTTTTGCTCTTATGCCCCTTTTTGATATATTCATGTTTGTATTCCTGATATTGTTGATGTTGTTCTGGTTGTTGTTGCTTCTGTTGTTGTTGCTGTTGCTTCAGTTGTTGTTGTTGTTGTCTTTGACTTTTTGGTGCCTGAAGGGGTGGTTGGGGTTTGCTGGCTTCAACTATTATCCGTTCCGGCTCTTTTTCTTTTTCCCTAATCTGGGGTGCCGGTTTTGGAGTGGAAGCGTTGCTAGATTGAGCTATTTTCCCCTTGTTCGCCTCTTGAGTAATTTCCTTTAGGGCCTCTTTTGGTATTTGTATTCCCCTACCAATTTCCTCTTTTTCTTGCCGCGCCCCTTTCTGCGGACTACTTGTCGCAGCTGGCTTAGGAAATTCTTTCCTAACTTCAATTGTTTGAGTTGGAAAGTCGGATGTAGAGGTAGTTGTAGTTCTTGTAGTAGGAAAGTCTGATGTAGAAGTTGTTGTTCTTCTAGTAGGTGGTACAGTTTCTTTCCTTATTGGCCTTGGTTCCGTGGGATGTACCGTTGACATTTCTTGTCCCTGATGAGTGTTAGGCGTCTGCCTAGAACGCCCCCACTGTTGATATTGCCATCTTCCACGTCCAGGTCTTCTATAAGGGCTTCTTCTTGCTCCTTCTATTCTATCTTCTTCCCATATCAGGAGAAGAGTAGTCCTCTTCTCCTGAGCTCTAAGGCTCCACCCTGAGGCAACTGAAAGACCGATGCCATTCAGTGCACTCAGGGCCTTAGCAGGTATAATTTGTTCCATCGCTAGCGTTACTAAGTGAAGTTACTTCTTCTATGCTCGCTGCAGACTATGACTACACTGGCCAGTGAACCGCCTTATATGCTTAACGCGCGGACGCGATGGAAAACATGGTAAGGTTTTCAGATCGACAGGGAGATCATAGATAGAGGAGAGGTTTAACTTTTTTAGATCGATAGAAAGAGAGAGAGAAAGAACATATTATTTTCAAATTCAATAAAAAAACCACAAAACACCATTTTTTTTTCAACAATCAACATTTTTTTATTCAATAAGAACTATTCTAACATTAAAAAAACTAACCATTCAACAAGAAATTTTCAAACAGTAACATATTTACAAGGTTGACAACGTTGGGAAGGTAAAGTAAATGTCAAACTTTCTACATCGACATCATTTTGATGCACACTACGATTGTGAGCTAAAGACAAGAGATAACCATAACGTTCACAAAACCATTGTTGTACTTTAGCATCGTTTCGAACATAGTCACTATCAAAATAAGTCAGTAAATGTTCTAAGGAATATCCAAGACTGCGTTGATGAAGATAATGGACACAATATTGTCCACACACCATAGAATCTGATCCTTGTAGTCTCACATTATTGAATCGAGTCGAGACGGCATTTCTTCTCATAAACTCGATGATGTCTTTTTCCAAAGGAGGTAATCCATAAGAATCAAAATATTCCACACAGTGATCGTTGGGAAAGTACACGGCAATCCAATGGGTTCCTGGTAGATCACTGTCGTCAGTATTGATGACATAGGCATGAACGTTTTTTGGTTTACGATGAGGTAGTTCATCTTTAGCACATACCACAGGATTCCAAGAAGAAGTATAGGAACCGCGATTCAATAAGTAATGAAGTTCCCTGGTATCCATTTTTTTTGTTTCTTCAACAATGGAAATATTGAGTCACCAATGCACACCTGACTTTAAACTTGAATGAATCTGTCTTGTAATTCCACGAATATTCACGTCGGATAGGTTCTGCACTCTGATGAATGAGTCCTTCGATCCGTTTGATCTCCAGAGAAGTAAGTGGAGGAAAAGAAGAAGTCTGCAAGACTTTATACCATTGTTTCAACACGTGTTCATCTGAGAGTTGTGACCAGGCCGTTTCCAAATATTCATCCAATTTTTCTTCACCTGTCATCATCATACATTTGTCGTGTTGTATCTGACTGGGATGATCGGTTTGACATCCATAACATTGTTCTTTAATCAGACTGTTAATGATTGGACTCAATTCCTGAGCATAACAGATCATTAACTGTTTTTCGTGTTCTGGCCATCGACAAACCATAAATCCAGTAAACACAGGAACTGAATGGTTTTCTTCTTCTTCTTCTTCTATTCGAGGTACTGAATGAATGACTTCGTCATTATCATCATCCTTTGAGGTAGTTTGTGACTGTTGAATCACTTCACAAAATCCCTCATCTATCTCCATAGGTTCTACGTGTTGTATCTTTTTTTTCTTCTAATAGTCTAGAATCACTTCTCTCAAACTGTTGATTTCTAGAGTGTTATCAAATTCTGCATACAAGACGACGTTCACTGTCTGGGCTAGAGCTTTACCAAACTGAAGTTCCACACGAAGGGGACCTGATTTTATAGGGTGGAAATGTCCTTCATCGCTGCCTTGGTCCGGAGTGAAATCAAATCCCCACAAGGCATACCCTCCTGCATAATCGTCGTATGCAATGCCGTGGCTGGTGTCGCGACCTAACTGACCTGTGGCTTCAAACGGGCTCAAGTAAGATCGTAAGTAATTTCTCTGGACACCAAAGTCAGGTTCAAAAGGTCTGGTACACAAGGTCTTGCCATCTCGACTGACATCTATCTTGGTGACGTTAAAGTGTTCAAACTGGAATGGATTCTGATTGTTGACTCCATTGAAGGCTGAATTTTTGACCATGCCAATGATCAAGCGTTTAGGGAGCTGTCCCTGGAAGATGTGATCTTCGACTATGGATCGGAGTCCAGCGGCTGCAGTAAAGGTTTTCACTTCCACGCGTCTAGGAGGATACTTAGCAGTGGTTCTGCTCAAGGATTGACTGATGTCGTTAGCTACTTTTGGTAAGATTTCTACACGTCGCACGATGGTTTTCCACTCATTGTTTTCACTCATCAAATGGAAAGCGGTACTACTGCGATTTAGTCTCAGGCGTACATCTACTCCGTTCAACAAATACTTGTCTTGCAACCACATGTCCAAATGCAAACGATCCATCAGTTCTAAACTTTGCCTGATTTTCTTTCGACGGTCGTTAAATCCGACATTTTTTGGGTCTGCTATTATTGCTGCTGCGTATCCTGGCTGACCTTGCACACCTACCTGCACTACCGCTGCTACAGGTAATTCTGTATTGTCGAACTTTGTCGAAGTGTCAAGTTTCCAGGCCACGGAAGCATCCAGATGAGTGTTCTTGGCATCTTTTCCGTACGACAAGAGATTTTCCAAATAAGCACGGTAAGGGTAAGTATCCAAACTGCTGCTGATCAGTTTGTTATTCAAGTACAAATCTACTCCACTGAACAAAGAATGCATGAAATTATTGACGGGAGCTACTCTGGAATTTTCCACTGGAAGGCTGTTGTCATTTTTTTGTACTACCAGTTTCAGGTACAAGTAACTGTTATTCAGATTGATGTAATCTTCGGTTTGTCCTTTGATTTCAAATTCGATAGGAGCCGATTCCGTCAAAGACGATACAGGATGAAATTCCACCCATTGGGATTCTTGCATTGTCATCATGGTGGGAGGCATAGAAAACAGATCCAGTTCGGACTTGGTACATTCGCAAGAATCTCGGTGCATCATTTTCACAGTTAATAATCAAATACGTCTAATTCTCTACCAGTTCTTCTTCTTTTCCTATTCTTTCTGGAAGTACTACCGTGTGTTCTTTTATGAACTTTGAAAGGATTTCGATGTCGTCGTCGTCTCTTTCTACCTTGTCCTTGCTGCTGTGAAGTAATGCCAGAGCCTGAAGCGTATTTATAAGATTTTCTCGGAGACCTAAAAGATCTTTACCAGTGGTCATCAACACATTTTTGCCTGCTCTCAAAAAGGCTTCTTTAGGATTTTGTTTGTCGATGAGGACATTTTGCAAAAATTCTTTTCCTTGTGTCAAAGCGGCATCTTTTAAGGCATGAAATCCTCGAGTCCCCATCGGTTTCAAAATAGGAGCTACCGTCCGAAATGCTGATTTTAACATATCTCCTAAACCATGTCCTCGTTGTCGAGCCACTCCTTGGTACACTGGATACATTTTTTTTGGTTACAATTCGTTAGAGAACTTGTTTTTTTCGAAAATGTAGTTTCACCGTGACTTTTCCTTGATCAATGAATAGTACATCTTGTCCCAAATCTCCTTTTATACTAATGTGGACACTGTCAAAATACGATTTACTGACTGGAAGATAATGAGGATGTACAAATTCACGGTGAACGTGAAAGGTGTTGCCACCAGCACCACTACTACTAGTGGTACTACTTTCACCCTCTTCGTTCACAGAAACAGTAGAATTACCACCACCAATATCCAATTTGAAAGGAATGACTCTCAGTAACGGAACGGATGTGTGTCCCACCACGTTGTACTCCACCACATCGGAGTACACAAACATTAAATTCAGTCCACCATTCAATTCGATAGGGTGTTTAAATTTATGTCCAAATTCTACGTTGGTTCCAAACTCTATATCGTCTTCAGCGGTAAGCAATTTATTTCCACCCAAAATACCAAACAATCCAGATGAAAATTCAATGCTCAAGAATCTTCTCTCTTCCAAAGGTAAACCTTTATCTTTCTCACTAAGGAGTTGCCCTATCTCTTTGAAAAATTGGACGATTAAACGGCGTGACAAAGCATGGTAAGCAATTCGTACCCATTTATTGGTCGCTGATAAGGCTTTGTTAAATTGGCGTGCAAACTGGGTTCTAATGGTGTCCACCAAATGTTCAGGACTAAAATAATACCCTGTAGGAATTCTCAGGGTAATCTGAGAATAGACAGTAGGTTGAGTAGATTTAGGATCTGGTACTAACTTTTTGAATGAGCCCTTCATGTCTGGATTTTCAGGGTCTTCTTTCCAGATTTCAGGATCATTATTCGCCAACTCATCATGTATATTTTTGTTCAAGATTGGTACAACCATAGTGTTTTGAGTTTTGTTGATGTTTATGATTTGCGTAGGATGAATGATTTCTACCAAACTCACTTCCCAATGAGTGTCGTGATCCAATTGGATGGATTGAGGTAATTTGGCCGTGAAACAACATAATCTGTTGTTGGGAAACACATCCATGGAACTGTCACTAGGTAACGTTAAATAAAATTGGTCATTCATAGTTCCAAAGTGGTTCTGGTGTCCGAGGTGTCCCTCAAGTGGACAGAAGAAGAAGAATGATGTTCAAAAGGTTCCAAAAGAGGACTGGTATTTTGGTGGTGGTGGTGGTGACTGGAAGAAGATGGACTGGCGTTGGTCGTACTCCCGTGGTTGCTGTTGTCCGTTGTAAATATCAAAGAGGGGCTGGATAAAAGATAACCGATGCAACTGCTCAGTAAAATGGTTCACAATTGTTTGTCTCCTTGTTGTAAACTCAAATTGGCAATGGCTGCTCCGATGACACAATACACTACAAAGATTTGGCAGAAAAAGACGATTTGATTTTTAGGCACACGTTCTCCACACCACACCCAAAGTGGTTGTTTTTGTAATTCTTGAAGAGAAGAACTCTGTGAAGGAGTCGTTGAAGTCTGGGTGGCTGCTGTGTTAAATGGCATGTTGTAAGTTTACTTCTTTTTCTTTTTATAGTCGACGACTTGAGAAGCAGCAATCCAAGAATCAAAACTAGGAGGATATCCTTTCCAACGTACTTTGACTTCTTCTACTCGACGTTTACCTACTTTCCGTGTTCTTTGTTCGAGAATGCTTTCGATGTCGTACAAGGTGTCTTCTTTTTTAGTCACTCGTTGTAACTCAGGCAAGTAAAATGTTCCTTTGAGTACTTCACCGTGCATGTCTTCCAATTTATAGACGGGAGGATCACGTCCACGGACGGGGGTAGTGACACGAAACAATTCGGTGGTCCAGTTAGGTAAATAACCTTTGTCAAAAGTACGTTTGGTTTTTCCGAAGCGAACCCAATCTCCCGTCTTTAACTCCAACAAGGGTGTCTTCTTCTTTTTCTTTTTTTTTGGTCTGGGGTGAACCAAATAATTTATCAAACACAGACACTTCGTTTTCAGGGTTGACCTCTTCGGGGGCACATCCGATGCTACGATTGATTGTACGCTTTGACCAAACGAGGTAACACGTCGATGTACTTGAGAGTATGTTGATGTGTAAAATATTTCCACATGCGTTCTTTCAAAGTTCTTTGAAAACGTTCCACGATACTGGCTTTGGTTTCAGGCTTTTCGGTAGTAAAAAAATGAATTTGTCTTTGTTTCAATTCTTTTTGAAAAGCTTGGTTTAGAAATTCGGTGCCTTTGTCAGTTTGCCATCGTAAAGGTTGGCGTCCACTTTGTTTCAAGACCAATTTTAAGGCCCGTACCAATTCGGTACTGCTTTTAGAAGTCAAAGGCACGACCCAAGCAAATTTGGAAAACACGTCGATGACACAAAACAAATATTTGTGACCACGATTGTAAGTGGCTAAATGAGAGACCTCAGCTAAATCGGCTTGCCATTGATGATCGATCCCTTCCACTTGAGTGGTACTTCTAGAAAGTTTACGTCGAATGGGTTTGTGTAACGTATACGTCGATTGTTCTTGTAACCATCGTCGTACTTCGGGTAAACGTACACTTTTCAATTTACTTTTAGCAGCTCGATATAATTTTTGAACTGCTCCGTAACCAGCAGCATGGCCAGGATTGTAATAAATGGTAGCTAACAGTTTCTCCACGATGATGATTTCCTCAAGAATAAGTTAACCAAGTCCCAATACTCTTTTCTTCGTGAGGTATCTTTTTGGATTGTTGTTTACGTGTCCGACTTGCTACTGGGGTAAAGGTAGTTTGAACAGGGGTCATCGGTTCTGTTTTGACTTCTTTCTTCACTTCTTTCTTTTTCTCTTCTGAGGGTAAATGGGTAGGCATCTTCTTTTTCATCCAATCCGGTGTGGCTAACTTTTTTATTTTTTTAAGAGGTGGAGTTAGTAAAAACTCTTCTTCTTCTTCTTCTTTTTCTTTGGCGGTCATCCCTGTACCGGTGTCTGTTTTAGCCACTTTAGGTTCGCTTTTCATTAGGGCCTTAAAATCTCTCAGAGTGGGTGAAGCTGTTTCGTCGACTGCTTTTTGGCGAAAGAGTTGTAGACGTTGTAAAAGTTGACCGTACCGTTGGGATTTTTCTGTTTCGGACACATCGTTGCGTTCCACCAGGGATTGTATTTCTTGTTGTAACTGAGACATTTCGTTGAGATTAGGATTGGGTGGTAAATGAGGTATCCGTTGTTCGTTCCAACGATGAAATTCCATCCATCGTTTGTAAGGTACTAAAGTCAGTTTTCGTCCTTCCATTTCATCCAAAGGTACCAAAAAGGTGTGGTCTTTTCAGAGAAGGGTGGTCCTTTTTATCTTCTTTTTTTTTTGGGGGGGGGGGGGGTTATCGCATGACCCCTCCTAAAAGTGGTCCAGCAATCGTTCCTAACAAAGGAGCGGCTATTTTTAACAACGGTCCTATCAACATAGGTAGAAATCCTCCTCGTTGTACCAACATTTTTTTTCTTTTGTTGAAGAGGTATTTTCTTTTTTACCATTTGACGAAGAACGTTCCGATGTTTCCCTAATTTTTGTTTCTGTATCTTGGACAAAGGTACCGTTCCTTTCAACACGTTTAAATAACATTCACACACGGTATCGATGATTTCTTTAGGAGCTGTTTGAATGAGTTGTTTTCGCATGGGAGGATTGGATTTGGTCAAGACAGACAAGACATCCCAATGTTTGGCAAGACGAAGGGGAAGTCGTCCTTTTTTGGTGGTTTTACTTTTCTTCTTTTTTTGGTGGTGTGCACTTTTGGGAGCCATCTTTAGAGGTGAGGAGTAAGTCTGAAGTCTTTGGCATTTCACCCTTCTATTTTATACTGGAATACGTCTCCACTGATTGTCTGCACGACGTACCAACTTCACGACAGGTCTCACTCGACGTTGAGGTGTTTTCAATGGACTAAATCGTCTCAATTCATCTTTGGATAAATCCACTAAACTTTGTAAGATGCCACTTCTTTCTTGGACTTTGGTTTTAGGGGATGGTACTTTGTTGGAGGCTGCTGCCATGGCTAAATCAGCTGAAGTCGACGGTCCCGACGGGGTGACTTTCGAAATAGGTTTCCATTTTTGCATCAAATTAGGAAACACGGATCTTAAGTCTGGTTTGACAGGCATCATGGTAAAAGAGGGCGAAGAAGAAGACAAAGAGGAAGAGGATGTGGACGCAAAAGGAGACCTAGTCATCATTGGGGACTGTGGTGATGGTGATGGTAAGGGTGGTGGTGGTGTTTTGCGGGTGTACGTTTGCGTCCTGGCTGCAGTACCTCTTTTACGTTGGGTGTTAGTGGTGCTAGTGGTGGTGGTAGGTGTGGTTTTCTTCTTCTTCTGGGCACGACTTTTCTTTTTCTGAGGGCTGCCTTTCTTCTTTTTCTTGGTGGTTTTCTTCTTTGGACTTTTCTTCTTTTTAGGAGTTTTTTTGGGTTTTTTGGCTTGGGCATCATTAGGATCCCATTTCAAAAGGGAACGAATCATAACCCCTCCTAAAGACCCACTTCCACCAGGAGTTAAAATGATTTGTTTTTTAGTCCGTGAATCGATTCTAGGATCAGCCAGTTGTGACAATGCCGATTTATGTTTTTGAAAAAAACGTTGAGTTTGATGAGGGATGTGAATGATGCCTTGCAGTAATTGACGTGCTGTCAAAGTAAACCATCGTAACACTTCTTTAAGACTCGCTTCTAACAAATGAGCACGGACTTGTGCATTTTTTTCACGACTGATGCCATACAAGGCACGAATCAATTTAGCCGAAGGATGAGGTTGAAAGGAAGCCATCTCTCAAAAGAGTGTGAGACAGAAATGACGTAGTAGGTTGTTTTTATAGTTTTTTTAAAAATGGGCTGAAGGGGACGTGTAAATGACAGGACCACCTTCTTGACCCCAAGGGTGAAACAATTGGGCACGAAATCTCAAATAGTCAGGAGTGGTAGGTTTTAAGTCAATGAGTAAATACTCGTGAGGGGTTTGAGTGGCATCGTCGTACGCATAATTGAGCCAAGGAGCCCCTAACTGTTTAGCTAACACTTGTACTTGAGATTTGTCTCTGGGGCTTTTAAACAAGACCACGTAATGAGCATTCAGACTAATGGTACGATGGGCTTTACTTTGTTGAAATAAATTTTGAGTAATGTAGACAATACTAGCATTACGATGGTGTCCTTTTCGTGTAAACCAAAGTTTAATTTCTTCTTCGTCTTCTCCTAACATGTCATCAAAAATAACTAAATGAGTTTGACTCACGTCAGACACGATTCCAACGTCTTCGTGAGGAATACCATCCACAAATGAAATGGTTTCTCCTTGACTTTCTTTCAATAACGTGTAAGACGGTTGCCACTCTTTGTAACACCACACGATACGTTGAGGTGGATGATCGAACAAATCAGCTTTGTGTTCGATCAATCGTTTGACAAATTCGGTTTTCCCTGAACCACTCGGTCCAGCAATCAACATGTTAAATGGATGGCGCAGATACAAAGCATTCCAACTTTGACGATCTAACTTTTCGTCAATCACTTTGACCACAGAGGAAGTAGAAGAGGCAGACGAGGCAGAAGAAGATGTAGCCATGATTGAGGTAAGAAGATTTTTGAGAAGAAGACAAAAGACCCAAGGCATTTTATACATTTTCATACACGTTTATTTTTTTTTTTTTAAAAAACAACCAACCAACAAAAACATATTTTACAACTTTACACGAACACGAAGAAGTGAATGAGTGAGAAAATAGCCAATTAAAATGAACACGTACACGATGAAGACTACCACTAAAACATCTAAAGTTATCTCTAAACAAGTCAATGAACAACAATATTTTCGTGTCCTAGTAATGAAAGACACAGACACTGTGTTTTGGGGTGGTGGTAGTATTCTTCTGCTCGTCTTTTGTTTTTTTTTTTTAATCCTCTGACGGAAGCGGTGGTAAAGAAGGGTGGTGTTCCTCAAGAGGTATTTGAACCACAGCAGTGGTGGTGTCAGGTTCTTCTTCTTCTTCTTTCAAGGTTTCCCATCGAGGTTCCCATTTTTTTACTTTTGGACCCTTATGGACAAGTTGCCAAATCTTTGGCAAACTGAGCCACTTCTTGTAGCCAATATTGGAAACCAAGGTTTCTCCAGGGTCGTACATCTTTCCAATGGAAAAGGTGTTGGTGTAACTCACTAGCAAAACACACTTCTTGAAATGTTTTATAAACAGATAAAGTGTGACGAATGTCTTCTTCACATGGAAGTTCCTCACTGATTTTCATCACCACTCTCAACGCTTTAAGTACAATTTGTCTTTCGTGTACTGATAAAATCAAGTTTTTATAGTCTTCTTCTTCTACTAAGTCCGAAAAAGAACACAGAGTCATATTGTTTTTTGGAACTCAACAATCGAGTCCAAAACAACCACGGATCCTCCAAAAGAATCCAAGGCAAACACTTGTCCTCAAAAATACTCCACAATGAATGTCCTGGAAAACGAATTCCAAGATAAGCAGTCACTAAGACACACACCACATAACGTCCAAAATTCAATGGAAACAGTTCTTGTATCACTTTTTTATAATCCTCAATGTCTGAACATGATCTGTGATTTCCTTCCACGGAATCCGTTTCAGAAGTGGCGTGTAGAGTTCAGGCATACCCACTCTTTTATAGCCAGGCTGTCCAATAATAGACCCTTGGTGTGTACCGATAAAGCATGAAGGCTCATGTTTGACTTTCCTTCCACTGAATCCGTTTCACGAGTGACGTGAACAGTACAGACGTGCCGCCTCTTTATAGGGGTCGATGGCCAAGGTAGGTATCTTGGGTGGCATGTTTTTATAGCCAGGCTCCCAAGGTTGGTACCTTTTGAGACAGTCTCCTTCAGGATAGTAGTTTCCCATGACCATTCTTCTATGCCCTTGAAAGAGGGTATAGTGTAAAAATCGAGAAATGACTTTGAGTTTACGTTTCACTTGGATCTTGACAAACTCTCGGTAAATCCTTTGGCGAACTTCCAAAGGCATGCCACCAATGTACTTGGGTAAAGTTTCCGACTTGGAAAGAAGTAACTCTCTTTTGTATTCTTCACGATACTGGTGATAGTCGTTGTTCAGAATCAAATTTCTGATTCGGCGAAAGTAGCCATAGTATTGAAATCGAGGAATCACTTGAAGTTTACGTTTCACTTGAATCTGAACCAACTCATCGTAAATCCGTTTTCGTAACTTCAAAGGTAATCCACCAATGCGATCTTCTAAGGTAGGAGGTATATACTGAAAAATATGTTCTCGCAACTCCAAAGGTAAACCAGTAATGTATTCTTCTAAAGAAGTATTCTCCTTCTCCGCCATGGAATTTTTTTTACTTCTTCTTTTGTTTAGCATCTGGCTCATCGTACCCGTACTGTTCTAAAGCCACTAAAGGTAAGAAGTGACAGTGCGGAGACCATCTGGCATGTTCAATGTAAGCTGAGTCGGTAGGCTCCCAATGGTGAAGTTTCACACCACAACTGAAACATTGAACTTTATCTCCTTCTCCCGTGTATTTAAATCCAGATCTAGCTAAACCTTCCGGTTTAGGTCCTTCTAGAAATTTTGGCCACTTGTCTTTGAATGACTCGAGTCGACTTTCATACTTGGAATAACCAAGTAAACTCACAGGTATTCTGACATGCGAATATGGACCCACATTCACCTTGTTGTCATTAACGTCAATACCAGTTCCTTTAGTATTTCCAGTAAAACATAAAGGGCGTACTGCCTCTTTAGAGGGTGGTCGATGAGTGAGACTTCCAGAGGGTCCTGAATCCAAGATGTTACAACGTAAGGAATCCGTTTGAACGTGTGAATCGGAAATACCAAACCGTACAGAATCCGTTTCATTGCATGGTTCTGCATCACACTCCAAGTCGTGGTGACTCATCTTTTTTTTCTTCTTGCTTCTTTGTTAACGTTGAAAGTGAGAATGAAGGGTTAAGCTTGGAAGGGGTTCCTTTTTTATACCTGTCGACTGTACCATCCGAAAAGTATTGTAATGTGATCCGTGGAAACGCTAAAGAAAGGTAAGCACAGTTTGATGACCATCTGGTATGTTCCAGGAGAGCTGATTTCTTACAATCCATACGAATAGTGGCACCACAACTAAAACATTGTACTTGTGTTTCCTGTCCAAAGTAAACAAATCCTGCTCTGGCTAAAGCGTAGGAAGTAGGTAATCCATTGTTCCTAAGTTTTTTTGTGCTCCATCGATGAGGACAATAACAATAGTCAGGCATGTGTTTAGGCCAATTTTTGAACGTCTTCAAGCGACTGTCACACTCACCATAGTCAGGCAAAACCCATGTTGAAGACATCTTTTTCTGTTTTTTCAAGAGGAGGGCTTCCTTTTTTATACTTCTCCAAATGGGCGTGTCCGTAAGGTAAAGTCGTGTGATCTGGAAGTCTCACTCGTTTTTGGTACACAATGCGATACACTTTTTGAACAGGTCGAGTCACGATTTGATGATTTGATGATTATGTAGGCGTACAATCTTGTGAGGTTCTAACGTGGCTACTTGAAAATCTTTCACTTGTCCAGACAGCAAAGCATTTTTTAAAACCTCAAAGTTTACGACTTGGTTAGTTCCATAGTTGAGAGTCAACCCTTTGACTTTACAGGAGGTGTGAAGTTGACCTTGAGGGTCTCGGTATCGGTACCCATAATTTTTAGGACCGCCGCTAGCAAAACTCAAAATGGTATCTTGAGGGTGCTCGTCTGTCCAGGCTCCTAAACGATCTCCTTGGATGGTAGGGTGGGGGCAACCGGGGCGATGAATGTAAATGCAACTGTCAGTATCAAAGTACAGGACACGATCTCCTAAGACTTCTAACGCTTCGTCATACAATTTCAAACGAGCATGAGCAGTCACGTAGGCGGCAATGACTACGTTACTAAACTTGTCAGGTTTGACAAACTTGGGTTCTTCTTCGAAATTGACAATGATCAAATCCTCACGGATGATTTCGACGTGCTTGACTAGAATACTTTTGTCGTCCACCAGTTTAAAGTAACGATAAGGATCGTCCACGTATTCCGTTTTGGGTAAGATCGTTCGTTGGGCCATTTTTCCCCACAAGCAATTGAGCATCACTTTGGCAAACGATCTTTTTCCTTCATTTTTTTCCACCTCTTCTAAAGTAATGCCTTCGATGTCACGGTATTCTTCTTTAAATTGTTCTTGGTCTTCGGGAGTTTGACACCACGAAGGATAACCACTAGCTTCTTGTTTCAGTTTGAGAAATTGGTTCACGTACCCCGAGAAAATGCCTGGATGATGGGTGGCGTCGTCTTTTTGGTATTGGGCTGTAGTTGGAAAGTGCCAGATTTCATACACGTTCAATAAACGGTATCCACGATCCAGAGCCCGAAACAATTCGGCACTGACCCACGTTCCTATCAACGACCGTTCTTCCTCCGTGTGGTGACAGGGATGATCTTGGTTGCACGTTTCGGCACAAGTCCGACATAAAGGAAACATCAGTTTTCCTTGACAATGGTGAGGTAAGATGGGATGAAACAAGTTTGTCGGAGGTAAGACTTTACATTTGATTAATCCTTCGTATTGACGAATGTGTTCCACGTCAATGTGTTCTGTCAAAATTTCAGGGTGTCCGGTGGGAAAACGAGCATATTTGCACACCCAAGGATACAAAGAACACACGTCGATGTATTTGATTTCTTCTCCTTGGGATTCATTCACGTCGTACAGTAAACGAGTGGCATTGGTTCGTCCTCCAAATAAACTGTGGCGCGGATCTAAAGGTTCAATGTCGGCTGCGTCGTAACTTTGAGTAATGGTCTTAAATTCAGGATCGGTTTTCAAACGTCGATCGTACTCGTGCTCCCACATTTCTATCACTTCGTAACCTTGACTTTCTAAGTGAAGTCGTCGTTGCCAAGTCTGTTCGTATAACTGATCCATGTTAGAATCTGAATAAGGGCTTTTCATGTCTCGGTCAGGATAACAGGTAGGGCATCCGTGAAACAAACAACCCTGAAACTCGTACACTATGTGAGGGTTTTCTAAATCCCAACCATCCACGGAATAACCTCCAATCTTTTTTTCTCCTCCTCCGTTTCTAGCATGTTGTATCCATTTGTCTTCTTTTTGACACAAGTAATGAAGCCAACGTAAAGCTTTGACAGAATATTGACGACTAGCAAAGAGACCTGTGTTGGAGTCGATGATGGCCAGTTGGTTCTCAGGCATGAAATTTTGTCTGTAGACTAAGGAACAGGCTTTAGGTAAGGTGGCTGCATCTTTCAAAGGATCGACCTCCCCGTGATCGAGAAATAACTCTCGAAATTTTCCACAACAACGTCTTAAAATATCTACATCCGATCAACAATATTTGAGCATCTCTTCTTGAAAGTCAAAGGGATCGTTCTGGTGAGCACGGTACCAAGCGTGAAAAGCTTCTCGCTGTTCGGGTCGCATTCCATCGGGGTCGTAATCATGAAGGTCAGGCAAATGAGGTAGGACGGCCTGTTGATTAGCTTCCGTGTTAAAGAAGTGAGGAAAGTAGCCTTTAGCCATTTCTGTCATGCCGAACGTTTTTGGCATGCGACTCAAAGGCATGGCCAAATAACTCATTGAATCTTTAAACTGGACTTGTCCTACTTTCATGTAGATAAGCTTTTTTCCGTTCATGGTAACTACAGGACGTTCGGTTCCATGGTTCAAATAATAATGGAGTAAAAACTGTCCATCGTATCCCGAAAAATTGTGAGCTATGACGGTGGCATACCGATGACAATCTCCGTAACGTTGAATGTCTTCTTCGCTCCAACTGTCGTGGGTGGTAGGGTCTAAAACCCATTCAGCAAACTCAGACAAAGTGTTCACTCCACGAAAGATTTTTTCACGTCCTCCTGGAATCCGACTACAATGAGGACAGTGAAAATGAATCGATTCTTGAATGCACTGATCACAAGCCCGATGTGCTACACAGAAATTTGGAATGTGAATGCCTGTTTCTTGCATGCATTCAAAATCAAAAAAGATGAAATCTACTTGTTTCTTGTTTTTCTTTATTTCTTTCTTCTCTGTCTTGTCAAACTTTTGAATAAAACATCGATGATCAAAATCGACGATCTGCTAACAAATAGAACATTTTTTCTTGCCAGCACAAACGTGTCTCTTTGAGTTGTTGGTACGAATGAGCTGTCCACACGTAGAACACGATTGCAATAAGTCGCAAGCACATTTTTGTTGGTGACCTTGGGTCTTGCGATGTTGTTGGTACCAAGAAGGACTCACAAATCTGCGTCGACAGGTTTCACAATAAATGTGATTTTGTTGTGGTTCAGGAAGGCATGGTGGGTCGGCTAAACAGCCCCGACATCTCTGACCACAATGGAGGTGTTTCTCTCGACTATTAAACCCATGATTACATTTCTCACAGTAGTAAGAGTATCCCAAAAATCCGGTAATACTAGTAATGGTATCAAAATGTTCTTGATGGTGATAAAGATGAATGTATTTTCCCTCAGGGAAATCAGGGCCTCGAAACAGTAGAGCTCCGCGCACTTCTTGAGGGTGAACTTTCAACGTATAATAAGGAGCCAAAACATCTTGAAGTTGCTGCATTTGAGAAATGCCACACACGGTCTCTTTAGGGATCCCTGCTTGTTTCAACAAGAGTTCTGACTCATTTTGTTGTTGGGGTCTTTGCGATCGTCGAATGTTCATCCAGGCTTTTTTCCATTCTTTACTCTCGTTCTTGTTAGCATAGGTACGGCCCACCACGATAGCTCGGGCTAAACACATTGAATCTTGAGTATTGTTAATTTGGACGACACTATGTTTGGTAGTACAAAGATCGTCCACCAATAACGGCTTTCTGCTTCGTCCACTTCCTCGAGGTGGAGCAACGTGTGTCATGTAGAGTGTGGCCTTTCCATCGGTGATGGTAAACTTGTCATTGGATTGTTGCACATGTTCTATTTTGGACATGACTTTGTCTGGCGTTAATTCTGCCGGAGTGCTAAACTCAATCCAAACGGGACTCTTCAAGTTGTCATGATGGATGGCCAGTCTCAAGCGATCCTCTTCTTTGGCTCCACATTGCCGTTTCAAGTTGATTAAGACAGATTCCCACAAATCGCTAATGAACCCCGCCGCTTTCTCGGGAGGTACTTTGGACTTGAAGTCTTTGAAGTGTACTGTGTGAGTGTACGCCGTGGTCCTAAATTTTCGAGAGGTAATTTTTTGAGTCTCTCGAATCCGATAGTAATTTTCAGGAGCCACGGTAGGACTTTCTTGGTCAGGGGTTCTGGTGTTGGTGGTTTTTGTTTTGGGTGGTTTGGAAGTTTGGGTTTCAGGTTCACTCATCTCGTCTTCGAAGTCACTGGCATGGACTTGAGCTAGTAGTTCCTCTAAGGGTGTTTCAGGGGGCACGGAATACCTTCGTCGTCGTGGCTTCTTGGTTTGTTCTTGTTCTTCTTCGGGTTTCTCATGATTTGGGCGTGATCTTTTCATCTTGAACTTTACTTTGAAACTGATTCAGTTTTTTTCACCCAGGTACCTTTATATAGAGAGAGAAGAGTATATAAAGAGAGAGCTTCTTACCTTCAGAATCAGTCTTTGGTGATTGAACTTTCAATCTGTAAAGATGGAATTGTCAAAAAGACTGTGCTTTTTTCGTGAGAGATTTGCAGACAGTCATTCGAAAGTATACTAGCAGTAAGAGTAAGGACTACTCCTCCTCTGTCTCTAGAGATAAAAGTGAAGATACTTGTTACATCTGTCAAGAGAAAGGACGTTGGGTACCAGAATGCCAATAACGTAAACAGCAAAAGAGAGACAAAACGAAAGATACCTGTTATCATTGTAAAGGACCAGGACATTGGTCTTCGGAATGCCCTCAGAAAGAACAAGAAGAAGAGGAGAGGGAGGAAGCCGATTCAACAACAAACCTAGAAGAAGAAGAAGAACATATCATCAAGAAAAGTAAGAAGAGAGTAAGAAGAATGAAAGACAGTGAGAATGAAGAAGAAAAAATTGAAGACATGATTCCTGTGACGATCAGGATTCCTATGAAGAAGAAATTAAAGAAACACAAGAGAGACAGAGAGTGAAACAAAAAAAGGAACTTTTGTTATGTGTGATTTTTTTGGTGTTATATGTTATTGCTGAATTATTTTGTAAAAAAATGGATGAATACACCAGACTGGAGAAAAAAAAGTAAGTGGTTTTGTGTTATTTTGTTTTAGAGTAGAGATGCACGCACGCACTCACACTTTTACCATGGGATTTTTTTAAAGTTTTAACTTGATTTTTGGCAATTTGATTTCTTTTCTAGAAATCTGGTGGTCCTTAGAAGGACTGTTGGGTTGTTTTGTTTTTGGTTTCAAAACAAAACTTTCAAGTCAACTTCAAATGCCGTAGTCCTTTACCACGGCCCAATCCATATCCTGTTAATGCTGCTGCTACTGATGGTGTTTTGGTTATGGTGGTAGTCACTGGTGGTGGCATTGGTGGCATGGGTGGTGGCATCTCACTAGCACTGGAAGGTTTAGATGAATGTTGTTTAGCCCGTGATGGTCTTTTTCGTTTAGGTGGTTCATGAGTCAAAGAATACTTATATACATTGGTCATCCATTTTAACTCATATAATATCTCTTCTAACAGACTTACGGTTTTTTCTTCAAGACTGATGCCTTCCTTTACTGTTTCCTTCTTCTCCTCCTCTTGTAACTGCTGCTGCTGCTGCTGCTGTTGTCTGATTTCTTCCTCACTTTGTTTTCTTCTCTCTTCTTCTTCTTTCTGCTGTTGTTGAAGAAGAAGAAACATTTCTTCCTCTTCTCGTTGCTTTTTTACAAAATTTTCCATCTCTTCCATTTGCCTTTTTTTAAATTCATCCACCATTGGTACAGTAGTAGCAGTATTCTCAAACTCTTGATTTAGTAAATCTAAATCAAAGTCTTCCGGCCGGAAGTTCAATAATGCAGCAGCATTAATCATTGAAGGCTCACTCCAATACATTGTACTACTTGTCTTTCCAGTCTCCATGAAGGCTGTCGAAAAAAGTAATAAACCCTACGAACGCTACGATACCTTTATACCCGAGATGACGTCACAACCCCGCTCTCTTCCCATTGGAAGAAAACCCGACCCACTTGTAACGCTCATTTGGATTGGTAGTTGATTTCGATCCATTTCAATCCTATCGTAAGGTATATATACTACCGCTGGTTTCATAAAGCTTCACCGGTTTTCTCCAAGACCACTCAAAAAGACTAAAAATCATGTGGGTTAGCGTGGAAGCATCGAACATTGTCTCGGGAATGCTGTTTAATCCAGCATTCCCCATGTATGTAAAAGCCTCATGGGCTACCACCAAACTAACAGAATCCACCGAATGGAAAAGTCGCATCTACATCGAACGTCAAGGATGTTTAAAGAGAGTCCTTTTCTTCGGACCAGAAATTAGAAGAAGCAGAAGAAAAAGAAGACCTAGCCAAAGATGTACATGCTAAAACTCACCAAAACAACAAAAACCCAAAGGCCCTTCTAAGGGCCACCCATTTTTCAAGAAAAGATTAATTTTTCCAATGATTGCCTATATGTGTGTGTGTGTTTTTATATATGTTTGTATATTATTTTTTGTGATAGTCTACCCCACCAAAAAAAACCCTTCTCCCCTTGTATGTTGTGTGTGGTATGTTTGATATAGAAAAAGGATAGTGTGGTGTGTTTTTTTTGGAAAAAAAAGGGGGATGTTTTCCATCACGTCCGCGCTTCTCGAATATAAAAGCGGTACCTTCCACAGTAACGCCACACACATTCCATTCCCACTTTCGACAGCGAACACAGTAGGATCAAGAAGTAGAAAATATCGTTAGCAATGGAACTGATAATTCCCGAATATGCTCTGAACGCCCTGAAGGGCTTAGGCCTTTCAGTGGCAACTGGATGGAGCCTACGGGCTCAAGCGAAGAGAACGACTCTTCTTCTTATTTGGGAGGAAGATAGAAGAAGACCTATAGAAAGAAGCCCATGGGAAAGAAGAGGGCCTTATAGAAGACCGGGACAGGGAGGGGGACCACAAGGACAGTGGAGGCGTAATAGGCAGACGCCTACTACTCAGCAAAGCCAGTTTAGACAAACTGCCTCTCCCAAGGAACCAATGACAGCAACCACTTCAACACCGGTATCTTCCACCAAATCAGCAATAACAACAACAAAAAGTCCAACTAAAATTGCTGATGAGATGAAAGAAACTAGAGAGCAACAAAAACCGCGGGAGACGACAAAAACGCCACCCATCCCCGTAGTACCACCAACCAACTCACCACCAAGGTCAAATATAAAAACACCGGTAAAACAGACGGAAATACTGGACGCGGCGGAAGCGTGCAAGTTACCCCCACCCCCCAAAAGCCGATCCCACAACCGGATTTGACTGAAGAAGAAATAAAAAAAAAACTGGCAAAGCTGGCACAGGAGACTGGGCAATTTGTGTACGAACTATCGTACTCATGGGGAATGAATGATATGTGGGTTGATAAGAAAGAAGGCATAAAGTTCATAGATGACGTTAAGGAGGTCCTTCAAGCGAGAAAGCAAACTGAGACTGGTGGGAGACAGACCAAAGCCAGTAGAGTACGGGCAAAGAAAGCAGCCGGAGCCCTACTACAACTGGATTTAGGTTTCCACGATACCATTAGCTGTACTGATTTGTAACCACTTGAGGAAATTCCATGGAATTACGACCGAGAGAATTTATTACGAAGCATCCTGGAGTGAACTCGACATGGCAGATTTCATAGACCCGAAAATCCCGAAGGAGCGTGATAGACGAACGGTCATTGAACACTTTCCGGACCACCTGAAGTCGTTTATCATGGAGCGGGTTTTGTAGCCCCTCAGTCCTTTTAAGGGCTAAGAGGTTTTTTTTTTTTTTTTAGCTGCCTAAATCAATGGGGTTTTCAATTTGGCTTTTTTTCGAAAACCCCTTTTGATTATACTCTTTAATAACACAAATTTGATCATTTTAGAACCACCGTCTAAAATATTACAACTTACAATTGTAGTGTGCGTGAAACGAAAAAGATATGAGTAATTCTTACTCAAAGATTGGTATTGTATTTTTTGTGCAAATAATATGTACACTTTGTACACAAAATTTTTACAACTGAAAACATACGCGTTAAATGGAAAATTCTTGTAACTTGTAGTATTGTCATAATTGAATAAGTGGCTTACACTTTATTGGTATTAGGGACAGCCCGACTTAGTATAACTGGGCAGAATTTGATCATGTATGTACGTTCTTGGCGTTTCGGCTTTCGCCACGCTTCGCGCTTTCGCTTGCTTAGTCCGTGCCGCCTTTTCCACTCCAGACTGTATAACTTGAAGCAATTCAATAACAGGTGCGCTACAACGCGCACATATATACCTGTAAACATTGTGGTTCTAGTCCTATGTACAGGTATAAAGGTACACACTCTCCAATAGTGCGCATTCATTTAACCCCCTTAATTGTGGGGAACCATGCTGCGCTGGAGGGGTGTACCCAGCAAAATGTCAGGTGTGTTGCGAACTGTCAGCACACCTGACTAAATATGAAATTAAAATTTACACATCCCTCTGGGGTGTGTAAACGGTACTCATCCTCCAATAGCGCGCATTCATTTAACCCCCTTAATTGTGGGGAACCATGCTGCGCTGGAGGGGTGTACTTAAAATAGAGTCAGGTGGTTGCAATCTGTCAACACACCTGACCACTTAATCCCCCTATGCGTGCTTCGCACGCTGTGGGGGTAAAAAGTCGTACATGCCCGAATGGGCGAACACGACTAAAATCTAATTATCATCATCATCATCACAGTAACGCCATTCACACTTCATTGCTGAAGAATGATTGATATCATTGAAAATCTACAAGAAGCCTGGGACTGGATGGTGGAAGTTAAGTATTATAGGGAAAAAATGATGTGGTGGTATCCAGTCAGTCTGAAGTGGGAAATAGAACACTTCACCTACATTAACTTGATTTTGAATTTAATTCAAGAAGTGAAGAAGGAGGAGGAAGTTAAGAAGAGTAAGAACTCCTCTTCATCTTGTCGAGTAGGACTTCTTAAAGAAGTTTTGGATTGCATCTATAAATTACATGATAATTTAAAATGCATAATCCTCACTCGACAAGAAGCGGCCCTGCTCCGAGTGGAAACAATTATTAAAAAAATTATGGAACAGGAGGTCGCCAAAATCAAGTTAATGTGGGTTAAGGAAAAAAGAGAAAAACAATTCAATCCTCTGAACTTGAACTGGATGAAAATTCAGAACCAGTTCAGACAATTGAATCATCCCGACTGGATACCTGAGAAGAGGGAGGAGGAGAAGAAGAAGAAGAAAAACAAGTTCCACCTCCCAGGCTTCCTAACTCAATGTTGGGGGAAATAAAAAAAATATTCCTCCTCCAACGGTTCTTCTAAGGACCACCCTTTTTCAAGAAAGATTAATTCTATTCCCTCTCACACCCCCACCCACACTCCCGCCCACGTTTAAAAACTCCCGTATGGCTCTCAAGTGCCCCCGCCACGTTAAAAACTCCCGTATGGCTCTGGATAGACCCCCTATGGGAAATTAACGTGGTGGGGGCACTTGAGAGCCATACAGAAAATTGTTGGCTCTATAGTGCCCCCCCCCCAAAAAAAAAAAAGTTTGGCTCTATTTACCCCCCCCCCCCCCCTCTACTACTGATGTGGGTGTATCCTTTTATTCAAGTCTGCTCTGTGTATTCTAGTTTACTGTTGAAACAAAGATTCCTTTTTGCAGAAAATATAAACAAATTATGTACTTTATTTAATATATATATATATATATATATATATATATATATATATATATATATCTATATATATATATATATATATATATATATTATTTTGTGTCAACTACGGTGAAATCATATATGCACAATAGATGCGTACTCACATCTACTGGAACATGCTAACCGAAGTTGTCCAGGATCTTCGTTTCAAGGTATGGTCAGTGTCCGATATAACTCGTGCACTGTCATTGGACAATAATGATATATCAAATCGACCAGTAACGGAGGAAACCACTCCACTTAGGGAATTCCGATTCCGGCACATCCTTCGTGAAAACGCTCCCTAGGCAGCAGATATTTTATTACGAGATAATAAATGAAAATATTACAGCATGAGGAAGACATGACTTTTTGTTATGTATTTGTTGTGGGGACCTCAATGATTTCGTTTCGTGTTTTACAGCACAGCCACAAAAGTAGCTTATTTAGTGTCAATGCAATTGGATTAAAGTGCTTGTCCAAGGATAAATGACTTGAAGTACATGCGTATTCCAAGCAATGAAAGTAAATTGGCAAATAACACCATGTAACAAATTTTTTTTTTTTTTGGTTCCTGGGTAGTAAGTCCTATTTCCTAATTGCTTATGCCTCAAAAGTATAGAAAATGGCTATTATTCCCCACACACTTTGCTTTTGTGACAAGGACAGTGATATTTTGAAATTTACCTATTTTCCAGAACAATCCAGATAGATTCAGTGCTGAGTAAACTTGGAGTAACTTCTAGATCTTTCTAGAACTTTCCAGTAATATAAATAGTAGTATAAATACAGGGGCCTTAAGCCCACCAGTTCAGTTTAGTTCCAGCTGCCTAAGTGGATACATATCTGAATTTTTCTGAGATGGCATCAAGAGGCTGCAAGCATCCGGCAGACGCATTTTGCTATGTCTGCGGCCAATTTATAAAGACGAGCGAAAAAGTACTCCGTTAAAGCATCTGCTAACCCTAACCCCTAACCGTTCAGGTAGGTTCGATTCCACGCCGAAACCCAGTATGGAACGATTTATTGATATTGCTTGTGCTACAGCACTAGGGTGGCATTATTGTTGTAATCTAAGGGCCCTAGAATCGTCACCCCCAAGGATTTTAATAAATAGCCTCAGACATATGTACATAAAGATCATAAGTCTTAAGATTAATTCTCCATAGGCCAGTACCGGGAGTAATGTTACATTACTCTCTTAAATATACAAAACCTAACCTAGCCAGTGCCAAGGTTTCTTAGGACAGATAATGTATATATATATATAACTTCCGAGATTGTCTGCACGTTCTAGCACCGTATATGTACGTCATGTTTTGGTGATGTGGAGGTGGCCGTGGTAGTATAGGCGCTGGAACATGCAGGCAGGCGATAGTTGCCTCAACTCGCCTACAGGGGTCGTAGGTTTGATTCCACGCCGAAACCCAGTACGGAACGATTTATTGATATTGCTTCTGCTACAGCACTAGGGTGGCATTATTGTTGTAATATAAGGGCCCTAGAATCGTCACCCATAGGGATTTTAATAAATAGCCTCGGATATATGTACATAAAGATCATAAGTCTTAAGAGTAATTCTCCTTAGGCCAGTGCCTGGAGTAATGTTACATTACTCTCTTAAATATACAAAACCTAACCTAGCCAGTGCCAAGGTTTCTTAGGACAGATAATGTATATATATAACTTCCGAGATTGTCTGCACGTTCTAGCACCGTATATGTACGGTTGCCAAAACATCATTTTTTGGTGGTGTGGAGGTGGCCGTGGTAGTATAGGCGCTGGAACGTGCAGGCAGGCGATAGTTGGCTCAACTCGCCTACAGGGGTCGTAGGTTCGATTCCACGCCGAAACCCAGTACGGAACGATTTATTGATATTGCTTGTGCTTTACGCACTAGGGTGGCATTATTGTTGTAATCTAAGGGCCCTAGAATCGTCACCCATAGGGATTTTAATAAATAGCCTCAGATATGTGTACATTACGATCATAAGTCTTAAGAGTAATTCTCATTAGGCCAGTGCCTGGAGTAATGTTACATTACTTTCTTAAATATACAAAACCTAACCCTAACCGTTCAAAAACGCCATTCGTATAACACTCTGACGAACAGAAAGCCTCTACCCTCTTGAGGGCCCCCCACCCCGGTTCACGTCCGCCCGCTCTATGAGTCACAACCAAAACGAAATGTATATGGAAGGACCAGGCGCCAGAGAAACGTGTTCCGAGTGATGACCGCGGAGAACCAGAGGGTACCACCACCCAACGGCAATCTAGAAGAGATATATCGGAAAGGGATAGCACACTGGCGGTTGCAGAGACTGAATCGGTGGTGATTCACTTTTCTGCACAAATTTACAAATGTCAATTTTGTACAGGCTTGGCATTCAACTCATTGCGGAAGACAAAAGAGCATTACCAGACAAAGCACAAAAGTTCTATAATCCATTATACATGCAAGGAATGTAATAAGTGCTACGAAAAAGTCCATGCGGCTGAATGCCATATCCCGAAATGTACGGGACCAAAACAAACAGAAACAAGCGCAATCCAATGCCAGCACTGTACATTTAAGGCAAAGTCGATAAGCGGTCTGGGTCAGCACACGAGACACCAGCTCCCCCTCGTAGCAAACGAGAAAAGAAAGGATGTGAGCCACAAGAAACTTGTGGTGGAAACTGGAACGGAAAGAGTAGCTACGGATCAGCGGGAAAAATGGAATGTGGAGGATGATGCGAGACTGACGCAATTCAATTTGGACGCAGTCAAAGCGAATGTAAAAAACATCAATGGCTATATACAAACACACTTAAATCGCTTTACGGTCGAACAGATAAAATATCGAAGACGAAAGTTGGGTTTATCTAATAAATCAATTGCCGAAATCACTGCAGATATAGATGAGAACATGGAAACCAGCACAGACACCACAGTGCACAATATATCCATACTAGAGGAAATTACAATTCCAATAATTCTCACACCGAGCAACACTGCACCAACACTGCATCACGGCATAGATGCACACTCTCTACTTTTAGATCACACAATTATGGACGACCGTAGCGAAAAAAGTGGCAAATATATATATTTCAAGCCGCAAGATGAAACTTCGCTATTACATAGAACAGCCATCATCCTCCACAAAGTTGCCAGTAGCAACGAGGAAATAGACGGAACAGAATCTGACTCCATCTTCAAAGAAATATCTCAAAAGTGGACACTGAAAAGCAAAAAAGCTGAGACAGGAACAAAATCGTCCACAAGACAATCGGTTCGAAAGGGAAAGAGATGTGCCAAAGCAGTAGCCAAAGCTACCATATACAGGAGGACACAGCACTTGTATGAGACGAACAAGAAGCGTCTAGTTGAAGAACTCCTAACTGGAAACATAAACCAAAAGTGTGAAATCCCAGTGGAGGATATAGAATCCACCTATAATGATAGATTTGGTGGAATCAGTCAGGAGGTCAACCTGTCCGAGTACCCTGCCCCACAAAAGCCTGCCATTCTGGAAATTCTAAAACAGCCGTTCAATAGTATGGAAATAGGGGATATCCTAAGGAATAAGGATAACTCGTCGGCCCCTGGGCCAGAAGGAATAACTATCCTAACGCTAAAACAGGACCCCGATAGTATTCCACTATTGACAAACCTGTTTAATATCTGGCTCATAAGAGGAAGATTTCCAGATGATATCAGAGGCAGCAGGAGCATGCTCCTTCCAAAAAAGGGGGAAGGACTGGAAGACATCAACAACTGGCGCCCTTTAACCATCTCAAGCATCCTACTGAGATTATACACTGCACTCCTAGCAAAAAGACTGTACAACAGCATAGAATTAAACCCAAGGCAGCGGGGCTTTATAGCAGCGTCGGGCTGTATAGAGAACGTATTCTTGCCGAAAGAGGCTATTCGACAAGCAAAAGGTCTGAAAAAGGAGTTATGTGTCGCTCTCCTTGATTTGGCTAAGGCTTTTGACACGGTATCACACAAACACCTGCATGCTGGACTTGTCAGGTTCAATATTGACAATCATTTCGGCATGCCTGTCGGGGATTAAGACAAACCCTGGGCACTTCATTTTACCTGCGAGCACTGCAAAAAAAACTCTGGAAGGTAAGATTGACAATTGTTGCTCGGAATTTTATGTTATAAAATTTGTTAAAATTTTTAAAATTGTCAAAGTTTTTAATTTTAAAATGTTTTACAATTTTCAATGTTATTGAAAAAATATATCGTATATGAAAAATGTTGCGAGAGTCCCTTACACATTAGTCATGGGTGAAATAAATGTATTTTTGTAGGATGGTACAGAGGGGAAAAGGGAGCCATGAAGTTCGCTATCCCAAGAATTTGGCGGGAACCCACTGACCACTCAAGCAACTGCTACTTCTGCATGGTGGACCCTTCAAACGTCGGACTGGCAAGAATGCACCTGCTATCACATATCCGGACCTTCCTTCATCCATCGCCCCGGTGCCACAATGCCATGAGCTTCCCCGTACCCACTCCTCCGGAGAGAGAGCAGCCGTCTTTAGAAGAGAGCAGCAAGTCAGAGAGCGAGGAAGACGTTGTAGATCCAGATTACAATTTCAGAGGTGGAGCTGAGGAGAGAAACCCATACTACCCCAACCAAAAAGACCTCAACGACTTGATTAGAGATCTTGGTCTCACCAAGTCCAATGCCGAGCTTTTGATATCTAGGCTCAAGCAGTGGAACTTGTTGAATGAAAGTGTGCAAGTCGCAGATCAGAGGAAGCGTCACCAACATTTTTCCAGCTTCTTCACCCGTCAAGATGGGCTCTGCTTCTACCACAATGTGACCAGTCTGTTCTAGGCAATTGGAATCGCCTGTAACCAGAATGAGTGGCGCCCCTTCATTGACAGCTCATCCAGGAGCCTCAAAGCCGTGCTGCTCCATAATGGTAACAAGCACCCGTCTCTTCCCCTGGCTCACTCGGTGCACCTTAAAGAGGATTACAACAGCATCAAGACCTTGCTGGACGCCTTGAAGTATGACGAGTACGGCTGGGAGGTCATAAGAGACTTCAAAATGGTGGCATTCCTGATGGGTCTCCAAGGCGGTTTTACCAAATTTCCCTGCTATCTTTGCCTTTATGACAGCAGGGACACCAAGGCGCACTGCCACATGCGGGACTGGCCACAGCGGACCGAGTTCTCTGTGGGGAGGAACAACGTCAAGTGGGAACCACTGGTGGACCCCCGAAAGGTGCTGATGCCACCAATGCACATCAAATTGGGCCTTATGAAACAATTTGTCAGAGCTCTAGATAAGGAGTCGGCAGCCTTCAAGTACCTTCAAGACTTCTTCCCTAAGCTGTCTGAGGCCAAAGTCAAAGCCGGTGTCTTCGTCATACCACAGATAAAAAAGATCCTGGAGTGCAATGA
This sequence comes from Margaritifera margaritifera, assembly GCA_029931535.1. NCBI lineage: Eukaryota > Metazoa > Mollusca > Bivalvia > Unionida > Margaritiferidae > Margaritifera > Margaritifera margaritifera. The sequence goes on along the minus strand of JAQPZY010001391.1, from coordinate 1,981,061 downwards.
ATTCCCCAAGAAGCTCACTCGTAAGGAGAAAGCGACTTGAAACAGCTTTGTCGCAGTGGTTCGGGGCTTCCTGGGCAATCACAAGGTCGAAAACTATGTGGAGCTGGTTGAGACTCTGGTGAAGAACTACGGCACAATGGGCTGTAGGATGTCCCTCAAAGTCCATATCCTCGATGCTCATCTTGATAAATTCAAGGAGAACATGGGAGCGTACTCGAAGGAGCAAGGCGAGCGCTTCGGCCAGGATATACTGGACTTTGAACGCCGCTACCAAGGATAGTATAACCAGAACATGATGGGACACTACATTTGGAGGCTGATTCGTGAAAGTGATTTACAGTATAATCGTAAATCTCGAAAAACTACTCACTTCTAAATCTTTTGTAGTCATTTTTGTATTACTTTAGTATAAATACATGTTAATTTTTATTCATGTTTTTTTCCGACTTTATATGAACGAAAAGACACAAATTCGCCCGTTTTCTCATTGGAAATAGGTCAATTTCAAAATATCACTGTCCTGGTCACAAAAGAAAAGTTTGTGGGGGAATAAAAGCCATTTTCTATACTTTTTAGGCATAAGCAATTACGAAATAACACTTACTACCCAGGAACAAAAAACGTGGTACATAGTGTAATCAACCAAATTAATTCGAAATTATTTGGTTTTGGTTTGCTGTGTTATAGGCCAGGCACACAAGTAGATTATTTCTTGCCAAAGCAATTGGATTCATCCACTTCCACTCTTTATTTTACTAAAACAAAACAGGATTCCCTCGAAAGGACTGACGCTCTCCTGGCTGAAAAGAATTTCCGGGAATTCAAGATAAGACCATCCGTTCCTTTTAACTGCTGATCGTTAAAACCATGTTTGATCTTCAGCGATAACAATATTTTCAAATTTACTGCTGTGGTGGACATGGTGGATTTCAGATTGGCGCCATCTGTATTTATGACTAACAAGACATTATAAGAAGTCGTCAGGTGGAAACCCGTATTAATATGCCTTTCTGTTTAAGATGAGTAACCATAACACACTTTGTAAGATAGTCACCATGGCGGAGATTCTGGATATTAGACCGGCACCATTTCCATTTAGGACCAACTAGACATCAAAATATGTGTTTTCGTGAAAGCACAATGTCGACAGACCTGCCATAGAGAAGAAGCAGTGGTAAAAAGTTTCAAGATGGCCATTGTAGCAGCCACATGATAAGTCAAATCGGCACCATTTTCATTCACTACCAAGTGGATATAAGGAATCTATCAGTGAAAATCAATTCTTGATACGGACATTCGTTCAGAAGAAACAGCGATAATGGGAATTTCAAGATGGCCACTGTGGCAGGCATACTGAATGTCTGAATGGCAACATTTTTCATCCGGACCAAATAGACATCATAAGCAGTTATTTAGATAAACCCAATGTTGATACGACCATCCATTGAGAAGGAGTAGAGATAACATTTTCAAGATGGCCGCTGTGCTGGCTATAGCGGACATCGAATAGGCACCATTTTCATTGAGGACCAACTAGATATTTTAAGAAGTCTTCCGGTGAAAACCCCATGAAAGTATTACTTTTCATTCAGGGCGAGTAGCGATAAAAAGATTTTCAAGATGGCCACCATGGCGGCTATATTGGATATCAGATAGGTACAATTTTCATTTACGACCAACTTGACATCATAAGAAGTCCACTGGTGAAAACCATATGGCAATATTACTTTTCGTTCTGAAGGAGAAACAATAAGATTTTCAAGATGGCCACTATGGCCGTCATATTGGATGTCAAGCGGCACCATTTCCATTTAGGGCCAACCTGACTATTGGATGATGTAAGTATATATGTATGTAGTGATTTACGGCACCTCGGCACAAAATTGGCCATGTAGTACAACGAAAGGTTCTGTTGCAAACATGTAACATGAATTGTACAAATATTACGAAGATAAAACCTTCCAAATAAATGTACTACTAAGCACAAGATATAATATAAAACATAAGATGAATAAATTCTCTAAAATGTATATAAAATATCATATAAAGGTAACATTCAAAATCCTTATAACGTGATTAAATGTCTTATATAGACTAGATTCCTTTAAAAATTCCAAGATTTTCTCGGGTAGTATCTCTCGTACAGTTTCTTCAAACAGGTCGCGTCAAAATACTTCCGTCTCGCAGAGTGGAAATAGACACTCGAAAAAAATGTGCTCCACTGTCTGGTTACACACTTCGGTCGAGGTTCACCCTTCAGGAGATTTGTACGAGTCAGGTATGTGTGTCCGATACGCGATTGGCATAATACTACCTCATCTCCGATTTGTTCTATACGAGGGATACCACTCACCAATAGTGGGTTTCATGTTCTTATGTTTGTTGGTGGAATTTGCATTCGACATATTTTGCCAAGGATGACGAACATGCGGATTTATACAGTATTTCAAGTCAGTATATGGAATCTTCCATTCGGAAACGGGTGACTGCAGTGAAGCTTTGGCTGCTCTATCTGCCCTTTCGTTACCCTTTATGCCAATGTGCAGCCAACAGTACAGAATACTTTTCCCAGATTGTACAAGAACATCATGTTTCTATAATATCTGAGATATTAACGGATTGTAAAATTTAAGATTCTGCAAGGCTTTCAAGATGTAAAGAAAATCCGAAAAGGTGATGTAATTTGTTTTTTGAGAGCTTTCAATATAGTTCATTGCTTTGAGTATGGCCATAATGTATGCACTAAAAATTGAGTAGTTATCCGGTAAAGGGCTCGAAATGGTGCCGTGGGGTGTCCCTGTGGCAACTTCAACTTTGTCTCAATCTTTCGAATCGTCTATATACAAGGACGTATGACCATAGTTTAGAAGGAGTGGCGACAACAATCTTGTGCTAATGGACCGACGTACGACAGACCATCCGATGAACCCTCCTGGTCTATGACCAGTAGAGCTATAAAAAGTTAGGAAGATAAATCCTTCCAAAAATCGCAAGCATGAATGATGCAATATAAAGATGTCGAAATTTTAACATGTACATGACATAAAACACAAAGATACCACATCTTATTCTTAAAACGTACGGTCAAAAATTTTTATACAAACATCATTCTCTGAATAAGTTCAAGATTTATTTTCTCTGGTGGTTCATCATTATTCAGGTTCTTAATTGAGTTAACATAAAAAATTTAAACGACAACAGACATTTTGTTTCCTCTTTGGACTAACTGGTAACGAAACAAAAGAAATACTCTTCAAACTTTAGTACATTTCTCACATTTGGCTGTAATACTGAGTCCAGTCAATGGGGACATCTTGCTAAAAATTTGTAGATCAAAGAAAAATTTCGGTATTTGACTCTAGACGCCGCAGTATCAACAGCACCGTTTTGACCCTTTTCCCGACTTTCCGTTTCATGAAAATGTGTCAGTACAATTACACAGAAACCACCTGTCCTAGGAAAATAATATTTATTTTATATCGTTTTCCGATTCGTAAGACAAAAATACAGAAACTCGACTCGGAGTTATCTTTTTCCACCTTTGAGTAGTTCACAGTGACACAAAGAACACGCTATGTAAGTTCCATAAAGACATAATAGAATTTTTAAGATCGATGCACAACATTGATACTCTTTATTATAGTTTATGTGTCAATTGTGAATCTCTGATGTCAACTTTACTGTGGGGTCATGAAGGTAGAAAACAAGTCAGTGTGCTAAACCTTTTATTCTTCTCCTCTGAAATATGGCCCCCAAAATACCATATGTATACCATTTGCAAGACTATTTAATTGGTCTCATTCACCATTCATAACAGGGTGTTTATTTATGATTTCTCTTCATGTACCTGCTCCTGTGGAGTTAAATTACTTTGAAGTATGTGTGACATTCTATGCAATGTTTTTGTGCCTGTGCTAAAATAGTAGTGAGAGTTTAAGACCTACAAAAACAAAAAATAAACAAGAGAATACATTATAATCCCCATTATTTTCCCATATCCAGTATGTTTACTCCAAAATATGCTACTTTGCCTTTATGCAAATTGTTCGAACACTGAGGTGCAAAACAGCAGTTGTCTCCCCTGCACCCAGTCTTCCATACAGCAGTGGATGGTATGGCGAAAAGGCTAATGCATAATAATTACTTATATACAAAGAACAGAACATAACAACAGATGTGGTCGGTTGCACCAATAAATAAATCCAGTGTGTCTCAAGAGGAAAGGAACAATTATTATGCAAGAACCAGATGTCGCATTAACCTGCCTAATAAAAAAAATTCATAAACAAAAATATACACTAGTGAGGTAAATGTATGCATGTATGTGGTAGTGCTTTACGACACCGCAGCACAAAAGTAGTTATGTAGTGCTAACAATAGGTTATGTCCCAAAAAATATAAAAAGAATTACACAAAAATTAGGAAGATAAAGCCTTCCAAATAGATGTAAAACTCTGCACAAGATACAATATAAAACGTAAAGCTGTAAAGATTCTGCAAACTGCATAAATAAGAGATAAAGGTAACGCATTGAAAATCCCTAAATCGTGATTAAAAATTCTTGTATAAACCGCAAGACCCTTAAAAATTCCAAGATTTTCTCGGGTGGTACATCCCAGTACAGTTTCTTCAAACAGTTCACGTCAAAATACTTATGTCTCACAGGACGGAAATCGACACACTCGACAAGAATGTGCTCCACTGGCAGGGTATACACTCCAGGGGACTAGGACTTTACCCCCCTGTCATCACCCTCCACCCCCCGTCATTTACCCCCTCCACCCCCCGTCATTTACCCCCTCTGTATATTACCCCCCGGTTAATTACCCTCCCCCGGTCTATTACTATATAACATATAATTGTTATTAATTGTTATACCCCAGAATAAATAATAAATTAAAATAAATTTCAAAAGAATTTATTGTAAATTTTTATTTTAGTTAATTAATCTCAGCCTTGAAAACATATACTTGTCCTGGAATATTCAATATTAAATTCATCATATCATAATGTTATAGTACCATAAAATGTTATATTGATATGATTACAGCTGAATGTTATGTGCGATCCCTCGCAAGTATTCATAGTTCAACACAATAGTATCGAATGAGCACAGATTAAAATGACGGGATAGAATCTTATTGCGGTAAAGCAACACACAATATGATTTGCTTTAGTTACATTGATTGAGCACATGATATAATCATTCTGATGTGAAACCAAGGCAGCTCTTCGTCATCGCAGGGGGGGGGGGTAATTAACCGAGGGGCAATATACAGAGGGGGTAAATGACGGGGGGGGGGGTAATGGCAGGGGGGTAATTGACAGGGAGGTAAAGTCTTGGTTCCACACTCCGGTCGAGGTTCAACCCTTCAGGAGGTATGCACGAATCGGGTATGTGTGTCCGATACGCGATCGGCACAACATAACCTCATCTCTCCGGTTTGTTGTATACAAGGGATGCCATTCATCTATAGTGGGTTTGATGTTCTTTCTCAAGTTTGTTGGTGGAGCTTTCGATCGTGTCCCCCATTAAAGACTCTTTTGTAAGTTGGACCACTATGGCATCAGGGGTAATGCTCTGAAATGGATCAGAGATTTTAAAAACAGATCCCAGAGGATTATCGTAGATGGAACAACATCAGACCCAGTACTGGTTGTACGCGTAGTACTTCAAGGGAGTGTTTTGGGCCCCATCCTCTTCCTGGTGTTCATCAATGATCTACCATCAAGCGTCAAATCCAACATAAGGCTATTTGGAGACGATTGTATTGTCTACCGGGAAATCAAAGCCCCCTAGGATTGCAGGATCATACAAGAAGACCTGAACCGACTGGCTTTCTGGAAAGAACTTGGGTATGTCGTTCCACCCAGAAAAATGTAGCATCCTTAGAGTTTACAGGAAGAAATCTCCAATCATGTCCAACTACACCCTTAAAGGGTACAAGCTAGCACCCGAGTATACAACAAAATGGTGTGGAATTTTTCAAGGATCTCTCTTGGAAACGCCACATAGACAAGATGGTGAAAAAAGGGAACTGCACCTTTGATTTCCTGCGCCGCAACCTCAGAATCAGCAACGAGGAAGTAAAAAGCTCATCATATTTCTCGCTTGTGCGACCTGGCTTCGAGTAGTCTTCAAACGTGTGGAACCAGCATAACAAAAACCTTACAAGATAGGAATTGTTCAGATGAGGACTTCTAGATAAACCACAAACAGATACAGAATTACTAGCAGCGTCAGTGCCATGCTGAATCATCTCCAGTAGGAACCGCTCGAGTCCAGGCGAACCAAAGCCCAGCTGAGAATGTTGGTGGACATACCCGCGGACAAATATTTGACCCAAGCATCTATACCAACCAGGGCAAATCACAAGAAGAAGTTCATAAAGAAGTCAGCAGCAACTACTTCTTTAATTTCTGCTTCTTTCTGCGCACCATAGAGATATGGAACAAATTACCGGCATCAGTTGCTGAAGCTCCCGACTTGGTATCCTACAAGCAGGAGTTTTCCACCATCACCTAATGCAATCGTCAGCTACAAGTAAAACCTGGCGATTCTCAGAGTTGTGCTGGTTGAGGTTCATTTATCTCTTCACTAATATTAGTATTATGTATCCCCTGACATCGCATTTGCAAGGGTGCTTATGTATTCAAAAGAAACTGGCCTGGGTTAACTAGCCTTGGCGCTTTCTGGATCTAAGAGTCCCTTAGTTCAAGGCAAACGTGATAGAGGTATAAATCAAGATTAACACACGTAAAAATTAAAATCTCATATGATACTCCTTGTTTATACAACTAAACCTATATACAAATATATATTCTGAAATTTTTAAGAGAAATAAAAATTCTTTGTTATACTGGGTGTCTCCTTGGCAAATTATGAAGGTCACAAAATAGCGCCAAGTAGGACAGGCATAGAATAATACTTTAATAAATTTCATCCGGGATATAATACTTTCACAATGTTAATTCTGAATGTAATCTTGTGTAGCTTTTAGAATACGACAGTAGTAATGAATTTACCTGAAGATGCCGTTTTGATTCCTGTCCTTAGTCGAGGTTGTGGGAAATTCCATTCGCAAAAAAAAAAAAGATGTTAAAGTGTGGCCAGGGTTTGAATGTAAGTGATCACAACATCAACTGGAATCAAGAAGATATCTATCTATTGGGTTTAACGGCACGGCATAATCCTTGCTCCATTGTGACTGGTACAACATATAAAACGCAGAAAGCTTGCGAAAATAAACCCTTTCCAAATAAACATAACAATATACTTGTACAAGATAAGGCGTAAAAGGTAAAGATGTAAACATTCTTTAAAATGTTTATCTCATTAAATATAGATGTAAGAACAAACAAATCCTTAATATACAGGGTCAAAAACTTGCCATACAAATCGCATTCTTTAAAAAATTCTAAGATTTTCAAGGTGGAACATTATCAAAAAGCTTCTGAATTTACTTTACACACACACACACACACACACACAGACACACAAACACACATCATAGGGTCAAGATGAGACTCGACAATAATGTGTATGTATGTATTAGTGTTTAATGACACGTTACCGTGGATATATGCTGCTAAAGAAAAGTAGTTATAACAAAATTAAAAAATAATTGAACAGGAAACTTTAGGAAGATAAACCCTTCCAATTTAATTGAAACATCAAATATTACAAAACGAAAGATAAAATGTAAAGATGTTAAAATTCTGTAACATGTATATCAAAGAAAATATAACGGTAACTGTTTAAAAAAATAGCATTTTGTTTTTAAAAAATGCTCCTTAAACCGCATTTCTTCAAATGCGGTTTAAGGATTTTACCTTAATTACCAGATGAACGATACAAGACCCACATAGACATGTTGTTTGTTTTGTTGTTTTATATTCTTTTATTTCTTGCACTTCGTACACATTTTAAAGAGCGGTTTTGCTACTAAATGGCTTAGACCTGCTAAACTGATTAACGGACTGATATACTTCAAAAATAAAGCTAAAAGTGCATGTGTACATCGACAGTAATAATAATTTTAAAAAAGGAAAAATTAACATTGAACTGAAAGTCACTGCAGGGGTGAAAACGATACAAAAGAAATTCAGCTATGAAAGGTTTGGAAGATGTTGTATTGTCCCTGTACCCAGATGTGTTGATACGTGACTGCACTTTGTGGAGCTCATTCCACAATGGAATGCGTATTGGGTCTCTCGTTTGCATTACTAAAGCAGGCCGTCATCAAGGGTATTCCGTTTGCATTACTAAAACAGGCTGTCATCAAAGGGGCTCTAGTTTGAATTACCAAAACAGGCTGTTTATCAAGGGCATATTAATGCTAAAGAAATCAGATTATTCCTTAAAAGCTTTCAAAGTGGTTTTCCCACGTGCATATTTAAGACTTTACAATCCTGAGCTTTTCGTTATTGACTAATAACCCTACTTCAGACAGGAGGGGCTCTATAAATACAATTTAAACTTAAGTACCAAAAATTTAAAAATGGAGTGTACAAACATTTTGGAAGACAAACTCTTCCAATTAAATATAAACATCAAGTAGACAAAACAATATATAAACCATCAATATCTTACAATTCTGTAACATGTATATAAACTAAAAGCCTTGTTTTTCTTGGGTTAACGACACTTAAAACCTATCAATGACTATATGCTAAAATAATTGGAGCCAAGTGTCCTTCCCAAGGACATACAAAGGCAGCCGAATAGAGCTGACCTGGGCGGGTATTGAACCCGATACACTTGGATTACGATTCCAACCAAGCTACCGCAGCTCCCTAAAATCCTTACAACATATGGTCAAAATTAGCAATATTACCTCATTCTCAAAGAAAAAATAGAAGAAAGAAAACATCCAACATTTTCTTCTCCTCAAACATGACATGAGCTGTTGAACATTTGGTCTTTTTTTAAAGGAGAAGCATAATTTGGGATAAATATAATTTACACAAGATTTCAGGCTGGCAATCAATCTATTAATGTACCGTTTAATTTGAAATAATGCAGTAACTATAGTTTACAATATTGCCCGGTACTGAAAAGCTTTCAGTTTGAGTGTGCACACATTCACACATGTACATATGCAACATACATGTACAAATCAAGTGGAATAATTAAAAACAAAAAAATGTAACAGACATTCAAAATGCAGCAACTGAACACTGGCAAAGTATTAAAGATATGCTCCAAAAGGACCGTCGCCTCCACATTTTACTAGCTAGAATCATTCACATAGGCTTCTCTCTCTCTCTCTCTCTCTCTCTCTCTCTCTCTCTCTCTCGTCAGAGATGCTCTTAGTCAAATAGATAGATATATGTGTGTGTGTGCTTGATACCCCAAATTCATGTATAACTATAGTTCTCCGGTGATATATAGAGAGGCATACAGGACAGCACAATCCACTCGTAGCAGCTACAGCAGATAAGGCTTATGACCTAAAATTGATGCGCACAAGTCTCATGCGACAATTGCCCGTGACCATTAGGGTTTGTATACTAATATATTTTTTGTAGCTGAGCGGAGATCTTATCAGAAATGCCAAAAATAAATCAAATCTTTTTCGATTCAATTTATATGAGACACGTGCCACCCCTTTATGACTTAGGGACCCACCATTTCATTTTCGGGGAATGGGGTGTGGTTGTGGTAGTGATGGGGGAGGGGGGAGGCTGAAATTTGTTGAGAAAAAGAAAAAAAACATGTCTGGATCTCAAATAGCTTTTAGAAATCTCTTCTTGTTCTTAGATTATATAGCACATAAAGACCATATTATATCCAATATATTATCATTATTATTATGTTGTTGTTGGGTTTTTTTTGTTTGTTTTTTTTTTTTTTTTGGGGGGGGGGGTGGTGGTTGTGGTTGCTCATTTGTGCCGTATTTCCATATGGTGTCATAAGCTTTCTCTCCAAATCGAAAAAGATGGAAACTATAAGTTTTTTCTTTATGAAGGAATCTCTAATAAGTGCTTTGAGTCTGACAAGATGGTGTAATGTGCTTCTCTGGCGTTTAAATCCACACTGAACGTCAGATACTAGGTTGTTGGATTCGAGATACCAGATGTATGTATGTAGTAGGGCTTTAGGGCACATCAGCACAAAGGTGGCCGAAGTGCCAACAAAAGGTTATTTTCCAAAAATATAAACATGAATTGCACAAAAATTAGAAAGATGAAGCCTTCTAAATAAATGTATAACTAAGCACAACACGATACAAAACATGAAACGTAAAGATGTAAAGATTTTGTAAAATGAAAATAAAATAAAAGAAAAATATCCTTGCGGGTAGTCTGTCCAGAACAGGCAAGGTAGTCCTCAAGCAGTTACAGAGTCTCCGTTCATTCTATGGGAGAAACCTCTAGTGGACTTGTTTGCAACGAAACTCGACAACAAGCTTCCATTGTTTGTTTTCCCAGTCCCAGTCCCAAACCAAAGAGCCTGGGCAGTGGACGTTTTCAGTCTGAAGTGAGATCGATTGTTCGCTCACGAATTTCCACCCTTCAGGTTGATTCCACAAGTACTTCACAAAGTCAGGACATCCACAGCTCGGATTATCCTGATTGCACCTATGTGGCCTCAGAGGTCTTGGTTCAGCGACCTCCTAGACCTATTCATCGACCTACTCAGGGTGTTACCTCAGTGAAAGAAGCTACTCGCGCAACACAAAGGTGATCTGCTTCACGCCAATCCTCAGATACTCCACGTTCACGCTTGGCTAATCTGAAGCGATCTATCTGCCAGGCAAAGTTTTCGAGCCAGGTTACCGACTGCAACGTCCAAGCCCCACGATGTTCTACACCTAAGGTCTACGATGCAAAATGGAGAATCTTCTGTGACTGGTGCACTAATAAACGCGTTCATGCTAGCCGCAATAGCAGATTTTCTACTCTTTCTTTTCGAGATCTTGTTCGGTCTCCACAATCAAAGATTATAGGACTGCCCTTTCAAAAACTCTTAAATTCTACAAACTTCAGTCCATTGGTACAGATCCTCGTTTGGCAGATTTTGTTAAGTAATTCGAGCTACAGAAACCATTACCCTGGAACCTTTCATGTGCTTTATAGGCTCTGACTAAAACCTTTTATGAGTGAGCCTTCCTTTGAAAATCTTAGGTTAAAAACCATTTTTCTTCCAGCAGTTGCGTCAGCACGGAGAAGAAGTGAACTAAGTGCTTTATCAGCTTTTAGAAACACAGAGGAAAGAGGACCAGAGGTCAGGGAAACATGAAAGGGTCCAGCTTGGGGGCTGAAGCGCAACCGCGAAGGAAGATAGGTCCAAACCAATCAAATTGAACAGTCTAGGAACTGAAACAGGGTTTATACACATCCAAGTACATGGAAATTGTGTCTTTCCTGTAATAAAAAGAAGCAAATGTTCAATTTTTAGTAGCAATCTAGTAAAATCATAGTCACAAAACTCTAAAACTACGGTGACTCCGGTAACAAGTGATGATGATGATGGGTTTGGCTTTTACGGCGCATCAGCACAATAAGGCCACACCGCCACGAAACAACGGTAATGAAAGTACATGGCCTACAAACATCTATTAAAAGAAATGGAATAAAAGTATATAAAGAATCACGATCAACGGGCAATGTAAACAGATGAAATAATCTAGAAGGTACAAATATCACACAAGATATTTTAAAATTTTTAACAAAATGATGTATTGGTTAAAATCGCTCAGACGCTTCAGCAAATTATTTTCTGTTATAAATATTTGCTTCTTTCATGAAATTTAATATCCGAGATACACTTATTGTGTCAAAAACTTCTTGCATATGTTTAACACGATAGTACATAAGAGGTACTACTGTCCATTCAGCTTTCAAACTTCCTGCTAATCATGGATTCAGGTGTGAACCGCTTAATAGTGATGTTTTTAATACTTTGAGAACGCGCTACAGGAACTTGTAAATTGTCATGATGGATGAGGTGTCAAGGGTTGGAAACTGAATGTTCATGATTATCAATGAGAAAATGAAACAGATCAAAGGCAAAAAAGACCTTTTTGGGGGTGTACATTACAGCTCTGTTAGATTTTAGTGATTATTTGTTTGATAATGGGTAATCGGTGTTGGGAATATAATTCTCAGCCAGAGTATTTAGCCAATTTCTAGGAACATACGTCAAAATGTATAGTAATCACAAGACTTTATAACAGCATGGATAAGTTTCGTAAAATGGGCCGTCCCTAATTTCTTAACATGGGGAATTCTGTATATTTTTAGGTATACGTGTTTAGTAATTTGAGATAGGAATAATTCTTTGTATTGGGCGTTTGGGTCGTGTTTTGTATTGCCTGGTATGAAATACTAATATTCGGTTACGAAAGGCTTACTAGTGAATCGTGCAAATGTGAAACAAGAAAAGCCATGCAAGCGTGAAATTAGAGTTTCGTTATTAGGTACTTAGAGGAAAATTATTTGTAGTGTTTGCGCGTTTAAGAACCTTTCAGTTGACGACGACTGTTGTCTCGAGATCCTTGGAAATATGGGAAACATGGACTATCAAAGCCAGACTCGAGCAAGTGTTTGATTCGCTCGGTAGAGAGACCCATTGTGTGTAACAATATGATCGTTATTGGTGATCTTAACCAGCTGAAACTGGTCATGTATTCTTCGCTTTTTGATAATCTTAAATTTGGTCTTAGACCCCAAGCTACCAAGCTTTGGCAAGATATGTTTACAATGCATGAATTGATACATATAACGAGACAGAAAGATGATCCTGAATTCTATGCATTGTTGAACCGCATACGCGAGGGAAAACAAGCAGAATATGACATAATTACCTTAAAAGAAAAAGGAGTTAACGCTTGCCAGAATATCCAATCAATACTATGCATTTGTTTACCACAAATAATACTGTAGATGCGTTCAGTCAACAGTTTTTCAACACTGCAATTGTGGATAAAACGACCATACTATCACTCGATAGTTCAGGTGATGATGAATCAGCATTACTAAAAGAGCATGTGCTTAGTTGACTGTCGAACGATTCTTCACAGACTGCTGGGCTTTTATACAGTACAAGTTACTATTGGTTTGAAATATGATCTTACTGCAAATGTTGACGTCTCAGGTGGTCCTACCAATTGAACCCCCAGTATTAAGAAAACTGAAAGGAAGCAGCAAAATACACTAATAATCTGGGTCGAATTTGAAAATAACCAAGTAGGCAACAATTGGAGACAACATAACTCTACCATGGGGGAATAGACAAAAGGTGGACACCAATATCTGACATAAAACGATCATTTCAGCACTGTAGAAAGACGGTCATTCGAGTACATTTCCCATTTAGGCTTGCTGCTGCTAAAACTGCACAAATCACAGGGTGAGACAATTGATCAAGTTGTTGTTGACATGTCAGGAAGTTTTCCTCACATACGTTATGTTGCATTCAGCAGAGTGAGAAGTTTGGCAGGCCTTCACATAATGATCTTAAATGAACAATGACTTGCTAAAGCTGTGAAAGATGAAATGGTAAGACTTCGACAAGATACAACAATGCATTTCTGCTATGTACCGCTGTACTAAGTAAATTCAGAAAAAGTCAAAGTTGCCTTGTTAAACACAAGATTTTTGAAAGCACATATTGACAGTGTAAGAGCTTATCACAATTTGATGGCTGCAGGCATAATAGGATTAGCCGAAACAAGGCTGGTGAAAGAAGACCATGACAGTGTTTTTGCCTTGTCAGGTTATCAGATGTATAGAAAAGATGGTGTAGCCACTTGTACTGTCAGCAGATTACATTGTGGCATAGTTATATATGTTAGAGATGGCATTCATATCCAGGAAATGGAGACACATGAACAGAGAAATACTGAATTTATTATCGCTACACTGTCTGTGCATCATCAACTTTTCCAGGTGGAAACCTTGAACCAATGCCATACTGGACCGCTACATTCATTTAAAGATTCAGTTGTGATTCAAGGAGATTTTAATTTTGACATTCTTAAAGGGAAGAACAATTACATGGAATTCATGAAAACAAAAGTGTCTTGCCAACCGATTGTAAAGAAACCTACCCATATCTCGGAATCATTAATTGACCATAATTTTGCAATTTCTCTGACATTCAAACTGATGTCTTGGAAACTGTATTGTCTGCCCATTAAATCATTTACACAGCAAGCAATTTCAGATCAAAACAAAAATTTAAACATACCGAAAGTATAGTACTCGTATTCATTGTCAGAATGCTCTCTTTCACCAGTTGTTTTTGATATGCTGGTATCACCAATTCTTATTTGCATCCATTGCCTCAGAGCTACCATCTTCTTCAAAAACCCTGTTAATTTTCGTGGCATTATCTGTCAAAAAAGAATTCGTACAAATTGATGACCATCGTCATGTAGCTTTCCATACCAAACATAAAGATATTGAGACATTAATAGTTGATGGAGAAAAGTGAACATGAAAATACATAACTTTTTTCTGCGCTGCTCTGGACATCCGAGACCATAGCGCTTTATATAACAATTCAGTTATGGGATAATACATGATAAATCCACTTGCCTGACGCTCGGGACAAGCTCTAATTTGACACAGGCAAGTTGAAGTTTTCACGGCACTTGCCTGCAACCAAGTCCCAAAAACTGAGACAGATATTGTGTTCCATTCGTAAAGCTTTAAATTCTGCAAAATGTATACTCGGCAATATCACCACAGCACATATATCGGCGCCTGTATTTGGCGTTAATATGACCCACATGCTTCTGTTGCATCAGTGCCCGCAGTTCTATCTAGCTATCAAATCGTTATTTTAAACAATACACTCTCAGATTTTGTCACTTTCAAAGTATTGTCAGTGTCATTGTGAGTCTCGCAATTTCTCAATCAGACATGACAATGTGAATATTTTGTATTTGAAGCAAGTTTTGACAAATAGAGATTAACTATTTACATTCTTTAATCTTAATATTTGTCTGTACAGAGGAATCAGTCTTTTAAGTCCTGCTCTAGCCGCAGAATGTTTTTGTGTTCCTTCTCAAAATTGCAGACTTTCAAAAGTTGGCTCGTCAAAGATAGTTTTAATATATATCCCGGATTTCAAGATGGCTGCCTGACTATTGTTGGGAATATAACTCTACTGAAATTTCCGTCACAAAAGTATTTGGACATAGAAGGCATTCGTCTCTAATGGGTATCCAGTTATGTTCGTTTGAAAGTGAGATCAGTCAACGGACGCCATAGTATCTATAAAAAAAGTGTTTATGATCAGTTATTTGCATAATAATTGTTTTTAACGTGTTTTCTTTGTTTTATTAAACCATATGAGATTGGAGACGAGTTGACTAACTCGTCCAGGACGTTTATCAACAGCATAATAGTTGTGCAAAAATTACAGGAGACCTTTACATCCTTACTCTGTGGCATATAATTAACATGTTAAAAATAAGTTTTCTCAAAGCATTCAGTTATCAATATAAATAAATAATTTCAAACAAACTTTCGTTATTGTTGATGTGGTTGAAGAGACGAGTCTGCTAGCATATCGGAACAAGGAAACTAAACCTCCCACATTAAAGCATTCTTAATATTAAGTTGACAAGTCCAGTCCTTCCATGTTTATGTTTCATTTTTTCAAAAAAGGTCTTTTGACTAAACATATCTCTCTCTCTCTCTCTCTCTCTCTCTCTCTCTCTCTCTCTCTCTCTCTCTCTCTCTCTCTCTCTCAAATCAAGCTTTTTGCAAACGTGTTATCCATTTTTTCTCTTTGTCACAGCTCTTCTAACTATATATGCATTCTAACCGTTGTTTTCGCATCTACATAAATGTCTCCATGTGTTCTCACTTTTATGTTTTGATAACTTGCATTATTGGGGATATGGTGTTAATGTTCACACGAAGATATCAACAAAAACAAAAGTTCTTTGTTTTGTAAAATAACTATTGCACGATTTTAAGAACCTCTGCATTCATTTTGCCTTCTTGGGCAAGTTGAAAACGCTCCAGTGCAAGCCCTCTAGCATTTACATTATCATTGTGTACTTTGCTTTTATAACTTAGTTTGTTTTGGCAAGATATTATCCCAATAACAAAAGAACAGACTGCACATATTTTTACTTTATGCACATGTACTGTGTGTATATGTATGTCGTTGAGATAAAGAAGTGCAACGGTGTTGCATGGAAACATTAGGAATCTTCCCTAGGGTCTTTTTTGTTTGTATTTTGATAGAGTTGAAATTCTTATAAGTGTTTCTTACCATCTTGAAATCATCTTTGAGCAATATGTTCTGACATACTTTACACAAACGTGAAAACTCGTGAATGTACAATGTCAGAGTTTTAAAATAAAGTTGTCTTTGCTCTTTGGTTTCACAATTGTTTTCATTCCTTAAGAAAGATTAAACACAGGCAATATGTACTCTCTGCATCATGTTATCAATATTTTCTGGGTAATCGTAAAAATAAAGTAGATGCAGCAAACAAATTGACATTGGTTTTTGCAGTTTAGTTTTAGCAAAGTAAATGTGTACAAATACTTGGAATTACCTGTTCTTATTATTGACAAATACGTGCTAATGCAGCTTTCAAATCTTGCTTAAATCGTTTTCAATTAATGCTAATTATAAGCCATATAGTTTGCATCTTCTAAGGAGAGTCTATCATAAAGTTCTATAAGTCCACTTGACTAGCCCTCACTTCTTTTAGAGTAAAATGGCTTTACAGTTTTTGCTGTGTGTTTCCAACGAGTCCAATTTGCAAGCCGTATACAAAATATCATTCTGACACTTTCATTCCTCTTTAAATTGAACATGAACATTGCACTAGAGCTCGCATAACAATATAGATTCATATGTGTACGTAACTATATTTAATGCACAAACTAAATAATTTGTCATACTGAAAAATGGATACAGTAAAACACAGATTATCAAAAGTTGTCAGGAGATATTAATTTAGTCCACTATCTTTTCCCCTAAGAATCGGAATATTCTTTTTTATACTTCTGTGCTGATTATTTAAGGTTTATAACAGGCTCGTTGTCCCTTTCGCCTTCGACGGATTTTCATTTGTGGATATTCTTATAAAATGCTATAGGGAACAAATTGATCACGTATGCATTCTACATGATAACCTAGCAGATTAAAGCGTCTCAGATGCTCTTGTAAAGTTAGTCTGGTTTACAGACCAGTTGAACAGAATCTATTATGAAAATCCGCATTCACACCAAACGTTGACAAGCCAATATCTGGATTTTACTGTAACAATCATATTTTCTGGTACTATTCCGTTCCTTTGCTATGTAAGAATCCTTTCAGAAACACTTGTGGTCAAATTGTAATGGTCGTACTGTTGATGAAAAATATAACGATTTAGCCATGTAAGTATTGAAAGGGGGAGGATGGCCCCCTTGTATAAAAAATAGAGGCTATACACTGGAAATCGATATAAATAATGTTTTACTGCAATGTCAATTGACAGCGATATCCATTTATAAGCATTATAATTTTGGTTTACACAAAGATAGCATACAGTTCTATAATTGCTCCATCCTTCTTCATCCCGTTTATCACAGTTCCCTCCTGGAAAGACATGCAAGGGAAGATCACATTCATTTGCTCAGGTATCCCTTTCAAAACAGATTCGTCCTCCATTATGACACTTAATGGCTCCCTGAAATAATTCGAAACATGAACATTTATGGTAACTGCTTTTGCCAGCCTACTTAATAATAACTCCAAAAAAATGTATGTACTGTCTATTAACTTCAAAACTAATGGCCACCGTGACATTGCATATAATGATATAGGGTGCTAATAATATCAAACCATGTGCTTCCCTTTAATGTACTAAATTGCATAACAAATATATTTGATAAAGTTACAGGCCAGAGCCTACTTTCCAACACAATAGAAACATATTTTAATACGGCACACTCTGGACTCGGCCAACTTTTTGTCCAGTTATTAGCTTTATATTCCCACTTGTTCCCACTTATCAACATCTGTTTCCTTTTCGAAATAAATTTACAGACATTTGCAATTCAATAGGTTAATAGATATTGTAGAAAATTCTCAATATGTTTCAAATCGTTTTGACACAAGTTTGGAAGATTATAATTGATTAGCCACACTGCACAAAAAATAAGCAATCCATTCAAAACTGTAGGAATAAGAGTGTTCTGAAGATTGTGTAATGTCCAAAGGACAGATGCAAGGCCCTTTAAGCATGTCTACCGTTCACCATGTACTCTACGTTATAAAATATGCAATATATTTCTCTATCTAAAACTTTTAAAAATCTGTACAGTTTTGCCAAGGTGCATGTATCTTCAACATAAGCTAAATTACTATTAAGACACAAATATTTATACGTTTCAATTCAGTCTCCCGTGTCATTTTTGCAACTATATATATATATATATATATATATATATATATATATATATATATATATATATATATATATATATATGTGTGTGTGTGTGTGTGTGTGTGTGTGTGTGTGTGTGTGTGTCTTCGTTGCATGCTGCATGAGAACTCAGTCAAGTTCACTTCAAGCTTTGATTTGCGAAAATTTAAATTTAAGTGGTACCCTTTTTCTTTTCTCCATCTGTATATCTGTCTCGTTTTACTCATACATTCACATATTCACAATTTGAAGAACCCTGACTTTTGCAAACCAATTTGGATTTCATATTTAAAAAAGATGTAAACATTTTCCGTTGGGCGAAGAAAACACTAAAACAAAGTATTACTTACTGAAACACAACTCCGTCCACAATCCCTATCAATGTTTTTCCGGTAAAGAAATTGTTTTAAAACTATTATACCAGCATTTTCAGAATCAGGAAAGCCACCAATGATGTAACTGAACTCTAAATAAAAATTTGCGGATTTCAGCACATAGCCTCTTTACATGGAAAAAACTTTTAAAATGCTGGTCAGACAGTGTGAACATTTTTCATAAAAGATAGTATCTAGTCATGATAAAAGATGATACACAGCGCCATCAAGATTGGACAAAGAAGTCAAGGAAATTTCAAGTATAATTGCATGTAATAGACTGTAGAATGTTTGTTGAAGAAACCTTGAGCGATTACGAACAAATGAAGTTTAAAATATAATTTTCTTCGTGATATAGTAAAGAAAGTAAAATAGACGAACAAACCAACTACATATAATGTAAATAATTTGCTTTTGGGAAAGAAGAAAAAAAAACACCTTTTCTCAATATTGATCAAACCATATCTACAATTCAAACACTGCAATTTCTTTAATTACACGATGAAATTATGCAAACCATTACTGTTACTCATCTAGTCGAATTTAATTCCTTTTTTTTCCCAAATAATCTCCGACTTCCAAACTTGTCACTAACAAACGACTGTTGCAGGGGGAATCTCTAAATCTATTTTTGGTCTGGATATGCGACAAAAACTATGCGTCTTTTGCACCTCTCGGTTGTTAAGACCTCTGTCACCTCTCTAATAAATGTATTTTCATAAATAATTCCTTCTTGAAATGACAGAATAAGTACCTTCTGAAATGCTGATTTGCCTGTTTTCATCTCTACTCTCCACATGCCTAATCGGGGCACTCAGCAAGAAATTTGTATTGCAATTATTTAAAGTGTGCTAGAAAATGAACTATCTCATTATATACTGTGTTGTTCTATATTCAGATAGAAACTAACAATAGATCATATAGTTTGTACTGATAAGTATTTAAATTGTATCTATATTGCAACGACTGATAATACTGACTTTGTTTGTAGTGGGGGGGGGGGGGGGTTACGGAAGAAACAAATATCAATATTTACAGGTTACATATTTTCCTAATGGGTATTTCATAACACTATAAAATATTTGTCCTTAACTATAAGTTTTAAAAAAATGATGTAATATTTTATGTTATTTCATTAGTTCTTTTTATAGCCAACTCAAAACATACAATTTTCTTTTCTTTGCCTTGTAAAGTTGTCCATCTTCTGTTTTCCAATACACTGTATTAGAAACCCAGGTATAAAAAACATATATTTGACCCAAGAAAGAAGTGAAAAACATTACTTTACCATCGAGTCGTTGGTCATCCGCACCATCTCTCCGATATCGACATTCTTTAACAAGTAGAACTTTCCCCTTCATATTATCAACAAATCGTTCATGAATGTGTATCTGCTTCACCGTCTTCGAAATCTCGTCAACACAAGCTGCAATGCCATATTTGAATACTTGTCCTTCATTTCCTATGCCTTCACGAACATAAAAGTCCTCAATTATCTTAGCCTTTAGGGACACTGCTCTCTAATTAACAAAAGATAATTTAAAAAAATTAGTGATTCATACTGAAAAATATTGTCTGAAAAAATAATTTTCACGGTTATCATTTCGACAGTATACACACATCTGTTGAAATTTACAAGATTCCCCATCAACAACCTTCTACTCTAATGCTAGAGAAAAAAACCTCTCAGTGTGCTATAAACGCTATTTTCTGTCCTCATTTTGTTTCTTTTTTATCCCACCACTTACTATCTTCATCATCTGCCGAGCTGGACAAAATGCAGTTACCCAAAACTATTATATCTAACTCAGCTCTGGCAAACTGCAGCTTTTCAAGTTGCTGTCCCATGCACAAGTCCGAAACAATTGCATAGACGTTATGTTCAGTTCTTAACGCTTCATGCTCTGCATCATTCATACACTGCCAACTTGTAACAGTGTGTCTGTGTGTATATATATATATATATATATATTATACCCAAGTAAATATTCCGTAACTCTTTAATGTATTCTTGGTATTCTTATTATTCTTATTCTTATTGCTATTATTATTATTATTATTATTATTATTATTATTTCTATTATTATTATTATTATTATTATTATTATTATTATTATTATTCTTTGAAGTCTTGTCCATTAACCCGTTTTACCATGCTCTTGACATAGTTATTTAGCACCTCCGTGCATAACTTTACTGGGATATAATTTCTTTTGTACATTTTGATGATTGCGTTGATTTGTTTTCGGCGCGCATGGTGTCAGTCCTTTGTTCCAATACTGGAATTAGGTCAAAACACTTTGATCATCAGCGTGATATGCGCCATAAACAATTCTTTTAATTTGTTTACACAACTTTGTTGGGCTGATGCCAGCATAATATACAAAAAAGGAAAATTTACATTGGAAGAAAATCCTAAAATTTAGATCAAGAAGTCACCACATCCTAGTGTTGGCTTCTTAGAGGACCGAGTATAACCACTGAGAGCGAGATATTATAAATAAAAACCCTCGCACTCATGTTAGAAAGGAACTCATCAAAACATGAACGTGTCTATAATAATTAATATCTGTGCACACAAACAAAATGTAAAGACACGCTTCATAAATAGAGATGCTTCAATTTTCCAATAGCAGACGGAGATGGTGGGGCTCCCCACCTTCATACCAGACAGCTAAAATATCAGTTTTTTCAATAAGGGGCTTTCCATTTTGGACTGGGATTTAAGGGATAAATAAAAAACTGATAACAAACGTGAACAGGAACTCTGAAAAAAAAAAAAAAAAAAAAAAAAATGTGTCAAAAGAAAATGCTCATCCACCAAACAGGGGACGGGGATCCGCAGATAGTGGGAAGTACAGGGTATAGATACTGCGGGGCTATGCTACGAGGCTCACGCGAGGTAGACAGGCCCGCAGAGGAGCCCTAGAAAACCACTGTCTGCGGAAATACACATGCAAACAAAACAAAACAGACCTACCCATATCATCATTATACTCTACATCTTTATCTCTATAAACTAAAACAATATCTCAAAATAAGCGTATGCATACGGTAAATATGTAATACGTGCATATACGAAGGTACATGCATGCACACGACCGTCATAATACTCTAGAACCTTTTTTGGCCTATACTCCAAAACATGTAACTTTTCGCCCACGGCGTGAACGGGAGAAGGATACTGCCATGAACAGACGGAAAAAAAAGTATGAATGCGAAGGAATACTAGATAATAAACTACATATACGGAAAATAAGCCGCATGCAGTGCCGCTAAGGCATATAGAGAAGGTGAAAGTGTGGAAGAAACAAACCCACACCGACCCTTCGTAAAGGAATGAATACATACAAAAAGAAATAAAGGGACCTCTCTCTGCAACTGCAAAGAGAGATAGCTCTCCAAACAGGATGAGGGAGAAACACAGAACACACACACAAAACAACAGTACCATTCTTATCTATTTTTTTCTTCTATTTTGTTATTTTTCTTTCTATCCTTCTTTACATCTCTTTTTTCTCTTTTCCTTTCTCTTTCCTCTTTTGTATGTATGAGAAGAATGTATGCCAGCTACAAGAAGAATAAATAACAGAACAGAAATCAAGAATGAAGAAAGAAGAACAATAACAACAACAACAACAACTATAACAACAACAACAAACAAGCTCTATTATTTTATTATTATTATTATTTTATATTTATTTTATTTTATTTTTTTTATGTTTATTTATTTTCCTAAAATACTGCTTTCTCTTATAAAAGTAAATAACAACTCTTGTGATTTGACCCTTATAATGCTGTCCATACAAAAATACGCATAGCACAAAAAACAAAATATAGCACAAACACATAGCATACACTGGACAAGAAGAGTTCCTAGCAAGGACTCACAAATAATGGGATATATGGAAAGGAAACCAGCCGAAAGGTATAATGCCTGAGGAGGGGAGTACGGACCATCAAATAAATGAAAAAACCCTTTTAGACCTAGGGACGGAACGCCAGGGGTCCATGGAGTGGAACCCGAGCAATTACGCCCCATCAAAAATAAAAACGTTAGGAACAACCCGAATCAAAAATATATCTAAATTAAATTTTTCTTCTAAATTCTTTTATTTTTGAAAATACCCACAACAACAGACCTTTGGGGGATACAAACAGACATAAAAACCCTTTATCACACTTTAGACCAAACGGGGGTCTCCTCAAGGGTTCTCTGGCTAACATAGTTAGAGGCCCGAGGGGAGTCCACAAATAAAGAATAATATAGATATGAAGTTTACCTGTTTTAGACCGTTTTTTAATTTTGTCTTCTATTGTTTATCCTTTGTTTGTTTATTTCCTCGTCATTGAAACATGTAGGAGTCAAGAAGTCTTCTAGGATTTTGTGTTTAGTGTTTATTTTGTGGATGTAAATTGTTTCTTCCCCTGACGAAGAGCTTGTTTAGCTCGAAACGTTCGGAAACTTTTGTATTTGCGCCGTTATAAATTTTTTATCAGAATATATATATATATATATATATATATATATATATATATATATATATATATACTGACACAAAAAGTACAAATCATTTGGCGAATAAGACTCCTTTCAAGTGCACTGTATCCAGCAAGGGATCGCGTGTTGCGGAGATTGTTTAAGATAAATGCAATAAACTGACAACCAACAGTGCAAAACTAATTTTTAACTAACCTAAGCGCTTTCGACTCTCAATGAGTCTTTTTCAAAGGCAAACACAAAACAGAGACAAGACAAACAATAAACACAAAAAGTGTTGAAATTATAAAAGTATGTACTGGCAGTCAAAATTTTAACTTGGAAAATCAGTGTGGATTTTATAACCAATAGATAGATCTTTAAAAACTTGAAAGAACAACAACAACAACAAAAAAAAAAAGATATGTCTACCCCTTCTAGTTCAAAAGTTAGGGGTAAAAATGTTCTTCATAAAACGCCACGATTTTCGACAAATTTGTCAAAATTGCATTAATAACCAACTTTAGTAGTTGATATTATTGAAGCTACTTGGACTTGAAGTCGGGAACTTTCCAGATCTCTTTTTTTTTTTTTTGTATACAGAGACTTTGCTCAATTTTTTGGAGAACTGAATTCTGTGAAATAACAATGTACCAGACCCCCAAAATTAAAGATCTTCACCAAAACTGGTAAACGGCAAATACAGGCAAAATATTACAAAATGTATATCTCAGCCATTTATTTATACATTTTTAAAATTTAAAGTGTATTGTGTTCTGATTGCTGTAATCTATCTAATCATTCTATATTCTGAGGATTTTTTTAAAAAAATTTAAATCTCCCCACCCCTGGGCAGTATGACGTCAACATGCAACCAAACAACAAAGAAAAATCTGTACTGTGCAGAGGAACACAACCAGTAACAATATTTTATTGAAATGTAAGAAGCATTTTATAGCAAAATCAATACCAAAATTATCATGTCTGTTTGGAACATCACCAATCAGCATTGCTTAATATAAAAACTTCCGTTCTAACATAATAAAACAAACACAGCAGTTGTAACACAGGAAAACACTATTGAAGAATGTTAGCTAATTTCTAAATTACAATTGACACCATATCGGGATAAAAAGTCTTATGTGAATGTTAGAAGTTGTTCAGGTTTTGTTGAAATGCCAGTAGTCTCTCTTTCAAGCTCAAAATCGGAAATAAAAACATACTCGGCATTCACATCTGCCTCATCAGGTACATCAGGCCAACGATAAGCATCATCTCTGATCATGCAGCGCTCTAAGAAATTTACAGTCCCTACAGTTTCTGCTTTGACAGCAGTCACCTCTCTGATGTTATAATCTCTGTCATACAGTACACCTACTGTGATACCTGTTCGAGCAAACTTAAAATGGTCACATTCCCTCAAAACAGGCATATCGGGAGCATCTTGACTTTCTTGCTCTGCAATCGGTTCATCTGCTTCTTCATTTGTTGCAGTCTTTAGGAACTCCTTCAAGTTCTTCACCATTTGGTTGAAGGGCAAACTAGTTTTAAGATGTGGCGACTTCAGTTGTAGAATGTCCCTGTGGTACTGCAGTTCAGCCTTGATTGCACCCAGTCTTCCAGTTCTATACTTCTTGAAATACTGCAACACCCTGCCCACATCAGCAGCAGTCCTGCATAAGCCATCATGGTTTTTCAGAGTTGCAAGAATTCTCGTCACCTGAGCTCGCTTTTTCTCAAGTGCTGCCTCTTTTTTTTTTTTTTTTTTGCCGCCTTTTCCTGCAGCTGATGCCTCTTTCTTTCAACTGCATCCTTTTCTTCTTGTCGATGTTTTGCTTGGAAAGACTGAGTCAGGCATGCAGACTTCTGGAACAAAATGTTTTCCTCTTCCTCAGTCAGGGATGCCAGAAAAGAAGACTGTCTTATTTCTGTTCAGCGTAGACAAGTGATGTGCTGAAACATTCCGGCGCTTGAAAAGACTGAAGTCCAAATCTTCAAAGCACTGCTTCCCGAACATGTTGGTCAGCTGACATTGAGCAAGCTTGCGTCGATACTCTTCATCCTGAACAGCATGGTACTTGCCTGGTTTGTCTGGCAGGAACTCTGCAAGCTGACGTTCAACAACCTGATATAGACAAAAGTGTTATCATGTTTAAAGAGAGGAAAAGAAATTGTATGCTACAAATACAAATTCATGTTACTGTCTTCCAATAACGCTTTAGAAATTTGTTCAAATCCGCATTTCAGATACTTTTTTCAAAATTAAAATATGGTATTCTGAGGTCAGTTAAAACTCGGACATGCAAACAAATTTAATTACAAATAGTAATATACGTTACCTCTAGAAATCCTGCACACAGATGGCAAATGATGGATGCTGCTCTCCTGTTTCTCTCTCAAAGGTGTTCATCAAAGACAAGAATACGTTGTCTTCAGCAACAGGAATGCTGAAGAGAGGCTCAAAGTCTCTTGTGAAGGCATCAGTTGGATGTACAGACCATATTTTGAGGAAACTGGACAGAAATGAATAGTATGTTGAAACTTTAATACACTATGCTAAAACAAAAATGCCACAGGTACTTATTTATGCCTATAACTAGTCATGCATCTCGGCAGGAGTACCTTTCATCACCTCATGCTCCGACGACTGTACAGGTTTCTCTGATAAGACACCACACAGAATTTTCATTATTCCTATTAGGAGAAAATTTCTTGGACTTCTCGCGTCCAACTGCTGAACTACACACGTTCTTCAGTGTTTTATTAGCTGAATTTGAAAGTCCGAGAAGTACATGGTCATTGCAATGGAGGAAGTCCAAGTTTTCTTCAGTGCCGATAGTTGCCTTCCTCATTGTATTCATCTCCTTGTTGAAGGCTTTGTTGATGTCACGGAATTGTATGATTTATATCAATATGTATATGTGATCAAAAATGTATTCGGGTTTCGTTTCCGACTAGAGCGTTACTCGAGGGTTGTTTATTTTTTCGGCTCTAGTTATTTTGAAATACTGAGCGCGATTCACCCCATGCTGCACGTGCAAATTGCCTGCAGTGAAAACCTAAGTAACTAGCTGCGCAGTTCTGTCACAGCTAGAGTACATATAGAGCAAATTCTCTATAAACAAATTACACTACGACTAGTCTTGTCAGAAAACTTACCTCTTTACGGGAGCAAATCTTCAGCTGTAGAGGTATGTAAAATTTAAGATTGTATTCTTTATCACTATTCGTTTTATATGACAGAATTGTTTTATATATTAGATGTTTTAGAATTTATTCTAAATTCTACAGAGAGTCAATACCTAGGTCATACAACGCCATGATATTAGAAATACTATAGTCTGGTTCAAGTTAGCTATTTGTTGTAACTGAACAGACGGATATTATTTAATTATACGCAGCATGCATTGAATGATTAATGTAATGTATAACGAGATGCAATTCATGTGCGCGCATGCGCAACATATATCAATGCAAAGTACTAACCGTGTCATATGTACTACACGGTTTAGTTGTTATACTTTTAGCTGTCCTTATGTATGGTTTGGTGTTGTGGAGTCGCAGAACTGTGTGGTTTCTTGTGACGTGTACGCTGTGTCTGGTGACGTTGTTTCGGAAGAGTGTACTGGTTTTCTCGATGCGAGGGACCAAGGCTTCTCGACCAGCGGGTCTGTGTTAAATGTGAAGGCTCTCGAGGGATCCTTCAACAGACCGGGAGGGGTGGACCATGCGTGGTGGCTACTTGACCATTGACTAGAGCGGGTGGAACCGGAGATACATCTTGGTCGTCAAACGGGCGACACAATAGTTATACATATTACGTGTTCCATTTTATTGTTATTTTCAATATTGCTATCTGTGCAAAATTACATGTATTCACATTTCAATATCGCTATATGTGCGACAGATTCATAATTTCATGCATTCCCATTTCAATATCGTTATATGAACGACAGATCCATAAATTCATACATATTCCAATATCGCTTGATGAGTTAATAGATTGATGAATAAATGAGTATTACATTGAGAAGTGCATAAATCACATGCTTTGGTCACCCTTGGTACTCAATAAGACCTTGTTTATATTAGAGTGTAGATCATATACTCTTATTTGTTGATTGGTGATAGAACGTTATTCACGTTTGTTTAAAATTCCATTCGTTAAATTCATCTTTGATTTTTTCTCGTTGAGTTACTTGTTGTTGATAGTTCCATGTTAGGAACTTTATAATTTTCCGTATCTTTTCGTTATAATGGTGTCAGATTTGTTCATCTTTAAATTGCGTTTATAAATAAACATCTTATTAACGCAGTTGCTTTCGGTGTCTTCACTAATCCAGTCCCAACCCGGCTTCATCCTGTGACAGTTGACTGATGCACTCATAGTTGCTGCAAGCGTAGTGAAAAACATTTTAAACAGTTCGTCAGTTTCTTAACCTTCCTTTTGGCATACATCTTACGGCTCTTGCAGCAGATTGGTAGTGATGTCCATGAGAGATGATGTGTTTTCTGTGTCTATCACCGAAAAACCACAAGCAAGGCTTGTACCACTGTCAAGTGTTACTTGTTACCCCACCACTTTCTTCCCACACTTGGTTGTTCCATCAGTGTGAATCTCGAAGTGTTCGGATTTTAGGACAGCATTCGCTAATTGGAGTTTTGAAATGACGTGTCCTTTAACTGCTAAGCGTAGAACACTGTGAAGGGAAGGTAATTCTGCTGGAGGGAGGTGAACACCTAGTAGGTGTTTGCACACAGTCTCGATCACCTCTGCACATCTTGTTGCTGACACTTCTTTTTCCCCAATCAGTTCAATCACACACTTCACTCTTTCCCTTGTGAAATATCCTGTTTCTGGATCTTTGAGCAGAAGAACATGCTGCCGAGTAGCGTTGACTGGTTTTTGCTGCTCTCGCTTCTCCTCGCAGTCGTGTAATTTGCCTGACAGCATTTTTCAGCTGACAAGTCATTACAAAAACTCTGTCGGTTCTCTTCTCTAGCCGGCGAGTTACATTTTCCTTCTTTAGGGCAGTCAGTTGCTGTTGATTGGTTTTAACCTTCTCCTGAAGCGTGCTACAGGTTCTCTGCAGATGCAGAGTTGTTTCCTTTTGCTGCTGAAGCTGACTGGACAGAACAGCACTGTTGGAAGTAGAAATATCAAGTTCACTCAGCAATTCTTTTCTTTCCTCTGTAAGAACACTTAACTTATCAAGGCTGCATTCATTCACACGCTGCTCCTCTTGTACCTGTCGACACAAAGATCCAAGCTGATTGTTGACACTTCCAAGTCTTTGAGTTAAAGAAGCAAAATTTTTAGTGTTTTTGTTGTAGCAGCTGCAGTCCTGTGGAATTTCTGATGATGGTAATGGTTCATATAGCAATGTCTGCCGAGGAAAACAAACCCTGAACTCTTTTGAAGGCCTATGCAAAAATTCTTTTAGTTTTTGCTCAGCTCCTTCTCTTTTCAAGTTCTTTGTACGACTGTCATAAGCTTTTCTTGTCTGTTTCAGCCTATAAAGAAACTGTCTGTCTGAAAGACCAGAAATGTTTAGTCCAACAAACTCAAACCAGTTTTACACAAGACAGTTTTTTCATTACTCATGAACATCAGCAAGTCAATGACTGTCCCATTGGTTGGTGGATCAGTTGGACGTGGTAATGTCTTTAGTAAATGAGGGCTGAGCAAGTGATGAATTTCAAGTTAAGCCGCTGGAGAAAAGGTCCGACATTGCGTCTCTCCAAGTCATGGGTTGCACTGCGGTTATGAAATGACAAAATATCTTAAATGGATTCTAACTTTGCTTCTGCAGCAGCTCTCAGTGCATGATGTATCTCCGTCTGCAAATGTGTGTGCTTAAAATCATCTCGACATCAGGCTGAGCAAACCTTTTCGACAAGTTCTTGAATTTGATCAGAAGTGACAGGAAATTTGCTTTTAAGCTGATGGAGCTGGATCAAAACCTTGTAGGTGATGACATCTTGATCTTGATGGCAAGGGGCTATTTCGCTCACATTTTAATGAACCACCTGGACATACGGTGGAAGTCTTCATTCTCTGTAAAAATGCAAAACAGCATACTTAATAATTTATAAGACCTGTAACAGTGTAAGAATTGGGAAACTGCATTTTTTTTCTTCCAAAGTTTGAAATTTAAGATATCTTACATTGTTAAAATATTTATAAAAATTTTAAGCTCTTTTTTTTATATTCTAGATGGAGATCTTCAGGTCGTATAATTTTAGACTGAAAATGTTTAAACTTTGCGAACACGTTTTTTTTTTTGTTTTACAAAAAAAAATGTTTTGATATATTAATACACAATACCAAATCATGACACTTACTCTGATAGATTTTATTTAGAAATATTTTGATTGGGAGGAGGTAGGTAAACGTGTTTTATTATTTATATAGCCAAGAAACAGAGACAGGCAGACAGATTAATTACTATTCGTGTATGATAAAAGTGTTGATTTCCAAGTCAGACCAACTAAAAATAATAATGAAACATCGACAAGGAAATATTTTGATGAAGACATAGCAGAAAGAAGAGATAGGTCGTAAGAAAGAAACCAACTTCCGGTTTATAAAGGTCCAAGAACTGTAAGGAAATGAGCACACAAAAAAACAAGCACTACACAAAATATTTATGAACAGAATGATTAATTATTCACTCATGTTACAAATGCATCGAATCAATATAGGTAATTATTTTTTATTAAAATGCCAACACGTGGTAATTGTGAACTTCCTATCGCAGTATACACACACATTTTACCGAAGAGTATCTTATTTAATCCATTAAAATATATTTTAAAAAATAAATGCATAAAAATATTCATAAATGTTTAGAAAAGCAAGACAAACAATACTTACCAATGTGCTGTTGCAATTTGTCGTAAACGGGACAAAAATCTGGATCACTTTTCGATGTGAAGTCAGCCATTTAATTCGGAATCGCATCCGAGTGCGTGACTCGAGACATTTGAATATGACCTTGCGGTTTCAAGGTTTGCGATTGGTTGCCTTTAATGAGACCTCGAAGCCATGCATGTCATTAAATTCAGCGCAAATTGGGCTTTCCTGTGCATATAGGTATCGTATTAATTCTTAAAATTGTCCGAGATATTTTGCCGGAAAAATGAACCTCTTTTTTGAAGGCTTAGCAAAAAAATTTAATTCAAACATATTTTTCAAATTAATATGAAAATAAAGGCCGTTCGCTGCTCTACAATGTGCTGCTATTTTTAGCTGTTGACCCGGTGGCTTTGGAGTTTGAATGGAATTTCCGCAAAGAATTCTGTATCTTCTGCTTTCACTGTAATGTGTCAAGCTGAACGAAGCGTGCTCAACAGTGAAACTGTGGCTTTTTTACATGCATATTACTGTTCATTCACTTATTTTCATCAACAAACCAAACACACAGTTAAAAAGAGCAAAATATGAACTTTATTTCAGCATAAATTGTAATTTTGGTGATGCATCTACAATGAAGATATGGCTGGTAGAAAATGATCGTTTTTACGGAGCTCTGTTGAAAGTGCAACACGTCCTAAGGCAGACTGCCAGTACATAATAAAAGTTTCATAACTATTTCTAAGGGAATTACAGCTTGAAAATGTTTGAAGTGTCGTCTAGTCCTACAGTGTAAGATGTGCACCCTGATATTTATGATGTTGGGTGCTACGTCTTGCTACTTACATAAATGGCGTTGTGTAGCGTAATCTCCGGTCGACTGACGTGGTAACTAGAGGCCACATTTTCATAAATATCTCACACACTTGGCAACCCATATTGACACTTTAACACAAATTGGAGTCGAATTACAGTAGTCGGATTATACTTACTCTGATGTCTTTTCCTGATGGAATCAAATCCTGACACAAGCAAATGGACACATTTTTCAACTTCCGTTGACATACATTTCAGTTGCTTGAAATGCGATGCTAGTCCAGGAAAGCCAAAGTCGATTGAAGTGAGTATATGTTTCTTTAACGAAACGAAACGTTGCCTACTGTTGTACAAATCACCATATACATAACCAGACATCATCAGTGTACCTCTTAAAATAGAGGTCTTGTGTCGTTCAACTTGTCATTGTCTCATATTTATATATTTGTGTACCGTTCATAGATAGATAGATAATATACGTACATGTACAAATATTGAAATGGATCTTTATTTGCACTGGACTAGCTCGTTTAGCTCTTTTCTCTTTAATTGATGGTGGCACGTTTGATACATACAAATGTATCTATATATGTTCATTGATTGTAATTGAGTAAGAATGCATCAATAAAACAAGCGAGCGAGGCAATGGCCGTTCATATTTGAAACACGAATAATCTTGTTTGTGTCACCAACATAAGCAATGTTAACTATAGTAATCAACAACGCTAACGTTTTGCCTTAAATGTTTTTTTTTTTTTTTAAAAGTCGGAAACAATGGCTGTGATGAAAAGCATACGTGCACATGTGAAACAAATTTTTCTAAGAAACTTGTTACGATTATTTAGGCACACATTAGATATAAACGCCTAGTTCCACCAAACGAAACATTAATGTTCCTATTTGTAATATCCATTGACCGAAAAATACTCACTCACGTGAGAGGAAATTACGGACAGAATTTAGTGCGCTCAAAAAAGGGACATTTTTCAATACACACGGAGCAGCATTTACATGAAGTACATTGATACTGTACATTGACACTTCGGCCACTGTATCTATAGTTCTGCAATAAATTATTACTTTCTGTGATCGAGACCCTTTTTCTTTTATGTTCCATAATCCACATGAGGTTTTCCTTATAATCTCGTTTCTCTATTTTACTGATCTGAATGAAGATGTTGGGGCGATCGGGAGACTTAAATACAATCTCTGTATCATCATCATGGATTTGTAGAAAATTAAGAATATCTGTTTTGACCTAGGCCGTACGTGTTGTAGTACCAAAACTGGCACTTTGAGTATGCTTTTTAGTTCGCCCAGTCGCTGGTACTCTGTCCTGAATTCTTCTCCGAACTCCGATATGCAATGGGCTTCATCAATTGCTAACAGAACACACTTCGACTGCTATACAGTTGAACAGAATACATCCTTCCAAAACGTTTTCATGGAAGCTTCTGGAGAGCAAAAGACGAATTGATATTTTTCATTTCTGATGCCTGCTAATAAACAAAAATGGAAGTCCCGAATAGTGAATGTATGAAATTAATTTACAAACTCTGTTTAATCTCTTGCTATCACTATTGTACAGATAGATGTAAAATTACAATAATGTTAACATAATGAACATTATTAAATTTCTTTGTATTATGTCTTTAATGACAAATTACGCATGTCATGACAGAAGTATACTGATATGAAACACTAAATTAAAAGCATGTTTTGAATCATTTATACGTAACCATATTTTGGTCCATGTTTGCAAGGCTTTTAAAACAAGAACATTTCCACTGTTGAAGAGACGCAATTTAGTCATCTATCAGCGAGGTAAGTGGCGATATAACCAATGTGATAGGACTTTCTTTTTTCTTTATCATAGTCGGTATTACCATGCTTCTCGTTTTTCCAAATCCAGTCGGAAGAAGTCAAAGAACATTCTTCTTATTTAACACAGCTGTTGCAATTAACAGTTCATCATTCATTTCCATATACATATAGCGAACTATCTTTAATTCTTCAAACCATGCCTTCACCACGTGTGAATCCATTGTACATGCGACCCTTTCAATTTTGCCTCGTTCCGAGTTTCACTCTTCAGTTGGAACAGTTACAGTGTGCGTCTGCAACGTATGAAGTCATGAACTAAAAAGGACATGGATACTTGCTGTGATTGCAATCAAAGTTTTCACAAGAAACCTCATAACAGAGAATATTATAGGTTTTCTCTTGAGAACACTCTTACAAACAGTAGTGAAAATGCACGCGAGGCTCCAGTCAAGCTAACTGGATCCATATTCACCTCAGTGTCATCAAAACGCAGAGGAAACTTTTTGTGCACAAAGTGTTCGAGCACACTAAGTGAGACAGTGAAATACCAAAATTCTTTAAATGATTTTTTGGGTAGGACAGATTGTGTCACCTACATTGGGAAGAAAAGAGAACAGTGCAGACCGTCTGTTGCCAAGAAACCGCGTTATACCAGTACACCTGTAAAAGTAAGTATACGCTGATAACGCGTCGTTTGTGACGTATCTGAATATCAACATCATGTTCAACCCCATCTGTAAATTTACAATAAACAATGATACAGTTGATATTTGTCTTCTATGTAATATTACCACCCATTACACATAACACACGCACACAAGCGCTTGCATGTTTAGGACAAATGCATCTGGTGTTGCATAGATCTTGTAGTCAGTGTCAGGTCTCGCATTTCCTAGCACATATATTATGCCTTTGTAGGGAATCTGATTAGCCATGCTTAAAATTTGTATGATTCGACTTCTCGGAATAAAAGACAATTTGTCAAAATGAATTAAGGTGGTTGTTGTGTGAGTGTGTAGCAACAAAAAAAAAGATATTCTCTACACCAATTCTATTATTTACAGACAAACCTATTAACTAAATAAAAGTCCGACATCAACTGAAGATACAGTTGGGAGAGTATAAAATAAATCGTCTACATGGAAAGTTTTCTGTAACTAATTGGACTCTAATTAGACTTCCCAAAGGTCTTACAGACTTGTCAAACTTAATCTGTCTCAAACTCAAATTGCACATGGCTGTGTACCACTTGAAGGTAGATGTTTCTGCGTATATCACCCTCAGGGGCATGTATAAGCGTACGAATTTTGCACTATCAAGATTGTGCATTGGACAAGTTTCACAACATTGGACCTTAGCTTCAGGCTATTTGAAAGTTCCATTAACCAAACTGACGACTTGGCCAACTGTCAACACTTTGAAATTCCTTGGTGACCTACATGTAGTCGATCAACTTTTTCAGACTGCATAATTTATGGAATAACCAGTCGACAGTCCTTCATAAACAATCCATCTTGAACTGTGAAATCACCACTTAATGGCTACTATGTTTGTATATTCTTTTTCAGCTGAAAGTTGTGAGGCCAACCATTTTTTGCATAAACCATAATTTTGCTGGAAATAGCATCGCATCTCTGAGCTTGCCTAATCTCGTGCAACCTTTTACTTGATGCTGGTAGATCGGACAGAACCTGATCTACATATGTCCTAGTTTCCTTTTCCAATTCAGTGTCAACTTATACAGTATGAGAGTCTCGAGCACATTAAAGTGCATCAAAAGTTACAAGATTTGTTATCTTCAGAAACATAGGATATTGTAAAGAGATGTTGCATTAATCTCATTTGAGCTAGAGAAAGGAACCAGGGGTTTGTTGTCAATTTCTATGTGAAACTTAAGACCAAGCAAATATATAAAGCAAACTGCACACGCCCAAGCCACCCTCGAAGCTTATTTCTCGATTAGGGCATAGCTTTGCTCTATGAGAGACATCAATCTTGAAGCATACGCCACTAGCCTCAAAGTTTCATTTGGCTATTTATTTAACAATAGAGTCCTAGGCTAAATAAGAATGTATCAATTGGCAATACTGTCTGGTATTTGGGATTGTATAGAGCCAATACTAGTGTAGAGCCAAGCTCCGACTTTACCTTTTGAAACTTTTTTTTTCATGACATGAACCCATACCCACTCGGTGTTTTTACTTAGTAAATCTAGCATCGGTTTTGTTTTTTCGGCAATATCTGACGAGAATTTCCTTAGTTGCTTAACTACGCAGAGAAAATCGTCTAACTTTTCAGACATTTTTGGGTGGTTCCATTTCAATAATTGTGTGCGTTTTTCTGGATCTGCTCTAATTTATGTGCTCTACGAACTTAACTGATGCTCTCAAAACTTGCAGTTTTCGTTGACCGTAAATCCTTCCTTTTCAATTGAACCAAAACAATTTTCAACCTTTCATCATGCTCTGATTGATCGCGTCCAAATACTAAAATATTGCCCATTTGACATACCACCCACCGAATTCTCCCAAGTGTTTGTGGCTTGTGTTTCTGGAAAAATTAAGGTGCGGACGAAATTCCATATCATAGTCTATTAAAGCAAAAATTATCAAAATAGCGTAATAAAAGTGATTAAATAAGACTAGTGTGAAAGCATACTTTGCCAACACTGGGAGTTGGCATCTAGCTTCTTGACAACTTTTGCAGCAGATAACGGAGCCAAAATTTGGTCTACATTCGGTATTGGGTGATTTTCACGCATTAGATTTTTTTAATTTTGTGAGCTCTAAGCAAATAAGAACATTCCCTTACCTTTTGGCGCCAAGACAATACCTGCGCACCTATCCGTTCGGTTGTTCTCA
The DNA here is from genome assembly GCA_029931535.1 of Margaritifera margaritifera. NCBI lineage: Eukaryota > Metazoa > Mollusca > Bivalvia > Unionida > Margaritiferidae > Margaritifera > Margaritifera margaritifera. The sequence goes on along the minus strand of JAQPZY010001391.1, from coordinate 1,945,458 downwards.
CAAAAAATGACGTAAAATGTTTCCATTCTTTGTAATTCATATTTCAATTTATCCGTAATACTGGGTGAAAACGGAACTGCATCCGGTTCAAGTCTTGTATTCCAAGTTAGTTTTACCGAATCCACTGAAGACTTTGTGGTACATTTCTCTGTATGTATGGTCTGTATTGAATACCTCATCAACCCTGATGACGATTCCTAGCTCCTCTATTGCTGGTATTATCAACAGAGATTGCTTAAGACCTTCAATTACATATATGTCCTTAGTGTGCTTCATTTGTTTTCTTTTTAGTGACACTGAACCTCTTCTGTCCGGATCCAAACAAGATTTCGTCACCTTTCACGACTTTAACTCCCTACAGTTGTCTGTATAACTCTTCTGAAATGACAGTAAGATGAGCACCGGTGTCAATTTGCAGAGCACATTCCTGTCCTTGAACTATGACATTTGCTATCCAGGGTTTCCCTCTAGAATCAGTAACGCCAAGAAATACATACAATCCAGGATTATTGGCGTTCTCTACCTCCTAAACATTTTTCTTCGTTCTGCAAATCAAAAACGTGAAGTGTCCCTTCTTTGAAAATGTATTGCATGTTACATTTCTTGCAGGACTCTTGTATCTGCTGTGTGGTTTTTTTCGACATCATAATGCCATTGAAACAGGTGTTCTCTCCAAAATATTATTACACTATACAAGTCATAAAGGAGCGTCTACACTGGTTCTAAACAAAAAAATCAATAAACAAAAAACTGGTTACATTAAAAATTCCTAATGGTTACCATAGATGTATATTTAAGGACTATCCGATAAAAGAAAAGGACATTAACTCGAAAACGAAAAGTTGTATTCTTTTGGGCGAATGGTTTTGTACATTTGAGATGTTGCTGAAACCGTAATGGCTGCCACTGTAATATACCACAAACATTTTCAATATTTTACGAACTCCCGTTGGCTTCTGAATAGAAATATGCGCAAAAAGGGAAACTACGACATATTTAGCCAGCTATTACTATTAATCATGTCTGAACAATGAGCAACAACAACAACAAAAAAGCCATGTAGCATTCACGTGTTGGTTGTCCATTCCCGCCTCGCCATGATCCTGTAAGGCGGTTTATTTTATTCTGATTTAAACCGTTCAATATCTTACAATGGACTCCCTTAGGTAATATATTCTTCTAATTTTATAGTTCATATCTATTCCTTTGAATATATTTTCCTGACAGTAACAATTAACTACCACCTATGATCACAAAGGTCATTACTGGAATGTCTGAAGCCCAATTAAAAATTACCTTCCCTAACATATGTGCCCCAGCCAGCTTTTGATCTTGTCAGATCATTTTATATAGTTCATGGTGTCATTAGACTAACACTGACTTTATGTGATCCCTATCATTTAACAGGCTAGCTTTATGAACTATTTACAACATAAACAAAGATACCTTACCATACCTCGAAAGAAGTGCGTCCTCAAACTGAAACTGCAATGTGTTTAGATTTATTGTTCACAAAACCTTTTTCTTCATAACTAGATATCTGAATGTATTCAACTACATGATATGTAACTAATTGTATTGATTTTATTAAAAGTTCATCGTAGCAATGAATGTTTTTTTTCTTTTTTCTTTATTTTTTTTTTTTTTTTTTTTTTTTTTTTTTTTTTGCACAAGTAAGCCCTTTATCATAATTCAATACTTCTAAATGGATACTCGGGCATTCTACATACAGCAGAATATTTCAAACAAGCCTATTTTAATTCAATGTTTTTCATTTGTAATACTTGATTTAGATTCCCGTAACGCAATTCTACCATGTCTTATGTCAACTCAGTAAATGAATTTTGCAATTAAAGTTTCTCTAAAACTTAGTCTTTCCACCAGCTCGGGCGTTGTCTTTGGCATCAACTCTGGGCAGTTTGTATTAGGTTTTCCAATGTGCTGCTTTCCATAGGGTTAGGCCAAGGTAGATCCTTAAATCCTGATGCATCATTGTGATTGTCATATCTAGCATTGTCATCGTCATCGATATCATCATAATTACTTTGGTATACGTCCCAATTTATCGTTGATATCACTACTCCTCCTGTCCAAATAGTCATAATGACGTGTAGTTTTCAAATGGATATTGTTATTGTTACTAGTGGTGCCGCGATGGATGTCTTGGAAATCTTCCTGTCACTGTTCCCCTTAATGGATTGTCATATTTACAACGGGTTAACATCTGGCTATCAATGAAGTATACCAGTGATTGTTTCAACACTCAGCAGTTGAAAGGAAACAATGGTCGTATATTGCTCTCCTGGAAATTCGTTTCGCCCAGTAGAGCTTCAGTCCCTTCGAGGGACTTTTGTTGGTTAACTTCGGATGAGATCCTAAAGAGCAATGAGGAGCAATTGTCTTTATTTTTAATATAGAGCGCACTGCGGGCAATCTAATTCCTTCACATTATGTCATAATTAGCCCTTCCTGCCACGTAACAAAATGTCTCGGTCCATTCGTTCTGTATGCTGTTCTTAGGTACATTCGTATCCAAGGATAGCTTTCACAGTGGTAGCTACCTTAATTCTGAGTTCTATCTTTCAAACATTGAGATATAAAGACTGGTAGGCGCCCACCTTAGATCTAGGTTGAATAGGCAATGTAGTATCTCGTACTTGTTTGTGGTATGTAACTAGTAGCGTTTTTCTGTACCTCAGCACAATATTGGCTATATGGTCCCAACTAAAAGCAAAATTCGAAAAATGAGAAACTATGTTCACAAAAACCCCAGGAATATAAACTCTTCTTAAGAAACCTAAGCATGAAGCACAAGACAGAATATAAAGAATCATTATGTTAATGTTCTGTAAAAGGTATATAAAAAAAGATACAGGCAACGCATATTAAATCCTTAAAACATCTGCACAATTCTTTTTATGCAAAAAAAAAGGATACCCTCAAAAAGTTTAAGATTTTCTTGAGTTGTACATCATCAAACAATTTCTTTGCAAAGTGCACATCAACGTACTTCTGTATCACTGTGTGGAAGTCCACACACTCGGCAAAAATGTGTTTCACTGTCAGTGGACACTGGCAAGGTACACACTCCGGTCGAGGTTCACCCTTCAGGCGGGGTGCACGAGCCGGGTATGCGTGTCCAATACGCAATCGGCATAATACCACCTCAGAACATGAGTATAACACACTGCTCAACTGTAATGAATTGACGGGGGAGTAACAACTCTCTTCTTGTAGTCTTTTAATGTATATGATGGTGAACATTTTATGGCCAATTGGTAGAATCGTGCCTATTATGTTGACGATGTGACTGAAGGCTTCATCTGGCATCTTGAATTTAATGCTTAACCAACTCACAAGTACTGAAATCAACCCAAGCGTCAAAGAACTGCCTTCATACAGTGGAGCATCACCTTCATCCATTGTATCATTGTCTTTAACTGACAATTTTGGTTTCTAGGATAGGCTGTTCGTGCACATTTACAACTGGATCAGAAATTATATTAAACATATTTCCTTCATCTACAAAGTCATGATGTTCTTGATGCACCGAATCTTGCGTATCCTTGTCTGATAATGTGTCTGTATATTTTCATTTCAATGGGATCGTACTCTAGTTTCTAGTGTTTCTGTTCGTTGTCATCGTTGGATGTTCATCAACAGCCCAGGCATCATCTTTTTCATCTACTCTGACCAGCATAACTTGATGATTTGTATTGCTTTGAACTTACTCTCCATCGTCTTCAAGATTTGCCTAAAGTAAACAAAAGTAGAATCCAATTTCAACGAATATTCCACTAGACGTGTTTGACAACACTATATGAGGATTACATTTATCAATTTTCTTAAACTTTTTGGTACTTATAACTTATTTGATGGGCCGAGTTTTTCTTCCATTGTATAACTTCCAAAATTCTGATTACATTTTGTTCTGTGTTATCATGAGAGCATTTGTGCCAATGATATAATAGTACATACAGACTACAATAAATACTTCATTTGGCATCCACATTGAAATCTCACAAGCGTGAACTTCATGGGACCAATAAAGATAAGTTAAAAAATATTTCTGAGTGAGTGACTATTATTGATAGACTTTGAGCTATATATCATGTGAACACACACTCAGTCTTGACCTTCATGCCAAAATATTGATACAAGTTTGAAATGCGGTTTAATTGCCATAGTTACTCAGAACTGCAAGGTACAGCTTAAGTGTGCTCTTTTATCATATCGAAGTTGTAGTTTTATGTGTTGTCTTCAAATAGCTGTGTTTATGTGATAGGCGGTCGAGTTTCCTTTTGTTTATTTCTGGTTTGTTTGTTTACGGTTTTGTTCATGTATTGGTGACTTTTAACCGCACTGCTGTTAAGACATTATTGGCTATAGCATGCCAAGAAAATGGGAACTAAGTGAAGTTCCTTTCCGAAGGCTACACCGAGACAGCCTACTCGGGATGACTTGGGCGGGTATCGAACCCGTGATCATTGGATAAAGAGTAAGACGATCTACCAACTGAGCTACCGTGGCTCTCTTGTTTAAAGTATAATTTACTAACTTACTTTTCAGGTACAGTGCAACTTTGAAATGGATCGTAAACAGAAAAAGAAATATTGGTTTTCAAAATCGAGACGTGAAAACGGTCCGTGATGAGGAAGACAGAATTCATAGCTGAAGTATGTCTGCTTTCTAAACGCAAATCCTTCAGTGTCGGTCTCGGCAGAACTGGTCTCTCCTCCTCCATCATCAACAGTAGATCTCTCTTCATCAAGTACTAAAAAGTCAAATTATATAATAAAATTGATCCATTCACAGTAGTGGGATGAAAAGAGAAACTTAGTGGTGAAGAAAAGAACTACATTATCATACTTGGTCCATATCATCCAACAGAAGCTTATCTTGGAAGTAAAGCAAAGTCAATCGGAGGTCGCTTACGTGTTAAGACTCTAGGTCTTACAAAATATGTAAGATAAAGAAAGTGAAACCAAAAAAGTAAGTAATATCAACAAGCAATTTATTTTCATACAATACAAAGCAAAATTCAAGAGATACTTACAATATTGTGAATCAAATTCCAAGTAATCCTAAATGTCCTAATCGCAAGTCCAAAAATATAGAATGTTCCGAATGAGTTCAAGTAGTCTTGAATGTCCTGATATAACACAATGATACAATCCAGAATGTCTTTGAATGAGTTCACGAAAATCCAAGTAATGTATTAATTCAAGTCAATGAGCACTGTAGTAATTCCAATGAATATATATATATATATATATATATATATATATATATATATATATCCTTTCGAATTATATCTGATTTAAACGGCACAATGTAAAATATTATCACAAATGGATTCCCACAGACTGATTTAAAACAGGAATTAATTATTTGTTTACCAAATCCATATTTATACACATTCTCACTTGATCTATATCATTACATGATGTGAAGCAATAACATGGTAACAAAAAAATCGGTCTAACTGTCAACAAGACTGGTCTTGAACTAAAATGATTGTAAACATTCTGTATACAAGTGACCAGAATCTAAAGTGCAACTTAACTTCATGGACAAGATTTAAACACACATTATAGATTAAATATGTATAACATAAGGTACTGTAGACAAGGTGTATTGTATCACCAAGACATCTTGACACTGTTTATCTTAGAAAGTCAGATGCACTATTCTGCTTGTCCTGTATCCTTTTTTTCTGACCAGGTACTTCGCGGCGAAAATATTCGCGCAAATCGGGGTAATGCTTGTACTCGAGGTGGCTTTTCTAATTGGAAAAGGCAACGGGAGGCTGTAAGAGACCACGAATGCAATTAGCACTAAAAAGGTTGATGATTATAAATGTTGAGCGAAGCATTGTCAGAAACTTAAAAACAGAGACAATCGTTGACGCCTACGGCAAATTATCTAATGAGCTGTCCAAATCTCTCATATGCATTTAACTTTATATATGTAATGTAATTGTACTTTTATGTTATTAGGACTATAAATATACATGTTGTGTCTATATATGTAACATTTTTCCAATTCTTTCATCACGACATACAGATTTATCCGTACTGTTTGTAAACCCAATTTTTTTTCTAGTTTCTCAGAGGAGGGAGAGGCGCCAAAATGCACGAGGTCCTATCGGCTTTAGACCTGCCACTGCCTAGAGACACAAGAATGAATGCATTTAATATCTAATTTAAAGCTGAGGCAATATTTCAAGTCGTACGAATTATTTTTCAGGGAGAATAAAAGTATGTAAACTGAATATTTTAACTTTTTGTGCATCATTTTTTTTTTATCTGTAACAATTATTAGAGTTCAGATTTGTGTTTAAAAAAAAGGGCAGGAGTGCGTACAAGAATGAAGCTTGTAGTACTGGTTAAAATCATTTAAAATCCTTTTCGATACTGCTGCTGAAACATTTTTAAAGGTGCGATATCAGTAGTTGTATGTGGGTATTGGGGGTCAAACGGGAATTAACATTGTCCTATAGGCTAACATGGCGATGCCACTTGGGGGTCATATGGGAAAAACTAAAATGGTCCATAAGTTTAAGATGGGGATGGTATTATCGGGTCGAAAGTGTTTATAGGGTCATACCGGAAATCTTGTATTAAAATAGTCCATAGATTTAACATGGGGATGGTATTATGGGGTCAGAAGTGTTTATAGTGTCAAGAGTGATTATGGGATCATACGGGTATGGTAATGTTAAAATGTTGATCTACAATTCAACACATCACATATACTATCCAAACACACACACACTACATTTCAGCACCCGCTTTTTTATGACTATCCAAACACACACCCTACAATCCAGCACCCGTTTTTTGGGATTACTATCCAACGACAAAAAAGGGTAGGAGTTTCTTGTACACACTTTCACACAAACATACACACACTATTACACAAGAAGAGGGGTATGATGTAAAAGAAGGAGGATTAAATGGACACACTCTTACACACAAACATATTGTCACACACAATGGTAGAAGTTTTTATATACACACTACTATACCCTTACATACAAACACAAGAGAAGGGGTAAAAGGGTTTTAAGTTTTAGTTTTTGTGAAAGACATACACAAACAAACACATAAATACACAACAGGTTTTGGAAAATAAGATTAGCCTCTCTCTTCTAGAGATCTGGGTTGCCCTGAAAAGTTCCGTTCGGGTTTTGTTAACCAAAGGCGGTTAAAATAAGTGGCATCGCTTCACTGGTCATCTTATCAAACTTCATCGCACAGACACCCTTGCCTCTCCACAAATTCTTCTTTTCCATATTGCTGTGTCCGTAATCTTTGTGATAGCCCACGATGCCTTTACATACATAGGGTAGGCTGCGTTACACAGCCTGGCCGAAACAATACTTGATGACTCTACACTAGTCCACATTTTGCTTGAATTGTCTTGAACAGATGACACCATACTAATATTATTTTGGATTAACGTCGCTTTTGGCCAGTAGGTGCGAACACTTAGGGTGTGCGCGTTTGCGCACTTATTGATTTTTGCGATTAGCCGCATTAAATTATTGCCACCCCAGCAAGCCGCAGGGAGAAAAAACGCCTCGAGTGCCCCCATCCATCCATCTGTGCGTCTGCGACTGCCCACCTTCTGTCAGCTTGTTTCGTTATTGTCAAATCTATGCCCAGTTTCCTATTTCCAGTTGGCCTGTCCCTATCCTGACGCCATAGATGCGAAAGTTACATATCCGAATCAAATATTCCTAAGTTGTGAATTTTCCTAAGAAATAGCTTGTTTGAGCACTATGCGTGCTTGTACGTTTTCCGAAAAAATACTAGTGATGGTGGCTTAAAGTAGCCGGTTAATTTTGTGATCTTCATTTTGGATTCGCGTCGGCGCTAGTTCATTCACCAGCATACTAATTAGAATTTTTAAGGGCTCTACCGTTTTTGCCTGAATCAGAATGAAAGCCCAGGGTAAGATTTACCCATTTTTGTCCACACTATATTCTATCCAATTTTGCCCAGTTCCCTAGAATGGGCTATCCCTATTTGAAAATATGCGTGAGTCGCATGATATCGTGGTGCTAAGTTATAAAATTTGCCTAATCATATAGCGTTAATTTGGGTACTGAGCGTACACTTTTCAAAAAAATACCAATCTTGAGGCACAAGCTGCCTTTATTATCTTTGTGTTTTAATTTGAAAGTAGGCATTTGTGGCAAAAATGCTACAGTTGCAAAAGATAGCATTTACTACCAATCAATTAAGGCAATTGAAATAGTTGTTTGTCTAATTTGGGATCTTATGAGGCAAATATAAGATCCCTGTATAACAGCCCTTAAAAGGGCCGGGTTTTTTTCAGCAGACTGTATTCCCTGCTTCGGAGATCGTCAGATACGTATCTTTCTGCACTTTGGTGTTTTTCGTATTTGACCCCTGGAAAGCGGTGCAGGCCGTGGATCTCGTAAGCTGTTCGGCCACCTCGGTCAGGAGTACTGCGTATATGCGTCCCTATAATAGGTGCGCAAATATGTACTCCAAATTGCCATTGTATTGTAGAGGGTTGTCTTCTAGTATTCAGCGACCTCCAGGCGATGTATTTCACGGCTGAGATGAAGTGGCTGGCTGGCTGGCTTCTTACTATTTACGGCTTCTTCCAACCCATGTCATACAGTCGCTGTTTGTCTGGGTCGTCTGCTACTTCCTCCTACTCTACCTCTCCCTCCTCTTCGTTGGAGTCGGAGTTGTCGTCTTCTGGTGGATCGTCTGTCTGGACTTCTTTTGCCTGATTTGTGGCTGCAGTCTGCCGCTGTATTGTTGTGGTATGGGAGAAGCATTTGTCCGCTCACCGGTGTAGACTCTGGAAGTTGGAATCTGCATAGAAACTGGTACTGTAATGAATTGATTAGAGTGGCTGTATTCCAACCGTTTCATACGCTTAGCTTCCTGCCTCCTCTTCATCCGTTTCCTATTGTGCCTCGTTCTCGCTGGCTCCCACGTCCCTATGATTTCTTCTCTAGCTGATGAGCTGTCCCACACCAATAGAAGAGTTGTTTTCTTATTGCCCGTTCGTAAACTTCTGATTCTTACACTCATACTTGCAAAGGAAAGTTCGGAAACATTGTCGGCAAAAATCTCACGCACAAAGCAAACTGCCCGCAAATCTACCGGACAGAAGCTTTCGCGGTAAAAAGGAATGTAACAGAAATCAATTTACTGAAAATTGAACTGAAAAATATTGGACTACACTTACAACAGAAATAACATTTGTGAATTCTGAAACCTAGAAGATGCCAGCGTTGCAACATTATTTTGAGACAAAAATCGTGAAGCCTGGGCAGAGCAAGAAGCTTGTGGCAAGCAGACGCTCGGATGCCCAAGAGATACACTACTAAAGAAACAACAACATATGGAGAAGTGCTAGAAGCCCTTTTAAAGAAAAACATAAAGACCGAAGAGATAGAAGCCCTAACGTACGATGGAAGGGGAGTATGCACCTTACACCCGAAGACGAAAGGACCTAGAGTATGGTACGGAGGGGAAATTCAAATTGGACAAGAAATGGCGACAGTCAGGGAGGCACCGGATATTGAAAGAGAAATAAAGATCAAATATGTCCACGTATATGTTTCTGGAATACCAGTTGAAATACCCATTGATGAGATCGCCAAGAGAATACAAGAGAAATTCAACGTTGAAGTTAAATCAGTACGGATGGATAGTGAATACCCTACGATACAAACGGTATCCAGAATATTTACCATGGAACAGGGGATAGAGGAATAAATTACACCCTCTTTCTACGTACACGATTTCAAAGCGAAATCGTGGTACAGATGGTGTATTTACCATAGAAAGTGTTTCAATTGTGGCGAGAAAGGGCATAGCCTACAGATGTGCAATGCACATGTAGAAACACAAATGGAAACAGAAAACACGCAACCACCTCCAGAACAAACGCACAGGAGCGAATTAACAATATTCCCAAAAAGTAACACCATTCAGAAAGACGTGGAGAAACCACAAGCAACAACAAAGATACAAGACACCGTGCAAAAGAAAGACCTAGCACGGTAGAAACTGGGAAAAGTCCAACCACGCCCACAAGACAAGAGATATACCCTTCACCGGAGGTACCACACTATACAAAAGAATTGCTGATCAGGGAGCCTACCGGGAAGGGAAAAAATCAAAGAAGATCAAACGAAAAGAAAAAGAACTTGAGATCCAACGAAAACAAAAAGAAACAGAACTTGAGTTTGACTACTATAAGCTAGACTACAACACTACCATAGAGACCACAAAAGATGAAATGTCACCAAGACAAAATAAACACGAACAAGGAAAAAAAAACATCTCACCTTTACAGCCAACTACTACAACAACCGTAAAGAAAAAATATAAAAAAGATCTACCAACATAAAATGACTAAAATATTATAACATGCCGGGACTATACTTTACAAATGAGAACCTTGTCAGAGGTATATACCGCCGCGATTTATACCATATATGTGGTCGTCAACGTACTTAGTAATATGCTGCCACCACCCCTAAAGAAAGGGGAGAAATGTGAAAAGAAAGAGATAAGACGAAGAAAAGAAGAAACAAAAGACTGAGTAGAATAGATGAGACTGTTTAGTATTTCTTTCAGGAACCCAGCTACTGCTACAGTTCTGGAACTGTCACATAACGCAGAGAGAGAGAGAACTATAGATGTGTAATATTGTAAATCTTAGAGTGATAGAAAGAACGAATCAAGAATAAATACAGTTATGACGTAGAGAGAGCTCTAGAGTTAAACAGGTACTGGATCTACTGCTCTCTATCTGCTCATTCTGGAAAAAGAGCTCTCCCCACAATCACTTAGATGATAGTGAGAATCGAGAAGTAAGGTGGAGAGACTAAAGGTGAATGACAGAGAGACTACAGAAGAAGATTATAAACAGTAAATATGAACTCTGTTCTGCTTCCGCTATTCTGCAACTCTGCCTGGTGTTCAATACTTATCTGTGGAAAAAGAGACTATAGAAAGGTCGAGGCAATGAAGTAACGATAAATAGGATAGAGAGAAGAAAGGATAAACAAAGAAACAAATAAGTCGCTGATATCGCCTACCACACAAGGGTCTGTCCCCCAATTGGACTTTCTTAACCTGAATGGATTTTTTTAAATAACACAGACAAAGGTAAGGTTGCTAGAATGTGTATTGAGAACTGCAGCCTTTTATGATGAACAAGACAAACATGATAATAAATTCATCAATATCACAATAAAAGAATTCATACTTTATATTAATACAGTGTAATTTATCTATGCTCCTTAATGTAGTATAGTACTTTTTAACAATCCACAGAGTGAATAGTAGTCAAATTGTTAATAAAATATGACGGGCAATTTCTAAGTATACAAGAATTTTTATTACATTTGCAAATAAAAAATGATCACAACTCACTACAATCTTTAGATTTGCTTATACCTCAACCGTTAACTATCTTAATGTTAAAGCAAACGGGGGGGGGGGGGGACGTGACGTCTGCTCAAAACAAACACACCAAAAAATTTTTTTTTTAGAGATTTTGTATTATGAACGTACACTTTTAAACAGAAAAGTATTTTGTGTATCCATGTTTTAGAGAGAGTATATAGAGATATACAATACTGCTAACGCCACGACTCTGACGTTCGTTCGTTCGTTTGATTAACGACGTGTGCGGCCATTCGGCCATTTACGTCGAGTTAATGGGCGCAAAGCGCCCTACTTAATTAGTCGTCAATGGGTTACCGAGCTGCAACCCATTGAACGCTTTAATGTGTGCAAGGCACACTACTTAATTATTCCTATCTTGTGTCTGGAGGTGGCAAAGGCGGAGTCAGTGACGGCAAAGGAGGAGCGTAGCGTCGCCGGACGGCTCAAGCGACCCAGGATTTATTTAAGCCAAAATTTTGTTGACGTCTTGCACGTTGTAATATAATTTTGAATAAAGAACTCTTTACTTTGTGGCGTTTTTCGGGTTAGTCAAGGTAAGAATAAGAATAGAGTTTGGTTCCGTCCAAGGAGTGTTCTATATTTTTCTTTTATTCCTAAGTCATCTGCACCATTTGTGTTTTGTTTCGAGTTTTATTTGTGTCTGATCGTTGCCCTTTGTGCGGCTGGTCCTGATGGTTTGTGTTGTCGACCATTTTTAGTTTTGATTTGTTGTTGGGATGAGTTGCAGCTTCCAATCTCATGGTGCATATGCTTCTTTGTTTATTTGGATAATTTTGGTTTGGTGATATTCGTAGTTTATTGTTACCACATTGTGCGGTGGGCCCCTGATGGTCTGGATTTGGGACCACCTTATACTCTTAAATGAGTTTTTTGGTGACGATTTAACTTTTCAGAATTTTTGTTCCGCTTTGTGCGAAGGGCCCCTGATGGTCTGGGTTTGGGACCACCTTATAATCTTAATAGGGTTGTTTTGGTGACCTTACGTTCTGGGGGTGTTATAACTTTATTGTGCCTTGTTGCTTTTGCCTGATTGGGACCACGTTATATCAGTGAAGTGGTTTTTATGGACATGTAATATGTTATTGCTCCTTGGACAATTCACCTAGTACCATCACCGAGTTTGAGAAGAGAAGAAAAAAAAGAAGAAAAAAAAGAAAAAACAATTTTTTTTTTTTTTTTTTTTTTTTAAAAATAAAAAAATAAATAGTAGGTATTCATTCATTCATTCATGCATGCATGTTAGTGGTCGTGCAATGGGTTAGTTTCAAGGTTACGGGATGGAATGTATATACGTTTGTAATTTTTAATTCTCTGATACTTCTTGCAGTGCGAGGGACCAGGTTCGCTTGAAACGTACCCTCCACCGTAAGGGTGTGGATTCACTTGGTTTCCTCCCTGCTTTTCTATCCCTAGATTTTAGCACTTGCAGTGCGAGGGACCAGGTTCGCTTGAAACGTACCCTCCACCGTAAGGGTGTGGATTCACTTGGTTTCCTCCCTGCTTTTCTATCCCTAGATTTTAGCACATGCAGTGCGAGGGACCAGGTTCGCTTGAACGTACCCCCTCCGTAAGGGCAGAGGGCATACCTGGTTTCCTCCCTGTTCGTGCGATCTACGCTACTTGTTTGTTTTATGTTAGCGGTATTGATTTTAACTTTCCCGACGGATGATGATTTATTAACCGGGGTTTATATTTTACCTCGCTTTCCGATGTCTGATATATAAGACAGGACGTTTTTGTATACCGAATTGATGTTGATTTTTTCCGTAGTTAGGAATTTCGGGTATTGGCCTGGGGCTTTTAGTTGTTTTTGATTTTCTTGGAACTTTTTCCGGTGTTGACTGTAGGAGGGGCATTCATTGAATATGTGGCCTAATGTTTCTGGGGTTGGGCAGTGAGGGCAATTAATTCCTGCCTCTTTCATGTCAGGTAGAAACCTAGCAAAACTGCTGGCTAGTAGTGTATTTCCAGTTTTAATTCTAGTTATGATTTTGGAGTCATGCGGGTTTGTTAGGTTAGGGACGCTAACGTTTCTGCTAACTAACTTGAGCAGGTTGAAGAGTTTTCTCCCTTTCTTTGCATTATTCCATTCCCGCTGCCATTTCATATATATTTTCAGCCTAATCATACTGTATACTTCAGGGACGCTGTAATCCAACTGGTGTATTTCGGATTCGCTTAGTTTGTTTTTAGCTTCTTTGTCGGCCCTATCGTTTCCGGGTATGTTAGTGTGGGAGGGTACCCACATAAATTCTACAGTATGGTTATTTTGTTCCAATATTTTGAGTCTTAAGTAGACTTACCTTAACAAATTTTCTCTGCTGGAGGAGTTGCCTGTTTTTAGAGTTTGCAGCACGCTGAGGGAGTCGCTAATTATCACTGCTTTTGTTGTTTGGGTGTCCTGAATCCATTTGATGGCTTCGTTAATAGCCCAAAATTCTACCGTGTAAATTGAGCAGTGATCGGGCAGCCTCGCCCCCAGCGTGATGTTTTCACCCGGGATCACGACTGCTGCTGCAGTGCGTCCCGGGTCTGGGGATTTGGACCCATCTGTGTAAATTTGGGTGTATCCCTCATACCTACTCTCTATTTCTGTTAGTACTTTTGCCCTTATTTCTATGGGTTGTTGTTGTTTATCGCTATAGTTTAGCGCATTTACATTTATTACAGGAGGTTTACAGGTCCAAGGGGCGGTGTCCTGATATTTAGTGACTTCCGCTTGGAGGTTATTGAGGTCTAATTCCTTTATCAGATTGTGGATTTTTTTTCCCCCCGGTAAATTTTTTAGGAGTTTATGCCTAAAGGGCTTGTTGCATTTTTCTATGATGTTTTGAGTAGGGTGCGAGTTGGTATGGATGGAGATCCTTGTTGCATATCTTAAGAGTAACTCCTCCCTTCTAAGGTTTAGGGGGAGTTCCCCGGTTAATATTCCTAGCTCTTCTCTAGAAGTGTTACCGAGAGCACCGGTGCAAATAAGCAGAGCCTGGCGTTGTATTCAATCTAGTTGTTTAAGAAGGTTGGGGTTTGCCGAAGCATACGCTTGGCACCCATAGTCAATTTTTGATCGAATAAGAGTCCTATATAGTGTAAGAAGGGTGGCTTGGTCCGCCCCCCAATCGGTCCCTTTAAGGTTCCTCAAGAGGTTTAGATCTTGACTACATCTTCTTATTAGCTCTGTTATGTGTCTGCCCCATGTAAGGTGCTCGTCGAATAACACTCCCAGGAAGCGTGCTACTTTTTCGAATTTGATTTCGGTTCCGTTCAGGAAAAGTTTAGGTGGATCCCTACGCGTGTTAGTTTTGATAGTAAACAGTACGCCGACTGTTTTTCCTGGGGATATTTTGAAGCCCCACCTATCGGCCCATTGACCAATCCTATCTAGCCCCGTCTGTATGCGGCTAACCACAGCTTTGCTGGTGGGGTTTCCCGCCCTCCAGATTCCGCTGTCGTCAGCAAATTGAGATAGGTCCAGATAAGTCTGATCAACTGACCTGTCGAGGTCGTTTATCATGATGTTAAAAAGCGTGGGGCTTAGTACACTGCCCTGAGGGGTCCCATTTTCTAGTGCGTGTGTTTGAGAGTATTGATTGCCCACTCTTGTTTGAATATTTCGACCTGTCAAGAAGTTAGATATCCATTTATGTATTCGGCCAGTTATTCCGTAGTGATTTAATTTAGCAATTAATCCTTTGGTCCAGATTAGATCATATGCTTTTTCCAGGTCGAGGAATATGGCGATTAGGTTACGATCGCATTTCCTATTTGCATTAAATGCTAATCTTATACTTGCTTCCAGGCGAAGCAATTGATCTAACGTGGATCGTTTGTTGCGGAATCCGCTTTGATTGTTGGATATCAACTTCTTGCTTTCTAGGTGATATTTTAGCCTATTGTTAATCATAGTCTCCATGACTTTACATATGTTGTTGGTGAGTGAAATCGGTCTGTACGAATTTATATCTGCTGTATCTTTTCCGGGTTTCGGGATAGGTATGACTATTGCCTGTTTCCAACGTTTTGGAATTTCTCCCGATCGCAGGATCAAATTCAGCAGACCCAAAATCGTCAGTTCTGTTTTTTCGGGGAGATTTTTGTAGATTTCATACCCCAGCATGTCTTCACCTGGTGAGGTGGTTTTTTTATTAGTGAGTGCTTTTCGCCACTCATGGATAGTGAAATCTACGTTTAAGGGGCTTGTGTGGTTTCCCCTATCTATGAACAATTCCGCGTGTTCTCTTTCTATTTCGTTCCGGTGGTTTTGGAATTTTATTGAGTGGTTGGCATTACTGCTCATGCCGGCAAAGTGTGAGGCTAGTTTTTCGGCTTTTTCCGCATCGGTTGTAAGCCCAGATAGTTTTGGGGTCGAAAAGGACGTTTTCCCCCTAATTTTCTTAATTTTATCCCATATTTGTTTTGGGTTTGCCTTGTAGTAGTTTAGGGTTGAGCAGTACTCCTTCCACGAGTTTTGTTTGGCCGTGAATACAGTGTTTTTCACATGGCGTTCTTTCTCTTTGTACACAAGGAAATCCTGAGAATTTTTAGTGTGCCTAAACCTATTTAGGGCCTTTTTTTTCTCTTTTATGGCTTGTCTACATTCTTCATTCCACCAGGGAACGGACTGTTTAATGCTCCGCCCTCCCGTTCGGGGTATGCTCCGCTCCGCTGCCGACGACAACGCTTTAACGATATTTTCGTTGTAGATTTCGACGTTGTCGTCATACAAGAGAGCGTCATCAAACCCCTCACACAGGGCACGGAACATTTCCCAGGCCGCTTTATCGAATTTCCATTTGGGGGGAGGGGAGATGTTATTTCTGTGTACTTTAAAGTTGACAGAGGTTAATATCGGAAAGTGGTCACTGCCTAGTGTGCTGGATTGTTCTACTTCCCAATCGGCTATTTCCGCAATTTTGGGTGAGCATAGTGTTAAATCAATCGCTGACATGGCCCCGTTTAAGGGGTTAATTCTGGTGTGTGTACCGTTATTCAGTACTACTAGGTTTGATAGGGTGATCCACCTTTCGACATTTCCGCCCCTCCTATCCAGGTGGTTACCTCCCCATTGTTCACTATGGGCGTTTAGGTCCCCACATATAATTATATACTCTCCGAGGCCACCCACAATAGAGTGGTATGTTTCGGGTTTTATTATTAATGTCCCGCCTGGGTCGTACATGTTTACTATGGTTATCGGCTTAGCGCCGTTGTTAATTTTAATAATTTGGTGCTCTGGTTTATAATCGTTGTTTGTGGTTTGTTGAGTGCCCTCTATAGACTCACTCGAGAGTGTATTGCTGATAAATGTCGCCAGTCCACCGCCCTTCTGCCCATTGGGTCTGTTTTTAAAATAGCAGGTGGAGTATCCAGGTATTTTTGGCGTGTTTTGCAGTTGTCCGCTCAAGTGAGTTTCTTGAAGGCACACGAAATCCGGTTTAATGGGGTTGTTTTGTATCCAGATTATTAATTCGGGTAAATTTTTCCTTATCCCTCTACAGTTCCATTGAAGTATTTGTATTACTGTTTTGTATTCCATGATGGATTCCCCCTATTTACTGGTGTTGCTTTTGATGGTTCCGTGTGAACCCTGCGGTTAATCCTCAAATTGATGAGGTTTTGTATTTGGGTAAATACGGTTTCGGCGGGGATGAGGTTGTCCTGACTGAGATTGAGTACCCCGTCGATTATATCCCGGATAAGTTCTAGAATGTGTGTTACCGGGATTAAGGTCTTGTCTGCTAGCTTTGTATTATCTGCATTTTTGATTGTTTTTTGTACTTTTTTGGTGCTATCGCTGGTCGGTTTTTCTTTCGTTGTGTTTGGGGTTGGCGTTTTTTTGCTTGTGTTTGCGTGTTTTTCTTTGTTTTCGCTGTTTTGTTTTTCCTTTAAGAGTGGAGCTTTGGTGGGTCCCTTAACTGGGTTGGTTGATTTTGGTTGTGCCAAATTTTTCGCGGATGATTGTGTGCTTTTGGGGTTTTTATTTGGGTTTTTGTCGTCTCCCTTGTCCTGTGTATTACTCTTTTCCTGGTTTTGGGTAGGGGGGTTTACGCTTAAGGGTTTTTGGCTTTTAACTTGAGTCGCAGCGACTGTGTATGATACATGATTTGTTTTCATGTATTTAATTATTTTGTCTTCTTGGATCGCATATGTGCAATCTCCTGATCTTGGGGTGTGGGGTTTGCGGCAGTTCGCGCATTTTTGTCCCTCATATTTGCATTCCCCCTCGTGGGGGCCTCCACATTTATTGCATCGTGCGGGGAATCTGCATATTGTTTTGTAATGTCCCCACCTTTTACATTTGATGCAGAATCTGGGTTTGTTTATGTACTCTCGTACCTGGCAGTATCGGCCGTACGGTCCTAAGCGTATCTGTGATGGTGGCGATGTATCAAATTGTAGGAGTACGGCGGTCGAGTTTTCTCCTTGCTTGTTTTTTAACCTTACTACTTTATGAATTTCCTGACCTTGGTTTCGTAGTTCGGTGGCGATGCTTTGAGTGTCATGTTTTGCGTTTACATGAATTATTTTGTTGTAGATCGGTTTAGTGTATTTTGCGGCGGGTTGGTTCTGTGTTGCGCTTGATGTGTGTCGAGTAATGGTTACTCTGTACGGGCCAATGGTTTGAATTTCAACAAATTTAGCTACCTGTTTTGCGGTAGCGCACCGAACCACTATATAGTCAGTTTTTGTGTGTATGATCTGGAATATTCCCCCCTGTTTCATAGTGAGTTCGTTGGCAATGGTTCGGTCGCTTAAGTTATTAATATTTATTCCCCTACTTTTGATGTAAATTGTCAGATCAGGGGAGTGGTAGGCATACTTATGTTTTTGGGGTGCGCGACTGTGTGATTTATCCGGTACCGTATTGCCTGTGTTGGATTGCCGGATGGAGTTATTTTCCACGGTTAGTTTGGTTTTTTTAGTTTTGGTTGGTCCTTTTAACGGCCCTTTTCCTTTGCCTTGTACTACTGGGTTTTTCTGTGTGGTTTGTGGTTTGAGTTTTTTTTCCTGTAATTTTACTGGTGTTGTTTGCCTAGGTTTTGAGGATCCTTCAGTTTGACTGCTATGTATCCTTTCGTTGTTTATTTTGTAGTTGTTTGTTTCGGGAGTTTTAGGGCTACTAATTGTTTTTCTTAAGGTTGCTTTTACCGTGGTTTTCCCGTTTTCTTTCACAACATCCGCATATAATTGGGTTTTGTTTTGTCCCTTATTGCCAGTTTCGCTGTTGTTAATTTGCGGGGTGGTGGGAGTTTCCGGGATTATAATGTTTTCCTGCCCCTCCTTATCTTTGGTTGTTGGCGTTATGGCTAGACTAATTGGTTCTTTCCGTTCTGGTGAGCCGGCTGGTATGTGCCGATACGGTAACAGGTAAGCACACACATGCACTCACAAATATAAATAACTTAAAATAATTGAAACTGAATAAAATTGTATCCACACTCCAAATAAAAAGCGAAAATTATATTTTTAGCGGCTTTTTCTTATTCTTTATAATATCCAAATCGGATGGCGGATTTTGTTCAGGGCTTTTTTTTTTTCCTTGATGGCTACCTGGCAATCTTTATCCCCCCATGGGATTTTATGTCTGTTTATAGAGCCTTTTTTTGGTATTGTGGCTGTTGTTATATTTTTAATTGTTTCAATTACGTTATCATTAAAGGTGTCTATGTCCTGGTCGTATATATCTTTGACATTGATTGTTTTCCTTAGCTGTTTGAATTTTTCCCAGTTAGCTTGGTCGTATTTCCACCTTGGCGGGGGTGACGTGTCTATTTGGGGATCTTTGATTTGTATTTCAATTTTTATGGGAAAGTGGTCACTTCCTAGAGTGTCCGTGTTGTCGACTTGCCATTCAGCTATTTCTGCTATTTTTGGTGTGCATAGTGACAAATCTATAGCAGTGGTTTGGCCTATTGTTGGGTCTGGGCGAGTGTCGGAACCATTATTTAATATGATCAAGTTAAATTTTTGGGCCCATTTTTCTACCATATTGCCTCTATGGTTGGTCTTCTTGCTTCCCCATAGTTCATTGTGGGCATTAAAGTCCCCGCATATTATAACCCATGCTCCGAATTGTTTTGTTAGTTTATTTATTTCTTCCAGGGTGAAGTTGGTTTTTTTTCCCCATGTTTCGTATAGGTGAACAATAACCATTTGGTGATTCTGGACTTGGGTTTTTGCCGCTTGTATTTCCAGATCACATAGTGGTCGTAATTCGGGTATTTTATAGTTTTCTGTTGTTATATTGTTTTTAACGTATATCGTTAATCCCCCATAGCGGTGGGGGAGCGATGTTTTAGGTATTTAGCGTCATACCCTATTATTTTAGGTGTGATAGTGCTATCATTCAGGTGTGTTTCCTGAAGACAGATTATATCCGGTTGTCTGGCAGTTTCTTTATTTTAATATATAATTGGTCGGCGTTGGCTCTTAGGCCGCGCGCGTTCCACTGCCAGATCACTATATTTTCTTGATTTGCCATTTTTTTATACTCTATTTTTTTTTTAATTTCTATTTCCTTTTGGACCTTATAGTGTTATCAGGGGAGTTTAGTTTGTTTTCTGGTCATGAGCCTAGCTTGTTTATATTGCCGGCCCTTTGTGACCATGAGCTCTATTGTTAGTGCTTCCCGTATCGCTCTGGGGCACTCCGGATTGTTGGGCCGGTGGTTTCCTGCGCAATTTCCTGTCGCATGTTGTGTGGTTCTTTTGGTTCAAACCACATTGATTGCACCTGAGTGTGCTTCTGAATTGGTTTGTGTAGTGTCCCCACCCCTTGCATTTGCTGCAGAATCGGGGTGTGTTGTGGAACGCATATACCTTAATAAGTTTCGCTCTTTCTGCTGTCTGGATCGTTTTGGGCTTAGCGCCCTCGAAAAACAGCACCACCGCGGTGCTGTCCCTTCCCTCTTTATTTTTAAGCCGTACGGCCTTAACAAGGTCCCAACTTTGACTTTGGTTAAATTCTGTTATTTTCTCGACATTTGTGTTCCTATGTATATTAATTACTCCTTTATTGTGGGGTTTTGGGGAGGTTGATGAACTGTTGGCTTTAGCCCTGCGGTGTTTATATATTTCTACTTTGTACGGTCCAAGTTTTTCTATTTCCAGAAATTGTGCGACTTGTCGCGCCGTTTGGCACATTAGGACAATAGTGTTTGTCTGAGTGTATTTTAATCTGAATTTGCCTGAAACAATTATCTAAGGACAGTGTTATGGGTGTATTAACAAACAAAAAAATCATGCAACATAGAACCAACAAAGATATCGGATCATAACGCTGTTAATATAGTAGTAAATGTATATAAAAAATAGAATAAAATGGGGACAGGGCAGCTGGAAACTTAATAACTCCGTATTGGAGGAGGAAGAGTATGTAGAAAAAATAAAAACAATATTACAACAACTGGCAAGCAAAAGTAATAATATATTAGAGGAATGAGAAAGAATGAAAAAATAAATCAAAATAATGAATAAATTTTAAGTAAGATATTAGCAAAAATAGGTTAAAGCATGCATGGGGAAAATAATAAATATTAATCAAAGCTGCGGGGAAAAGGGAAGTAATATTAAAAAATAATACACTAAATATACAAGCAGTAATCGAATATATTCAATATTAAGGAGAAAAAGGGGCAATGATACTATACGAGAACGAGAAAGCCTTCGATCGTATAGAACATAGTTAAAGAAATATGGTTTTGGAAACAATTACTGTCAATGGATAAAAATACTATATAAAAATATAACTTCAACAGTTCAGGTAAATGGTGCGAAAACTCAATGTTTTAAGATAGAGAGATCGGTAAGACAGGGATGTTCAATGTCTATGTTACTATATGTCCTAGCCATTGAAATATTATGTGAAAAAATAAATAGTAATAAAAATATACAAGGTATTAAAATACCAAATTTAGATAAGGAACTTATAATGTTACAACATGCAGATGACTGCATTAATTTTATACAAGATGGATTTTCGTATAAACATCTAGATAAAGAATACTAAGATTTTGGCAATGCATCTGGCTCCAAAGTAAATCATAGTAAAAACAGAGATAATTCTAATAGGAAACTGAAGAGGCAACCACCCTGGGCTTCCGACAGACCTAATTCAAGAGCAGGTGAAAGCGCTGGGTATAATATACGAGGAAAACGCTATAAAAGCAAACTTTAAAAATATTTTAGAAAAGGAACGTGAGCAGATTTAACTATGGACACTATCACCAATAAATATAATGGATAAAAAAATTCAAGTCGCTCACACCTATATATATATATATATATATATATATATATATATATATATATATATATATATATATATATATATATATATATATATATATATCCAGATATGGTAAGTACTAAACTTAGATGACAATATGCTAGAAACAATGGGAAAAAAAATTACACACTTTCTATGGGGAAAAAAATACACTACATTCCTAGAAAATTCTTATATAAATCAAAGAATGAGGGAGGAATAGGAATACCCCACCTAAAGCTTAAAAAAATCACAAATATAATAAATAGAATACGAAATGTAACAAAAAATAAAAGCTATGCATGGGCAGCAATCTATATATATATATATATATATATATATATATATATATATATATATATATATATATATATATATATATATATATATATTTTGGTTATACCATGAATAATAAACCAGAAGTATATAGAAATAACTAATAGAACCTCCCCCAAAAAATGGGGTATACCAAAAATATAATTTTACAATATAGAAATAAAAATCTTACATGGACAGAAAAAGAGGACCGGAATATAACAATATTATAAATAAAGAAGCTAATAAAAAACATATACGTTTCACAGTGGAAATCAATAATGCAAATATACAATGGATAGGAGTGTGGAAACAATGGGACTCCATATATTCAGCCACCAAACAAAGCTATATGCATAAATATTTCCATGATGCCTGGTTAACATGAGAAGTGGCCCGTAACAGGCATATAATACGGAAAATTACCGTATGCCACTATGTAAGAAACAACTATACACACAAAACCACGTTATACTAAAATGTAAAGAGACGCAGAAAGAAAGAAGACTGATTATGAACAAAATACAAAGCCACTATGGCGCTGTACATGATATAAATATATTATACACAAGCAATATAGAAAACAATCAAATATACTATGAATTGATTAACTACATTACAATGTTTATGAAGAGATGAGGAATAATAACAAGCCAAGCAACCCTTTAGAATAATAAAAAATTAATAATAAATAAATATATACTCATATTTATTTCTGATAATATATAATATACAATATACTAAAAAAACACTACCATTATATTTGTGAAGAAACACTAGCACTGGAGTGAGAAGAACCAGTAGATCTTCCCACTAGTGAGAGGTACGCTGTGCGGCCTGGAACGACTCACTCTAGTGTTTGGGTAAATACAAATAATTATTTTGACCAGAGAACACTACTTTTAGTGCTTTTATCTCAAAGTCTTACTGAAGAAACTAGACTTGGGAATACGGCATGGGATTCCAATATAAAAAATATAGGACATATCATTAAATAAACAATAGTTAACAAAAGAGAAATAAATAACGATCTACACCGAATATTTAAATATAACTATTTATAGATACAATACTAACCAAGTAGTTCTGCCTGCCTGGAACGGAGGAGAAGGGGTAACGAAGGAAAAGGGTAACGGAGGAGAAGGGGGAACGGAGGAGAATGGGTAACGGAGGAGAAGGGGTAACGGAGGAGAAGGGAAGGTAAAAGGGACCAGATAGGCCACTCCACAGAAGCTGCATACCTTCCCCTCCAATAAGAGAGAGACAGAACTGCTAAAAAAAATAACACTAGGGTAAAGGACTCGCAGACATTCACACAATCTAACTACAACAACAACAACAAAATATTACGGGGTGGGTATGTCCTTTCAAGTAAATAATAAGGACGGATGACACCTATGTTATCAGGCTAACGCGAGGTAGTACGGGTCACGCCAGAGTTATTGAAAAAGGAAGGCATCATATAAAGAACATTAACACAACAACAATACAAAGGAAAAACAAACATATACTAACAGCTGTGAGTACTAAAATTTGTACACAGTACAGATCAACATACAAAAAAAAAAACTTTTATTTTTCTTTTCTTGTTATTTTTCTTATTTTTTGATAAGATACGCCAAATACAGCAAAGCCTCAAAATTAAAATTCAGAACAATGGTCTTGAAACCAATATAACTAGAGATTGGGGAAGAGCAGAGTATAGCCACTGCGATGGAAAAGGAGGGGATATACCATTCCCTTAAGGATATGGAGCCCAACCGACTCTCTATCACAAGCTAGAAATAACTCACCCCCTACCTCACTTTTGAAAATTAAAGTACTTTATTTTATTTTTGTAAAAATAAGTTAATACAACTATAACGATTTGGAACATACAGCCAGTCCAAACAAAAACACAAAAGGTTTATAGCAAATACAGAACAGTATACAAACACACACCTACAGCACACACTGGACAATAGATCCCTGGCATGGATCACTAGAAATATTACTTTCAAACATGGCAAGGAAACCAGCCAAAAGGTGTAATGCCTGAGGAGGGAAGTACTAGCCAGTATAAAACAACTTTAAGTCCGGAAGCGGAACGAATGAGTACCTGGAAACAGGAACCCGAACAAGTACGCAACTATCAAAAAAGATTGACCCTAATCTAAAACAAACTAAATAAATTTTCTTCTAAATTTTTTTTGATTTTTGATGGAATACCCACAATAACAGACTATGGGGAAAAACATACAGATATAAAATCCTTTATATAAATTTCGGCACAAAGGGGGTTGCCTCAAAGGCCTCTTAGCTTAACATAGCTAGAAGTCCGAGAGGTGACCACAAATAAACAGACAATGAAGACAATGTGTTAGGGTCCGCCTGCTGCGGATACCTTATATACTCGAAGTGATGGTGACATGACTACGACTACTACTGCAGCTGTAACCAGTATTCTTCTTCCAGAAGAGGATGCCTTTAATTTAGCTTTGGCTGTTTTCTTGTCGTCTCCTCAAAATGTTTGCCTGCGACAGTAGTACTACCTTTACCTCCTTCTCCATCGTTACTATTGGTGGATGATTTCAGAAAGAGACGGAAGGAAAAATTGAAGAATTTTTGGAACGGCAGAAAGAAGCAGAAGAAACACGACATTAAGTTGTACAGTATGTAAGAATGCATTTTGTAATTCCTCATGATTAAAATCAGACTTATCAAATCAATAGAGGATATTTGCTTGTATCAAGTGATTTGCAGATATATTTCATCGAGTGGGTGACAAACTCGGTATTTTTACGAGTGGCGAATCCACGAGATGAAGATGTTATTCGCTCGGAATAAGCAAATCTTTTATTCTATGCCCAAACGTATATTGGCTAGCAATATATATATATATATATATATATATATATATATATATATATATATATATATATATATATATATATATATATATATATATATATATATATATATATAACAGATTGAAGTAGAAATTTTCTTACGGTATCCCCCTCGATAAAGTCAGCTGTTTACCATTTATGTTCTGCTGTGTTTTGTGGATATTCTCACAGAAAATATCAGTAATAACATTATTCTCGTTCCTAATTCAAGGTAAAAAAAAAAGCAATAAACAACAATTTTAAGAAAAAACACAAACACATTGTGGGATTTGAAGCTGGTACATCCTGCTTGACAGGGGACATTCTAACCACTTGAACAAGGTAGTGACAAAATGGCGGATCAAATTTCTTGGTCATAACATTATCGACGTCTACTGACCGCAGTGATTATTAAAATTATTTCTCTTGGAAAATCCACTTGTTCAAGGACTACCATAAAATTAAAACATTTTCTCTTGGTATAGTATCCAGTACCAAGCTTGAATGCTGTCATATTACAACGTAATTTCACGTGCAAAATACCATACACCGTAATTAGTCATTTAATTTTTGGCAATTAAATCACCTGAAAACAACCACACGTTCTTTCTACTACTTTAATGCAGGCATCTGTGCTCGTGCTCTGCAAATTATCCATTTTTTGCGTATCTTTCTGTATACTTTGCATTTTCCCATCCTTTAATTAACACTCCTTAATTTCCAGTTAACCGTGTTAAAGACTTTCACTTGCAACTTTCGTTATATTTATTTGACAATGACGGTTGTTGACTCTGGATATTTTATAGAAATGACTAATCTTTTTGTGCTTGGAGAACCATTTTACCCACGTGTAAAGATGGCATCAGTGTAAAAAGATTCACGTTTTCTACACACACACACACACACACACACACACAAATAAAGGCGATCTGTTAGCTCTTAGATTGGTTTCTGATAGGGTCATCTAGGCTTTAATCAACTTATTCCGAAGCGACCAAGTTGGAAAAGTATATCGAGATTATGTCAAATTGAAACAATCAGCGGAAAAAGAGAAAGATGTAAAAAAAAAAAAAATAATAAACCAAAGCATTCCACAACTTGTAAGTTTATTCAGAAGTAATCGCGTGACAACAACTGATAATATGAACAGCATAATAAAAGCAAAACTTATATGGTGTAAGCTATAATAATAATAATAATAATAATAATAATAATAATAATAATAATAATAATAACCACCATGATATAGTTGTAACTATCACAGTAGTTAGTAGTAGTGGTGGTGGTAGTAGTAGTAGTACTATTTCATGATGTAAATAAAAAGGATAGTTCTATACAAAATTTTAATTTCTTGTGTTAATCGTGTGATAAACTTCAAATTGGATATGATTGAAATGTTTCAAAAGATAAAGAGTAAGAATTATTACAGTCAGTAGTGTACTATACATAATTACCATATTCCTTTTACATAATACATACTGTACTCTATACATAAGTTGCGACAATTTAAAATAAAACCGGAATAGGTATATCTACATTGCTACACGATCAAATTATTTTGATAAATTCCACGTCATGTTTTACAACAGCGTAACCCAGAGGATAGCTGCAGTGTACTAATATAATTTTGTCTGGAGTCCCTATTCTGACGTCATTGCGTCATGTGGTATAACGGCTGATTGATATTGTGCGAGTCGAGTGATGCATGAAGTATATAGAGGATATTTTCTTTTTGTACTTTAATACTGGATATATTTCATCGTGTGGTACAAAAAACGTGAATATTTTAACAAGTGGCGAAGCCACGAGTTGCAATATGTGGTTTTTGGTACCACAAGATGAACTATATCCGGTATTTACGAAGGAACAGAAAATTTTCTTTTTATTATATACCAAACTTGCTCTAGAATCGAAGCTTAGAGGATTAAATTCAATCTTCAGCACAACACAAAACCCCCCTTTTCGTAAATTCACCTCACTTTCATCGGCTGATCATATAAATATCGGTGACTTAAGAGAGCGGTAGGATTGTGATAATCTCGTTTGTCCAGTATATTACATTTGTGACATTTTGTAAACAATTTCATCATAGATTCTGACCACAAAGCAAGTCCGATTCAGCATTGCATCACAGCGGGTTTATCATTGTTGTCAAGGAAGTAAAGGAAAGTAACTTGATAGTGACGCGAAGCGTCGAGTCAAATTTCTTCAGCAAAAATTCATTTCCATGTCAAACATGTAATGCAGTTTCTATTTATTTGTTCTAGATCACAACGTGCTCTTTTTTTTTTTTGCTACAGGTATAACTTATGTAGGCACACACAATCAAGCGTCGCATGGCATGGTGGGAAGTCTTGTATTTTCACGTCTGAAAATATAAGGACATATTTTTCACATGTGAAAGTATAGGAATGAAAAAAACATGAAAATTATTTCGCCAATAATTTTCTATCTTTCTCACTTAAGTATATAATAAAAGCCGCTATTTTCACATTTACAGCCGATTCGGGTGCGAGTAGAGGGGATGCAAATATATATTTACGTTAGATACGAACTAATACACGAAAATGCAAAAACCGCCTAGGAAACCGTTTAATTTACTCCTGACAACCCACCCAAAATATGACTTTTCCTATTTAGTACACTATTTCTATGGTATTCCGAACAGAGCATTCCTCTTTCTTGCCCTGATGGATTTGAAAATCTGAAAAGTGATTGCATTCATAGCCTGGTTCCCAACCCGTATGTAGATACCGCTCTTCATCCAAAAGAACGACAGGGGCAATCTATTTCATTCGCTGATGAGATTTGGTTATATCTTACGTCATTGTGATGACGTGATGTTTTACGTATACATGTACATTTATTTACACCTTCTGTATCGGCGTCTGTGTTAATCGATATTCTGTCAAGGTTTCGGTATAATTTTCCATGAATGATTGTAGAAAACATGTACAGAAAAATTTTGAGATAGGGAGAGATGTTTTTGTTGTTTCACTTCTACGCGTCAAAATGAGCGGAATAATTTTACATTGTAAC